>JAQJVL010000128.1:1345334-1992834 GCA_035578905.1 Stictocephala bisonia | reverse complement strand
ATCAGCTTACCACTTACCTTAACGAGTTACTTTTAAAACATAATATAACAACTCTTGACTGGTGATAACCTATGTACAAATTTAACGTTTTAATATATTTTTTACTCAATCTTTTTACTAATTTTTACTAATTACTCTTAAAAATAAATAATAACTCAATTACTAAAAAGAAGTGTACAGGTGTAAATAATTATTGGGTTTCTTTAATTTATGCAAAAACATTAAATCAAAAATAAAGTTAAAAGCAAAATAAATTGTATGTATTTATTTAAATCCAAAATTAAATTTTAAAGGGTTCTTCTATATTGAACAGATAATTGAATTCATTAAATCTGACTGATCCACATCTGAAAGTGAAAGGCCATTCTCAATCAGCGTATTCAATGCCAATGAGTTAACGATGGTGAAATATTTTTGCAGTGCACGAACCTCACAGTTAATAATTCCCTAAGTGAAAAACGAATTTTGATCATTTAGGATGGAAAATTTTTAATATATAGGGTCATACACAATTACAAATGTTAAACATAAACAATTCTTGGAATTTGTAATATGCTTATAAAATATTGTAATGTTCAATTAATTATAATTTAGAGAGGGGAGAACTATTTTTATTTGTACTTCCTTACATTATTTATTTTTTAAACAATATTTGTATGGTTCCAGATAACTTGTTCTTTTTTACGATACTTGAACTTGAACTTGAATGCACTATCATTGACAGAGCTTAAATCTTTATTAAAGTCACAATTGTCTTAACTATTGATTCTTGATGGCATTACAAAATGCTTATTTGGTTTGTGGAAAGTAGCAAGCAGGATGTTTTCTTAGTGAGTATAGGCTATCAATAATATACTGTTTATGTTGAATCTCTTATTTAATACTAATAAAATCATATTATTCTATAATTATTCTTGTAAGTTGTTTTAGTAAAAATCTTCACTTAAAAGTTTACATGAGTCTGTAGGAATTTGCGTGAACTTTATTCAACGAGTGAAGTAACGACTGTTCACTCAGTTGGGGATTCGAACCTTGGAACAAGCCTTCCGTAGTCCGAAGCATTATCCCCTGAGCTACCACAGTGGCTAATCATTTGGGTAGTTGAATTACTAAGATATCAATAGAATATTAAATATAAGTTCAGTAATTTAATATAAGTTGTTGAATATGTAATTTTAATGTATTTATTTGTGATGTACTGTTTCATAAATATTATTAGCAAAGTAAATTTTAGTACGCATTATTTGGACTGATGTTGTAATAGCCAGGGGCTGGTGAACACTCATCATCGTAAATAATAACTGCTGTTGCACTAAACTTAATTATAGGCTCTAAAATATAGTACCATATACTTAAATATGTAAATGACCTTGTAACTCGGAATGGTTACTATTTGTGGTAGTTACTACCACTACATAGGGGAGTCTTTCGAATATAAAAAAATACGAGGATTAATTAAAATTAATCAAACAGCAAACTGTAAAAAAGTGTAAACAATTAATTTTAAAAAAACAAACTTATTATCAATGTGATAGTTTAGTGACTAATAAATGGTTTATTGTTCGAATTCCCAACTGATATTTCATTCTTTTAATGAACGGGCCTGGAACCACGAGAGTTGGGGATGGAAAATCATTAGCAAGGAATAAAAATAAAACGTAATTACAATTCTGGTTTACATACAGTATTCAACAAAAGATTATATATGATCTTGCATATGTAGGACCTATTTGTTTAGTGACAATATTTCTAACAATATGAAAATGTTCGCAGTAAAACCTATTCTAGATAATCTCAAGGACCGCCTGATTCCAGGTGTAATTAGTATATTACTTTTTGATTAATTTAATCATCAACAGTATACAATAGTGAATTGTATTAGTAACGATCCCCTAATACAACTTGTTATAATATTTTATTAATAATATTGTTTGTTTATAAGGTTTTTTCAATAACTGTACTAGTCTTTCTATTCCAGATTGTTAAGTTTAAAATCGTAACTAATATCTGTAAGCGTACAGTGAAATCAAATTTTTAATCTGAGAGGTGTTACTGATAAGGTTCCTTAGGTTCTATTTACCGTGCTTAACACACGAGATAAATTATTTATTTAATAATAATTTAGTTTGTGGAAGCGGTGATGGTCGGACACCTTAAAATACGTAACCACCGCTCAAAGAGCCCATACTCGTTCGCTGAGACCGTCAGGTGCGATCATGTATGGTGTTAACCAAGCTGGTCTCGCAGCTCGACTAGAGCTGACACCTACTCTGGGTCCTTGGCTCTCCAACATGTTGGAAAGATTTTTCTTCGTAGCCACTCCCCGAAATTTGGAAACAGAAAGTGGTGAAAACTTCCTTCCGCAACCAGTTCCTTGTTACTACCCTACTGTGATTTGTTGCTGCTTCTAAAAGTTGCATTGTTACTTATCAATTATGTATTTATTTAGATAGTTTCTCTATTTTTCCGACTTAAGAGAACACATTATTGTTTATTATATTAATACAACTATTAATAATGTCTCAGAGGCCAACAGTATATGCCAGTAAAAATATCGGCGAAAAAAATGGCAGCTATATTTATGAAACCTAATTTCTTACAGAGACTATAGAGTTCGACCGGAATGCATCTTGCTTTTGGCATAATATTACACAAGACAAACATAATTATATTAAAAGAGATGCTGTCATAAAGGAACTATAGGAGTATATAAAGCAATCCAACCCAGATGCTACAACCGCTTTCATAAAAAACGAATTGAAATCATCACAAGATCTTTTCGCAAGGAACCGTCAAAGGTAGTAGCACCAGATGTTTCAATTCATTCGAAATACCCATATGAGTATATACGTGTATTTCGATTAGCCAGTGTTCAGTGAAATGTTATTCCTCCTCTCTACGAAAACCTGCTCCGTCGTTTAACAGTATTGCAGTGGCAACGTCCCTTTTACACGCAAAGACACATTTACTCAAACAATCACAATGATTTAATAAGACAAATGAATAGGTTTTCATTCATTCATATGTGAAGACTAACTCACCGACTCGGTGATAGCTAGGTAGAGAGACGTGATCGTGATGGTCAACCTACGGGCCAAGAATGTTCTTCGCGTTTCTTGACGAGATCGGAACTCCGTAGTGTGTGGAAAGCTTCATATTTTGATACGAAATTGGATGCATGAGTACTATGTAAGACTATTTTTTTTAAGTCACGCTAAGCCAACGTCCAACGAGTGTTCAAAATATTAATGGGCCTGTCTTTTTAGATAAGGGATAAGGGAATGTTTTTTACTGGGCATCTCTCCCTATTTAAGCCATACGATACTTAGCATTATCGTTTATACTGTTTAATTTCATTGACAAATATTGATGTACTTGTAAGCTGTGACAGTACATTTTTAATCATAACTATGCATTATGAATCGAATTAAATTTTTATGCGAGACATTTAAAATGACTGTGTGCTCAAGTCTCATTTCGTTTAATTATTAAATCAACAATCTTGTGAGACTTTTGATTTAATAATTAAAGGAAATGAGCTTTCATTGCATGAACTTAACGTATAAACTGATATACTCTTTTCATAAGTAAACAAATTCATTTCAAATACTATGGACGTTGCCAATTTATTATATAACCATTTTTTAGTTGTGTTCCTTTAAAAATACTAAATTTGATTTGTGACTTAAGATAATATGACAGTATGAATTAGCTACTTTTAACTAAAACATTTTTACTTCTATGTTATTTTCTTGTGAACTACAGCCCAACAGTGATTTATTAATTCATAATATGTTTATTTTTATATTCAATATTTTCAAGTCTAATTTTATATTTAATCTCATTTATTTAAAATAAAATTTGTCTACACTAAAACTGTTATTTTTAATTGAATATAACCTAAATATATGAAAGCATGATAACGAGTGACACAGGTTTTCATTGTGGAGTGTTTGAGGCAGTTGAGTCCTGTTGTGTTGACATAACGAGTGACATAGGTTTTCATTGTGGAGTGTTTGAGGCAGCTGAGTCCTGGTGTGTTGACATAACGAGGTATTCAATAAATACGTTTTGCAAAAGCTAGCTCAACCCAACAGCCAAAGCCGTGTATTACACAAATGTATATTTAAGATACTAATAGCGCGATTCAAAACTAATTTATATAATGAAATATAATTTTCATCATTCTTTACAATATTCGATTATATTATTCTCATTACCTGATCAGATACAGTACAGGTAAGTACTGTACAGGTAAGTACAAGATGTTAAACGAAGTCAGACTTTTTTTGTAGTCATAAACAAAATCCTAAAATATCTAAATATTTTATTTAACATTATTATTTCTATCAATTATATAAGTTCTTAAAATTTTACCAAACAACCAAATCATGACCTCATATTCAATTGCCGTTCATTATATGATATTTTAAGCATTAATAACAAGTGTTAGCTAATATTAAAATGTTACACTATATGACGAAAGAAAATTTAAGTTAGTAGGTCAGATAGATATAATATACCTGTCACTGATATAGTAGATGACATTACCATTACTTCAGTAGTAATTTACTCTTAGCTTGCTCTTCATATACCCTAGGTGCTTTGTAAATGTCCTTTTTGGACTCTATAAATCGGAATAGTTAGTTAACAGAAATATGATTACAATTGGCTTAAAACATATATTTTTTAATGTCCTCAATTTCCAAAATTATTCTAACAAAAAAATAAAAATTAATACTTTCTTTGATTATGATTACTTTGTTGTTTGAATTATAAAAACAACGACTATTTATTTATTTTTTTATTGAATTTATTTACTATGGACGTGTTTCATTCTAGTGGACAAGAACATTCTCAAACGAAGCAGAAACATTCTAGCTCGTAACCAGTCTGAGTTATAGGATGGTTTACAGTTTATAGAGTGTATACCACTATTGAGGACGTATTTTAGAGGCTATAATTCAGTGTAGTGTAGGAGCAGTAAATGTTTACGGTGATGAGTTTTCATCAGGCTTTGGCTACTGCTGTAACCTCCTTACTACTACTTGATGAGTTACATTAGATTGAGTTTTTGTTAATTTGGTAAATTATTACTCAAATTAAAATTTATTTTATAATATCTCAGGGTCGTTTTTTATGGGTAAATCGGTGAGGCTGTAAATTACAATGAATAAGACTCTAGTTTGAAAAAGCTAATTTATTACATTTTTTAATTTATATATAAATTTCAATATTACAAAAATGAATTTATTTACTTTTTACTGATTTTTTTAGAAACATGATTAAACTAATTTACAAACTAAAACTTATCTTTAGTTTTTTCTTTGTCTGTTGCTCCTCGTGGTCTGCTTTCTTCTATTTGAATGTAATGTAGTTCTAGCACAACCGATATAATGACAGTTCTAACTTGGATATTGTATAACTTTTTTAGATAGTTTACCGGTATTTTAAAATATGTTCGGTAAAAAATATTTAAACTAATTATTCAGCTTTGGGGTCAAGCGACCACCGGCGGTGACCTGTGCACTCTACATTAGACTGAATTGAAGTGAACGAGACTTGGACGAGGCTGGCGTGGCTTTTTGTCTGTCCGTTAGAAACTAGGGCTCTGGGTTCAGGGCTAAACTTCCAGTCTGTCACGTGCTCTTGCTCTGGTTGATGCTGCCTCTAGTGGTCCTTTTGTCAACTAACAATATCTTTTATTTATCTTGGACTCAACTGTCATGTAGACTCCCCTTAAAATTGGCTCGTCCCAGACGACGCAAAACTGAACAGGTCTGTTATCTGTCTCGACTGCAATGTTTGGAATTTTGTTTACTCATGTGTCTCGGAAGACTGCCATGGAATAAATCTGCCTACCCAATTCTATATACTTGTTGGCTATTAATTTGTTATAATTTCCGAATTTATTTAAATATTCTGTATTTGTTTTAATTAAATTCACCTATTTCCTCATTTAAATAATTTGTATTTTATTAAATTTAATTAATTTAATCGTCAATTAAGTGGACCTGTTACACTGCATAAGTCAAAGTAATGCCTACTCAAGTATGATTTTCTAGTAGGAATTAATAAATACAGCTTAAAAATTTTGTAAATACAAAAAAAAATTTTTTGAAACTTATATAGATTACTAAATTTTTATTTTATTTTTCTTAACATTGCATACCTTAAAATATTAGTAACCTCAACTTTTAATTCTAAAGAATATGACAGAACATCTAACAGTCTGGCATTAAATACAGAGTATTAAGTTATTGACACGTATGATAAGGTAATAAAGTAATAAGTATGTAATAAAAAGTCAAAACATTACTATAGCGTAACAACATCAAGGATAAAATATTTTTTACAGTAACTTATATTCCTAAATGAAGACCTGTGGCTGGATCATATATATTCAAATCATTTTATTTATCCAAGTACCAGTCAAAAATTTTAAATTTCGTATGGTTCTTAGTGAGGAGATATGCCCAGTTTATACACAGTTCCCATCGTCTGCTTAGACTAACCCGTTTTTGTTTCTTTTGAACTAAGACAGTCGCACAGGGGTAAAAACTGTCATGGTCTAACCCGGACCACCTGCGTGATAATTGACCGCCTTAGCCCTATAGCTACAGCCTCTCCGAAATATTGAGAGTTGGTTATGTACTCGTAAATATTATGAAGGGTTATCAAGCTATATATAATTAATTGTATATATAATACCTACATTACACAATCAAGTTTATCATAAATTTAATTATGTAAAATAATACCTGTTAAATTATAACATTAAAGATTTTAAATACATTTTTATATTTATATATAAAGATATATTTATACAAAGATAATATAAATATTGTCTTTAGTGTTGAGACCCATCCCCCCCCCCAAAGCTGGTAAGCGTGCCAAGCGGGGGGATGGCTCAAATCCAGTCGAGCGATGGGATCACGGGTGGCAGTTGGAGGGTCAAAATAAAACTCGGCAGCTGAGCAAAACGAGTTTATTACCAAGAAAACCAGAAAATATTAATTAATCAAAACGGCAGAAGGCCACAATATTAATTCTCACTTAATAAATAACAACAAACACTAAACTTAACAAGATACTACCCATTAATAACAAACGCTATAAATACCACAAACTCTACAAATACCAAAATTAACAATTAACAACTACATGGCCTATCTGCAGCCTATCCAGAGACACCCAAAACGTAAGACAATTTATTAACAATTCAAAGTGAACAAATTTAAGAAAATTTGACTACACCCAAATAAACCCCGGCAATTCAGCCCACATCCCTTGATTCCACCGGGCCAGGGAGTAAGCCAGAATCCCTGGGCAGCTCCGAATTAGAAGTTAAGCAAAAGTACAATAATCCCCTTTTGGTGAGTTTAAAAATTAAACAATTTAAAAGAAAATATAACACGGTACCAGTTCGAGTAAAAATGCACTTCAAGACATCTAATACAATTAACAACAACAAAAATAAATAACGATCACTAGGCCTAAACATATAAATAAATAAATAACATACTTTAACAATGGGGACCTAACAAAAATAAAAATCTAAACAAATGTAACAAGAAACTAAACTAATTAAACTAAATAACAATAAATATTAACACTAAAAGTTCTTTTTTTTGTATTTTAAGTTTTTTATTTTTCCCTTTAATAAAAAAAATCATATAGGTCCCCCCATGGCTGTGTTGCACGAATCACTGTCCAGTTTTAGGCCTAGGCCTCAATTAAATAGTTCCACCAACTTTTTTTCTACTTTTGTTTCATATTTCACTTCCATTTTTTCTTGGGTTATTTTCTTTATATAAATATTTAAACAGCAAAACCCCCAGCTCAGCCGCCGGGAAAAACAACATGGAATACACTGACCTGAGGACAGAAGACTTATACCACAAAGATGTAGAGCGGGTAGCGGGCGACTCCAGGCTCCAACATGGTCCTCAGGCCAGGCTAGCAGTGCAGAATGGTCGGCAATCCCCGGACGGCAGGCTGAGGGTGAAACGTCCTACTCAAGGACCCTGGAGTTTTGGATTCTCTAGCTCCGCATGGTGAGTTGATCGGCCGCCCAGAAACTACTAGAAAACGAAAGACGGCCAACCTGACAGACCAGAGCTGGAAACCGGAACGACCGAAACCGGGCCAACGGCCCCCAAAGTACGCGAAACGCAGGGCATGAGCGATCTCAGGCAGCCCGGCAGCCAACGACGAAAAAAAACGAAATGTACCGGTCAAAAAACCCGGTACAACCTCCCTCTGCAAAACCTCAACACACCCAGGCAGGGGAGAAAACTCGGTACCTCAGGGAACCAAACAGAAGACGAAGAAGACCTCCGAAGAGTGGTGTTCCAAGGACGCCCAAGAGAACCTAAGAGGGGAAACCCCTCGAACAGGGAGCAAACTACCCTGACTGTCGGGCCCGACAAGAAAAAAGAGAGAGAGAGACTCTCTCAGAACAGCCACCTAGGGCGCAGAGGTGATCAATCTCTTTGCCCCAAGAAACCCCCAGGAACACCAACTCCTGGACCAACCGTTCCCCGGAAAGCCTTAAGCTGGGACACATGGGCTTTCCTGAACACCCTGCCTGACTGGGGATCAACCAGCAGAGCAGTCACCGGTGACAAAAACCTGTCGATGCGGTGGGGACCAGACCACCGATAGCACAACTTTGCAGCTCTTCGTTCCGCGGCCGAACTGACCGGGTGAGCCTGACAAAGAACCAGATCTCCAACCTGAAAAGGGTTAGGAGTACGACCCTTATCATACCTCCTCCTTACTCTCTCTCTAGCACGTAGCAGGTTGCGCCGAGCAGCCCGCCACGTGGACACTACGTCAGTGGCACCTGGCGTAGGTAGAAGATCCTCTAGCCTCCACAAGTTGGACAAAGGGTTGTTAGGAGGGTAGCCATGTAGAATCTCGAAGGGAGTGGCATTGTGACTCTCATGCTTGGAAGAATTGAAAGCAAGCTGGAGCCAAGAGAGACTCTCATCCCAGGTGTTCTGCTTCTCAGCATGGAAGGTAATAAGGGCAGACCGAAGATTGCGGTTGAACCGCTCTGCATGAGAAGGCTGTGGGTAATAAGGAGAGGTAGTCACATGCCTGATACCATTGCCAAAACAGAACCTACGAATCTCGTGTGAGGTAAACTGGCTACCGTTGTCGGACACAAGAGTGGAAGGCACACCAAAGTGCTGGAAGAGTTGGGACTGGAGAGCACGGATGGTGAGCTTAGCCGTAGCACTCCGAAGTGGGAAAAGCCAAACGAACTTCGAGAAAGCATCCACACAAACAAGTAGGTAGGAGCTACCTGACTTGCTACGGGGTAAAGGACCCACGTAGTCGATGAACACCTTCTCAAAAGGACGCTCGGCCACCTCAGAAGATAACAATCCTAACTTTTCATTCTGACTAGGCTTGCTGAGAGAGCACAGGTAACAAGCCCGCACTCTGCCTGCAACATCTCGGTCCATGCCCTTCCAGATGAAGTACCTACGAATCTTAGCGATGGTCTTATGAATTCCAAGATGACCGCCCACAAGAGAAGAGTGATAATATTGAAAGACCATCGGTACTAGATGACTAGGCAGCACTACACGGGGTTCACCCTTCTGTCGAGGACGGCAACAGAGTACCCCTTTGGACAGAAAATAGGGAGGGTGGGCACCTCCCTCTTGAAGCTCACCTAAGATGACTGACAGCTCAGGATCTTTCTGCTGATAGGACAGTAGGTCGTCAAAAGCCAGAGGAAAATCCAGACGAACAGCACCACACTGAGCGACAGCCTCAGTCGGTGGATCACTGGGTTCGTGGTACATGCGGGAAAGAGCATCCGCGATGACATTCTGGGTACCCCTAAGATGTTGGACTCGGAACTTAAAAGCAGAAATCTTGACCACCCAGCGACCAATTTTCCCGAGCTGTCGGGGATGGGCAAGAAGCCAAGATAGTGCCTGATTGTCCGTCTCCAGCAAGAACTCAGCGTGTTCCAAGAAACGCCGAAACTTGTCCGTACCAAAGACAACAGCCAGACACTCTAACTCATAGATGGAAGAAGCTTTCTTTTCCTGGTGAGACAACGTCCTCGAAGCAAAAGCGATGGGCTGCCTGACCCCATCAAACTCCTGAGAAAGAACAGCCGCAATGGCGGAGGAGGAGGCATCAGTCTGAAGAATAAATTCTCTGCTGAAATCAGGCATACGCAGGACAGGAGGTTGCATGATAGCCTCCTTGAGAGCATCAAAGGCAGTCTGCTGAGCTTGGCCCCACACAAAAGGGACACCTTTCTTTCGCAGCTCGTTCAACGGGGCAGCAAGCTCGGCCACGTTAGGGATGAAGCGCCGGTAAAAATTCACCATCCCCACAAAACGGGCAATCCCCTTGGCATCTCTGGGAGGAGGAAAATCCCGAATGCCCTGAGTCCTCGCAGGATCTATGCAGACGCCCTCGAGAAGAGATAAGATGACCCAGAAAAGAAATCTCAGGACGAGCAAAAGTGACTTTCTCTGGATTGACGGTAAGGCCAGCTGATTTAAGGCGACTAAGAACTTCCTCCAGATGTTGCATGTGTTCCCCGAAAGTCTCACTGTAGACAAGAAGGTCGTCCAGGTAATTGAAGACAAACTTGAACTTCATATCATGGAAGATGGAATCAAGCAGACGAGTAAGAGTCTGGGCACCCACAGCAAGACCCATAGGAACCCTAGTGAAGTGGTAAAGATTCCAGGGAACACAGAAGCTAGTCAAAGGCCGTGATTCCTTCTTCAATGGAATCTGATGGTAGGCCTGGTTCAAATCAAACACACTGAAAAACTTAGCCTTACCGAACCAATCAAACGCAGAATGCAAATCAGGCAGAGGTACCGAGTCAATAGCGACCTTAGCGTTGAGCCTCCGATAATCCATCACCAGCCTAGACTTACCATTAGGCTTGGGCACAAGAAAAGCTGGACTGGCATAAGCAAAACGAGACGGTTCAATCACACCCTTGCTCAGAAGATCTTCAATCATAGCCCTCATAACCTCCATCTTTGGGGGAGCAAGTTTGTACGGATGACTTCTCACAGGCTGAGAATCGGTGAGGTGGATCTCATACTCCAGAAGAGAAGTGACCCCAAGCTCAGGCGTAAGCACATCAGGAAACTGCAAACACAGCCTCCTAATGGCCTCCGCCTGCTCAGGGGGGAGATGACCAACTGGATCCACCTTGGGTTGTTCGGGCTCACAAACCACCTCTCTGACTGCAGGAGGGCAGTCAGAATCACCTACTAGAGGCACCAAAACTCGCCGATTAAACTTGAAAAACATCTGGCGCTTCTGGAGGTCAAGCACCATACCACTTTTAGAGATAAAGTCTGCCCCTAGGATACAAGAAACCGCCAGGTCCTTGGCAACAAGAAAACCCCACCTCCAGGAAAATCCTTCAATTTTAAAATGTAATGACGCCTTTAGAAGTATGGGTAGAGGAGTTTGGGATGCCGTCCAGCACGTAATAGAAGAAGGCTCGGTGTGCCTGACAAGTCCTAAGGCGTCAAGGGACTCAAAAAGAGAAAGGCTGATGATACAGTATGCCGAACCAGAATCAAGCAGGGCTTGACACACCGTACCACCAAAAGATACAAAAACGCCAGGACACACCGAGGTGACCGCACTAAGTCCCAGGGAAGCCATGCCAGCAAGGCCCGAAAAATCCCCGCCACTCCTGCTATGGGCACGTGTCAAAGGCAAATGGCCACGGTCACTCGCAACAACGCGAGGAGCTACTGTGGAGGCAACCCCCCGCGCTGAGCGTTTCCCGCCCCACGACCTCGAGCACGTGGACAGTCACGTCGACTGTGACCAGGTTGGCCACAAGCAAAGCACACAACAGGAGGCCGAGAACCACGACCCTCCACTGGCTGACTCACACCTAAAGACATAGCCGGTCGACGGGTGGGGAGAGCACGATGACTCTCATGATCCCTCCCTTGCTGGTCTGAGAACTGCACGCTGCGCGAAACAATGCACAGCTGATGCAGCTCCCGAAAAGTCGAAGGAACACCAGCAAAAACTAGCCTACACCGTTCTTCAGGCGAAATGCCATCCAGGATGACACGAACGGTGTCAGCTTCAGAAAGTGTGAGGCGCAACGCTTGACGAGCTTCCTTGACTGAAGAGACATAGGCTGCCAGAGACTCGCCCCTACCCTGCGACCGATAAAATCTGTCCATGACCATCCTCTCCCTGAGTCGAATGGGAAGAAATGACGAAAGTAACTCTCGATGGAACGAGTCCACCGAGGCATCACTGGCCAAGACAGAACTCAGCAACTCCCCAACGGGACCTCTGCAATACGGGAAAATCAGACGAAGCAAGTCCCCAGCCTGCATGCCGGGCATCTCACTAAGTCTGAGAAAGGCCACTAGGAACTTAAGAAGCTCCTCAGGATCCATGCCATCGATCACAGGGAGATTCTGGATCATGGGCGTGAGAGGGTTAGGTAGCTTGTGGTAGCTCAGCTGCAGAAGAGCAGGCGAACACAAAGAAGCAGTAGGAACGGCAGCTGGAGCCGAACCACAAGCGACCCCAACAGAAACGCCTGCAGGCTCAGAAGGAGCCTCAGGCACAGTGAGAGCCATTGTCTCAGCCTGCGGCCTCGACACATTAGGCGAAAGCGCGAAAGTAGGCCACTGACCCAGACCCGTAGGAGTCGCGGAACCGGAGAGTGCCTGAAAAACCTCATCCAGCCTAGACACACTCTCCAAGATCTACGCCCTATCCGACGGCTCCAACCCCGGTGCAGGGTTGACCAGCCTTAAACGGGCAAGCAGATGCCCCAAACGTGCAAGGTGGCAGGCCCGGTCACGACCTACTGGAGGTTCAAACTGCAGATCTTCCAAAACCCCTTCCCAATCTTCCACCTTACGTTTACAAACAGACAACTCATCACCAACCTCCAGTAGATCAGACCAATCCACCGCCGTACCCGCGGACAACTGCTCCCGCAGCAACCTCCGGAGATTCAAAACATCACCCTCCGGAGTCATCCCACGCGACCTCAACTCAAATATCAACTCCTCCTTCACCAGGAGGGCAACATTCTGCAGATATTGAGAACCACGCTCTGCTACCAATTGAGACCCATCCCCCCCCCCAAAGCTGGTAAGCGTGCCAACCGGGGGGATGGCTCAAAACCAGTCGAGCGATGGGATCACGGGTGGCAGTTGGAGGGTCAAAATAAAACTCGGCAGCTGAGCAAAACTAGTTTATTACCAAGAAAACCAGAAAATATTAATTAATCAAAACGGCAGAAGGCCACAATATTAATTCTCACTTAATAAATAACAACAAACACTAAAATTAACAAGATACTACCCATTAATAACAAACTCTACAAATACCAAAATTAACAATTAACAACTACATGGCCTATCTGCAGCCTAGCCAGAGACACCCAAAACGTAAGACAATTTATTAACAATTCAAAGTGAACAAATTCAAGAAAATTTTGACTACACCCAAATAAACCCCGGCAATTCAGCCCACATCCCTTGATACCACCGGGCCAGGGAGTAAGCCGGAATCCCTGGGAAGCTCCGAATTAGAAGTTAAGCAAAAGCACAATAATCCCCTTTTGGTGAGTTTAAAAATTAAACAATTTAAAAGAAAATATAACACGGTACCATTCGAGTAAAAAAAACACCCCTAATACACTTAACAAAAAATAAATAACAATAACTAGGCCTAAACATATAAATAAATAAATAACATACTTTAACAATGGGGACCTAACAAAAATAAAAATCTAAACAAATGTAACAAGAAACTAAACTAATTAAACTAAATAACAATAAATATTAACACTAAAAGTTCTTTTTTTTGTATTTTAAGTTTTTTATTTTTCCCTTTAATAAAAAAAATCATACAGGTCCCCCCATGGCTGTGTTGCACGAATCACTGTCCAGTTTTAGGCCTAGGCCTCAATTAAATAGTTCCACCAACTTTTTTTCTACTTTTGTTTCATATTTCACTTCCATTTTTCTTGGGTTATTTTCTTTATATAAATATTTAAACAGCAAAACCCCCAGCTCAGCCGCCGGGAAAAACAACATGGAATACACTGACCTGAGGACAGAAGACTTATACCACAAAGATGTAGAGCGGGTAGCGGGCGACTCCAGGCTCCAACATGGTCCTCAGGCCAGGCTAGCAGTGCAGAATGGTCGGCAATCCCCGGACGGCAGGCTGAGGGTGAAACGTCCTACTCAAGGACCCTGGAGTTTTGGATTCTCTAGCTCCGCATGGTGAGTTGTTCGGCCGCCCAGAAACTACTAGAAAACGAAAGACGGCCAACCTGACAGACCAGAGCTGGAAACCGGAACGACCGAAACCGGGTCAACGGCCACCAAAGTACGTGAAACGCAGGGCATGAGCGATCTCAGGCAGCCTGGCAAACCACGACAAAAAAAACGAAATGTACCGGTCAAAAGACCCGGTACAGTGTGCAGTAAATAAAATGTCCTGTATAAGTTTGTAAAAAGGAACATCAATCTCTATTACTATAGTATTTTAATAAAAACTACTATAATAAACTTTTATTAAGTTATTTTTAAAACCATTTTTTTGTTGTTGTATACTCGTTAAAAAAATAAACATTTCTTATTAAACGTATATTTACGTTTATTTCTCCACTTAAAATATAAAATATGATAAGATAACATTAGTAGAATACTACATATATTTTAAATATCGATTGATCCTGTAATTAAAATGATGAGCGAAGCGTATGGCTATCTTATAAATTTTGTAGATAGCACCTTGACGTGATTGTCACCGGAAAATGTATATTTTAATTAAAATGACATTTATTTTTGCTGTTGAAACACTTCCCCAATATTCACACGAAAAATCTTGACCAAATAGTTTACTACCCCAAGAAACATCACGTTATTAAGCCGGCAAACAAAATACTTAAAATGCTTTAAGGAATTGGAAGACATAAATTAGTCCAAGTGCCAGAAAGGGTGGGAGATGTGGACATTTATGGACCGTAACGAAGCTAGTAGTGCGAGACAATGGCGAGCACTTTACAACACACAGTTTGAATGGACAGTTGGTCTGTATCAAGGTAACAAGTGTTCTACAGTGCTGCAAACATTTCATGAAAATATAAAGTACCACGAAAACAAGAACACGAAAATATACCACGATAACAAGAATAATATAATGAGCACGCTTAAAAATATTTTATTTTAAAACCAAAACATATATAAAAGAAGTATATTGTGTCCACTATAAGTGTGAAATAATGCAAATTATTCCAAAATAATATATAAAATAACTTTAAAAAGTGCAAAAGAAAAGTATAATCTAAAACTCCCAAAATATACATACATTTTGCCACTCATTAATAAAACTAGAAACGAAATAATATCTTCTGATGTGATACATTAACATGCTCATTGTTATATTTATTTTTGTAACCCTATTTAATATATCATTTATATCCTCATTGTAAATAGACTTATTGAAATAGCCTGGTAATTGTTATTATTTTTTTGTGTTAAATAATTTTAAAACGCCAAATCACTGTTCACATTTACTTACTAAGTAAGAAAAAGTTCAATGTTGAGTTTTGATAATTTAAGAGGTACCAAAGAAGTAATTTAAAATTACCATTAAACATTCTCGAGAGTGTTTAATACAGTCTTCAACACATCTTCAACTTCTGTTGATTCTATAATCGAACAGTCCATTATCCAGCTTTTAATCAACTTGTTGTGTATATTTAGATTACGAATTCCAAATTGTCTAATTTCAGTAATCTTAGACTTCACCGTTTTTCCACTGAGCCTTGTGACGTGTCCAACCACCATTCTCTTTTTTATTTTCCACCTTTCTCATTTAACTCCTCAGGTGTAGACTTAAGTAGTAGAAAGAAGTGAAGTTCACTTAGTGACGCTTAGTGGCTTAATATCAATATGGCATACGATCAATGGTTGCCATCGAAGTGGACACTACTAGAGAAGTCTGGGGTATCCGTGTTAGATGGTAGTCAAGGTTCAGTTGTTTCGTAGGGAAGAGAACTGAGTGTAAGGCTTGTCGGTTAGCTGAAAATCATACTGACACTATAAGGTTCGGATTCCACTTAAATTTGTAGGTCCCTTAGTCGCCCTAGCAATTGGGCTATTAATAAATTACTCTTTCTGAAGAACAGTCGAACTTAGTAAAAATGACTAACCCGTTCAGACGAATTTTTTTTCACTAATTTGCATCCCTCTAAAGAGGCTTATAGGTTTTCCTAAACTATAAAACATTCTTCACAAACTATATTATAATAAAAGCAGGCTGAGCTTTTATATTAATGTTATGGTTTAGAGAAAACCATGGAGAGAAGGATAAGCAAGCGTAGAGAACCACCCCATAGCGGAGCAAGGGCTATCAGTTAGTATCATGATAAAACTACCAGGATGCATCTAGTGATAAACGTTATTTCGGTCATCCTATAGGACGTGTTGAAGGCTGAATATCTAACAGTGAGAACTCAATACTCATCAAGGGTCAGACTCACCCCAATCTGATGCTGGCCGCCTGTGGTTCACACTTTAATGGCTTCCTGTCGTTGACTCGACACCTGAAATTGATGAAAGTGAATCATAGCACCAGCATGGCCTCCAAGTGTAACCCAATCCCACGTGGCCTCAGGTGTTGACTCCCGATTTCCCACAACATACTTGTAGAAAACTGTACTTACTCACGAAGTAAAAACTAAACTAAAGTAAGACCAATATAATGATATTTGAAGTTAATGTAAAAATTACGTGGTTTTTCAACCAATTTAATTAATGTTTTTCCTTCAACAATTATTGATGGTGAGGTATAAAAAACTGTATTACGTTAGTTAACTTAAAAAATTACCACACTTTCGGAAAAGTAACGGACGCTGTTCATGTTTCACAGGGAAACCAGTGTATGGATTTTGGCGATAACATTTCACTTATTTAACCGTGTGGGAGAAGTTTCTTGGCAAGTTTAAAGGTCGCCTAGAGCTGCCACTTCGTGGTCTCCGGTGGTTCCGTTATATTGTTACAAACAATGTTTTATTTTACTTTTTAATATCTGACAAACGTTGTTGTCTGAAGATGTTTGACAGTCCAGATGTGTCAAATCTAAATTCTTTACGTTATGGTAAGGTACGAGAGTCCATAATGATGTTACGCTGTAAAAATAATAACTAGGACTAATAATAAGAAAGTGTATTATTTACTTTTACCGGCACAACGTTAATTCATTTGTAGAATGTTCCATATTCGTTTAGATTTAGGAATTATTTCAATTCTATCCCTAGTACAAGTACAATGATACAATTTTCTAATAATATATTATCGCGACGTTACCTCTTTCAATATTCCCTGATTTTGAACATAACATATATTTCTACGTGCATTATTATTTAAAATATAAAAATTAACTTTCATCAGTAATCAGTTTGCATAGTTGAAAATTAAACTATAGTTTTGTGATCTTGCCTCTTTCGAGTGTAATAATTATATGTATTTATTTGTAATTTATAAAACTAAGTATGAACTTAAAATACAAGTATATGTAGTATAGTTCATTATTATATTTTGAAAAGATATTAATATTGTACATTAATGCCATCTTTGTTATTAGTACCATAGAGGTTGATAATTATTTACTTTTATTTGTTGATAAATTACCAATATTCAGGATATGAATATGGTGGCGGGTGTATATGGCGGTGAATGAGTATTTACCAATGAGTTTGTCCTTGTTACTTGTAGTATTTAAAAGTAAAAATGAATATAGATTATATTGATTACAAAAAAATAGTTCAAAGAAATATGAAAAATATAATGAAATACGGGAAACCATAAAATAAAAAATATTGATTAAAATAGGTCATTGATTTTACAACAGGAAACTAAAAAAACATATTTATTTTCTCACCAAGTTGCACCAAGAGTTGCAAAAATGTCGATGTAAATGAGGATTCGGGTAAAATAGTCTATTGTTTAATCAGCCACCTTTAAAATTCCGCGTGACCAAAATACACTTCAGTTTAATGGGCCATTAATTGTAATTCAATATTCGTTCGCCCACGAGTAACCCAAAACCCTCGTTGTCTACCGCTCTATTTGCATACAATGCTGTCCAACATTCATTATGGAATTGATACTTCTCCTAGCGGCTCCTTAGGAAGGTTACTACTTAGCATAAAGATAAATCTGCATCATCATGCCGTGAACATAACAAACCATTATTAATAATATCACAATACAATAACGCGTACTCTATAAATGTATTTCAGGGATTATTGTTTTTATGGTGTAGAAAACCCGAGTGTGGTTTTCTACACCATATATACCACTGTACGTGTATGGGAGGGTGGGTGGGTCAATACCACTGTACGTGTATGGGTGGGTGGGTGGGTAAATACCACTGTACGTGTATGGGAGGGTGGGTGGGTCAATGCCACTCTACGTGAATGGGTGGGTGGGTGGGTCAATACCACTGTACGTGTATGGGAGGGTGGGTGGGTCAATACTATTGTACGTGTATGGGTGGGCGGGTGGGTCAATACCACTGTACGTGTGTGGGTGGGCGGGTGGGTCAATACCACTGTACGTGTGTGGGTGGGCGGGTGGGTCAATACCACTGTACGTGTGTGGGTGGGCGGGTGGGTCAATACCACTGTACGTGTATGGGTGGTTGGGTGGGTCAATACCACTGTACGTGTATGGATGGGGGGTGAGTCAATACCACTGTACGTGTGTGGGTGGGCGGGTGGGTCAATACCACTGTACGTGTGTGGGTGGGTGGGTGGGTCAATACCACTGTACGTGTATGGGTGGGCGGGTGGGTCAATACTACTGTACGTGTATGGGTGGGCGGGTGGGTCAATACCACTGTAAGAGTATGGGTGGGCGGGAGGGTCAATACCACTGTACGTGTGTGGGTGGGTGGGTGGGTCAATACCACTGTACGTGTATGGGTGGGCGGGTGAGTCAAAAACATATTGGTATCAAGCTTTATTATAGTTTCAATATGCTGTAAACCCCCAAAAATTGTGGCTATTGTCTTTATTTCAAGTATAAATAGTTGAATTTATCTCTTTAGTAACCTTAAATAAGATAATTATTAAGTTATAAAATACTTATTAATTGATCAATATCTTAAAAATATGTTGAAAGAAGTGTTTCAGAAATTAGACACCAAAAAAATAAGGATACCGTTTAAGCAGGTTAAAACGAAAGGAACAGTTACTTCTAACATTATTTTGATTAAAATCCAAGTCTTCGTATGAAATATAATTCAATATGTTACAACTAATTAGCTGCCCTTTAAAATATTACAATTTGTAACAGTGTGTTTCTAGAACAGTTGATAAGTTTGTACAATCTATAATAAAGGATTGTAATATAAATGTGAAGATATACTCCAACTAATATTACATAACTTGAATGGGTAGCGGAGGGTAAAACTGTGGTAGTTTTGTAAAGACGAAAATCTGAATGACTATATTCATTTGAAGCTTAAATATGTTTGTTTTCAACTGTTGAACATTTTATTTTGCACTTTAAAAGATGTATAAGGGAATGTGGTTGCTAAACAAGACACTTTTAACACGAAAACACCTTGCACAGAAAGAACCTTACACAATATGTTATTTGTGTATCGACAATGTATTTGCGTAAACATACAAGTTAGATAGTTATTTTGCGACAATATTTTTAAAGTCTATATTAATACTTATTTCTTTTTAATATAGACTCCATTGTACAAACAAAATTATAAATATATACGTATATATATGAAAAATAAACTCAAGTTAAATAACAAATGTGAATATAGTTTACGGTTAACAATATGTAATTTATGATGAATGTAATTAAACTATAGTTAATTATACAAATAGTAAGATATACAATTAAGAATTTAAATGAAATTCCATGCTTTCAAAAATGTTGATAGCCTTTGTCCACAGAAGTTTGTGATGTGGCAATGTTTCAAGTTTAACTGTCCACCCTTCACTTTCCCTTAATGACACCTTCTATAATTAACAGCTTCCTGCTCAATACAAATGTAAGTAGTTGGTGGTAGTAAAGTTCACTTAGTAACGCTGAGTGGATGGGGCAGCCTTTGTTCACTGAAGCTTGTGACATGGCAATGCTTTAATTTTAACTGTCCACCCTTCACTTTCTCTTAATGACACCTTCTATACTTAACAGCTTCCTGCTCAATACAAATGTAAGTAGTTGGTGGTAGTAAAGTTCACTTAGTAACGCTGAGTGGATGGGGCAGCCTTTGTCCACTGAAGCTTGTGATGTGGCGATGCTTCAAGTTTAACTGTCCTCCCTTCTCTCCCTTAGTGACACCTTCCAAAGTTAACTACTCCATCCTCATTGTAGATTGTTGTTGGTGGTAGTAAAGTTCACTTAGTAACGCTGAGTGGATGGGGCAGCCTTTGTTCACTGAAGCTTGCGATATGGCGATGCTTCAAGTTTAACTGTCCACCCTTCACTTTCCCTTAATGACACCTTCTATACTTAACCGCTCCCTGCTCAATACAAATGTAAGTAGTTTGTAGTAGTAAAGTTCACTTAGTAACGCTGTGTGGATGGGGCAGCCTTTGTTCACTGAAGCTTGTGATGTGGCGATGCTTCAAGTTTAACTGTCCACCCTTCACTTTCTCTTAATGACACCTTCTATACTTAACCGCTCCCTGCTCAATACAAATGTAAGTAGTTTGTGGTAGTAAAGTTTACTTAGTAACGCTGAGTGGATGGAACAGCCTTTGTTCACTGAAGCTTGTGACGTGCCAATGCTTTAATTTTAACTCTCCACCCTTCACTTTCTCTTAATGACACCTTCTATACTTAACAGCTTCTTGCTCAATACAAATGTAAGTAGTTGGTGGTAGTAAAGTTCACCTAGTAACGCTGAGTGGATGGGGCAGCCTTTGTTCACTGAAGCTTGTGATGTATTAATGCTTCAATTTTAACTGTCCACCCTTCACTTTCTCTTAATGACACCTTCTATACTTAACCGCTCCCTGCTCAATACAAATGTAAGTAGTTTGTGGTAGTAAAGTTTACTTAGTAACGCTGAGTGGATGGGGCACCCTTTGTTCACTGAAGCTTGTGACGTGGCAATGCTTTAATTTTAACTGTCCACCCTTCACTTTCTCTTAATGACACCTTCTATACTTAACAGCTTCCTGCTCAATACAAATGTAAAGTAGTTGGTGGTAGTAAAGTTCACTTAGTAACGCTGAGTGGATGGGGCAGCCTTTGTTCACTGAAGCTTGTGATGTGGCAATGCTTCAAGTTTAACTGTTCACCCTTCTTTCTTTTAATGTCACATTTTAAATCCAACCCCTTCCTTCTAGGTATTCATGGACTACAATTTATTATAGATTCATGCATACATAATTTAGAGTTATTTGGTTTATTTCATTCATACTTAAAGAAACAATAAATGCCTATACTTTATAAGTATTTACTAATTAGTTTTTATTTTGGCAGTAGTTGAGAAAAAATGCTTAGTTGTAACTTAAAATCCAGTTCTACACACCTAAAATTAAAGATAAATACAACTAAATATCTACTATACTTGGCTAAGATCAAATGATATTCAAATTATCCTATAAATAAAAATACATACCCTAGATTTCAACAGAATATACCTTAACTACCACTGTCAAGAGGTACGTTCAAAGAGGGGGGAGTCAACAAGACAGGCCATGATCTAATCTATTTTATTATTATTATTTAACTTTAAGACCTTATTATATTTTCTAAAATATTTTTCGTTCAACATGGTTGACTGTATAACAAACACACTCTATAGTAACTGCGCGTTTTTATAAAAATCATTATGATTAAAAATATTGATCAATTATTAGTAACCATTATATAACTTACAGTAAACATTAACCCAATAAAGTTTAGGATTTATATTTAAAATAAAGACCGTAACCGTAAGGTTTGGTACCTACCTATATGGTACCGTAAGGTTTGGTACCTACCTATATGGTACCGTAAGGTTTGGTACCTACCTATATGGTACCGTAAGGTTTGGTACCTACCTATATGGTACGGTAAGGTTTGGTAACTACCTATATGGTACCGTAAGGTTTGGTACCTACCTATATGGTACCGTAAGGTTTGGTACCTACCTATATGGTACCGTAAGGTTTGGTACCTATATTTTTATGGATGCAATGATGCTGATTAATTTGGTACAGTTAGATTTTAGATTTATTTGGATGCCTCAATTTTACTATAAAACAACATACTCTCCAATGACCATATTTCACTTTTTATTAGTAAAACTGTTAAATTTAGTGTGCAGTACATTATACAAATTAAACATTTTGTAATAAAATAAAAAATTACAACCATAAAAATTATTATTATAATACCTGAAAGATTCCCCTTATTATTTATAAATCGAATAGTCCTATTTTAACCTTCTTGTTTACAAGTTTATTCTTGATAAATTCTTTCAGTCTGTTATGATTTAGTTTTCTGACACATGAATATAAAAAGAAGGACGTGTTCCAATGTTTGGTTTAATGTAACCCAAAAACACCCAAAAGGACTTAAAAGTTCATTATTATTCATTTCTCGAACACGAATCGTAGGGATATGTTAAAGTAACTAAGATGGTTTCGGGACGTTAACGATGTGCTGAGAATATTTAATTCATAGATTGAGGGGATTCTAGGAGAAAACATGAATAAACATACAACTTTTATACAAGGTGACAATTAAATCTTAGGATTACCTTATAACTATTAAATGACAAGAGTTATCATAACTAAACTTGGCATATCGTTACTGGTAGTATTAAGCTATTTTTCTGTGCACTTGGTGATCAAATCTCATTTTTACGACCGATAAGGAGTAAAAAGAAAATCTTTAATGACAGCCTACGTTGATTTGTACATCATTTTAAAGGTCTAGTTTAACTGAAAATAATGCTGCAAACCGGACTTCAAAAGGTTGACCCAGTCGGAAGTGGTTGGTGTTCAAAGTTTAAAAATGTTATACACATTGTAATTAGGAATAACAGAAAATTACAAGTTAAAGCGAATTCATACTGAACTTCTCTCAAATTAGTTGTTCAAAATGTTCCCCGTTGGCCGTCTAGCAATGTGCTAACCGGTTATAAAATTTAGCTACTGCTTTTTCTATGTAGTCTTGTGAAACAGCTTGTGCTATCCTGTGTATAAGATCAATTAGATCTATAGGCTGTTTCATAAAATGTGTATTTGAGGTAGCCCCATTGAAAGTACAGTAATCCAGAGGAGTTAGCCACTCAATCGCTCAATCCCAGGTCAGGGGAACGAGCCGGCCACTCAATCGCTCCACGTCTTCCAATCCATCGGTGACGAAATACTGTATCTAAGTATTGCCTCATGAACACCATAGTATGGCGGTGCTCCGTCTTGTTGGAAAAAACATGTTTGGAAGTTAGCACCAAGACTAGCTTGTAGAGCAGGAACTAAATCATTTTGGAGCGTATCTTGATACTTGTTGGCATTTAAATTTATCTTCAAGTATTCCACAGTTAGTATTCCCTTCAACTTGTAGCTTTCTGTTGTTCGTTAGTACAATGTATTTAAAATTTTGAAACTTTTAACAGCAATTTCTTCTGACTGGATCAACCTTTTGAAGTCCGGTTTGTGCCATTGTTTTCAGTTTAACTAGGGTAAATTGCTAGTTATTGGCACTTAAAGGGACGCAACGCCATTCAATTTCGTCTACACTTCACAGAAACACTTAATGTTATCTAAACTATATATTTTTAATTTTTTTTTATTATATTAGTGTTATGTAATGGAGGAATAACAAAAATCAACATCTGATATAATATAATATAATATTTTTTTAATTGATTTGAAGTAAAAATAGCTTATGTCAGTATTTATTGGCACATAGATGAACTAGTTATTGGCACCCATATTTTTGCAATATTTGAGCTGTTACTTATCACTAATCATACATAGGCTATCTGCCTATGTATATAAAATACTTACTAAATTTAAACTTAAAAAACATAGTGCCAATAATTAGTGTGTGCCAATAATACCTGCCTTCACCTTACTTGTCATGCCAGTAATAGGCAGTATCAACTAGAATTACATCAAAATATCCAGCTATTGGTATGCCGATAATACGAGCTACTGGCACGCCAGTTAGGTGCCAATAAATGAAAATAAACACAAATCAGAATCAGTTGTTGGCACCCCCTTTGACTCATGATTAGCAGGTAAAGACACAAAATCATCAAGGTTATGTACAATAGTAGTTAATGAATCCATACATACCATTCCCAATACAAAAGTATTTAAAGAGGGTGAGTATACTCAAGAACAACGGTTCCATTCACTTATGATTTTGCTAAGAAATTTAGCTAAATTTCTTCTAATATAACACATGTTTCTTATAACTTTATAACATCTGGAACAGAAGTTTTTACTGCACTGAAACATACTGCAAGTGATAAGACATAGACTAACGAATACTCAGTCAAGTTTTGATGATTTCAGATGGATTTGTTTATTCACAGCAATAATTTTAAAAAGAGGGTGCCGATAAATAGTGTGTGCCAATAATACCTGCCTTTACCCTATACATTTAACATTATGTAAAAATCAACATAGGCTGTCATTAAAGATTTTCTTCTTACTCCTAACGGGCCGTCCTCCAAAGGTGACATCTGATCACCATGTACACAGAAAGGTAGCTTACTATTACCAGTAACGATATCTCTTGTCGTTTAAAAGTTATGAAGTCGTCCTAAGATTTAATTTCCACCCTGTATAGTAAAACAATGTTTTCCTTTTAGCCAAGATTTGTATTGAAATTAAATAAATCCTGTCAAAATTATCTGTAATGTTCAGTGAGTTTGTACGTAGTTTTCAAGTTATTATAAGTTTACACGAAACTGTTGTTTGTTTGTCACTTTCATTTTAATGAATTATCAGTGTTTCTAAGTATACAATCACTAGATGTGAATAACCAACTTACTACTTGTCTGTCTGGTTGGTACATGGTCATATAATAACGACCCATATAAATCATCTATTGCTTTACATCTATCAAAATATCATACAATGTGTCGTCGGGACCTGAAATATTCATTAACAGTAATAGGACGAACTGTGTCAAATACAAAGAGATTTTGTTAGTAACAACAACAATGTAGTAAAAAATGCAATTGGTTCAAACGGAGTGAATCAAATACTTTCACCAGTGAGTCATGTAACGATTGAAGTGTTAATACGATTATTCAGTCACAATCGGTGGACCACAATCTAAACCAACCGATATCATTATGTAGATTCTTGTTCCTTTATTGGTTACACACAAACACAACTCATTTATAATTTACATGGTGTTATTGCATGAATACTTAACTAAACTATTTCTTCACCTTTTTTGATTTGGTAGCACCTACAAAAAATTGTTTATTACAATCGATATGATAATATAATATCTAAAGAGTTACATCATAATAAAACTAATATTACAAATGTTAAATTGTGAACGTATATTTAATTTAAATAAACTAATTTAACAGAAGTAAATTCGATTATTGAGTTTTACAATATTATTCATAATATAATAAAAATCAAATATGTCACTTATTTCAAAGTTGAAGCCATTGATAATTGTTTGTACAATTAATAAAATAGAAAACCTGTTCATAAAAATATTATGAATATCGTACAAAGTTGTAAAATTTTTAAATATAAATACTTAAAAACGTATAATATCTAATTAAAAAAGTTGTATGTGTGAGATATCTACCGTCTTCCATTCCACGTATCGTGACAGCAACAACGTAAGGGCGCATTTAACAAATTATAGTTTAATAGTTTGTTTTGATCATTTATCAGCTGGTTTATTATGTTTTTTAAGAACTAATACTTTTTTATGTAAGGGTCAATTTTCATTTGATTGCCCTTTTTTACGCTGTTTACTCTGACGTACGTACCGTCATCTTTTATCCTGGAAAATCCGATATTTGCCATATTTTTATAACGAAAGGTAATCTGAAAGAACTTTTCCAAGACTATCACCAACATCTTGCCCTCGTCACTACCTCTGGATAGGCTTGCTAGGTTCATCCCATTTACTTTACAACATTCTTGGTATTTATTTAGAGTTGCCCAGTTCATGTCTGCTCGAGTTTTACATGTGTCTCCTGATCGTCCGATTGGGCTTTCATGGCGTTGCGGTGCCTTCCTGCCCGGGTGAACTATCCTTGCGTCCTGATGAGTTCCGTCCCGATGGTTGAACGGCTATCTAAAATTACCATCTATCCTTTCGATTCAAACTCTGAATTAGATATTTCTAAGATCTACTACAGACTCCATCACTGAATGACTATTGGTCAGCACCCAGGATGTATAGTGCTTCTTCTTTACGGGCCTGTTCTTGAGGCCTTGACCGAAGGGTTCTGGCATTATTGTAAGATAACGGTGTCAAGCATCACCAAACGAGGCTGTTCTTTGGATGGGTGACGGATGAGGGACCCATTCTTGTACGCAGCTCCCCGGCTAGGAGGTGGTGGATCGGAAGTTACCTTTAAGCCGTTGGTCCTCAGGTTTATATTTAGAGCTTCGTATCCCTATGTTCTCCTGGTAAATAATACCTGTAAACTTTCTTACTGTAATAACCAGTAAATTTCTTATATGACAACTCTCCATGCTACCTCAACTGCAATCTCCTGAAATATATCTTCCCTATCTACTGTTTAAGTGCCCCTCTCTGGACTTTCTCTCTCACTTCAAATTTCTAATCCTCCTTTCATCACTACGCTCTTTCTAATCCACCCACACATCCAACATAGATTTACATCATACAATTGAAATCCAACTATTATTTCCTCAGTGCCCAAACATCAATAGTTCAATTATTCTTATTTTCTATTCACCTAGTTATGTGATGTTATATTTTTACAGGCCTGTTCGAATAAACGTTTTTCCTTATGTATTTTGACTAATTAATTAATTTTTATTAAAATGAAAGTTTAAATATTTTTTGAACAAATCATAATACTTTAAAAAATCTTAGTAAAAATATTGACTCTTGTAATATTTTGTAACAAAGTCAAAAGCTTACTTGAAGAATGCTTAATTGACTGGTGTAATCTTTCTTAATACCATTACAATTTGAATGGAGATTTTCGCTATATTCTATCAAAGTAAAGTGCAGTTGTTATGACTCCATTCAAGAATACATTATTTCAAAATTTTTATTCTTGATATATTTTCCTTGATAAATTACTTACAGAAGCAGTCCTTGCTGAGAAGTGCTCTAAACGGTATCAAACTGCATTTTAGTCAACAGATACATCGATATTATGGCATGGGCCAAATGAGGAAAGTTGACAGCCCATGTGCCAGTCTTAATCCAACCATAAGCCTTGTTGGCTTGTAAAAGGCTAACTAATTCTGTAACCACAAACTTTAGTTAATATTAAACTTGTAATCCATATTGAACTAGATTGATAATTAGCACAATAAAAATAAAATGCTAATCACTAGAAAAAGACAGACTATAATTATTTCCGTTCAAGGATATTGGCACATTAATTATTCATACTCATATCCTGGTGTAATATTACAAAAATAAAATGTATGAGGACACAATGAAGTAAATATATATTAATGTTTTTATTCAATTATATATTTAAATTATGCAGGTATATATTGTAATTTTTATGAAATCATGAAAATTATGTATTTAAAAATAAACTTCATATTTTAGTCTACTACTTCAAAAAGCAAATTTATTCTGTCCAATAATATATACATATGTATTGTGTATTAATACATATCCAAGCAAACATGTGTTTATGTATCACTGGTTAGCTAGTAATTGAAATATTTTTTAACATATTTTTAATTTTTTTCATTTATTTATTTTCTTTACAACAAATATTCTACATGTAGTCTTTTTTATTTAATCCTCTAGCCTATGGCTATTTAAGGAAAAATCGTATTCATAAATACATTTGTTATAATATTTACATCAGAAAATACATAAACATAATAACGTAATATATCTATGCGTATGATTTTACATAACGAATTAAAATGTTCTTAATAATAATTTTAAATATATTTACAATAAAATGTCAAATCAATAAATTAACAATTCAACCAGTGAATGTGGAGTTTTTAGAAACTAAGGAAATAACACATTGAAAGTGGCTGAATTGGGTTATAACAGTTAAAATTCAATGTATATTAACGAAACTCATCTGACCTGAGGCATCTTTTAGAAGTGTTGAGAAATGAGGTAAGACGAAAACTTACGGCCAGATGTAGATTAAAAAAGTATTCCACCAGTGCGGAAAACAATGCAGAAACTTGCTTGTAGTTTTAGGTTATATAAATTCAGGGCCTTAAAGTTCTGTAACCTGCAAGACAAGATTTTTAATTTTAATTTCTTTTTTAGGAAATTTATACGAAATTGACATATTAATTGAAGCTCATTCTCATTATTATACTTATAAAATGATTTATACATAAATGGTAATCTAGCTATTTTTATAGTTCTGTACTTTTAAGTTTTTTAAAATGTATCTAATTAATGTTATTAAGCTGTTTATTGACAGGATTTATATTTGCACGCTTACTTGCTTTTTCGTTGATGTTTATATTTTACACACCTCTCCCCTTTATTTATTACTCTAATTCTTATATTTCATTTCAGTATAATGATATATTTGCATGGTACTTGTTAAATGAAAAGCTGTTATGATCCATGCTTCTGTTTTTCATGTTTTTTTTTTTTTTTTTGTATTATTATTATTTATTTTATTCATATTATTTACTTACTTAAAGGTAAAATCAAACAATTTTAAATACAGTTATCACTCTTTTGATAACTTGGCCTTACTTTGTGCCAAAACTAGATAAGTTCTCTCTCTACTCAGCCCATGTCATAAAATAATATTTTAATTCATTTTGCTATTAGGATAGTTTGGGATGTAATGGATTTTGGTAGCAACTACGCAAAAATGTCTGATCAAAATCAGTAGTTTGATTTTTTATAAGAAGGATATTTTTAAGAGGGCTTTTTTGTGAGAATAATAATTTTAATAGTTTGTATATAGATGAGAAATATAAGCCTATGTACTGAAGGGCGAGTCAGTGAGGCACCAGGTATAGTATTGAAGTGGTTTGATACGCCTTGAATGGCAGTTCAGGAAGAGTATGATCTCAGGTATTTTATGTAAATAAAATATGTGTTTTCACAAAGTTTTAATTTTATGTATAGTGTACATTATTAAGTAGTTGTAAGCTGTAGGAACTGAAGGGTGTAGCAGAAACATTCATTTGGCTGTTTTAAATGTAAACTACAAACGTTTAGGATTAAATGTATAAATATTAGATTCAGATAATAATTGTTTTAGTAAATTAAAAAATCAATGAATAATTAATTATTATTACCAGATATATGTTATATGAATGAATATAACTCAGAATCCTTAAAACTAAACAGTAGGCCAATGTTTTTAAATTATTACAAATGCATCTAACAACAACAAATATTAAAGTGCATACTACATCAATAATGCGTAAAGCTTAGGAAAAAAATAATCAATAGAAAATGTTATAGATGTAAGTGTTTTATTACATAGGTTTATTATTAGTAAAATAATCATAATTGTCCAATATACTCTGTTAAGCTGTTGTTAAAGAGTTACAAATTACGTAAAACTCTCCAACGACAGAAGGTCACGCAGAGAAAAAATGTACACTATTAATAAATTATAAAATAAAAAGGCAAAATATAAATGTTTTGGATGGATAAATGATTTCTCAACGTGGTGCTTAACTCCATTGTATGCTTACTACTAAGTCCATAAAGGGCCTAATCACGATCAGAGTGGGTTAGAGCCTGCCTAACGGAAGGTGAAGTCTCGCCGTTGTAAGTAGGTTAAGTTTACTGTGTCCGACTACCAGCACTCATGGAAACCATTTATATTAGAATGGTTATGTTTTCTCTTCCGATGTTTAATGTCGTGTATCAACTGTTTTATGGTCCATTGTGAAGCACTAGTGTAGTACCGTGTAATTATAATTCAGTTTAAACCAGTTCGTAGTAGCAGACCTCATTAACTAACCAAATTACAGTCACAAATACTCCTATCACATGAGATATCTACTGTAGGTGTATGTAATCAAGTTTAAACTTCCGGGACGATGGAAAATATAACATCAATTTGAATCAGTAATTATTGATTATTTTGGAGTTCATTACAGAAGAGTACATTAAACATGTAACAACCTAAATAGAAATGTTTGTTCACTGTCTTTTTCTAAACCGTTTAAGTGTTATATGGCTAACAATTAAAACGATAAAACATCTCATACATACAGACATATGCCAGTGATCTAGTTTTAAGCTTTATGCCCCTGGAGCTTTAGGTAATGGGATTTATTTCCTCTTTGGCGAATTGAATAATAGCGCCTCTATTCCTCCATAGTAACTGATTATCTGAGGTTATTAATAATAGTGCCTCTATTCCCCCATAGTAACTGATTATCTGAGGTTATTAATAATAGCGCCTCTATTCCTCCATAGTAACTGATTATCTGAGGTTATTAATAATAGCGCCTCTATTCCTCCATAGTAACTGATTATCTGAGGTTATTAATAATAGGGCCTCTATTCCTCCATAGTAACTGATTATCTGAGGTTATTAATAATAGCGCCTCTATTCCCCCATAGTAACTGATTATCTGAGGTTATTAATAATAGCGCCTCTATTCCCCCATAGTAACTGATTATCTGAGGTTATTAATAATAGCGCCTCTATTCCTCCATAGTAACTGATTATCTGAGGTTATTAATAATAGCGCCTCTATTCCTCCATAGTAACTGATTATCTGAGGTTATTAATAATAGCGCCTCTATTCCCCCATAGTAACTGATTATCTGAGGTTATTAATAATAGCGCCTCTATTCCCCCATAGTAACTGATTATCTGAGGTTATTAATAATAGCGCCTCTATTCCCCCATAGTAACTGATTATCTGAGGTTATTAATATTCACCACATCTTCAGTAGCAAATACGCTTCTGATAACGCACGCTGTAACGAACGGCATCGGGGTCCATTGTGCAATCCACACACCCCGATAAAAACGCTTTTCAGCACGTTTGTTGTTTATAATTTGAGTTTATTATTACAAAAAGAAAGTTAAAAATCGTCTTATTTTACCAGGCGAAGTTAGGGCTAGGAAACCGTTTCTAACACTTAACCTGGGGACAAACGGATTAAAGGTGCAAGAACGGGATCACTCAAACTGTCATCCATCCAAGGGACAACCACGCTCGATCTTGCGATAACGTCGGAATCCTCAAATCAAGGCCACTGGCTATTATATTTAAAATGTTGTAGCAAAAATAAAAATTGAAAAAATTTAAAGCCCCATCCATTATCATTAAGTACAGAAATTACAAACAGTATAAATGAAATTTGAAAGTTAGAAATAACAGCGATTATTTTATTAGCACCTTGTAATAACTTGTGGCGAGCCGGTGGCCGAGTGGTCTAAGGCGTCAGGACTTTGAGCTTGGGTTAGAGATAGCGCTGGTTCGAATCCGGCCTAGACTGAAAAGATTTATCAGTAATATTCACCTTGTACTGTACAGGTTCGCCCCCTTACTCTGACTGAATAAGTTCCTCGCACAGATCAATGGTCTATGGGGAATGGTCAGAGTAAGGTTAAGGAGGAGATCGGCCTCTCCTTAAAAAAAAAAAAAAAAAAAAAAAAAAAAAAAAAAAAAAAAACTTCCGCCTAATATAGGTAAACCATTGTGCAGGTATCAATATTTTTACAATGAAGTATTGCAAAAATGTAATATTGCAACAGTAAGCTTTATGAGTCATTGATATTAACAAGTAATCGCGTTTTTCTTTAAGTGGTATTTCTGACTGTCGGCATATAGTCTACATTGTGAGGCATCAAATTGTATTAAATAAATATCATCATGTATATGCCTGAATGTATGTTTAAGAGTAACAATCCTACATAAAAGTGTTAACCGATACCTTCTTGTAATCTTGTAAGGTACCTGATTACCCTTACAGTGAGTCCTAATCTAAGTCACATAATCAGACTTCGTTAGGTTATCAGAACTAACAGCACTTTAAAAATCTATAGTTTAACATTCGGTATTTAATATAAATAATAAAGTGAGTTAAAGTACTTGATCAGAAACTATAAAAGGTTGTATAACAGAAATAACGTTAAAATACAGCAACCAATCGATGAACAACATATTCTAATCATTACAAAACAACAACAGCAACATTTTCTAATCATTACAATTGTTCAATAGATACATTTTTCACATATATTGTTTCCAATATGTTATTACCAAATACACCAAAAGTATTAATATACATTAGTCATTACAAATATGAATAAATCCTTGAATTACAGATCCCGACCTTACTAACTAATTACAACTGTATATCAAGGACATGACAATGACAGGGCTCTGTAACACCCAGCTAGATAACAATAGACAACGTAAAGTCGGGTATGTATTGTTTGGACACCTCTGTTATTACACACTGAGTTTACCTGTCAGTTGTCCATCTCATTTTATTAGTGTTACTCACAGTATGTATTGTCCCAAAATGGTGTTATAATTATGCAGAATGCCCTAAAATAACATAAATTTTTATGTCATGATTTCTTGTGGGTATTTGATGAAGTGTTATGGTTCATGTTTGTATTTTTATAGGACATTTATTGAACTTTCATATTTGAGCAGAACTTCAAACTGTTAAAGACAAATGAATCATGGCTATATGGTAAATATATCATATGTTTTTTAATTTTAGACGGTATTTAATACCGACTATTTATGGACTCAGATTCACTTTATAGATTTAAATTTAATAACAGGTTCATTTAATTTTAAACATGATTAGATAGTGTAACTAGAAATATATATGATAGTAGGATAGTAGAACTGTTCAGGGCATATATGAATAAAATTAATTTTACCACATACAGCAAACTGAATGGTGTAAACATTTTATAAACAATCCTTTTTTGGGGAAATTATTGTTAACACTATTTTAAAGTAACACTTTTTATGATATTTCAAAAAATATATTTACGATGAAACAAAATCAGAAATAGTTTACCAGTGATCAACGTTCAAAACTAAAGAAGATTCATAGTCTAGAGTCAAAGTGTTATATAACTGTGGCCTCTCTGCTTTTCTCTTAATCACAAAAATAATTTAAAGCAGTAGCTGAAATGGCTGCTTTCATTTACTGACGATCTGTTATTTTTAAACATATAATATATTTAAATAATTTACGATTACTTTCTCATTGCTTTGCCTTAGAACTATCGTACCAAAATTTATGGGAATTGGTCCAACCTATTTTGCTGTGAGTGCTGAACGAACAAATAAGTAAAAAAGTACAGACGTAATTACTAAAGATTGATTTAAAAGAGGAAGTAAGAAATTTTACTTTTACTGCTTAGTTAAAACTTATTAAGCATGCAAATTTAAAACATTAGGCCTACAAATCATTTCAAATATTATTTTCATTTCTACATAATGTTGAACAAGTTATAACATTTTTAATATGTAAGGAATTGTTCATTAATCTACAATCAAGGGAGTTTAATAATAAATAAACTCTTAATATTCCTGATCAATACGTTATTTGTTATATCAATTAGCTTTGTCTCATTTACATTGTTTGTATAAATATGTAGTTACAATAATCTATAGATAATTACCGATAGCTACTTATTGCACCACTTGCAGATATTATGAATAATACTGTCAAACCAATCTCTGGAGATTGTCAATTACTGATTGCTTAAAAATGAATAAACTTAAGGGTCCTACAGTTTATTAAAACCATGAAGTTTGATTTTTACATGCAGTCGAACGATTTGTTTGATTTGCGTCTAACTGAAAATCTTAACGCTGAGTTTTTTCTTCTGGACAAAATGCGTACCCAGAACACTATATTTTGAACACCCTAGACTAGGCTTACTCCAGCAGTATATACACATCTACACCTATGGTTACATCGGATTCCATGAAGGCTTAAGTGTAAAGAGAATCACTACCATTCACAAAAATTATAAAACGTTTGAAAACTATTATTTATTGCAATAATTTGAGTAGCTTTTATAATCTAACCTCTCTATTGCATAGAAAGTAATAGCTATCCACCCAGTGTTCACATCGATCATGCTTAATAAATTGGTCAAATATTAACAACTCATCAAATTCAATTACCCTTAGCTAACATTTTATTTTAACATAGCCTCAACTCCCTATAGCCTGTAGCTTTTAGTATCATCTCTATCTGAATTCGTTTCTATTCCTTACATCTTATTGTTAGTGAATCAGTTATTATATTATGGTGTTGGTTCATTTTTCTTCATCGTTCTGTTGTCAGTGGACCCAATCCTTCAAAGTTCCCGGATCGGAAGGCGAGACATCAGCAGAAAATGTTGTAAGTTTCTGCGACTACTTTACTTTCACTATATTTAAAATGATTGCTAAATGGTTTGTAACCATAATCAATGAGCTTAAAATCACTCCTTTTTAATTTGATAGCTTCATAGAATTGTTCAGCTGAATTATTTGACATGTATTTAAAATTTTTGAATAGCAGTCATGTTACTATAATTTTAATAGGATTCTCAATTTTGCCACCTGATTCATTTCTGACTCTTTCAGTTTCTGTTTATAAATATTTACCTTTTAGGCTTATATCAGAATGTATATATTAAATTTCCAGTTCTATTAAAAAAAAGATAAACTGTCTCAAAATATGTTTGGTAGCTAAATAATTTGAAAAAATTACAATTCAAAACCACAAATATACTAATATAACCAAGCCAAAATGGTTACGTTTTGTTTAAGTAACAAGCATTGATACTTAAGCATGACTTTGATAATTGAATCACTAAATAATCCGTGTGTAACCACAAAACCTTTCTAAAAATGATATTAAAAAAATAATTACAGATTACATATCTTGGATTATAAGTTTTACCAAATCATATATCTATTTATTTATTGACTTTTTGCCATATGCTGTTTAAAAATTAAAATCAGTAAAACATAACTAATTTGAGTTATTATTGTATGATTTATAACTAAAGATTTGTTTTATCGCTTTAATAGGCTTCATAGTTATGACAAATCCTCTTTGGAGCAGTACGAATATCTTGTTGACAGAGAAAATGTATTTTCTATGTCAAAAAGAGTGTGACAATATTGGTACCACGTCTCCGCAGGCCATACGTCATATGCAAGTTGCGTCCAATTTGTCACTACTGACAATAACAACATGCATATTCTTGTCTAATATCGGGAAAATATAATATTTTCATCAATTTACGATCAGTTTATCTCTGGCTATGCATGTAACAATAGATGTTCATAAAATAATATACAAACAAATCGTTAAAATGCTATCCTCGATCTTAAAAACTTAATAATTTACTACTTAATGTGTGCACAAATCGCTATATTAATAGTTACAAAAATATATATTCCAAACAAGATAAATTATTAATATTGTTATAATATGATTTTTTATCGAGTGAATCTCCCAATACATGTAGCAAGGGTTATACATAAATGTCCTTGGACTTTGAACTAATTCCAACGACATTTTTTCATCCCTGATTGGTAACAACCACAACAATGTGGCTCTTGCATAAATTTGGCCTTTATCCTTGTTTATATACACCTACAATAGATAAACCATCTAATAGGAATATTTGTGGCAGTAATTTTGTTAGTTAGTGAGGCCCGTAACCACAGCTGATTTAAAATGCATTACATTTAGATGGAGCTACACTAGCGCTCCACAATGGACCACAATAACAGCTGATATTTTGAGGTTCAAAATTTAACATTAGATGGGAAATATATTTGTGTATAAATTCAATGCTTTTATGCAGTTATGTTTCAGCCTCTTTAATTCCGTAATTGTTATTGTTTAAAGAGATATCCTGATCTTGTAATTATCCTGAGAGTTTAGGAGTCTCTGTGGGAAGAAAATTGATGGGTGCAAATATTTTGCACCCTCAGTTTATCCTAGCATTCTGAATGCTTATTTCGATGTAATGTTAGTGAAAATTGACCTCTTGGGTCATAATTTACTAAGCTGGGGTAGTTTCATGATCCAAGATATAATTTCGATGATTGATCTTTCCCCTTATTCCTGATTGCATCTATTCTAAATCCTATTCTAGAGCTATAATAGATCCTCTGTTAAAATACATATAATCTGAAATTATCAAAACTACATAGATCTTCATTAATGGGAAGTAGCTTCAGCCTTAAAGAACAATGATAATAATAATGCATGCATATCCTGAAATAAGTTAAATTAACAGCTTAATTACAAAGCTCCAGTGTAATGGGGAGGTGCATTCCATCGGAGATCTTATAAAATTCTTTAAGTAATGCCTTGTCTATGGGGGACTAGAGAAGATATATTGCACAGCATTGGCAGCTAAGTTCGTGATGTTGCCATGAGAGTGCCCCTAATAGATCTCACGTCTCTAATAAGTTGTACATGAATCGCTTTACTATGTGCGCTACTAAGCCATACAAGAGCACTATATTCAGGAGCTGATCAAAGCAGTTGTACGCAGGACTTGTGCGTTGCCTCCGCAAGATATTCTAGCACTATAAGGCAGTACATATAACCTGGTTTCAATGTAAGCTGCTATTTTTAAAATATGGACCCTCTTCGTCAGTAACTTATTTAACGTTACTATGAGGGACTTTGGTAATAGTTTTGATGGAGTTTTGCATAATTTAGAAAGATATTTTGTTTTTTATTTTAGCTAGTTGGTTACTTAAGTGAAAGCAAGCTACTTTGGTTTATAACGGGTTAGTATCTATCTTCCAGATTTTATAAATATTTTTCGATGGCTGCAAGGTCACTTGTGAGTGTTTCTTCAGTAGTTGTAAAGTTTATATGTTGGTAAGCTAAAGTATTGTCACCTGCATATATAAATTATCTAGACTTTGTGATTGGACGTTGAACAAAATTGGAGAATGTATAGACCCCTGTGGAATACATGTATTGTATTCATCTATTGTAATTTTAAAACTATCAATAACAATACTGTTATTAGCCTTAAGTAATATATAGTTTTAAATAATACTGATTACTAAGAGGATAAAGGATATTTTTCAATTAAATAATAGTTCCCAAATACTATAAAGCACAGTTTTCTGGTACGGTTGTAAACCCAAATTTATAAAACAATAATTTAATGGTTTGATAAATATATTTTTTCAAATGAGCTTTTCAATATACTGCCTTAGAATATTAATAAGATATATATAAACGAATAATGTATATTTAAAATATTGGAAAATATAACATATTTTGAATAAAAAATTCATGATAAATTATGTGCAAACGTTACCGTGTAAGTCAGGTAGACACGTACTAAACGAGGTTCAGGTTATAAAAAACTGAGATTAGGTAAATAATTAAGTAAATACTCTATTAAGAATATGTCCCGTAACACATATTACAATGCATTCATCAAAGAAGAAAATTCCCCTTGAATCAAAGAATTTATTATTCATTATTAAGACACCGATCGTAGAGATATGTCGAATATGAGGGGTGAATTAGTGTGATGAGTGTAGTCATGTTACTAACTGAGGTGAACTGTTCCTCAGGAAGTGTCATTTATTAATAGCACATTAGACAGGGCAACTAAGGGACCTGTAGCTTTACGTGGACTCCGAAGCACGTAGCGTTGGTCTGATTTTCAGCTAACTGACAAGCCTGACACTCAGTTGTCTTTCCTACACAAAAGATAACCTTAACAACCACCCAACATGGACACTCTAGACTTCTGTACTAGTGTCCACTTTGATGGCAACCATTGAGAGGACGCCATGTTTGTATTAGAAGGACTGAGAATAGAACCTATAGGTTTCATTTTATTACTATAAGCTACATATTTATTATTTCATGAATTCACAAAGAAACGTATTAGTTGAAATAATAATTATGTTTTTAATCGATTAATTTTTAACTGAGGTTTTTGGGTACATTAACTGTTTACATTTAGTTCTGAATGTTCCTCTTATTGGATAAGTTATAAAATTGGAGACACAAAAAAACCCTTCAGATCGGATTGGGATATTGTAACCTCTTTCGGACCTTTGAATTCCAATTTCACTTCACACATCCCTTCTTATTGTACCTTTTATGGACAGTTTCATCCTGTTATATTTCCGAACAATTGTTTCACGTACCACGTAAATGTATGCGGCAAGAATTGATAGTTTGACAGGATTTATCAACATGATTTTTTAATTGCATGATAATGAATGAAATACGAGGAAAAACAATGTTTATTAAAAAAAAAAAAAAAAACATTATTCACAAAAAACAGGCTGCAGAGACCTGGTACAGAAAATAACACTGGCGCAGCAATGACTTGAAGGGTCGTCTGCAGCAGGGTTGACATAATTCAAACTAAATTGTTCTCTAGTTCCTGCAATTTGGCAAGTACAAAATAAACATGAATTAGCTTTTCCAATTAAAATAAATCATTATACTTACTAACAATGTTACAAAAACAATTACACATATAAAATAACAAAAAAAAATCAGATCTTTTAAATGCTACAGAAAACATACTGTTTTTATTGTTTCCCTCTTTTTCACTTTTATACATGTAAATATGATTAAAATACAACTAAACTAAAAAGAGATAAATTAAATTAAAATTAAGGATATTTACAGTCCAAATTCAAACAGTTACAAGTTGGTTTCGATAGCCATTTTTTTCTATTAACAATTGAATTCCTTCCATCTGTTCCATGCACATTTCATATAGGTTTTTACGGCCCACCAATCCCTAACATTTAGAAAGAATCCCAACCTAAAAATAAATTCACTAAAAACACATTACCTTATGTGCTTTATAACAAAAATCCATGATAATAACGTTTAATTTGTAAAATATATTTTATAGAAATTGTTACATTTATTTAAAATTACTATCGTAAATAACCACTTATAAGTTTCCATGGTTTCTTTACGGAGTAAGTAGGTGAGCTCTGAAGAGTAAGATATATTAGGTTTGAATGAATGACATTTCAGAATTATTTGTTGTATCGTTTTATTAAAGGATAATATAGCACTTAAATATGTTTGAGTGGTTCGAAGAAACAAAGCTCTAACAGTAAACTCCGACGGACGTGATCGGACCCTGAATAGGCCAAAAGTTCTCGCTGACTTTTTTTTCTAAGACAACCAAACAAAAAGTAACTTTTTATTGTATGGTTTTAAAAGTGTTACATTACTATTTACTACTATATATACATAGATTTATTTTGTTATAATAATAATATAGGGGTGCAGAATACAATAATTGTACTATTTTATGATTAAAGTAACCACCACCCCCCCATCCCCATTAAAGTTAGATGTTTCTACTAAGAGATATGACGAAAGTTAGTTCTATAGTTATAGATTATATTATAACAGAGACTTTATAATCATTAAGGAATTCCATTATATCAGTACCAGCTGAGGTAAATATATAAGGTAGATATATATAAGCCACTATTGTTAGTAAAACTTAAGTTTTCCTGATTTTTTTATTTTTATTTTGTTGGTTTGTGCATTTGAATCTTTTTTGTCTTCATGTTGTTATGAATTAAAAATAACAACTAACTGTATAATAGTGGCCAGAGTTTAAAACCAAGTACAAAGAGTAAACTTGGTAGTTCATTATTGTGACCGTCATACACAATAATCTCAATTAGGGTGTTCATAAAGTCCTTAATCCACCCTCCTATATGTTTTTATTGAGATGGGAAACATTTATAATTTTCCTCAGACCGTGCTGCAACATAATTATGAGCTAGTTTCAAACATTTCAAAACAACGTTTGACTGCCTAGGAGGGGAGGTTGTGGTAAATGAAAATATTTCATTGCACAACCCATTTAAGTGAAAGATTTTAAGAATTTTTAAAAAAATGAATATTTTTCAAAAACAAATATCCATTGCAATCTCAATCCTATAAAAAATTGTGGCCATATAAAGTTGTTAGCTACACAATTCCCCTTCCATTGGGAACACATACCATTACGAGGGACGAAGGAAGTTATTTCCTTGCAACTCGTTAAATAATGTATGGGGGAGTTGATTTGATGGACACCCTATATAAGTAATATAAAACAAGTAAATTACTGATAACTCACACAGATGTTCCTTTAAATTGGAATTTTTTTAATGATATGTATTTACTTTCTGATATAATGCACTAAGTCAGGTCAGACAAATCTGCAATGCATAGTGCAACACTCATTAATAATGCAATTTAAATAATTATGTAGCCTACTCTTGAACTTTTGTTACGAACGCATTTTTAATCCAATAACTCATTTTCTCTATTAATATTAATACAGAGTCAGTATTTAATACCAGTGGATATAGCAAATTTATTCTGCACAGTCAGATAATTCTAAACTATCGGACCAATCCCATATTGCGCTTCTAGTATATAATGGGGTAGTATTTCGAACCTAGCAGTATTACAGTATTTATGTAGTTTTAAACTTGGTCACCCGAGATAAGGGTACTTTTCTACATCGGTAAATTCTGTTGAATGTGATCATAAACTGAACGGACCAAAATATATGGCTTTTTTATTACATTTATACAAGATTTCATTTCATAAGATTTTCTCACTTATTTTTAGATTTATGCTTTGATTTCTTTGTTATTTGAATTATATAAATTTGTTTTTAAGACCTTAAGCCCTATTGTTTACTCCTTTTTTAGAAATGTCCTCAGAACTATTTTTTATTCAGTTAATATTTCAGTTATTTCCAGAGGTAGGATTTTTCATTAAAAATTAGATAAAACACTAAGTAGTGAAAAACAGAATAGGTTTTATTTAATGTAGATATTAATTTAACTTCTGGTATGTCTCTGGAAGATTGTATAATAAATACTATCAATAAATACAAACTTACTAAGAGGGTGATATCAATGCTAAAAATCAACTAGTTCACATCACTACATGGGAGATTGGCCGTATTGAGCGCTAGTGTTTCTCCATACTTCGATCTCTACTTGGCCCATCACCCGCTGCGAGGCGCTAGTGTTGGCTAAACAGATTATATTATTAAGTTCCACTAACGCTTACAGAGGGTAATTGCCCAAGCAGTGGTAAAAAATTCTGAATTTTTGCCATGGTTAAAATTCGTATTTAATCTATTTTCTTTGGTATTATTTGCTAATAATAAAATATGTTATATAAAATGAGAAATAAGAAACAAAACCAGAGTTTTAGCATAGTAAATAAAATCTGTAATTACTGCTTGTATAACAAATTACAAATTAATATATTTATTTCGACTGAATGGCCTCACCGTCCATTAGAAGACAACTCAAGCATCCCTTCCACTATCAAAAGGAAACACAAATCTTCTGAACAGTAATTGGCTTATTCCAAATATTAGTGTAAAATTAAATAAATAACGACTGCCTCTGCTAATTATTTAGTATGCTTCATTATAGCAGTAATAAAATAATTCAATTCATGAAACATAATTTTAATTTTAAAGAGGTTTTGTGGCAAATGATCAAATTATTTAAAGTTTACTATATTCATTTGAAATTCAAGAGTTTGTAAAAAGAATATTACTATTCAAAATTGAAATTCAAAAATTGTTTATTATTTTCTTTATAATTTAATTTACATCGCTGCTTATATTAATATATTTAGCATAAATTCTATTAAAGAGATAAAGTAAATTAAAGTACATAGTATATAAGTAATATCAACTAATTGAAACAGTGACAAAAATAATAACTTTAATAATGTAAATATATTCAATAAATAAGTTATATACTTTCAAAGGTCAGAAAAATTATCATTTTCACTAAATAAATGGAAAATTTTTGTTGTGTTTTAAATCCTTTTTGTAATAACTTTAACTTCAATTTTTCGGGTATTTTTACTACCATTTAGCCTCACTTTTGGTATGTTGGAGTGTCATTATCATAAACATACTGAATTGTGAAAGATTAATTCAATATAAATTTTTCTATGAAATAATTGTTTGAAACATAGTAAATAAATAACAAATAATAAATATATAACAATAAATATTTAATGGGAACAGAAAAACGACAAATAACTTATAACAAACATAACAACAATTCATTCAACAAATTATAAAAAATATATTTCTGAATAATGAAGAAAAGTTAAAACCATCGAATGTAAATCAACTCAAAAACCTGGCTATCATTATTTATAACATGCTCATGTCTTGTAGTCATCGGCAAGACCCAGCTGATAGGTATCAGTATAGGACTGGCTCCCGTCAAAACTCTGTCAGTCATTGCCGATTATTTGAAGTTATTTGTATTATATTAAATTCATTAAATATTTGCTTTGTAATTAACCGTATATATCTTAGTACTTAAACTATTTTTTTTCTAATAACAATATAAAAACACCGTTCTAAATAAAATGTAAAAAATAGAAAAAAACCCTCTGTTGTGTGTGTGTCTTATTTTCATATGAATGAATGCTAATATTGTGCATTATATAACCTCATTTTTTAAGTTAATTTGTGTATATATACATATATATACACATTTAATTTTAACCGTTATATTGCCGGTCGACAACTAACAATTAGAATAGAACTTTATTTAATTCAAAAGTATTTTATTCAAAACGTATTTGCGTATGCTTATTTATTTATTGTTTAAGTCATCATAAAAAAATTATTTTTAATTGGATGGGTTTTGAAGTATTCAAATTACGTAAACTGCAAAAGCATTTTTTTAAACTAACATCCATAACTGTAATAAAGTGTGTCAGGTTGATTAAACTAGATGCCGGAACTACGACACTCAAGTCGTAAATCAGTCTAGAACTATGACGTCATATGCGTGACGTAGCTTCCGTTGCCAAGTAACCAGCGTTCATTCAACACACTCCATAATTCAAGTATTGCCATAATGATGTTTCCCATCCCCTATACTTCTCATTGTTTCAATTTCATGAGTAATTTAAAATGGTTATTTCTCTTCATAACAAATTGTAAATATTTTTAAATGAATATAATATGTTACTTTATTAGAAGTTATATATTTTATAAACGTTTTATTGCTTGAACCTGTTCTAAATGTATGGCAATTTTCATTGTTTGAACAACAATTTCCAATCACTCTAACAACGAACTCCCTTTCAAACAAACAATGTTCACTCTCTCCCATTAATTTGAATTGTTCCGCCCTTTCCTCGGTCAGTCAACCAATAGTGAGGTCTTCCAATTGTGTGCCGTGAACTCGTCTATACTATGAAATTCGTATGTCGTAATTGAAGTTTTTAGATGAGTCTTAAATATTTTCAGCATGACTTCATTTCTTTTTTTCATTTTTGAACGATGAAAAATTATAGAAGAGTTTACATTTATAGTTTTTTAATTAGCATAATACGTGTTGGTACATATACAGTACAAGTAAACGTCACACAACACAAATTTATTACAATATAAGCACAAAATGCACAAATATACTACAATACAAGCACAAAAATTTTTGTGCTTGTATTGTAGTATATTTGTGCATTTTGTGCTTATATTGTAATAAATTTGTGTTGTGTGACGTTTACTTGTACTGTTTACATTTATGTAACCTTCCCACAGTGGCCATCTATAGGTGAGGTACGAGGATGTTAATTAGGTAACCTGCGTTGAGCAATACTCCATCAGACATAAATTATAGAAGAGTTTACATTTATGTAACCTTCCCACAGTGTCAGTCTATGGGTGAGGTACGGGGGTGTTAATTAGGTAACCTGCGTTGAGCAATACTCCATCAGACATAAATTATAGAAGAGTTTACATTTATGTAACCTTCCCACAGTGGCCATCTATAGGTGAGGTACGGGGATGTTAATTAGGTAACCTGCGTTGAGCAATACTCCATCAGACATAAATTATAGAAGAGTTTACATTTATGTAACCTTCCCACAGTGGCCATCTATAGGTGAGGTACGGGGATGTTAATTAGGTAACCTGCGTTGAGCAATACTCCATCAAACATAAATTATAGAAGAGTTTGCATTTATGTAACCTTCCCACAGTGTCAGTCTATGGGTGAGGTACGGGGGTGTTAATTAGGTAACCTGCGTTGAGCAATACTCCATCAGACATAAATTATAGAAGAGTTTGCATTTATGTAACCTTCCCACAGTGTCAGTCTATAGGTGAGGTACGAGGATGTTAATTAAGTAACCTGCGTTGAGCAATACTCCATCAGACATAAATTATAGAAGAGTTTACATTTATGTAACCTTCCCACAGTGTCAGTCTATAGGTGAGGTACGAGGATGTTAATTAAGTAACCTGCGTTGAGCAATACTCCATCAGACATAAATTATAGAAGAGTTTGCATTTATGTAACCTTCCCACAGTGTCAGTCTATGGGTGAGGTACGGGGGTGTTAATTAGGTAACCTGCGTTGAGCAATACTCCATCAGACATAAATTATAGAAGAGTTTACATTTATGTAACCTTCCCACAGTGGCCATCTATAGGTGAGGTACGGGGATGTTAATTAGGTAACCTGCGTTGAGCAATACTCCATCAGACATAAATTATAGAAGAGTTTGCATTTATGTAACCTTCCCACAGTGTCAGTCTATGGGTGAGGTACGGGGGTGTTAATTAGGTAACCTGCGTTGAGCAATACTCCATCAGACATAAATTATAGAAGAGTTTACATTTATGTAACCTTCCCACAGTGGCCATCTATAGGTGAGGTACGAGGATGTTAATTAGGTAACCTGCGTTGAGCAATACTCCATCAGACATAAATTATAGAAGAAATTACATTTATGTAACCTTCCCACAGTGTCAGTCTATAGGTGAGGTACGAGGATGTTAATTAAGTAACCTGCGTTGAGCAATACTCCATCAGACATAAATTATAGAAGAGTTTACATTTATGTAACCTTCCCACAGTGGCCATCTATAGGTGAGGTACGGGGATGTTAATTAGGTAACCTGCGTTGAGCAATACTCCATCAGACATAAATTATAGAAGAGTTTACATTTATGTAACCTTCCCACAGTGTCAGTCTATATGTGAGGTACGAGGATGTTAATTAAGTAACCTGCGTTGAGCAATACTCCATCAGACATAAATTATAGAAGAGTTTACATTTATGTAACCTTCCCACAGTGTCAGTCTATATGTGAGGTACGAGGATGTTAATTAAGTAACCTGCGTTGAGCAATACTCCATCAGACATAAATTATAGAAGAGTTTACATTTATGTAACCTTCCCACAGTGTCAGTCTATATGTGAGGTACGAGGATGTTAATTAAGTAACCTGCGTTGAGCAATACTCCATCAGACATAAATTATAGAAGAGTTTACATTTATGTAACCTTCCCACAGTGTCAGTCTATATGTGAGGTACGAGGATGTTAATTAAGTAACATGCGTTGAGCAATACTCCATCAGACATAAATTATAGAAGAGTTTGCATTTATGTAACCTTCCCACAGTGTCAGTCTATGGGTGAGGTACGGGGGTGTTAATTAGGTAACCTGCGTTGAGCAATACTCCATCAGACATAAATTATAGAAGAGTTTACATTTATGTAACCTTCCCACAGTGGCCATCTATAGGTGAGGTACGGGGATGTTAATTAGGTAACCTGCGTTGAGCAATACTCCATCAGACATAAATTCCTTTAAAAAAATATAGTCTAGCCGTCAATCCCAAGTCCAAACTTGATCTAAGTTTATTCCTAAGAAATCCATAAAGTAAACATCTCTGATGAATCGATCTCTTGTTTATGTAATAAAACGACTTATTGTCATGACCTAAGTGATAATCTAAAAAAAAGTGCAAGTATCTCAGTGAATATTCAATCTATCTCTTTATTGGATTGAGGTAGTAATTTCTTCCCAAATACCAATATATTTTATTTGAAGAATAATCACTTAGTTATTTCCTTATATACTTTCGTAAGATACTCACGTTTTTATAAAGGCTACAAGTTAACTTATTATTATGAATATATGTAGTAAAATTGAATTTAATCATTAGTAGATCATACATTTATGTATTACTTTTATTGAGGCGTTCGCTGTGGCAATAAAACATCTACATCTGTTCATTTATTCTCTGTGGTTCGACTGATCCATGGAAAGGGAGGTTTTGCCAAAACCTGGGAAACTGTAGCTTCTATAAAATATGTCAGCCAAACTTCAGACTAAAAAAACATTTAAAATTAAAATAAGACACGTGAAGAACTGTTTTACATCTTTGCTGTTCTTAAAAACCTAATTCTTTAGCTAATAAAACAAAATATCTATATAAAATACTTCCAATTGAGGTAGAAGTAATACCACCTTATTGATTAATAAGACGTAAATTAAAAATTACTACTTATTTTCATTGTTATATTAAAATTACTTTCCTTATCTTCATTATTGTTCAGAGGCAATGGAGTTAATAAGATTATCATAGTGCCGTTGATATTTCGTTTTATATATATTTCATGTGAACCGTTTCTCTGTATCATCATTCGGCTTAATTAAACTGAACAAACTTTTATAAAACTGTTTCAATTTAAAACCAATTAACCTGTTTAATTGTTTAGTTTTAAACTCTTCCTTTTTTAAAGTCTATTTAATGTTGAACTAGCAGAACTTTGTTAGTGGATCAAATGTAAAAAAAGAACCAGTTAACAATCTAAAATTAACTGTCAATCGTTCGGATTTTGGAATGAGTGAGAACGATTAAAAGCTGACTGCATTATTAGAAAGACTGGTATACGAGAGAATATAAGATCAAAGGCAATATAAGTTTAACGGGTAGATTAGTAATTTTCGAAAGAGCCCTTTTCAACGAACGCAGGGCTCTCATCCCACATCTAAAATGTTTGTTACTCAGCATCATATTGATCATCGTGTTTCGTACGAAACTTGACTACAGGAAGCTACTTCACAAACAGCACTCACAAAAATATCCCTTTGAAGAACTTCGTAAGACCGTATGGAAAAGGAATATGGTGGTCCATAAGTAAATTTCTCTCTCGATGTCTAAGGAAGTAGCCATCACTAATATTGTGTCTTTCTGTGTATGCAAGTGGAGTTTTTTGACTTGGATACATATAACATCGTTAAAGGGGGACTTTCCAAGGATCAGTCCAACCAAAGAGAAAAACTAACAGAGGTTGCTTTCTTATAACCGCTTCGCACGCCTCAAAAGCTGTTATAAATCAATTTAAACTAATTAACATGTTAATAGATAATTAGTAATAGGTACTAAATTTTCCTTGAGGATACAGGGGATGACAACGGTGCTGGCCCTGCCATCCTTTCCGTGACCTGGAGAACTAACCACCCAACAACCTAAATCTGTAACTCGACACCCATTCGGTGCACCATTTGATGCGATCTCTGTTTCCTTCTTCTCTGAGGCCAAACTCAGTTAGTAACAAACTCTTTCAAATAAATTTATCACACTTAACTACTACCGCAAAGGCCCATATCCAAACGATCGGTGAAACGATGATACATACATAAGAGAAATAAACCATCAAAAAGCGTATGTTGGCTAAATAACGATTTAGCTAATTAGACAACGTAAACATTATTTACAAAATAACTAATTACCTGGAAACATGTAATTAATGATCAATAGGTGAAAAGTTGATTATGCACTCTGGTGCATCAACAAGCCTTATTAGAAATATAATGTAATGAATAGTAGAGTTACAGATGGGTTGGTAATTAGCTATTAGAGACTAACTCATCATATGTATATCTTCCTCCATTACGTATTTCAAACTGTTTTTCCTAATCTATATGCGATAAAATAAATGTAAAAATTTTAATGTTGAGTACAATATGTAAAGTTACTTTACATATAAATTATTTTTCCTTGGAGCGTTTTTTTTGTACGTGGCATAAATGTTTTCAAAATTCTAATAATTTATATAAGCATGTTCGTGGGTTTACAGTATTGATTAAACTATAATTATTAATCATCCTATTTCGTAAGCTTAAGCGGCTGGAGTCATTATTAACAACTAGTTCTTCCGGTGTCTACCGCGTCAAAGGACTATTTACAATATATACAGTTCCAGACGTTTCGCCCATGCTACGATGTGGCATCCTCAGTGGTCAGTCTCAGCCTAACCACTGAGGATGCCACATCGTAGCATGGGCGAAACGTCTGGAACTGTATATATTGTAAATAGTCCTTTGACGCGGTTGACACCGGAAGAACTAGTTGTTTATAATTAATCATGTTTATTCAATACACTTTTACATACCATCAAATTACATATGACATTGTTATACGCCTATGGATTTTTAAATACTTTAAGTTATAATTTGGTAAGTAACTAATTTAACCCTTTATTAATAAACATTGCCATCCAAGTGCTCTTACAAACTTCGATGTATCTGGTGCTTGAAATGTTTAAACAAAGTTCAAATACATGACTCTCCAGTGAGTTACTATAGTTGATAACCAATCTATAAGGATAGCTCAAAGACCAAGTTCTGATATGCTTGTTTTAAGTGGTGGTGTAATGAAATGGTAAGGTCTAAGCTAAGCTTATAAATTGGTAATAAAACCAGTACTACCAAATGTGCTTGTATTTATTAGCTACAAGATGTTTTATAGATGTATTTCATAAATTAATGAAAATATTATTACAAATTTGGGTACGTTTTTCACCAGGTATCTTCTTTAGATAAATCACATTGTCCAGTTGCACATGATGGCAGATTATTGCATGAAATATAGAGTAAAGATACGAATTTAAAATTATTCTCTAACCTCCATTCATCTTATCTCTTTTAGAAAATATATAGGTCCAGTTAATTTCTTGAAAAAAAAAGTGCTTATACTAATGCATTAAAACATTATTTAAATACAATATTTTATTCAAAACCCTATTTATCTTTTTAGTAGTTAGCTATAGGTAGTTAGCATTTGACGAATAGAATAACCAGATGTGCTGTCTGATTCTAATCGTGAAATAAAGTATACGAACAACAAATAAAATTCAGGTTGTCGAGTGGTTAGGTTTATAGTTCAAAGTGAGGGTGGCAAGGCCAGTACCATTGCCTTGCTCTGCTCTTATCGTCCAACAAAAAAGCCATGATACAACATTTTCTTGTTTTGGCTACTGTAGGTTGAATTTACGTTTTCAACAACAATAACTAATTCTTTTTCTTATCCCAACACTACCGATAGGTGTTTCTGTAGCCATATTGCAGTTCCTGTGTAATTAATCCGGTATAAACGTCAGATTCTCCAATTCTTGTATTTACTCTTTTCTATATCCTCTCGGTACTTTTACTTAAGCAGTATCCTGAGTGAGATAAGTGAGCAAACCATGGGTTTTTATTAACAGAAGAATAAATCCGAGTTGTTTTTCAATATAGTTTAAAACACCCCCATTCAGCAAACTGAAATTCCATGTAGGCCTGGAGAAAGACCGAATTAAGAGTATCTGAATCCATGATGAAACCAAGACTGGCTTATGTTTAGGGTAGGAGATGTCACCAAAACCGTTCCTCTTGCACTAAAATACATGCACATTGGGTTAATATAAAGACCTTTATTATTAGATAAAGGTCTTTCCTACTTTTAAAACTTACTTATCGTTCTCCGAAGGCATGACAATTACAGAGGAGGCGGAGTCTCTTCCACTTGTCCGCTTGTAGTCGAGGCTCACGCAAGCATGAAATTAGATCGTATATTTAGTGCATTAACTTTTAAATCAATAAGCCATTTAACTGACTTGTGTTTACGACGATGCTGGATGGGACAGGATAACAATACGATGATAAGAAGCTTTTTATTTTTTTTTAATGCTTCATTTTTCTATGTTATGTTTTAATAATTACTAAACGTAAAATATCTCATAAATGATCTTCTTAAATATAATTCCCAATTATTGAGATTAATACATTATTTGCTTTACATAAGTCTGTACGTGTGATTATTGGGTTCTCATTTATTATCATTAATATTTCAGATCTTTTCCGCTAATTCACTACCACTAATTTGGTTAGGTTATGTTAGGTTGTTTAGTTTATGTTGGATTTAGTTTTGTTATGTTGGGTTTGGTTAGGTTATGTTAGAATTTCCTTATCGCAAATTCAACAGCGATAAGGAACGCCAGGAGGTACGTTTAATATTAGTAATAGTCGACGTTCCAGTAGTAGGAAATGAACTCCAAATATGTTATGTTTGTTTAAGTTTTGTTAAGTTTAGTTATGTTATGTTGGGTTTAGATTGATTGCGTTAGGTTAATACAACCAGTTATGGTTATAGAAGTGAATTTACAGAAAATGTCCAGATTGTTATACAAATGTATATGAAAATTGGGCTGTAATTTTTTTTAAAATTATAAATATATTTTTAGTTGAGATATTATTTTTAAAGTATGCAAAGCACCTTTTTCGTATTCAATTTAATAAAGAGGGACATAATTTTTTACAACTAGACAAAGGCTGCGAAACACGCACTCTACTTGCGTACAACACTTGACAGTTCAATAATCAGTTTAACAATTCGTATACATCACGATATTCATTTAGGAGATCTTCTTATACAAATAATTATTTGTCCAAATTTAGTTCTTTTATTACATATTATTACGAAAATCTTATTATGTAACTTGAACTCGTACATTCATTTCCTTCAGTCCGTAAATGTATTTCTTCTTTTATTTTATGCCAGTAGTCTGTATACATTTGTTTTGGTTTAAAGTACTTTCTGTAAATTACGTAAAACAAATATTTTATAAGCCTAGCTAATTTGTATCATAAGCAATCTTCAAGAACCTAAGAGTTTATTTTAACAGCACTTATTACAGTTAGATATTATAGAATCGACTATTTTCTAACATAGTTCCTAAAGCTGATTTATTTAATATACTTGATCTTATCTTAACAAATATTGTTGAATAGTGATTTGAATGGTGTTTTAACTGTGCAGGGAATAATGATGATCCAGTAAATGCTGGATCTTAATTTTTGATTGGTTGTTTTGAACTGATTAGTATATAAATTTGATTCATTAGGCCTAGATGAAACAAAAAGTAAATTAATAAATTAAATTACTTGGAGAACAGTAGTCTAGCTCTTTATTTTGACAATAGAGATAATTACTTGGAGAACAGTAGTCTACCTCTTTATTTTGACAATAGAGATAATTACTTGGAGAACAGTAGTCTACCTCTTTATTTTAACAATAGAGATAATTACTTGGAGAACAGTAGTCTACCTCTTTATTTTAACAATAGAGATAATTACTTGGAGAACAGTAGTCTACCTCTTTATTTTGACAATAGAGATAATTACTTGGAGAACATTAGTCTACCTCTTTATTTTGACAATAAATATAATTACTTGGAGAACAGTAGTCCACCTCTTTATTTTGACAATAGAGATAATTACTTGGAGAACAGTAGTCTACCTCTTTATTTTGACAATAGAGATAGTTACTTGGAGAACAGTAGTCTATCTCTTTATTTTGACAATAGAGATAATTATGATTATGATTAATTTATAACACTAATTTTAATTGAAGTAGTTTAACTGGATAAAGAACATGCCTTTTAGAATACGCTTGACGTTGGTAGGAAATGAAGAGAACAGAAGTATGTTTAGCTGTAAAGCATAGATGCACGTTTTTTAAACAGCTTACACTATTACACACTGTGTATAGTTCACTTGAGTAAAAGTTATAGGAAATATCAATTATTTCTGAAGAGGTTCCTATATTGACTTATCGACTCGTATCGGTTACACACGGCCCTAACTCATCAATAACAACAGCTTGGTGACTGCACAGTGCGTAGAAATGAAAATGTTAGCAAATATGTAAATAATATTTTTTGCCATCCCTACAAGAGAAGTCTAGGTAGTCAAAGTTCGAATGTTGTGTAGGGAAAATAACTGAGAGTCGGGCATGTCAGTTAGCTGAAAATAAGACCAACACAACGTGGTTCGGATTCCACATAAAGCTGTAGGTCTCTTAGTTGCCTTGGCTATTAGGCTATTAATAAATAGCTCTTTCTGAGGAACAGTTGACCTTAGTTAGCAACAATGACTACACTCGTTCATCTGCACTCATTCGCCCCTCATATTCGCCCACATCTCTACGATCGCCGTCGTAATAATGAATAATTGTTAAAATTTGTTAATGTGGTTTCTATTAACATAATGATTAATAATCAATTGGTTCGTAACATTGCCTAATAAGTAAAAAAATTAATGTTATAAATATCATCAAGCTGGGATATCCCTTCCAGATACAAGATAAATAAATATAAAATACTGAATGACTGTTATTTTAGTATTTTATGCAATCTGTATGGACACATATAGATTTTGTTTGTTTTAAAGTTCCTTATTTCAACCAAACATCTATGGATATTTAATTCCATGTCAAACCTACTCATCAATTGATTATGTAGATTAACTTGTCATCCTAGAATATCAATTAAATGATTTTAATTATTTAAGGTTGCGTAAACATTTACTTAAATTGTACCCGACATTCAGCCCAATGAAATTATAAAATAGAAGGCCGGATAATTTTCTTTCGCCATAATTTACATTTCCAGCTTAACCAAAATTAATTTAATCCTACGTGTTTTCCAAATACACTCATTCTATGCAACATAAAACACTTTAACTTTATTTTTTTAGCATCTGTGTAACTGGTTTTAGGTTTGAAATTGCCAAAGATATAGCTGAGGTGACAAACTCCTTATTATTAAAAATAGTGTTTTTTTTTTTTTAATTTAAATTCATATACTTAACAACTGAGTGTGTATTGCGTATTATTTCTTATAGTATCGTTAAATTTGTCGTTTACTCTTAAATCCCATATCTGAAATAATAATATAGGAATATTTAAAAGTGTAAATACTTAATAGCTGGTATATATTTTTATATTATAGCTGGAAAATTATATTTTCATCTTGGCAGTTTTTTAACACATTTTTTCTATCAGTCGTCCCGTATTTTTTACCTATACATGAAGAAAAATTCAAATTGTACTATTATAAACTTTTATCTAAACAATTTTCATTGGTGTATTCAATATTCGCTCATAATTATTATAAATATTATCAATTATGAGAGTACAAATTATGTTAATAAATAAATTTACTGAACATTGTAATCAAACCAGAAGTACTGTATGCGAGCCAGACTCTGGTGCTAGATTTGAAAGGAAGAACCCAAGATAATGAGGAATTTCCTTGGGCCAAGACGAACGGATGAAGGATACAGACTAAAATCGAGGGAAACTACAGAGAAAGTATCGAGCCTAGCAAAGACATAAGGAAAAGGAGATTACAGTTCCATGGACACATAATAAAACTACCGGAATACAGGTTAACAAAACGAATATATAGCTTGGTAAAGGAAAAAAGAGACAGGAGCACCATGGTTGGAACATGTTAAAGAGGATATAAGAAACACACGGATAGAGGAAGCAGATGTAACAAAGACACGTTTAGGAACAAGGTCAAAATGTGAAAGCCAGAGCCAGAAAAGGAGAAAAAGACGGTAAACAGGCCAAAGTGGTCAAAAGAAAGGAAGGAGGGCTTCAGTAAAAAGATGGACAGGTGGGTGCTAAAGATAAATACAAAGTAACGATTCATGTTTTGCGTGACTCAACTAATAATAAATAAATACTATAATTTCCTTGTGTAGTATACAAATAGATAATTATTTATGCAAAGGGCATACAGAGTTACAGGTAGTGATGTGAAATTCCCAGGAATTTGGACTAATGGAAATATTCCCAGAGAATATTGCCGGCATTATTCCCAAAATTCATAAATTCCCGGGAATTTATAATTTTAAAACAAGATAGCACCAAAAACTATTGATCAATAGGTAATATGCAATAAAAATATGCAAAAATGAAACTCAGATACTGTTTAAAATTTATGTAAAAAATTATAATTAAAAAAAAACTTCCAGGAAATTTATGATTTAACAGGACAATAGTTTAAAAACTTATAATAATTGCCAGATCTAGTAATTTTATGATTAAATCAGTCTCAAAACAAGTTATAAGTTGAAATAACATATTGTAATTCAATAATAACAAGAAAACAATAATTTTTATTACAGTTTGCTTGCATAAACACTTAGTGATAAATTCCCTAGTCGCTTTCAAAGACCATCACACCTTCGGCATCATCTTTTTCTTCTTCCTCCTTCTCTTCTCTACAAGGAAACCCAGGAAAATCGTCCTTACTTCCAATTGTTCCCATCACATAATCGTCAACATCAACCAGGTCATCTAGGTCTTTGTCTTTTCCTACATCTTCTGGGTTGCCGCTGGTTTTAGGACCCTTCTTATTTTGTGGTGAAGGGTTCATCAGCCTCCAATTATAGGACAAATAGGTTAATTTAGCAGCTCGCTCAGTTGACAGTCGGTTCCTTTTCTTTGAATGGATCCATGAAAATATAATGAATGTACGCTCTGTGGCAGCAGAGGTTACTGGTGCTCCAAGAATCCTTATTGCTATATCAGCCAAGGCGACGTTCCTCTTAATCCTCTCCACCAAGGCCTAATAATTCTTTCTTTATCATCCATGCCCTCCCAAAGTAACCTTTTTGAAAATAAGCCTTTCTTGTCTCTATAGTCAGCAATACTCTCTCTCACATTCAAAACATCCATACCCATCTGTAGAGCACAATCACAAATGAAGCCTATGGCATCCAATATTTGTGATGGATTAAGAGTAATCCCCTGCATTTTGGGGTCAAGCATAAATACAGCGAGATGGATTGCTCCAATACAAAAACTTTTACTTTCTTGAAACTTATCCATTACGTTCTTCTCTTCAGATTTCTTAAGGGGGGATAACGGTAAGTTGTCTGCCAAACTTCCCTCCGATTCGTCCAACTTTTTCACAATTCTGTGAATTTTAAGTTAATGGGACTCAAGTAAAGGCCAAAGTAAAGAAGTAAATTTATCATCTTTTCAACTCTTATCCAAAATACGCCATCATCAAGAAGTTTCTTCTTCATTGCTGGTTCAACAGGGCATTTAAAACATTTCCTAATATGTCTTTCCATGTTAACTGAATTGGCTTGTTTGTACTCTTGAGTACAGTATCTACATACAAAACCTTTTCCTTTTAAATTAAAAAAGTCCCAAATTACTCCCACTTTCTTCACCATTTTGTAACAATGAACAATAATTCAGAGGAGGCCTACTTGGAGTCAGTCACTTCTTCCTAAATTGTCTCTTGCTCTTACAATCTCACACTGTTACTCAAAGTAGTAGTACCCTTGACACTGGCTCTACAACAACCACACAGCAATCAAAATGGCTGCCTTTCTAAAATATTCAGTTGGCAATGCTGCTGGATGAAGTTTCTAGGGGTTGAAAGGGAGAAGAAAATTCCCTCCCAAACACTGAAAGAACTAAATTTCCCCCTTACAGTCATAGCACAGTACAACCAATATCTCTTTCAAACTTAAAGTTTAAAAACTGTAAAATAGGCATTTTATAAAGTTTTTTTAGCATTTGAACTCCAGAAAGTTGTTATAAGAACCCAGATAGTATGACTGTGATCTCCTTTGTTTTTAACTCTGATAAGATGGTAGTACTCTATCGAATTTGTACACATACAAGTTAATTGTCAAAAAAATCTTTACAATAGAGCTGTACCTTTTTTATAAAATTAAGTTTATAAAATATTTGATATTGTAATACCAGTCGGAGTGTGTTTACTGGTCCAGGAATTTAATTCTATAAATTTCTACTTGTTATTTTAAGGTAATTTGTGTATTTAAACATTAGTTATTGAATAAAAATGTAGAAACTTACCTAATTAACTTGTTTTAAAGTTCATAACAGTTCAGTTAGTTTTAAACTGTTCAAAATCTAAAAAAATCTTATAAATTTCCACTTTTTGGGAATCTTCCACGGCCAAGGAAATATTCCCGGCAATAATCCCATTTTATAAGTTCTCTCCCAGTGGCAATGTTCCCGGCCCACATCACTAGTTACAGGAGTCTGAAATGTCTGTTCATAGAGGCGATTTAACGTTAAATAGTTGTTTAATAAAAATAATAAAACTATTTTTTTAACTTCAACGAGTCATTATATTTTTATAAATCTGATTATATAGGCGTTCCAGAGGATTCGTAGCCAATTGGCCTTTATAGAAGGGTGTACATAACTTTAAATTTTTATTAAAATTTATTGCTTAGTAGTTGTTTTTCTAATTTGTTTTCAGAAAAGTTGTCTATCTAAACTTGATTATCCTAGTATATTCGTATGTAATGAAACTGGAGAAGACATTTCTCTGTAACAATAGAGGACGGAGCATCAGTAACTGCATTGTTTGTACACCTCAATTTACTACAACAATGTCGAACAACAAGTGTACTTGTGAATTGCTCTTCAAGTTTCCTTTAAGATTTAGAATAATGAGTCGGTTTCTGGATGATGAAAATTTAATTATCAAGTTACTCCTGTAAAACAATAACAATAATAGTTGTAATATTTTCAATTGTGTTTTGTCAAGTGTTATTATTATTGTTTAGAAATTAGGAATGAACTAGGTAAATTGTTTTCCTTAATTCATGAATTTTCACATAAAGTTTGCATATGATATATATTATAAAATTGCCTCAAAATAAATGGTTTAAGTATTTAATCTTATATATTGATATAATATCCCAAGTTAAGGAGTACCACAAGGGTGTAAATTAAATTTTTGTTTTTTCTTGTTTTTATGAACGAAATTAAATATTTCATGAACTGTGCAGTTCAGCTTTATGCCGACAATATTTAAATATCTATGCAAGTCACTAATACAAGAGACCATCTGCTTCTTCAATCATGTACAGATTCGACTGCAAGGTGGGCTAAAGACAATTACATGCCACTGAATTTCAGGAAAACAATGGTGGTTTCGTTCACTCGTAGAACTAACCCGTAATTCTTCTTTTATGACATTTGTGGCTGTAGAATCCAAAGAGAGCGTACTGTCTGTGATCTTGGCACTCTCGAGACAAGTTAATCTCTTCTGAACACGAAAACTTTGTTGCATCAAAAGCTAGAAGGCACTAGATTCCCCTTACATGGATCATCGGTATGTCAGTGGCAATTGGGCTTATTTTACTATGTACAAGTCCTTTGTTCGAAGTCACCTAGAATGTGCCACTGTTATTTGTACACAGATGCAGCCGTTGATGCCTTCCGGAGAAAATTCCTCTCATGGATGAAGTGGAAGTTTCCATAGCTTGGTGAAGTGGAAATACGTAAAGAATGGAATTTATTAACCTAACCTTCAACTTTAGTTCGCCGAGCTGTGACTCACATGCAATTTTTTTACAGACTGCTCCATCACCACACTATTTCATTTGAGGGTATTTGTATTAGATTTTCAGAATATGCCTTTCGCTCAAGAGATCTATTTGTTTGCTCACACTTTGGAATGTGTGATCCAGTGCTCAGATGTCCTAAGCATTGCAAACAGGTTTAAAAAACTAGATTTTATCGACAACCTTGATAGCGTGTTTTAAGGGTTTGTGATAGCAGCATATGTAATGTGCAGTCTTATTTTCAAAACATACGTCTAAAAGCCACCAAACCAGTTTCAGTATAGTTTCCTAAACCCATAACTCATAAAATAACAATTTATTCAATTTCAATATTTTACATGTAATTATTTACTGTGTGACTAAACTCACACTCAGCTGGTGAAGTCTCATTTCTAAAAGGTTACTGTTTCAGACACGGGAGTTCAACTGGTAGTTGTCATGGCCAGTGGGTGGGAAAATGGCTTTCCACGCAGGTGCCTGATCTGCACGTTCAAATATAAAAATAGCTAACTTATTATCAAAATGTGGCCTGAGTTTTATTTTCTATTATCTATTCAATTGGAATCAATAAGGTTCCAATGTTCCGTTTTACTTTTATAGTAAATAATTTTAATTAAATTTTAATTTTTCATTTTCTACAATCTTATTTTCAAAACATACGTCTAAAAGCCACCAAACCAGTTTCAGTATAGTTTCCTAAATCCATAACTCATAAAATAACAATTTATTCAATTTCAATATTTTACATGAAGATGTTCATTTTATCCATATGGATCCTTTATAAGTAATTATTGTTAAAGTGGATGGAATGGTAAATTTGTTTCTAATTAGAGTAACTAAAATTAACTCTCTTGTTACACATACTTTACTTGTACTATTAGATTTTCCACATTAATTCTAAGAACGAATGCCTCTTTTTACTATCTCACAATACCTAAAAAAAACATCTCCTAAGTAAGGCCCACCTTCTAGGACTTTACTTTATTTATGATCAATGAAAACTATTAAGTAGTTGTGCTAGAGGTCAAAAAAATGTACGTTATTCTGCCTCTAATTGTATCTTATGATATAAGCTTTAATCAATTTCTCAGTAAAGGTATCGTATTTGAAAAAACACACAAAACAAAGTACTGAACCACATCCACTATCTACGTCTACAAAACAAGCATTTTAAGAAAGAAACTATAGTAATTGGTTTAATACTGTCTGAATTAAATTTTTGTGAGTTTTACATGTAAAGATTGTGATTAAATATTTCAAAATTACGATAAATGAATGAAAAAAACTATCGTAAATAAAATAATTTTTGTAATTTTTTTATAATTACTTTTACTAATTGATTAGCTTAATAGCTGCGTATGTATTAAAACGTATATGTTTTATCGTAATTCCTAATTTTATTTTCAACTTGTAGTCTACTGATAATACTAAGGCTCATAATGACAATAGTGCATAAACTGCCATGTGTACACATAGAATGATTGTGTTCTTAAATTGTGTGATCTATTTTTAAAACGGAATTTTCGAGACAGTAACCAAATGTAAGAGATGTTAATCCGTCTCAATAATGCCATACTCACTGTAAAAACCAACAATATACACTATTAATATGTATAATTCACCATTAGATAATAACAAGCAACAACAAACCAACCGCTGCAAACTTGATTCATAGAGCTCTGAATCAACAAAAGTCCAACGTAAATTATCTAAGAAGTTTCTTATATGACTTCAGTTTAAACTAGTTTATTAAAACAGAAGCTGGCTTGGTGGTATTTAAGATTTATTAGCCCTTGTCTTTGTGATTTTTCATGACGACAAATTCTGCTAAACACTCATTGAAACATTTGTGTACTAAATCCTAACGTGGTCGCCTATGTATGTATAAATAAATGTGTATAAAATAATGTACACACATACTAGTATGCAACGACATATAAAAAAAATGAGTACATTCTCACCCGTACAATAATGTATAATAAACAAATTTCGCAGTTTAAGTAATTGGAAAAGTCAATTTATCAATTTCTATTCTATATATGTTATAAAAGAATAATAATTGTCATTCTAATGGTCATCAAATACGTTCTCACCATATTGAATTTAATACCTCACTCTAATATTCTGTTTTTATTTTACTGTAATTACAATTCAAAATAAGAAGCTATAAACTATATATTTTGGAACACCGTGGAAATACTCAACTTTTTTTAGGATTGAAATGAAATTGAAAATTACTTTATCATATGAATTGTGTAACGATTAGCAAGATTAGGACTAGCATAAGGAGTAATATTTTGTTAGATATTTAGACTTTGTAGTAGATACTGAACATAACTTTGTAGCATTTTATCAACTGATTATAATTTTCAGTTTCATTGTCCTAACGTTAGATACAAAGCCTAAAAAAAACACGTATGGTAAATCTGCCTTGACTGTACTACATCTAGTATGTCACAAGTATGCATAAAACCTTTAATGTAAAACAAAACAACCTTAGGCTTAAAAATAAGGCCTTAAGGCCTAAAAATAGGCTTAATGTTTGTTGACTAAGCATGTTCCTAAATTAATTAAAAAAATATTATGGTTCTGATATTTTTTTACACAGAACATAATTAATTAAGTAGACAGTCAAAGTGTATTTGATTTGAATTATTATAAACAATTATATATTTGAAAAGTTTATATTGTGGCACAAACATAAAGTTGTGACAATTTCATAAACTAAATATAACCTTGTAACAATTTAACAACAAACATGTGTTTCAATTGAACATAACACATTACACATTACATTTGTATGTAGTGTAACCATCACGGGAAAAACTATGGTTTTCATTCCTTCCCAAATTGTTTATGGACTAATACTTAAGCGTAAGAAAAAATTTTTATTTTGCACATGAAAAACTACCAATCTTAGAACTTAGGCTTAAGTGGCCGGTGTCATAACTAGAATCTACAGTTTCCGGTGACCACCGCGTCAAGGTACTATCTACAATATTTACAAGATGACCAGACGTTTCGCCCATACTGTGATGTGGCATCCTCAGTGGTTTCTCTGAGACTGAAATCGGCAAGTGACCTTCCAGCTTTATAACAAGTATGTCCCCACCCCACCACCTGTTATAAAGCTGGAAGGTCACTTGCCGATTTCAGTCTCAGAGAAACCACTGAGGATGCCACATCACAGTATGGGCGAAACGTCTGGTCATCTTGTAAATATTGTAGATAGTACCTTGACGCGGTTGTCACCGGAAACTGTAGATTCTAGTTAAAAACTACCAATGTTATCCTGAATCAATCTCAAGCAATAATGATGTTGAATATATCTAAACGTGCCATAATATGATATCCGACGTTACATAACCTGTTATATGCACTACTGATATTGACACCTGATACAAACTAGACTTCATCAAGTTGTACGCCAAACTAGCACAAACTTACGTATTGGAGTGGCCTCTTGTAATACCAAACACTATTACACCACTTCTGTACATCCAATATAGTCTTAATAAATTAAATGTTACCGGACGTATAGCCGATGGACTTAATTGCAATCATATTTTTTATTCGTCCAAAATTCACTGTCAAAAACTCTCTTTGATGTGGTTTTATAATTTTAATTTAATATTCTTCAAATATCCAGCAATAATTAAACCAAGAATTCCATCTGTAATATGTCTTAAAATGCTATCCTAAATAATCCTAAAAGCACTAATTGATAGAACATTTTTCAAATTATTATCAAAAAGGGTTCTAAAATATGCTTTCATTGAAGTATTTTCTACTTCAAACATAGGTATTCTTTACTTTAAGGAGAGGTCTGAACATTAATGCATATTTGAAATAATTAACTGAATCTCATATGAAGAATAACCGTTCAAAACATTAATCACAATATATTCATGTCCATAAAATGTTATATAATAGGACATAAATATAGTTGTTTTTTTTTTAACTTCACTCGAGAGTTGACATGGGCCTACAGGCCTGGGCGTCAACTTTATTGAACGAGTGAAGTACCGACCGTTGGCTAAGTGGGGATTCGAACCTTCTACCCTGCCCTCCACAGTCCGAAACCTTAGCCACTGAGCCACCACGCCAGAAGTTACGGAATATATTAAGATCCTATGCTATATATAGAATCTCCAACTAACTGTTGTGTTACTTTAAATCCTCAAAGATAATACCCCCAAATAAGTAAAAAAAATTCATTTAGGCACTTGGAACCCCTACATGTAACCTTATATTCCATCAGAGAGTTGTTTTTTTTTTTTTTTTTACATTAGTAATTGGCTATCCGTAATTTGACATATTTCAAATCTGATCTTCCGGATCTGTTACTTAACTTGGATATAATGTTTTTCAAAACCCAAAACAAACATAACACCGCTCACTCGTAACTTCGTATCCTTTTGTTCCTAAATAAATTTGATTGCTCTACAAATAACACCACAGTCCGTGGAATACTATATTCAATGTACATAATACATAAACCATATCGTAGTGTACATGGAGGTAGCTAAAATAATAACTTGAAGCTTACTGATTTAAACTTTTGATAATTTGTCTTTTTAGTGGTTTCATTTATTATTTAAGTAACTTTTCAAGCCTACTTGGAAAGGTTTATGGATATAGGATTCATTTTGAGAAGGATCAGCTGATAATCACCGGCTGTTCATTTGTCATTGGGCTATTAATTAATGACACTTTCTAAGGAATAGTCGGCCATAGTTTGTAACAATGACTACATTAGTTCATCAACACTCATCACACTCATTCGAAATCCATATTCGCCCATATCTTGACGATCGGCGTCTTAAGAATAAATAAATAAAAATCGAAATGTTATTTCACAATCATTCAAGTATATTCAATTTCTTTGGCTTGTAGGAAGAAACAGATTAACTTAAATGAGGCGATTATCGTTATCACCAGTTACATAACGTAGTTTGGAACGTTACCCACACACAAACATTGGTATTATGGATATAGATTCCCAACTCGTTATAGATATACAACTTTATATCTAATAGGTATAACAAACTTCCATACAAACTATATCTACTGTGTTATCAAAGTAGCAAGTTTAATGAACCGTGAATGAGCGTGTAACTTGTATGTAAACTATGTTAAATAAATCTCCGGTATAATGATTTACAGATATTCGAATCAGGGCTGTGATTTCGTCCTGAGTTTCTTAATGGTTGTGTAAAGATACGTTTACTTTTAGCACTTACCAAATGCTGATTCTTTAGTGTTAACCTGTGCTACGTTAGCTAAACAATAAAAGATAATCTCGCAGAATCCAGTTCATTTCACAGGGATGTAAAATTTTAGAAATCTTTAGCCACGTGATCCATGTCTAAAGAATATATTTTTGGTCTTGTTACTTCGTTGAAATCTCCTAGACGAATGTTTTATTGTAGAAAATAACAACGAGGTAGATTGTTTGAGGCCATAGTAGTGTCATAATTTTGTATTAAGAGAAACTTAAGTAAAATAAATACTAATACAAGCTTTGAAATGACCTTCTTTAATCTCACTAGCCAATTATTTTAATGGAAAATGAATGAAAAAAATATGATCCAAACCATTTTCATGTTTAGGTATATTGTAAAATTTCATTATGGATTCCAAACAGTATTTTCGTTTTTTAACTAGTACATTAACCCTAGATAGGTAACGTATGTAATTTTGGCGTGTTGTTAGGTACGTTTTTGCTCTTAATTAGTTGTTTATCATGGCAGGTGTTTGTCCAAACAGCAGTACTTCAGTTCCCCCTTCCTTTAGTGTAATGTTGAGTCATTTTTATTAAATTTTAAGACTTACAGAAAAAATAGGTTAAATTTACGTACAATTCCTAGAATCGAAAAAATACTGTTCAGTATGGGACTTAGCAGTCACTGACATTTGTAATAAAAGCTAACAAAACTGTTTAACAATTTATCTTCAAATGTTGTTTTCGTGTATTAAACAATTACAATCTACCAACTGTGTTTATGAAGTTTATTGATTGTGTAAAATATACATATCGATACCCTTAGCGTCATACTCATACGCGTTACATGTCTAGGGTTAATGATATTTCTTGAATTTAACTTACGGATTGAAATGTTAGCGGAAAATCAAATAAATACGAACGTTGAAATTCCACAGTGTAGAGAAGGATTATATGATAGTTTGACCAATATGAGAGAGATATATAGTTTGTTATAATCCTTTAGTAGTTAGATGTGTTAACCATTTACAAAGTACAGTTACTGTAAACAATGCACAGATTAATATTAGAAGAGTTTTTATAACTAACCTTATCCTTGGTAAATAATTTCCTATGTTATCTTAATAAAACATAAAACCAAATCATCCTTCATTTATAGTAAAATATGACTCAATTTCTCTACACCGGAACACAATAACAACTGAACTGAATCCAAGGTGGACAGGATACAAATAAATCTGAAGAACGGAAGTCACTTGGGTTTGGCCAAAAGCAGTTTCCGGCCTAACCACCCATGTTTCTCTTTCTCACATGACGGTCCCTTCCCTAGTAAATATTTTTTCTATACAGATAAAATCTCTCATTCTATCATAATATATTTGAAAATTATGCGTTAATCATTTTTCAACAGTTTATTTTGATTTATTCATAAAAAATGTTATACAGATTTTTAAATTATATTTAATAGGACATAGTCATTATGTATATGGGTATAAAATTACGGCTTTTAAAATTTAAAACACGTTCGAACAGCCAACTGTATTGGAATATATGTACATTGAAGTAATGTAAAGCATTTTTTATATATGTACATTAAGTAATCGAACAATATGTTGTTTCATTACCAAATAGTTATTCAATATCGATACAAAATTTCAGCTTTTCAGCATCAATAAATTGTCACTATTTTCTTCTCTTGGAGTAATAATGGACTAGCTCACATTGTCGTTCGTGATGGATCCTGAACAATGTAGGCTGAATGACATATTGTTCAATCTGACAACGTTTGCGTTACTTGGCAGTTTTTATCAAACAAAATTACTTGAATAGTACCATTACATATTTTGCATGATATTTAATTCTCGAGGGACAATTTTACCGAGACAATTCTGTATCACTGTGAGTTCCTACAAAGACACTTTGAAATCATTGATTACCACTATACCTCCAGAGCCGGCTTTCTTCTTAGATAGCTGTTTTTTTCTTATTTAAATAACACCTAAACACTAATGACAGTATTATATTCAGTATTTCGAGTAAATATGTATCCAAGTGGTTTCAATCTAAATTATTGATAAAATTAAGAAATAATTACAAAAATACATGAAAAAGCATGAAATAAATAATCATGCAGCTACTTTTAGCACGTATACAAGAAAAATCTAAGTATTTTGGGCTGATGTAAAAAAAAAAACAATATAGTAATGATTGAAATTTTAATGAATACCATATTATACCTTAATTAAAAATCTATTGAATCGTCTGATTGATAATGAATTCTATTCTAAATCATAAATACTTGTTGAATGTAGAAAATGAATTTACGATTTAACTTATTAAGTGTATATTCAGTCCTGTTTTTACACATTTTATTATTTTATAACATTCTTTTTCGCAGTCTGGCCAACGTGTATTTTTAGTTGGATGTGTTTATTTAGTAATAATATTTTCCTCTGAATGTTTAATAATCAAATTTCTAAAAAGTTGGTTACTGTCACCCATGATTCAGACTCACAATTATCCATCGATGTTAACTACATATAAATGTATGCGTACATTTTGCAAACCCCATACAAAAGAAACCTCTATTTCATATTATTTTATTAGTAATAATAATACTACGTGTCATTTAATTCAATTGTATACAATGAAAAATGCCAATTTTAAGTAAGTAACAATAACGATACTGATAGATAGATAGTACTGTGTTGAGTAATATTTTACTGTATAATTTTTCATGACCACAACAATAATGTGATTTTTAAAAACAATGACAGCTCCTCCACTATATAGATGTAAATTATGCTCAACCAAAGAAACCCTATTTATAACAGATTGGAAATGTTGTCTATGAGTTCAAAAAGAGCACATTTGGGCAAGCGATTCAAAAAGCAGATCAAAGGCCATAGTTTAGCCGGGGCAGGAGTGGGATGTTTGTACAGATATTACTGTGTAATATGAGGCTGCTGACAGGTGATAAATGGTTGTCCCTCTCAACGCAGGAAGTTAGTTTGGTTGGCAGCATACAGGAATTCCAAGTAATCATTATTTAGGTTATCACAGATTCACTACCAGTCACACAGTTCTAATTACCACGGCTAGTAACACAGCGTACTTTATAACACTCAACTTTGTTCACACAGTTACCTTGCACAAACTTAACCCTCCTCATCATGCACACTCAACTTAGTTCACACAGCCACCTTGCAACAACTTAACCCTCCCCATCATGCACACTCAACTTAGTTCACACAGCCACCTTGCAACAACTTAACCCTCCTCATCATGCACACTCAACTTAGTTCACACAGCCACCTTACAACAACTTAACCCTCCTCATTATGCACACTCAACTTAGTTCACACAGCCACCTTGCGACATTCTAATCCTCCACATTGAGCTATGTACTTTGTAACACTGAACCTAGTTCATATAACCACCTTGCAACAACTTAATCCAAATCACAATGCTTACTCAACTTAGTTCACATAGTCACCTTGCAACAACTGAACCCTCCTCATCATGCACACTCAACTTAGTTCACACAGTCGCCTGGCCAAAACCTAATCCTCTTCATGATGCAACTCAACTTAGTTCACACAGCCACCTTGCAACAACTCAACCCTCCTCATCATGCTCACTCAACTTAGTTCACACAGTCTCCTTGCAACAACTTAACCCTCCTCATCATGCACACTCAACTTAGTTCACACAGTCTCCTTGCAACAACTTAACCCTCCTAATCATGCACACTCAACTTAGTTCACACAGTCTCCTTGCAACAACTTAATCCTCCTCACCATACTAACTCAACTTAGTTCACAAAATCACTTTGAAATAACCTTATCAACCACACTACGCTATGTACTTTAAAATACTGAACACATAGGAGTGGTTATTGTTAAATTACTATGTAATTTGCTGTTAGAATAACCAGAATTCGGCAGTATTTGGCAAAATACCTCAAGAGTGGCCTGAAGATAATTTGGAACAGAATGCTCTAATTATTCTATGTTAATTAATAATTTAACAGATTGTTCTATGTTAAACTTTCATCAAAGGACAAGCACCACTTAATATCATCACTTCAATGTCAAGGTTAAAGACTACTAAAAATGTCTAAAAGGAAATAAACATTTTCATGCTCACAAATCTACTTGAATTATTACTCAGTTCAAAACTAATAATTGTTCTAATTGAGTTGTTAGTTTATATAAAGATGGAACAACATTGTAACATATTAAAGTGGTTCAAAAGGCCCTATGCTGTACTAGTAAACTCGAACGGACACTGAATAGGCCATCACGTCTAACGACCGTTTCATTTAACATATTAAACTCATTTCCCTTGCTTAAATTTCCTCAGGTATTTCCATGATGAACTTTATTTATTTATTCAATGAGTTCAATTTGTTTGTTGCCACAAAGTGAAGAAATCAGATTTACATTATTATTGGAAATTTAAATTAGTAAAGAGATTGTTTTATGATTTGGGGACCCTACCAACTAATAATTTAAATATTTACCATAGATGAAAGCCAGTGTATTGAATATAATATCAATAGTGATAATAAATACACGAAGTGTTTAAACTCAGTATACAATGATGTTTTATTATTGCTTAGGCTAAACTCAAACGCAATACGAGTTTCGCTTTTAAAGTATCACGTGTGTTCCCAAAGTGTTTTATTTGGGTGACAACAAAATGTAACAATAGGGAAATTATGAATGTCTTAAGGTATTATATCTAATAAACATGTATCTGCATTGTGTTTAGATATTTATATAGTATTTAGATAATATACCATATACTTTTATATTTATTTGTAAGTTTTGTACAGACATTCACACAAACTATACTACTTTGCGGGGGTTGTAACAGTAATTTTAATAAAACTCGTTAAATATTATTCCAGATAACAAGAAGAACCAGTAAATTGTTGTATGAGATAAAATACAAATTCTTGACTTAGGCCTTTTATAAAAACGGTATTGCTACATTATATAAGTATACATACCCAGGTGAAAACTCACGTAACTGTTCGCAATTAACTATTCATAATTATAACACTTTTCAAACTACTTATGGTATTAAGCACAGTGTGGTAGTTTATTGAAATACACCGATAATAATACGCAGCTGACATTATTTTCTAAATTTTAAGGTTTGGTATAAAAATAATTATGATATCAACTTTTTTGTGTTTCCTCTTTGTATTAGTTACCGTATTATCCGTAGATATCAGTAGTTATATATTACTAATTATAACTACAACATACGAAGACCATTATGTTATGATCAATTATATTATCTTAAATCAAATTTACTATTTAATTATTGAAAGGTTTATTTTTGTTTCCATTATGTTTTTTTTTTTTTTTTTTTTTTTTATAAGATGGAACCTACAGGAGTTATTTGCTAATCAATACATCTTAAATCATCTTATGAGTTTATTTTAGTTTGGTTCATAAGCTGCTAGACAATACGACTTTATGATGTTTCAGTTTTAACAATTTTTTTAATACTTTTATAGCTAAAACAACTTTATTAATCATCATTATCGTTACATATTTGATCTTCAAACTTTAAAATTAAACCCTTGACTAGCTAGGTAATTTTACTAAAAATAATAATTACAACAACTCAAGCAATATATTTTCAAATTTGATTCAAAATAAAAAAATTAATATGTATTTCGATAATTAAGTAGAAGAATATATTATATAAGACTTTCTTAAACGAATCCTGCAAATGGCGTGACCAATCTGATTAATCCTTAATATTTGTCCATAAAAACTAGAGTAGAAAATCACAACCCTATTAATGTTAAATCATTCGTTGAAAATATAACATCAAAAACACATTACGTTAAAAAATATTTAACCAAAAATAAGTACTAAATTTCAATATATTTTTTGCTAAATAAACTGACAGTTAAAAATTTAGAATATTCTACTACAATTTTTAGCTTAAAATATATTCGACTTTTCAAGGAGGATTTTCGGGTTTTCAAACGATTTTCAAACGAAAAGTGTGTTTTAGTAACATTTTTCTTATATTATGCTTGCAATAAACATATTTTTTAGTTATACCTTTGATCACTCTTTAATTATTTAACAGCTAAATTTAAAATAATATGTTTTTAATCAGCCATACATAAGGCTAAATCAAACGGGGATTGGAAATTTCTAGAATTATATGTTTGCTAGAAGTACAAATGAAAACACAGAAACTTGCTAAAGAGTGTTTCCCAAATTATCATCAAAAGGTTTTATTCGATCAAACTATGCCTTTGGATGACTCTAAAAGCCATAAAGTCGTACACAGTTTCAATAATTTTTATTATTCATACAAACAAATGTTATTATTCATGAGCACTACTACGAATAATAACAATTAATATATTTAGTCCCTCTTTCATTCTTGGTTCCTGAGTTTTTTATAATTTTTTAAACAGTTTCAAGATATATTTACACTCTCAAAGTAAAGAGCCATCCTATATCAGTGGCTCTAGATAGAAAGTGAAATGTATTAACCTGTTTACAAGTCTTCTCACAGTAATGGTGCCAACCATTGTATGTAGATCACCACCTTTTAAGGACTAATCAGTGGAGCCTGTTCCATCCCTATTTGTACAGACTATCCCCGTTAGTGACATCACGTCATTTTGCCTAATTAAACTCCAAAAGGTATTGGATTTATTTATTATGATCAGTGAGAAGGAACTAATGTATATCACAAAGCACTAATTACGTCTATTTAACAAGCATGTATTTCTTTATTCTTAAGATTTCTAGCGTCAAATTATAGGCCTATATAGATTTTCGAATGAGTGTTATGAATGTAGATGAGTGAATATAGACATTGTTATAAACTCAGGCTGACCATTCCTTTCAAAGTAGCGTTAATTAATTGCCTAAATGACAAATGAACAGCCGGTAGCTAACAATCAGCTGATCCCTTTAAAAATGTGTTATGACTCTGATTAGAATCGAACTGAGAACATTCATTTTATGAAGTTGGGCTTGAACCGATTTCACTTCCAACCAATATACATTCATGGACAAGTTTATGTTAATATATATAGCTCATTTATATACAGTGAAATTTTTACATAGAAGTTTTATAGTTAATAATATACGTATAGTACAAAAACAACTACAAAATTTAAATTTTTTGTATTATTATTTTCACATAATAATGAAACATAATGGTGATTATTAAAATAGCCACTCGCAATATATGTTTTTCATCCTTTAGATTACATTTATTCTGCAACGATGAATTTAAAAAAAATATATCCCATTAAAAAGTGACAAAAGCAAATTTTCCTTAAAATTTCGACAACAATTTTCACTAAGATATTTGAAAATATTTAGAAACCGTGATCAAAATTTAATGCGTGAAAAAATACGATTTTTGCTTAATTCAATTTTCTTTATTGAACCAGTCAAATTGATATGCTGTATATTTTCTTCAGCCTAACAATAGAGGACATAAAGCAGGAAACTTCATTTTTCAGATAGCTCAATTACTAGAACAACGCCGACCGCTGGGCTTAGCTGTCCATTGCTCTTCTAATATGTACCGTACTTACTTAATTCTATACAAGTGAAATTGTTTCAAGATTAATAGGTTTATTATACCTTGTTAAATATATACTAATCAATTTATTGAATATTTTCATCATATCTCAAAATCATATATTCAAAATTATATGAGGTTGTGTGGGGTATTTTATATAAAAAAGGAATTACTCATAGAAATTGCTTGTTGCCGGAACAATTGGAAATTCTTATCTGTGAGGTATATGATTTCTATAATTTATAAAAAATATGTTGTTCGACATATTTATTAGGCCTTTAGGTCATGTTTCGATAGTAATATTATGTGAATGTTGTATAACATTCAATATTTAAACATGGTATTTAAAGTCAAGAATATATACTTTAGTTTCATTTCATGTTTTATTGCGAGTTCTACAAATATAAAGTCTCAGCTGAATATTTTTTAGCATTTTTTTTGTAAGGTAATGTTCAATAATTCCCCATTTTCCTATTTATTTATGCTAAAGTATTGGAGGGCCCATTACTGGATGGCATATATCAAAGCTCTGACGACAGTGCATGAGTAAACCAAGCTTAGTTTTAATAAAAATCATATAATATATAGTTATATACTGGCAAACGATTAAAGTGTAAATTAGTTTCATTTTGTACTTTCATGTCTCTCATTTAAGAAATTTACATATTATCAAAACCCTTTGTAAATTACATTGTTATCGCTAATAACCAATTGTTGTAACTATTTTCTCAGTGATTTCATTATGTACATAAATAGTGTAACTATATAAACTGTCCAAATGAAGAATAAAAGTCTTAGAAAATACATTTTTAATTTTATGTTCTATATTCTGCCATTGCTTCCTTTCTGTTTGGACTCTTAACACGTTTAGATAAATTATCAACCAAATGTATCTATTAACTTGTTATTGATTATATTAACCCAAACATTCAAGAGAGAGCTTTTCCTTGCTCATAACTTTATTTAATTAACATTTGTATTCTAAAAAAATGATTTTTTTAATTAAAATACGGTATTAATTTATTTCAAAGAGCACTTAAAAATTAAAACAGAACATAAATCTTGGGAAATAAGTGTTGAATAGCTAACTTCTTCAATAGTGGAGGTTCAAAATGACTTGACTTTTGGAATTTCCTCTAGTCATGTTAAAATATGGTTTAGTTTTATCAAGAGAAACAAATTCAAAATATCACTGTTCTTTTTTTTGAGAACTCCTTTCTTCCTTATCTTGATCAATTTAATCACAATAATACTAATAAAGTGTATATAAGAATTATAATATATGTCACAAATTAAATCGAATGTAACGGAGAGAGTTATCTGTATTCGTTCTTAAGGAATATAATTTTTTTTTAACAAATAGATACAGAAATAAATGAAATACTAGATACATAAATTCAAATACATGACGTGTCTAATTCAATTGTAAGTTATTTACTTTCATGAATAAATATTACTAACTCTGTTATATTATTGAGAACTTTTAAATTTATTTACGAGTAATATAGTATGTAATATAGAATAAATTCTGAGTAATATTTACTTTATTTTAGTTTATAATTTTTTTTAATAACTGACTTAAATGAAGATTAATTTATTGTATCGCCATGTAAACAAACTGACTACATTTGTTATCAATATGGTCATACTATAGAAAATATTGGAATAATATTCAAATTTGTGTGGTTTGTTTCTGGAAGTACGATGAAATACAAATGTACTGTATAACAGATGATGTAGGACAATTACAGTATATTTATCTATTTACACAAGTATATTCACTCTTACATACATAAATTCTCCACTTTCATTACTAAATCAATATGTATTGATAAAAAAATTATGTGTATTAATTAAGATAATTTTATATCAAAGTATATTCTGTGTATTGAACTAACTATTATCATGGACTTTTTAATCTTTAAGAAAGTAAATCAAACCCAAATGAGTTATATAAATTGAACTAACCGAAGTCTTTTATTTCAAATAAAACTATGTATATCATGTAATTTCATTTAAAATAAAATAGTTTCGTGTTTGCTTTGAACTATTGTAATAAGTTCATTAATCATTAAATTGATAAAATAATTATAAATATAATAAATACAGTGATTTATATTCCCACATAAATTTTAGAGCTGGATCTAAATTCATAGTTAAATATTGCAAACACAAAATTGACATATCTAATGTTTATATAATAATACGAAAATTGAATAAGAAAATAACTAAATTATTATAGTATAAAAACAAATTACCTTCTTAATTTTATAGCCAATTCAAACAGTTACATTCGCACGATTGTCACTTCATGCGCACTTAGAGCCGTCAAATGTAGTTACCGACTCCGTACCTGACAACTCACTGAGCACACTGAGCACAGTGACCAGAACGTAGCCAAGCGCGTAACATCGGGCGTGAGACGGGTTATTGTTACGGACTCCTTTGCACATACGAAGAACTCACTGAGTGAGTTAAGATTTCTAAAAACTTTTGACATGTTCAATAAGCTTAGCCTAAGAGCAATCGACATACATGTTATATTTTTAATACAAAACAATCACTTAGAAATCATTAAGTAGTTATTTAACAAAGCGTATGAGTTCGTAATATAATCAGTTTTTGTTCATTAGCAACATGTTCAAAATGATCTATACAATTAGTGACATATATTTAAAATATTATCATTAAATTTAAAAAAATTGCGCATTATATTAAATGGATGTTTACGTAAAACCTTGCGCTTAACTTTATTTTCATGAATATAAATCAACTGCTGATGATCTTACGAAAGTGAAATTAATTTTTTTAGTTGAATTCAAAGCTTTTTTGTGTAAAATTTTTACTATAAATTCAAAATTATTCTTTGTATGAAACATGCTCTAAGGGAAATAGTTAAAAAAGCATTAGAGCAATATTGTTCGAAAACAGGACCTATAGTACTTCTTCTTAAACAACAGCTATGTATGTTTTGGCCGTAATATTCTTTCTTATTTGTTAGATAGTGTGCAGTCTAATATCAGGAAAGTTGGAATTAAATCAGTCAACATAACGGATTTACAATTTAGATACGATATATAGAAATACTTACTATAAAATCACCATAAACTTATATTTTATAATTTATAAATATATATTATGATTACAGTTTGAATCATTTAATCTAACATTGAATGACAAAAACCTTGTCATTTACATATTATAAGTTTAAAATTAAAATTATATCTTGTATTTCGACTGAATAAAGAACCTTTTGAAATCATAATATGATAATCCACTATTATATTTCCCTTAAGAATATTAGTTGGTTACATTAGACGTTAATGTATAGTGTTGAACATACGAGAATCATATTCTCGGTGCTTTGTTGATTATTACAAGGAAGTATCAAATACCAAACTAAAATTAATCAGGGTGCTGTCAAGATTCATGGCATTTTCCTCACCATCCACATTAGTTGAGCAGAGTGCTTATAACAATTATTTTAAACTGCATTTTTATACAATGCCCCTATGATCCCATGAACGATTCCGTCGTTATAAATACACACTATAAATTACATTACACATAGCTTTCAGGTTTAGTTATGAAAAAGTTAATAATCTTTGGTGTGTTGGGACTATTTTAGGAACAGTTGCTACTTTGTACAAGCGTTTCTAATTGCGAATATCCCGTGTTTATGCCATATAATTTAAATTTATCCATTACTGTAATGAAGAATATAACCCCTCAGTAGCCATATTGTGTCATATATCACACAAAGGTGCCTAAAAATTATTGTATGTATATTAACAGTAAACCCCGTATTAAATATATATTTTAGTAAAAACATTTAAAAGATCATATTTTCCATTTGTTGAACGTCTTTAAGACAGAAGTTGAAGAGAAATGTTTTAAATCAAGAAGGCTTTGGGCAAACCTTGAATCGTAGCTGGAGGTGATGCGACGTGCTTGGGGATCTAAATATATAATCTTTTCACTTCACACGTCCTTCTTTCCTTTTTGTGGACTTTTCACGAATAAGTGTTTCTTTATAGAATGTAGGTTTGTTTTACGGTTAATGTATTCTATATTCATATACTTACTTAAGTATATACAATTTTTCTACTTTTATTTCCATCATGAAATGTATAAATGAACTAGTACAAATATATTTTAGACATCTATAAATATTAAAGTCCTGTGTCACTCACTGATTCACTCATCACTAACTCTCCAAATTTCCATTTAGGTAGGGAGCTGAAATATTGTACAATGTTTCTTTTGGTACATAGGACAATAACACTATTTTCACTATTTTTGATAAAATATTCCTAAGGCTTATAAACTTCTCCAAAAAGATTGTTTCATAAGAATAACATTAGGTTGATTTTAGTAAATTAATAAAAGCTGTTTTTTTAAATAAATAAATGTGTTCATTTTGCATGTTTAACACTTACCTAGAAATGCATTAAGAGTTTTATCTTCAGCTGTAAAAACAACACATATGAACTGAACACGGTTGAAATAGGCTAAGTAATCCCATTGGGTATTTATACTAAATAGTAGTATGTGAGTGAGATACTGTTAATGGTTTTAATATTGTGATTTTACGTTATGCAGTTAATCTACTATTATTTGTAGCCAAAGGCCACATGACGAGGCCAAAGGCTGAGGTGTATCGAGCGCATCAGGGTTGTTCTCTAGTGTATAAATATAATTATTATAAAATTTCAAATACATTTTATGTGAGTAATATAAAATTGTATATGTCACAGACATGTGTCCGTGTTTTATTAGGTTCCTCTAATAAATAAGCAATGTTTTGCAGGATATCCCTGGCTATTTATTCTTTTTAAAAGCAAAATATGCTATTGCTCTAGAAATTCTTAGTCTAAAATGAAGGAATACGTCAATAAGTGAAGTTTTAACAATTTTATCCTATGTGGGTTGGGGTTGAGGGCCAGTTCTGATAGCATTTATAGGCACGTAATACCTCATTTTTAACGTCTTGGCAAGACATGAAAAAATATACTCAAAAAATGTAAATCAGACCACTCCTGAAAATTTTTTTGTATGGAGATTAAAAATTAAGCTACACCCCACAGCACTTGCTTTTCAATGTAGATATGTTTAATCAGTCTTCAGATATTTTCCTTCACTGTCATGTAAAGCATATATTAATTTTTTTTATATATTGTATGAAATGAATACAGAATAATATAAGATAATTTTATACTTCAAACTTCATTAGAATATCACTTTAGGTTTAGTTTTGCTGTATCTCTATTATTTAATTATTTCAAAGGTCAATGCAATAAATAAAAAAAGTATTACACCAAACATATCTATTGTTGTTGAACTTCAAAAAACTTAAACACTTCTACCAGCTGTCACCATGGATTAGAACCATATAATTTGTAGTATAAAATTATGGTCTAATAGGGTGATTTTATTTATATTTGCCTTAACCGTTTGGAGACCTTATCATAATTATTCATTATTCATCAGTAAGCCGTCGATCGTACAGATATGGGCGATTATGAGTGGTGTATGTGTGTGATGATTGTAGATGAACGAGTGTAGTCATTGTCACTAGCCTAAGTCGACTGTTCCTTAGAAAGTAGCCCAACAGACAGGACAACTAAAGGACCTACGGCTTTACGTGGAATCTGAACCACATAGTATTGGTCTCATTTTCTTTAAATGACAAGCCTGATACTGAGATAAAAACACCCAGACATTGACTTAAACCCAAATTGGACACCTAAGATTTCTTTGTAGAGTTCACGATGATAGCAAGTACTGAGTGGACACTATATCTGTATGAAGAGGACCATGCATCTCCACAACATTTAGTTCCAAAAAATTAATTTAATATCGATAAGAAGTGTTCATATAGTTTAACTTATAATTTTAAATAAATACAGATGTGTTACCAACTAAATGTGATATTGTAACGGCGTATCATTAAACTTGACCTTTACTCGTGGGAATATACACCTCTCAGCTGGCAGTAGAATTCTGTTAGACCAGCATGATCTTCTAACCAACGTATAAAAATTGTGCATACTTCAAAAACTTATAGAAATAAGCTTAAAAACCTTCAAGAATTTTTAAGATCATCAGTGTTCTTATGCTGCTATTGTCTTTCGTATTTTTTATGTAAATTATAAAACATATATTGAAATTAATTAAAATACATAACAAATATTTATACTTTGATCTTAAAGGATATTTCTATACTTATTCCATAAATGAAAGTTAATTTAGTTCCCTTCGCTCTAAATTCTTCCTTTAGGTTTATGGTATTACTTATTACTAGGTATACGTAAATACTAGTTATTACGTCTTATTACTAGGTATATGGTAAAATAAATTACCCCTTTATCTGTTCCACCATCAATTACCTTTGTTTTCCATTCGAGGTTCTCACTTCATCTTCAGATGGAACTATAAAAAGTTTTCAACACTGGCTGTGTGTTAATGTTTTTAAGAATGATTTGATTCAAGCCGCGATCCTCACTCGCCTTAAATCATGATAACAAGGTAATTTCCACAGATATGCGCCTCCATAAATACTCTTACAACATACATTAAAATCATGTAACATACACAATGCTACTGATTAGCACTAACTCTATGTAAATAACTAATGACAACTAATGGTTGAATGTTCCAAGTACAAAGGGGCTTATAAACTGAAAATTGACAGTTATTATCATCATTAAAAATTATATAAATAAAAATTATATTATATTATAATATTATAATGATCGTTTTCGGTACTTTTACTAACCAAATTAATGGTCTGGAGAATTAGGCAAAGAAAAAGTAGCCTCTGTTACAATATCAAGTGCCTAATGGAAATTTCGCTTAAAAAACCATCTAGCATGATGCTATTGTATTAGTTGGTGACAATATAATACCATTGAAACGTGTAAAAAGATCTATAAGCAAGAGGTAACTGTGACAATCACATGAGCTTACTAATGAGCCAGTTGTAACCTGTTTTGTTTGTATTAACAGCTAATTGTGTTCTCTGAACCTAATTAAAATGATGAAAATTGGTGTTATATCACAGTATGTTACTGTGGTTATTTCATATTTGTTTTTAAATATACCTAGATCCCCAAGTTGGATAGACATTTCCAATTGTTTAACAATACTTTACATCTCTACTATAATGCAATTCTACTTATTTATGTAAATTTGTATATTTCTATCTCTTCATCAATATGATATATGAGACGTTCAAAAAGAAATAGTTTAGAGCAAAATGCTTTAAATGTGAATGTAGTTAAAACTACAACGACAGTCTGGACATAGGTATATTATTAAAAAAAAAAAAAACTTTATACGAATTTCCCTTATGATATATTTTGGAGGAATACATTTCCCATAAGCTGTTATTGGGTTGGATCAAAATAGCCATTATTAAAAGTGGTGTGCTAAGGAGGGTAGAGCATGCACTAAAAGCTTTGTGCAGTTTCATTTTTTATTATTATTATGGCCTTGAAAGTTGTGATGCAGTCAATAAATTACTACCGTTTGGTTAAAGTTATTATTTTCAGTCAGGGTGAAAGTGTTTGATGTTGGCCAGAGGAATGGAGGGCGAAGATCTCCGTAAACTTCGTCGGACGTGGTCACAAAAGTGAAATGGCCAAAGGAGCTAAATGGCGATATTTAATCTAAAAGGTGATTTAACTGCTTGTACTTTCAATTTGTCTACTTTCATTATGATTTCTTTGTACATGTTTTGAAAACACATAATTTGCATACTATTTTTAGGATGTAATACAATTCAAACTGAGTGCCCTTAACATTTTTATTAAAATTATTTCACACAACATGTTTCAACTTAATGGTAATTTCAAGTGTAAATTAAATAATTAAACTGAGTATTTAATAGTTATTTAAATAAAATTGTAAAACATCTTACAAGTTTATTTAAATAAAATGTTTTACAATTCTATTTACAGAACTATTATATACTTTATTTAATTATTTAATTTACACCTGAAAATTACCAATAAGTTAAAACATGTTGTGTCAAATAATTTTAATAAAAAATTTTAAGGGCACTCAGTTTGAATTGTATTACATTATAAAAATACGTAAGTAGCCCTAATTTTTAACATTATATTACTTTACATACTATTGTATTTATTTATTTTGTGTAGTAATAATATATTCGAACATTAAAATAAAGAATTTTATTGAAATCATCTATAACATAACTTTTTATATTTACTCATAAAATTATTAAACCCACTATTTGGTTAATAAGTCATTTAGATAGTTTTAAATGAATGTTACACAAACCCAAGTGGTGGATTTAATGATTTTATTAAATAAGTCTACATAATACATTATTTTTTTAATTTGTAAAATCTTAAAGTAAGAGGCGTTTAAGTAAAAAAAAAAAACAATAATTTTCAATAATTATAATCACTCAATTTTATTAATTAAATGTTCACCTAAAAACAAACGTTTGAAATTATATATGTTTAACTGTGACAGTTAAAAATGATAATGTACCTTTTCATAGGCTCGAGGCTCCCTATGAATTGGGAGCTGTAGAATACAAGTTCCAAGTGTCGACTCCCTAACTGAGCAGATGCCTGGTACTTCACTCTATAAGTAATTTAAAGCGCAATCCATGTGATTTTAATGTGAGTAAATTATGAAAGCACATTTTTTTCTCATAACGAAAAAATATATGTATACATATTATAATTAAATGGACTGGCAAATAAAACTATTACCACAACAAGAAGTTTCAAGAGTTAAGCACTAAACAGTTATTTCTAAGCAGCATAAGTAGTGTAATAATCATTATCAGCTGACATTATTGTCAACAAAGAATATATGAAATATTCTAACAATACTAAATAGTTCAGTGATTCCTGTGACTCAGCCAGTAGTTTCGACTGTGATAACCGAAACTACGTCATACATGTGACGTAAAGCCAGTAACCTGGCAACCACCATTCATTCAACACACTTCATAATTCAAGTGGCTCCTTGAACAAGGGTTCCTTCATTCTTCCTTACGCCTCATTTCATTTTCTTCCGTGCATTATAAATGGGGGGCCTATACTCAGCCAAATGTAATAAATTTAAAACCTATAGGAATGTTGTGACAGAAATTGAATTTGTCTGTTATTTTCAGAAGTAGAGTATTTATAAATAGAAACTGGTTGAATAATAATTAATTCCGTCAATACTGTAAACTTGTATATACTTATTAGAAAAAGATTTACAATGTGTTTTAAATATTGTTTAGCTTTACTCACCACTTCACATTGGCCTGCAGGCATGTGCGTGAACAATAATCGACGAATGAAGAAACTACCGTCAGCTACTAAGCCACCACGGTGGAATTATTTAAAAAACGCTTTAAAATGTTATCCAAATAAAACAATATACCTAAATTAATATTTAAACAATACTTGTTAAATATTAATACTAATCTAATTATGTAGATCATTGTTAGTTCATATTATATATTATGAAACACTTAACTATTTTGTTAGGTTGTGCTTACTGCTCTTATTTAGAATATTTACAGTACATGTAAATATAGCTAAAATAAATGTTGATTCTTTTCTTAAATCTAGCCCCCCCCCCCACCTATATACGATGACGATGTCCTCCTCATTCAACAACACTTATGTGATAATGATGGCCTTCTAGCCCACCCACCCATATACGATGACGATGGCCTCCTCATTCAACAACACTTATATGTGATAATGATGGCCTTCACAGCTATCCATGTATGAATGATTACGTTGGCCCTCTTAACTAACACTCATATTGACACAAACAACACAAAAGATGTAAGACTGAAAAAGAAGTTATCCACCTTAATAGTACATGGTACATGGGGCTGATTGTTAGAGTGTATTTCAGGTATTTGCGTTGCTTTTATTTGATATAGACACAATAAAAAACGTACATCCATCATAGGAAAGAACTTTAAATATAGGGATATGTAAAATGTTAATGTATAAAGATAGGATTTTACATACGCTATATAAATGGAACTAAATAGTTCATTTCATTTAAATAACACCATTTCCGTTATTACATTGTACAGTTTTATCCAGCCGAAATTCATTGGTCATAGTATTAAACAATAGAAGGTTTCGGGCGTACATATCTCCCTGAGTCCACCATTGTTGTCACATTCCAGCAAGCTGAAACACAACTACCATATATCATTATGGTTTAGAATGTCACATATGATTTTTATTTCTCATTTTCCCTCAGATTGTTAACCAATATAATAACTGTTCTAGATATAATTAATTGTATATTTATCATATTATCTCTATGTACTTCTGTGTGACAGTTATTCTGAAACATATAATAAATCATTTTATAGTTAATTATAAACAGCTATATAATGAACAGTAACGCACTAGTTTATAATATATTTATAATTTATTTGTTCGTTTGAACTAAAAAATGCCAATCCTTCACGTGTCTGGGCAAAATAAATTCATTGAATCTTTATAAATATGAACAGCCCTTAATCTTGTAATTAATTATAAGATTAATGAAAGAAAAATTTAACTAATTAGTTATAAATCATTAAATTTAATATTTATCAAAATCATTCATCATCATCAATACTGGAGTAGAGTTGATTTTGATTTATACAAATCAATGTAACAGAACCCCTATATCTTGAAGAAAGGATGATATCTATCTATATAATTACCTATCCCAATGTCTTTTATAGGTATTCAAGTAAAATAGTTGTAGTTCAAGTATAACAGAACTCCCCCCCCCCAGCTCACTATTGATAATGGCATGGTATCACCCGAGGTTCCAATTTGGAACAGGTAGAGTTTATTTAAACAGGCTAAATGTAATAAGCGTACGGTTAAGTTATCCTTATACATGATAAATGAAGCCGGTTCTTGTAAACGCAACTCTTCCCTAATATCTTGGCCAATTTAAATTATTGAGGTGTCAAACAATTTTCCTCTTTCGTAGTTGTACTAACAGTTTTTAATTTTTCACTATTTTAAATGTTCAACCATGTTTAAATTAATCTAAAAGTAACTTCTCTCCAAATATGTGAAAGTATGTTTTCTAAATATTTCAAATGCTGTTGGAATATAATCAGTGGTGTGTTTAATGTTGAGAAATTTAGACTTTTCATAATCTTAAACCAGGAAAGGTTATAAGAATGGTTTATTCACATTCGATTGTAGGACTCAGCTGCATGGAACTTAAATGTGTCAATGGTACTCTAATGCAATTATTTTATTTATTTTATTAATCTTCAGCTGTTAAACTAACAAAAATAAGTGAAATTAACACGTTTAAAATAGGCTAAGTAATATCATTTGGTTTGTATACTGATAATTAGGTAGCAACGCAAGTGTTGTGAGCTAGATACTGTAAATACAAATTCCATGTTTAGTCTTGGAAATGGGTTGCACATTGATATGATTTTCAACAACTGCCAAGCCTGTTGAAAATGCTTTAATCTCCATAACGCCATAGTTCTGAAAACCATCAACATGATACCTCCAGTGGTGTGCACACGTTGAGCGGAAGCTGTGTTCTATAAGATAACTGGTGACAGAGCTCATCGCCTAAAATCTCCCCTATATTTAGCCCCTAACTAGCTGGCTTACAGCACTAAACAACAGTAGTTTTTAGCACTAAAATACTAAGTGGTTGTGCAATAATTACCACTCTTTAATAGTTAACAGCAAGAAGAAAATTATTAGTCATAAATTACGTTATAAATTACAGTATACAGTGAGTAGTATGCTGTGCTAATATTTTACGGAATTCCCTCAATGCAAGATAATACGGAAATTCCTCAATGAAAATTCTTGAAAACTTAAGGACCCTTCTTAAAACTTCAATTTTGACTTTCCTGCCAACTCGTTATGCGGTAATAAATCAGAGGTCGTCACGAAGCAAATCATTCTGTAGTGGCGAGGTGACAAATTGGCTTCCTAACTCACGCTTACAGGTAGAGAAATACTGTCTCACTGTTAACAGTAGTGTCTATTGTTATTTTGATTGATAACTTTTATATTTCATTAAAATGAATAATGCTATACAAACGGTATTTTCTTGTGACAATGTCGGAATCCTCTTGTCAGGCCACTCTCTTTAATTACTTTAGTACAGTATCATACATTTTTATAATTACTGCTAAAAAAAAAACATACACACTAGACTTGTAATAGTTGACTATTGCACAATACTTTACACTTACATACAATACTCTATTGTAACATTTGTTAAGACGTATATATTTTATTTTCGTAGTAACAGCTTTATAGAAAACATTTAATAATAGTATTATGAAGCTGAAATCAAACGTATTGCCCGTTGCCATTTTTCATAAAGGATTAAATGGTCTTCAATAGGATGAGTTTATCTGTCTCAGGATAAGTATTTAAATACTTATACACAATATTCATCATACATTTAATTTATAATTTTAAATATTATTTTAAGTGTATTCATTTTGTTTTATTTGCCTCCTGAACTTTTATATTATTTGGCCATCAGTTGGTGTCTATCGCAGGCCGGCAAATGTGTTGTACTCGTGTTTTAATATGTTTTAATGTTTTACAATTTTAGTTTTTAATTTTTTAAACAGTGACGTTTTTGGAAGCCTGATGATGAAGCTTTATATGCTTTGAAATGTACATAGCAATAATGTAATTGAAGAACTGTTACATATAAAAACGTAATCTAATTAGTATAATTTATATTATTTTAAGGATTTCTTGCATAAAACACCAAAAGGAGATAAAAATATTTATATTTATTAAAGAGTTTGGTCCCTTTGAATAAGTTACTATTGTAACAGTGTGGCAAAAGAAAATATATGTATTACTTAAACCAAAAGTTGTAGGAAGGAGGATAGCAGTATGATTAAATAAAATGTCTACGTAAATTTGTGTGAAACAGTTGGACAAAAATACTCCGACAGTATTTTAGCCAAACAACTTTGACCTGAAATTTTAATTGAACAATGAAACAGAGTAGATTGCTTTAATGACAGTAATTGTACGAAATGCGACTGGCTAGTTATTGAACCTGGAGTTTTATTTTTCATTCAGTATTTACTGAAATTAAGTATTTAACTATATATTAGTATCGAAATAATTATGTTTTGATTGTGTTCAAATATGTTTAACCAGATGTCTTTAAACTAGTTTCGACTTGCATTTCTTTTCCAGATTTTTTCAATACAAATAATATACGATCACTGGAAAATTATTTTCAACTACAATAATTGCTGTTTCTACAATTTGTTAAACTATAATTATGAATGTGATGGTTTGTGTCTTTTTGTTAGTAATTAATGAATTAGTCATTACATAAGTAATGTACTAAGCACTTTACTAACCAAGATGGTTATTATGACTTACTAAAGAAAACAGCTTGACATTATAACAATGTTGAACATATATTTTGTTGTAAATTATATTTTGAAACTATTTTAAAAACGAGGAAAACACTTGAACGAGTTCATCAAGGGAAATATAATAAAACTGGCTAGTTTTATTGTAAACATAAAAGCCAGATTTTGTTGCTTTTATTAAATTGTTTTACTTATTTATTTATTGTGATTATTGTTATTTTTGTATAAAAACTCGAGCACCTAAATAGTTTTATCTGACAGAAGTTATTATAATATTTGTAGCTTTGTAATGATAAACTATAATGAAGAGAATAATATTCACACATTTTTTATAATATCACATATTAATTGCATACAGCAATAAAATTAAAACTAATATGCCAGTAGGATAAAATATTATAAGTAAGAAATTTATTAAGTTCAATAGTAATATTGTGCTGGATTTACCAAATAAATACAAAAAGGAAAATTACCTTTTTTATACACTTTAGTGATAGTTATTTGGTAAATCTAAGAAAAACAATCGACTGAAAGATAAATATGAACAAAATCATAAATCACGAGACACATATGCTGATTCAGGATAAACAAAGTCAACATAGTTTTACTTTTATTTGGAGAAAGTTCGCTCGTAGAACTGGTGAGTCAACATCAGCGTTATCTGTCGTACGTGAACGTGATATACAAGTGAAAGAACTAATCCAATCTCGCCTCTGTGAGCGTCGATATCTGTCTCCTTATAACTAACTTCAGACAACATATTTATTTTGATAAATATAGAGCAAGTTTAACTCAAATTATCTAATAAATAGCATTGCCCTACATACTTTCAAATATATATACATATATGTATGGAATCTAGTCAGCTATTTATATATATATATCTTCTACGGTACAAAGTACACGTGGATCTTTAATAAGATCATTTAAAAAGAACATAAAAAAGGGGAAATATAAAATATAGTAAAAATCCCACCTCACAAACATAATTTCAATGAGGCGATAATTTTGTGCCATCTATATCCATATTGAGAAGTCCGACCAAACTCCTTGAAAAGGCAAGCAAAGAGTACTTAATGACAAAGTGGTTAATTGTATGAGGGTCTCCACTTAAGTCGCTTGATGGATCTAATGACATACAAATTTAGTCTTCAATACTTACTTTTACGTACCTCAGCCAGAGACAGGTTTAACAGCATCCAATCCTTAAGAAGATTCATGCCACCCACTGTCATTGGATACTAAGTGTTTTATTTCGTACATCGAACGTATCCTAAGATATGCCCAAGTTGGTATTCGGAAGAAAACCTAAAAGCAACTGGGAAGCCGTACCCAGAGACGACTAGATACGGAAGATTTTGTAATACGTAATTCTAGACTGGATTAGAGGTTAAATTTTCTTAGAGTGCCTCCTTGTGATGAATGTCAAGAGAAGCTATGTTACTCATACTTATTGAGAAGCAATTTAGTTGAGCATTGATCTCTTCCATGTGATCAGTGTTTATGTTAAAAAGTAAAGGAGCAATAGAAGAGCCCTGAGGAACACCTTCGTAAACATGTATATCGTTCAATTACACCTTTTCAATACACACATACACGTATTCATGTATATATATATATATATATATATATATATATATATATATATATATATATATATATATATATGTATGATGATTAGATAAGTCTACACTTCAAAAAAACATTTGTCACAAAGAATTTTCCGATTACCAAAATTGTTTTATAAGAGAGAAATATCAGACGTACGATGTTATTTATGTTTAAAGTAATACTCCACCTCTGTTTTAAGAACCATGAGGTATCTCATCTCATAAGTATACCCCTCCGTCACCACTGTTCCACTACATTAGCAACGTGTTTTGTTTTCTTCTCCCAAGACAAGTGTTTTCCTCACGCTGTCCTCATTAAGGTAAATTACTTTTCTGCTATTTCTTTTACGTATTGTAATATTTATCATTCTCGAGCTCAGTTACACTTCAAATGTTAATCTAATCAGATGAAACAAACTTATTGTAATTTTATACCGAAATTAGTTTAGATGTACTGAAGGAATATTTAACAACTTCCCTCAAATTGTCACTTATCATATCTATAGAAACATTCCCTATATCATTGATTGTTATACTCTCAAAGTTTAGAAAGTTGTTACTAAAATTTCCTAATATAGTTCCCGGGAAAGTTTAATTGGCATTCTCAGATGGGCTTTTAGCTTAACGCCTTTTTACAATTTTTTTTTAGTAGATATGTTTTCCCTCAATCCTGAACAGGCAAAGAAATAAATGTAATGAAATATTCACTAGTTTTTCATCCAGTCACTTACTCTTAATGAATACTCACAGATTTTTGGGAAGATTCATGAACAAGTGCACGTCAAGCTGACACCACATAAACTTGGTTTACGTGTTAAAATAAACCACAATAAATTATGCATAGAGTAAGTATTTTAGCAATGTTACTTTCAATTAACAATAACAGCAATCTAGATATTTATTATTATTATTATTATTTTAACCATACCTAGAGGTTCTGATGGCTGAGTGGTTAACGAGCTCACCTCCAGAGATACCTTTTTCGGGTTCGAATCCTAGACAAGGCGATTGGAAATTTACCCTTCAATTTATACCTTCGGTGTTGACCCAGCATCATGAGGCAATTGCAAAGCTACAACTTGTAACGAATCCTGGTCGTGAAAGCTGGAATTAACGGCAGACGGCCATAAAAAGCCGTCCAGCATTTCCATACCCGCAAAGGGTAGCTGTGGACAGGATTATATTAAATCATACCTAGTCCAGTTACTATGTTCTTTTTCAAATACAGCTGACAAATAACCTATTAAAATAAAAAAACAGTATCTACTTTGATATATATTAAAATATTAATATTGGCTTTAAATTCACAAATTAATAGCTCTAGAGCAATATTGTAGTATTATTAAAAATGAATACCACTACTTACAAAACAAACTTTGGAAAACCTGCGTATAAAAGGCTCGTCTAAGTTTTCACGACCTCTGCTCAATTCAATCAAAACGTACCAGCCGTATTGGTCTGGTTCTACAGTTTGACGGTGTATATCACAAGAATCTTTGGAATAATTTGATTTTTATGTTCATGTTACAATTACAAATTCAGTATAAATAAATCCGGCGTATAGTTTTTTAACTACGATTTATTCATTTAAATTCATATAAAACCTACACGTATTCAGTAATATTTTCTAATCAAGTCGTTTATTCACTTTAAAATTAAATATTTGTATATTTCTGCCACTGTTGATAACTTTCCACTAAATGTCATATAAATTTTAGATTTTTTATAATTTTAGCTATATTTAACGGACCAGATAGCTTAATAAGTTACTTTTCAGTTACTTCTATGTTTTATAAATTTGGGACCTCTACCCTCAAACCCACTGTCATAATCATTATTATTTTTTGTTTTGTTTGTTTACTTTAATTCATATCAGTAAATAGTTCTTATACTGAATCTTTTTATGGTATTAACATCGTTTTTTTTATTTAGGTTTTATTCGTAACTAAAAGGTGTTTGAAATATACAAGATAAAAGCTGTTTTACAAATGATTAAAAAGTCCAGTGGATATGTGTAATGCTTCGTTCTAATGAAAGCTGGTTATATTCAGAACTGCATCTACACGTGTCGCTCTCATTCACAGTCCTAATCACCGATTAATTAGTTCATATTTAGATTCAAAGCCATTTATATTGATAATGTCAACGATTCAGTAGATTTTAATGACATTGAAATTCATTTGATACGGTAGTTCCTTGAATAATTTTGCTGAGAATCGTAGTTATTACCACATAATTGAAAAAGGTAAATAGTTCAAATTGCATATGACCCAAATAAAAATGTTTTTACTAGATGTTATGACATTTAAAAGTTTCATATTTCTTCTTTAGAAAGAAATAATGTTTTAAAGGCACCAGTTAGTACCAAAACGCTTGTGTTGACCGCACTAGGTCGGATATGGTTAAACTTATTCGTAAATTCCTTCCGAACTAATGTTTTGGATATGAATAAGCTAAAATGATATTACTAAGATTTATAAATATTTCAAATATTCTTAGAAAAGTCATCAGAATTGATGATCATGTATTTAGATTTCTTCATATTATTGACGTATGGATATTCATAAAATCTGTGTATATACAGGGTGAATGTTGTTTACGCCAATGATTTCCCTCCAACAATACCGTTAAATTGGTGTATTACTTGTCCGACGTTTACTTTTAAAAATGTCGAGATTTGTACCCACTTAGTTTTGGAGGATACTGTACATAGACTTTGATGAAAATATTTTAATTTACTCAACATGTGCTTTTTATTGGGAAATCGTTTTGTTTTATGCCACTGGACCAAACCGTTCACCCACTATAGATACTGCACAATGGTCTGGCTTACCCTGTGTAATCGTTTATTAAACATTGGCATTGCATTCAAGTTTTTATTTTGTTTTGTAATTGTAATATGTTTTGAAATTAACTTATTTTTTACTTGGTTAAAATACGTTCGTGTCTAATAATTATGAGTTAGATATTTCCAGAAATATTCTAAAAGATTATTTAAAAAAAAATTTACGTGGATATACTAAAATATTTTATTTTACTAAACATGTACAGTACATCATTTTTGTTTTAAACCGTTATAATATCCTACTAATTAGAAAAAAACAAAAATATTTTATTTATTTATTTATTTTATTTATTTATTTATTCATAAGACGCCGATCGTCAAGATATGGACGAATATGGATTTCGAATGAGTGTGATGAGTGTAGATGAGCGAATGTAGTCATTGTTACAAACTAAGGCTGACTATTCCTTAGAAAGTATCATTAATTAATAGCCCAATGACAAATGAACAGCCAGTGGTTATCAGCTGATCCTTTTCAAAATCTATTCTGACTCTGGTTAGGATCGAACTGAGAACCTTTAGCACATGAAGCTGGGATTGAACCAACTACGCTACCGGTGAATTTTCTCTCAGCATTCTCTTAAAAATAATTCTAAATACTTTTCCATTTACTATAATGTACGTAGAGTATGCTTACATATCAGTTTTAAAATTGTATAGCTTTTCTATTAATTCACTTCAAATATTAAACGTAATAGAATGAATGCCATTTTTTTATATATTTGAATTATAATTTTTTTCAAAGAAAGGCTCATTTTAAGTTAAGATAATACTTTATCATCGTTATCTATAAAAACTAACAATAGGTTCTAAAGAGTTCAAAGAATGAAGTATTTTAGATTGTTTTAATTTGTGATTATGTAGATATGAAAAAAAGTAGGTGTCTGATCAAAATATATATCAATGTACCGAAGAGAATTCATACCACTCACTCATTATAGGATGTATGTCAAAAATTATCCAAATTGAAACAGTTGACTTTTTTAATTATTTTATATTTCTTAAATCAATTTTGTATTATGAACTTGGACGTTTTATAATTTGAATCTATTCCCTTGTTCATTATAAGCTTTGTCTGGCAGATAACACCTATTCTGTGCAATAAATAATAACGATAATTGATGATCCCGCAATACAGTAATAAAAAAAAAAAAATAATAAAACTCCCTCAAAAGCATTTCTTTTGAAGAAAAATATCTATAAAGTAAGTGTGGTGTTGCTTACTCTTTGTTGATTTGACACCTACAAATGATCAGCTTAGTTCGGCTTTGCTGGAGTTTCTGTCTTATAAAAAATTACAAATCCTAGAGATAAAAAGTATGATTTAAAATTACTACAGAAAAGTATAGGACTAGATATTTTAAATAATGATGGTAAATGTATACTTTTAAATAACTCAAAAATTGCATAACTATAATTCATACTAATTTTATTTTTCAAGAAATAGTTAAACGTAAATATATTGGAGAAAATAATGTTTTTATAAGAGTTCATATTTACTTACAACACATGATTCAGAAACCAATACAACAAAAACTAAGAATAAATCCATTCGTTTAAGATATCCCAGGATCAGTAAATTTAATCATGGAGGTCTTTTCGGAATCCCCCGCATATGGTAAAAAATGTTGACCAAGAATACAACTAAACTAAACACAAACAATTTACATTTGATATTGTTCACGGGTTTTGAGCTACAAGAAAATAATGAGCACCATCGCCTTAACCAATCGGTACTTTCGGATATTTAGGGTAGGTCAGGTTGTTCGCACTTCCACCATGGGTTGTTAGGTTAGGTTAGGATTCAATAAATATAAGTTGACGTGTTACTTGCTTGCATAGATGCATCATATACATGTGAACTTCCTACTTAATTTGACGATTAATTATTGCTGAAGAAATGCGGAGACAATCCAAAAACCAATCTTAGTTCAACCAGAAGAGTACGGAATATATTTACTGAAGTCTTATATTAAACATTGTTGTTTTAAGTCAATAATACATTTGCATCTTTTATCTCTATATTTATAATTTAAACAAAATATATTTTTTTATTACCTCTAGCATCCCAATATTATCTAATAACAATATTACATTACTGTTCCAGAGTTCAGGCTTGACTCTGGAATTCAAGGATATTGACTGATGGAAGTTAATAAGACATTCATTCTATATTAACAATATTCTAACTATTTTAAAACCCTATTTTATTTCTAATAGTATATCAGTGCTTTCCAGCATCTTCTTATAATTTAAATATTAGCATAAACCTATAGATTAAAGTGTATATTTGTGGTAACGTTGATATTGAAGACGATGTACAGCCTTCAAGTGAGTAACTGACACACGTTGACAACTTTAGAACAAATTATAAGCTTGTCAGAAAGTAAGGTGCAACTTACCCTATTCCACCTGCGGCCCTCGTTGACAATTTGACAAGTGATTTTACCTGCCAAATAACGATACACAGCTTTCATAGAAAACTTTATAACAAATTAAAATCTTGTCAGGAAATAAGATGCAACCTACTTCATCCCACTTGCGGCCCTCAGTGACGATTTGACAAGGTAAATTTGACAGTTTGATTTACAAGTCATGATAAAATTGAAAAAATACTTTTCCTTCTTATACTAAAGCTAAATAATTTAAAGTTATTTAATCTGAATTGTTTGATAAAATAGAGTTGGAATTTTTAATGTGGAGAAAAACAAAGATTGTTTCCTAAACACTCATATTTATTATCTTTTGTTCGTTATTTTTACAGGCTTTCAAATCAGCTTAGTATGTAGAAAAAAAATAGCTTATATACTATTTGTATATTGTATACTTGTATAGTATATTGCAAGCAATGTTATAGACTGGGCCATAGTGCTAGCCACGTAGGAGAGGTAGTGCAAGCCAGATAGTGAATATCCCCCACCATAATTCTCCTAAGTCTATTTTGTACAGTATGTTCAAAATCTAGCCAGATATGATTTAGTTGGCTACTTATATAGTTTGCTGGATGGTGGTTGTTTAGATATGTCATCATAAATAATGCTTCTTTTATATTTTTATTTTTCTATAACTTAATTGGTTACGTGCATAAAAAAATGTAAACAATCATTAAATATTAGAAACAAATTTTAAGAAATAAACAAAACAGCTGATTTTGTTGTATCAGAGATTTTGATTTATTAAAATAATAATGTGTACAAATGTCGTTGGATAGGGAAATCCATTGATGCGCATTCTCAACCCAGGACTACAGTCCTGTCTGTAGCACTTTGGACTTTACCTTAGTTCTTTATTGTAGTAATAAGACCTTAATTGCACTGACGTCAATAGTATCGAACATTTTTATAAGTGGTCTTCGATAAGGCAACACTTATTAATATACCAGTATGCCACCTAATTCACGGAAAAGACCCCTCTGCAAAACATCCCGATCACCTTAAAACACTATATGGTTCGTTAAAATTATGGACAAAAGCATTCATATTCAACTTGTAAATTTGTAAATAATACAACACATAAGAAGAAAGCTCATAATGTATCTACCGTATATAAAATGACTAATGCTTTAGATAGGCCATACTCTTAACTTACCATAAACTCTTGTACAAAATCTGTTATTCTTAACATTGACTCTCAAGCATTAGATTCCCTGTGGCATGTTCTTTTCTTATAGGCAACAGTTGATACCTCAGTATTACAAAAAAATATGAAATATAACTTGAAGAAGTTTTATTCAAGATGAACTTCTACTACATTTTTAATTTGTATTAGAAACAATTATACTACACATCATATTTAGTATATAGTGTATTTAGTAAAGTGTTTGTAACTGTCACCAATTAAAGTTGTACGTTGTTAATCCATCCATTGTTATTACCATAAAGTACAAGGGAAAAGGTTAAACGTTAGGTTAATTCTCTGAGAGGCTGTACCTTAACTACACGGACCTCTGGGACGGCGTTAATATTTTAACAAATTACAGACTTAAGTATTCACTTTGAGGTCACGCCGCTTGAACTCAGTTTTATTCTTAAGACTTGTGTTAAATGGCATAATGAAAAATTATATTTAGTGCAGAGAAGGTGCTCGTATTTTCTTTTTTTATAAGTGTTCATGAGCAGTAATTATACTTATACATTATATCCTCTGCACTGCATTTAAATATTTTATTTTATTTCTTTTTAATAAATGTGTTTAATTATTTTATTATTTTTTTTTTTTTTTTTTTTAAGGAGAGGCCAACCTCCTTCTTTACCTTACTCTGCCCATTCCTCATAGACTATTGATCTGTGCGAGGAACTTAATCAGACAGAGTAAGGGGGTGAACCAGTACAGTAGAAGGTGAATATTACTGATAAATCTTCCGGTCTAGGCCGGATTCGAACCAGCGCGATCTCTAACCCAAGCTCAAAGTCCTGACGCCTTAGACCACTCGGCCACCGGCTCGCCCGGTTAATAATGAATTAATTTAAAATACATTTTATTAATTCATTTTAAATTAATAAAATGAATTTAATAAACTTACAATCCTGAAGATGTGACTTTATGTCATTAAATTAAAATTGGATTTTATCCAATAAGAAGACCCAAAGACGGAATTTAACATATATTTTAAACTTTAAAAATAAATAATAACTATTATATTTACTTTGTATAGAATTTCAAGTAAACACATTATCCCTCTTAGTTCTTGAGAGTATTCATAAAAATGTTATTTTACAATGGAAATTATTACATTCTTACATATGAGACGCCAACACAACGTTGTGCGTGTTTTAAGGCAAACAACTCTTTGTGCATGTGTAAATGCGTTAATCTATTAATCTATGTTTGTTTGTTTTTCCTTTATGCATTACTAAACCACTCATCGGATCGCCATGAAACTTTGGGAGGTTGTAGAGTTCAGTCCCGAGAAGGTTTCTGGTGTATTTTTATTCACGTGCAACTCTACCCAATGACGTTTAAAATTCCAATGATATTCTTGTGGAGTTTTTTGTTTTATTTAACTAACCATCAGCTGTAAAAAAACAAACAAATTAAATGATAACTTTTGAAACACTCCCAAGTGGGGTTTTGGGTAAAAGGTATTTTTCTCCCGATTCCTAATATACCATAAATTTTAGAGAAGACTATGTTTATGGGCTCCACTGCACCAAAAACCAAATCTCATTGTGATACAGTCCAAGTGTGCTGGCGAGGCTGTAGGCCGAACTTGCTCACGAGGCCGAAGACCAAGATCCACAAATGGTACTGTACAATGTCGAGGCCATAGGTCGAGCTTTCCCATAAGTTCCACAATAGGGCCTATAGCAACGTTACCGGCGAGGCCTTAGACCTCTGGTCGACAACTGGCGGACCGTGGTCCATGTCCGGACCACGGAAGGTCAAAGGCTGGACCGCCAAAAATATTTTAATATCTCAATCACATAAATTATAAATATAATTTTAAAAAGCTTTTTCCTAAGTTTGATTGTTACCGTCGAGTTGGTAACACCACTGCATCTTAGCTTGCCTAGCCTCATTAGTACTGTACATCAAATTATTTAGTAATTATTGTCGCTGCTCCTGATTTTTATTTTTTATCAATATGGATAATAAAAAGCGTAAAGTTGATAGTGAAAATATAAATGTTTGATCGAATGATCAGTATTTTTTTACGCTTCCTGATAGACCTGAAGCTGTTCCAGTTTGTTTAGTATGCAATAAAACTATCGCTCTTATTAAAAGTACGAATTTAAAGAGACATGAAACGACCCATTAGCAGTTTCATCAAAATTTTCCTCTGGGAAGTGAAGCTCGCCAAGAAAGTTTCAAGTAATATTTAGCTTTTTACAAAAAAAATAAACTACAAACACAGTTTGTGTGTCTGAAGATGGTAACTTTGTTACCGAAAGGCCTAACGAAATTAAACAATTATTTACTGGAGAGTTTGTTTCATCTTATAACATTAAATTATATATCCAGTAAAAAACGAGCTTGAAGAATGATACATCCGGGTACTAGTTCAAAGTTTGAGCGAGCAAGGAAAATCCGCATACGCAGCTTTGCATGTATGTTGGACGCTCAATAAACATCAGAAGCCATTTTCAAAATCTAAGATAGTAAAATAATGTATGCTAGGAGTGGCCGCAGCACTTTTTGAAGATAAAAAGGATGTTGTTGGCAAATTTCAATGTATTCCATCATCAGAAAAAAGCAATACAAGAAGAACCGAAATATTGGCTGCAGGTAAATAAAAGGAGTTTGCTACAACTTCTACAAAAGACGCCTTGCTACGCCACAGCACTTAGTGAATCATGTGATATTGTTGACGACGAACAAATGTCTATTTTGTTGAGATTTTATGAATTGCTTACAGTCTTGCCATTTAAAGGCCAGACTCTTAGAGAAAATGTATTCCAGACTGTTGATGACTTCATGACATTCTGGTTCTGGAATCAAACATTAGTTACGATAAAATGGTGTCTCTGCCAACTGATGGGGCCCCGGCTATGGTCGGCAAAGAAAGGAGGCTTGCAAAGCGACCATTACCAAAGCAACTTACAGTATGCTTTGGTAATGAGTATTTAAAAATATATTCATTTAAAGCAAGAATTTAGATCAATATGTGACTTAATTTCTAATCCTTCATCTGAATTTCTTTTAAAGCAGAGCAACCTGCTATCCATGTACCATTTTTAACGGTAATTGCTTCTTATGAATATAAAATATTGTTTGTGGCTCGGAACCCCACAATAATGCTATTCTTAAATCAAGTTACCCATTAAATATTTGTTGTATGCTTTATCAGAATCGTGTTATATAACAGCTTATTAAAATTCGAAATTATTTTCAGTTTTCATAAATATATATCCTGTTTCATTTTATAGTGATTGCAAAGATTATGGCTGCTTTTTGTTTATCATCTTTTATTGGAATAACTACACTTAATCTTATAATTTTAACACAGCTTTTTTTACGTAAGTTTGATAATAGTTGGGTAGATAGTATTTGGACATTTCCAATTCTTCAAGTGTTTAAGAAACAAACACAACATTTCGACAAGTATTATGGTAAACCTTCAAACAACAGTCGTTAAATAGTGTTGGAGTAAAAGTATAAGCAACGTAAATGTTTAAATTCTTAGTAAAGAACAAAGTTTTTCATTTAATTTTTAAAAGTGACAGTACGAGAATCCAGTTATGGATTCAAATATTTCTCCATATTTATTAGCTTCTAAACAACTGTAGTATAGCTTAGACATTATTAGAGTGATTAATTAATACGTATAAGAGCATTTTTAGATTAGGTAAAACGGGGTATTTTAATTATTTCGGGTAGTAAATATTTATTTTATGGATTAAAATAGCAGACAGAAACCTTCCTAACCACAAAAAGACAATTAATACAAATAAATTATTAACAAATTAAGTAATGTTATGTAACGAAGGTAAATCCAATACACCCATCCTCGTACGCTTCAATGACATACTGAAATCCCTAGACAGAGAGCTCAAATGGCAATCTGCGACCTTTTGATCCATCGTTTTTATATCTCTCCACAATCACGTGACGGATCTTGTTTCAATCTCCATTTTAATCACCAGTGATGCAGTTAAATCTACACTGAATTTCGGAAATAACTCAGTAAAATTTATTCCACGTACACAGTTAATGTTTTTGGAGAGAAGAAATATATTTCGATATACAAACATTTACCATAGTTGCGGGGGAGGTTTCGTTTACTTTCACAGCAGTCCCTACTATCTGGTGATTGCTAATTGAAATACGATCTTATTATCTGAACTGTCACAAACGGCGATGTCAGCTGCTGCAATAATGTTTAGTTATATATAGAAAGTAGATCTAAAGAATTAAGTAAGTTTCTTTAAACTATACCATTGTGCGTGTATGGATGGGGGTGGGTTCATACCATTGTACGTGTATAGGTGGGGGGTGGGTCCATACCATTGAACATGTGCGGGTAGGTGAGTGGGTAAATACCATTGTACGTGTATGGGTGGGTCAATACAATTGTACGTGTATGGGTGGGTCAATACCATTTTACGTGTATGGATGGGCGGGTGGGTCTATATAATTGTACGTGTATGGATGGGCGGGTGGGTCAATACAATTGTACGTGTATAGGTGGGCGGTTAGGTCAATATAATTGTACGTGTATGGGCGGGTCAATACTATTGTACGTGTATAGGCGGGTCAATACCATTGTACGTGTATGGATGGGCGGGTGGGTCAATACAATTGTACGTGTATGGGTTGGAAAGTGGGTCCATACCATTGTACTTGTGTGGGCGGGTGGGTCAATATAATTGTGCGTATATGTGGGCGGTTAGGTCAATATAATTGTACGTGTATGAAAGGGCGGGTGGGTCAATACAATTTTACGTGTATGGGTTGGAAAGTGGATCCATACCATTGTACTTGTGTGGGTGGGTGGGTCAATACAATTGTACGTGTATAGGTGGGCGGGTGGGTCAATACCATTGTACGTGTATGAAAGGGTGGGTGGGTCAATACAATTTTACGTGTATGGGTTGGCAAGTGGGTCCATACCATTGTACTTGTGTGGGCGGGTGGGTCAATACAATTGTACGTGTATGGGTGGGTGGGTGGGTCAATACCATTGTACGTGTCTGGATGGGCGGGTGGGTCAATGCAATTGTACGTGTATGGGTGGGTGGGTGGGTCCATACCATTTTACGTGTATGAAAGGGTGGGTTGGTCAATACAATTTTACGTGTATGGGTGTGTCGTGAATTTCTAGCCACACTTCATGCATTTTACATAAGCTTTGTCAAGTAATCGTAGGTTGTTAGTACTGAGATTGTGTAAGAAATCAAAGAAAGGCAAGGAATTATTCAAGAACTATAGCTTCTTCAAGTAAATACTAAATAGCAAAAACACTGGTAGTCATAAGTTATTCTTTCCTAAATATGACAATAAGGAATTATACTAAGAACATTATATGGGCAGATTTTAGTGTGGTTATTTAACATGTCTAATGTATGTGTAGAGATGATGGATGAGTCGCTTAACACTGTGTGTCTTCGTATGGGTGGGTTAGTTCCACATCAGTCTGCGTCACGCAGCTAAATAAATTGTATAGAGATAATTCCCTAGGAACGTGTTTATAAATTGATAAAGTAATTTAAATCAAGGCACATCTCAACAACAAATATAACAAAAACTGGTTGTAGTAAGTTACAGTTTATGTTTTTGGTCAGCATTGGACATTAATCGAAAGAAAACTAGTTATTAAAACCAAGCAGCTTAAAATCATTCTTCTCCTATATATTTATATCATAGTATATAGATAATTTATTCCTCCCATTTAATTTCTTTAAATATAAATTGTACAGTTCCACTATTAATATAACAATTAATTTAAAATTTACTAACGAAATTATGATTATTTTTATTATTGCTTCATTTTAATTTTACTATTTTCTGGTATAATTATAGTCAGGTCTATAGATATTCTTAAATAAATTACATATAAATTGATGCACTTCCTCTAGGATTATAGACACATCAACAGTGACCTTCAATTTCCTTACCGATGGTGCAGTTAATAACGAAAATGTTAATTATCTTCTCAATAATAATCAGATGTATCACAGTTTTTAGTGTTATATGAATAATTTCTCATGACCAGTATAAAATGTACTCTATATAAAAATTTAATATATTGCATTATCTCAACATGTCCTATAAGGGTTAGTATACAGTTAAAAAATAATTTATTTTTAAGCTATATTATGACTTATGTAAATATGCACTAAAATTCATACATATGTTTTAGTTTATAATGTAATAAATATATTTTAAATTATATGCTAAATAATTGAATTAATGTTAACTCAATAGATAGTAAATTATTTTACTTTTCATTCAATACAAAATTTGCTTTTTCTTAATGCCTGCTGCGTCTGATGAGTTTATTTGAAATTGAAATTATTTTCTCGTATTTGTATTATTATATTATATTTATATATTTTAGCTTTATAGTTTCAATGCATTTCTGCTGTTAAACTAGGGTAAGATAGAGCAGATGTGGTAGCATCCCGTTGTAGCCTCGTGTGTTTGATATATAAATGCGGGCAGCTTTGTGTTGGGGAGAATTACCGGGCACGATTTTCCGTGGTTGGTTCGCCCTGAGGGTTTTGCTGTGATACTACCAGATCCACGGGAACTTTCCGGTTTTTACCATTACCATAGGTGAGGTTTTGGACCCATCTTGTTCTTTGGTAATATGAAAACATTTTATTAAACTAATATTTTTAATTTTTAGCTCTAGGCAACATACTGTATTTTCCGGAAGCCAAGCCGAGTTTTAGAATATGTTAATTGTTTATTCATTTATAATTGTTGTATTTAATGGTGTTATGCGCTGTTGTATTCTAGCTAAGAAAATGTTTACTGTATATTAATAGCTGATTTTAGGTTGTATTTATATCGTTGGCTGTTAAACCTTTTTAGTTATTTATTGTCTCAGTAATGTAATGTTTGTAATTTAATGTCCAGCAGTTGTAATTACTTAATTACAGCGTTACGCCCTTCGTGTTTAGACACTAATTTACCTTTTAACTTCTCACAAGATATTTTTGCAGGGAATGTAATATTCGTCTTAATACGTGGTTGCCAAATAAAACAGTGTATGTATATATTTTACTAACACTTGTTTTTCTTTCCCTTTTTCTAACTACACCAGTGGTAATTTTTACTTAGTACACAGCCCAAACCCCTAAGTAAATTTTAAGTGGACTTCCAAGTGTTGGACCCGTGACTGCATGTGAAACAGAAGTGCTAAACACTAAACACCCTGTCACCCAAAGTTGTTTGCACCCCCTAAGTGATTCCAGGATCCACAAACCATCCAAGTGTTACTGTAGCATAAGACATTTATTATTAATAAGATAATTTAATAGACTATTGAGCTTATATTGTTTTTATTCAAAGTATGATAATCGGGATACCTGAGTGACGATTATTTAGTCAGAATTGGTAATTAGAGGATACCTCTCCGAATACATGCTTACAGGAATACATGCTTGCCTACTCCTTGAGCCCATCACTTCCAAATATCTGTATTAAAGTAATAAAAAAATTATTTGCATTGAAAAATAAATATACTTAAGGTTTTTTTTACTTATTTTACTTACTGAAAACATTTTATAGCTGAACTACCACTACAACTTGGATATTAATACAGTTAATTAGATTTCTTGATAGTTAATTATTTATTACGTTTTAATTTTTGTTTTGAACATTTTACGAGCATTATTACTTATATTCCCCTCTCACTAAAACACCAAACACGTTGAAAATTTAGCTATTACTATTGTATGAATATTACAGATTATACAAAATTACAGATAAGTCTATAAATATAATTTAAATTTATGTCAGGCATATTTTTTGTAGAATAGTTGATTTTTAATATCTACCAAAAAATCAAGTTCAGTACTTTAAAATTAGTGTTGAAACCAATTCGACAGTACAAAGTACATTTTCTCGTAACCAAACTTGATTTTCCGTCACTGAGCTAAATCAATAAACAAGGAAATGAACAGTCACATTCATTATACTCCTTTCTAGGATCATGAAGACATTGTTTGGAAAGTATGCTGAGGTAAATTATTAATGATATCGTTTGTAAATTTATTGTCAGGTCCTTAACAATATTAACAATCATTTGTTAACTTCATCATATTCCCAATGGTTAAATCTTCTGTTTCTGAGGTAAAACTACTAAACTAATACATTTCTCACTGTAAGTTTTATTCCAGAAGAGGCAATCGTAAAAAAGTGTATAAAAACTGTTGTGGCTAGCGAAAATTAAGCTAAAGATCTCGTTAATGTGAACTGCCAATTTAAAGTGTTACTAATGTGTATTCCAGTCACCTTCAAAGCTACCATATACTCGTATCGTGTAATTGAGGATATTTTAAGTCAATAAGATATTAAAATAGTCGTTTTTGTCTAATTTCCAGAAAACCTGTTTCGCACTGCACTAGGCTATTGTGCAGGAAATACAATGATGTAACTTTTTTGACAGTTCTTATTGTTAATCAGCCGGACAAACAGTACCTACTATTTATAAAGAAAGAAAACTATGTACAAAGCTAAGGTTATGTGATAGCTGTCCGAGATAGCTCAGAGAAAAGCTTCACAGTGTTGTTTCGAGTTATCAGGATGTTATTGGAATGTTAACTGTTAACTTAATGTGGCATTAACCATCGAATATGATACTTAGTATCCGGTTAGACAGTTATTTGGTATTAATGACACAAGAGATACGATGAGTTTGATTTCCAAACGAATAAATCAAAAGCTGTTTTCTAAACTTCAACGTCTGCAATCACTCCCTGATGTCGTACATTGATGTTTTCTAAACTTCAACGTCTGCAATCACTCCCTGATGTCGTACATTGATGTTTTCTAAACTTCAACGTCTGCAATCACTCCCTGATGTCGTACATTGATGTTTTCTAAACTTTAGCGTCTGTAATCACTCCCTGATGTCTTACATTGATGTTTTCTAAACTTTAGCGTCTGCAATCACTCCCTGATGTCGTACATTGATGTTTTCTAAACTTTAGCGTCTGCAATCACTCCCTGATGTCGTACATTGATGTTTTCTAAACTTTAGTGTCTGAAATCACTCCCTGATGTCGTACATTGATGTTTTCTAAACTTTAGCGTCTGTAATCACTCCCTGGTGTCGTACATTGATGTTTTCTAAACTTCAACGTCTGCAATCACTCCCTGATGTCGTACATTGATGTTTTCTAAACTTTAGCGTCTGTAATCACTCCCTGATGTCGTACATTGATGTTTTCTAAACTTCAACGTCTGCAATCACTCCCTGATGTCGTACATTGATGTTTTCTAAATTAAAGAATAGTTCTGATGCAGGATATCCATGATATCAGATCATTGTAAACTATAAAGTATTATTAATATGGCGGGTTTTTACTTATCTGATAAATTAATTGTACTATTGTGTGTTTAATATATGAGTGAGTACACCTACTTCTGGAAAGTATAGAGAAATTTGTCTGGAGATATTTAAAGTTTGTTTTTATTAAATTTATTTAAAATACACGAGTGAATTTGTTTATAAAATATATAATGGAGCTGTGTGTAACTAAAATGTGTTTTTTTATGAAAAAATTAATAATTCAAGTTTCATCGAGTGACTTGAAATTGTGCACAGTTGTTGACATTATTACTATTAAACATTATAAAATAGTCATTGAATTATCTTTACCAATTTCAAAATGCAGGTGGTTTAAAACATCAATACTCAAAGATAATACTTTATATTTTGATTTCATTAAAAATTAATATTTACCTTAATTTTTATTGTAAGTCTATTACTAGTGGCGTTTTGGTAAAAAAATGTATTTAGCTGCATTTTTTGAATGCTGTAGATATTTGCATCATTATTATTATTTTATTGCTCATTTATATAATTTTGGCGTCTTCCGGAGATTATAGATATATTTTTATTTCATCTACAGCATGAATTCATTTTCGTATATACATATTTTTTTTCTTTATATTGAGCCTATTTTAGAGAGCACTGGGGTGGTATATAAGCCATGTAATTTGATGAAGGACAACACAATCAACGCTTGTCGACCGTCAGGGGCCAGCCACCTTGTCGTCTCTGTAATTGAAGTTCTGTCAACCCTAAACCCTCTAATCTACTATGCATTGTGAACTATAACAATGTTCGTTTACTTACCCTCAACTATGTGGAAAGGGTTGGTTTTAAGTTTAAGAATATCAAAATAAAGCTTATTATTTCCTGTGAATTTCGTGTAAATTGTGACATTTGAGTTAGACGGACAAATGTTTTGAATAGTACCACTTTAGTTCAAGTCCGTTAGTCATTGAAATATAAAAATACATATCATACACCTGTGGTAATATTACTTGTTATTTATAAAGGTATCTACTTATTACAGTTTATTAAAAATTATCTTCATAACAAAGTTAGATCAGACATTTGTGTGGTCTGCTATAGTATAGTTAGATATAGGCAATAAGCATAATTATTGACATCCTACATATGATTGTATTTGTCAAATGTATTTTTAACTTCGTTGTTGTTGTTTTTTTTATACACTTTTGAAAATAATTTTTTTTACTGAATAAAAACTTAAGCTTTCACATTAAGTAAATCAGGAACTAGACTTTGTGAAAATTAGAAGCTTATGTACTATCATTGATAGATACATATTGTTTATTTTCACATTTAGGATTTATAGTACCTATATTATTATTGCCAATGTTATTTATAATCAAATTATCTTAATATATAAAATCCAAAAATGTTGTACTCATTCATTACAAAATTTCCGGGACCACAGAACAGATTTTGACGAAATTTGGAGGGAAGTTAGCTTCTGTATCATAATGACTCGAAATTGGAACACAATCCTAATGTGTATAAACTAACCCTTGACGTGCTTTTTTCCATAAGAGTAATATTGGCATTAATTTAATTTAACAATTGAATTCAAGCAGCTGATATAAAAAACATAAACAATACACAACAAAATGGCTGATTTGGTTTTAATTGTGAAATGTTTAAGGTCATTTCTACTAACTCTGACATGATTGCGCTTATTTGCATCCATCTAAAGAAGACTTATAGGGTTTTATAGACTGTAAAATGTTGTTGTATTGGAAAACGGCATCAGGTTGAGCTTTTATATTGATGTGATGTTTAGAGAGAACCACAGAAGGGTAAGCAAGCATATAAAACCACCCCGTAGTGAAACAAGAGTTGTCAGCTAGTTTGTCTATGAAATTTAGTAACCTCTAACAAATTTATAAATGTTTAAATACCCTAAGATTAGGGGTTTCCACCTTCTAACTTCTAAGTCCTGTCTCGAATATTATTTTTAGCAATTCAAATAATGATACGAACAAAATACATTCAGATTCTTGAAGGAATTTCCTTTATAAGAGTCTTAAAAATACACCAAAATAACAAATAACGAACTAATACAATAAAAAGTTTAAAGTAAAAAATATGACTATTAAATTGTGTTTATTTTATTAATATTTATTGAATATCTGAGCCAACATTTTTAATATTATTATTTTAATTTGTTATTAATTTTACTAATATTGCACTTTATGGCTTAAACGATACATACCAAATGAAACAAATACATCAAATCAGATACAACAATTACCAAGATTACATAATAATGAAGCACATTTTTAATTATGACATCGTCAAGTGATTGAACACATAATTTACATTAATACTTTTTAGAAGAATTGTTGTCATATTAAAAGACAGAATAAGAACGCAAAGACTTAAGCCCTAAATATAATCCTCAGACAAAAAAAAAAGAGATATGGGCAAATGTGAAGGGTGACTGAGTGTGATGAATGTAAATGAACGAATGTAATCATTATTTCTAACTAAGGTCGACTGTTTGTTAGAAAGGACCATTTATAAATAGCCCAATAGCTAGGTAAATTTAGACATACAGCTGTACATGGAATCCGAACCATGTATTATTGGTCTGGTTTCGTGATAAGCTGTTGTGAGTGTAATTTATATATGTCGGTAATGTTGTCGACCATGATATTTCTTTTTGCAATAGAACAATTCAGAGGAAGGTTACCTGCACAAACAATTAACTCTATCACCCTATAACTGAACCAAACTGGCCATCATGGGTGGCGTTATTGTTTCAACATACCTCTCTCAAAATGTACCAAGTTAAAACACAAACACACAATACATCGTTAAAAAGAGGTCATATTACCTTTATTAGACAATAGTTGGGCATAAAAAAATGAGTTCTTCGACTTTATGAATACTATAAATATGGTATATACTTATGTTATCCAATAAATACAAATATACCAAAAGTATAAATGCACTGTAATCATTACTTCCGGTGTTCAGCTACTCGGAAGTTTCACCCTGACCACAGAAACCATTACTCTCCTTTATGCACATTGTTGAGACCCGCATGCCATTTATCTAAATAAATGCACAACCCTCCTGGACTACTCTCATCAATTTGTTTCACTGGATTCTTGAGACATATACAGGTATTTTTAAGTATACTTTTTTAGAATTCGTATTAAAAACTTATCTTTTCAGAAAAAGAACTGTTAAATCATCTATGGTAAGTGCGTTAATGTTTTAATAATGAGTCCTAACACAATTAATAAGAGAAGGAAATGATTTGTGAGTTAGAGCAAAATTCGAGAACAGTATTTCAATAACATAAGAGAATAGATATTCTGCTTGCAGATCTATAGTGCTAGATATATTACACAGAATATTTTAGTGGATTGTCATGTCAAGAGTTAAGGTGTACTGAGTGACAGTAAAAGCCAAAGAAAATGGAGAGAACTTAAGTGGTATTTGTTTCCATTGTTTTGGTGTACAACTTTGTATATTAATTTAGGTAATGGAGGGGCTGACTTCCTTCTTAACTTTACTGTGCTCATTCCTCCTAAACTATTAATCTGTGTGGGGATCTTATTTAGATATAACAAGGGGATGAATCTATATAGTATATGTTAAAAATTAGCAATCAAAACTTCCAGTCCGGGACGGATTCTATCGAATCCACCTTAGACTGGTAATACTTATCAGTAATATTCACCTTGTACTGTATTGGTTAATCCTCTTACCCTCCTTTTATTTAACTATGTAAAGAAATGAAAAATGTCTTTATTATTATGAGCGGTGAAGTAACAAATTATTGTGAAAAGCCAGGAGTAAATAATATCATAGTAGAGCACTAAAATTGTTCAGTGATTTAAATTGATTGATTCTATTAGATATATTATTTTAATATTATGGAGTAGCCCTGCTAGCTTCGCGTGCCATCCCTATCGCTCGCTGCGCTCGTTACCTTTGTAGTCCAGTTTCGAGCTGGAACCATTTTCCATTTTCCCTAGAAACCATAGTAAGAATTACTATGGTACAGCGTAAAATCAAAATATTATATTTATTTACAGTATCTGACTAACACTACTTGATTTGCTAACTATTTATTAATATTAATGCTTAAATATATTACTTATCCTAATTTACACGTGTTTACTTATTTTTTTTTTTTTTTACAACTTAAGATAAATTAAATAACTAAAAACAGTTAGCATTAGATTACAATTGAAACCTACAAGTCCAATATAGCAGATTCATACACTCAGTTGTCAATAAAACCATGTTACACCCTTCCCTGGTTTGACATTATGAAAGATCTAACCTCCTCACTGTTACATACACCGTTTGGATTCCAATAGCTGTTAAACCTCTTTGGAAATCATTATTACATTTGAACAGATGTCCGGTTCGGTTAATTTAAATCTCTCCCCATGTTATTCTTATTACCGAAAAACGTACTTTGAGTTCTTCCTGACAGCTGCTTTTAGACAGGTGGACATTTTGTAAAAATTCCCAATACATTAATTTTTGAAACTATATACTTCACTTTCACACTTTGTAGCAGGTGACTTTACTACCCATACACTTACAGTGGTAATGGCCCACCTATCGACCCATACACTTTCAGTGGTGATGTCCCACCCGCCCTCCACACACATACTCTGGTATTGACCCACCCGCCCTCCCATACACGTACTGTGGTAGTGACCACAGTACGTGTATGGGCGGGTGGGTGGGTCAGTACCACTGTACGTTTAGGGGCAGACGTGTGGGTCAGTACCACTGGACGTTTAGGGGCGGGTAGGTGGGTCAGTACCATCGTACGTGTATGAGTGGGTGGGTGGGTCAATACCGCCCTTCGTGAATGGTACACTTTGTTTAAGTGTATCTCAAAGTGTATCTGTATGGAAATCTCAAAAAAATAACACTCATGGTCAGAATAGCTAGGGAGGATAGATGGAAGCTGATGGAATGGAAGATGATAATAAAGTGGTTCAAAGCAGGGCCTTCAGGGTGGTGAAAATACTGAAGAAATACGATCTTATTGTACTACAAAGACAATTTGCTTTACACTTCAACCGTTTAAAGAAATAAGGGAGGAGTTTCGTTAGCAAAAAACGGCTTCACATATTATGTATAAGGATTAATAAACTACAGATGTGTTTGAAGACAAAAGAAATGTGTTTGATCATTTATTCAATCACAGTATTGTGTAAATTACTGAATTACCTTACGATGGTGCCAATATTATCGTACATATTTCAAATATGGATAAACATTAGTTCTAATTGGAAGAATTACATCTAAACAAAATATTTCTTGGGAAAAACTCCTTATAAATTGTAATCTGATGACTTTGCCATCTTAAATAGATGTTTATGAAACAGTATTATTTGTTAAAAACAATGTATAACGTGTTCAAATAACAAAACTGCCAGATCTGTGATCTCAATCCAACCTTAAAATATCATGACACAGGACCATATTATACATAAAAACCATATTAATTTCAATAGTATGAAATTATAAAACAAATTTCCAACTTAACTAAAAGATGAAAAATGTAGTTATTTTAAGAAGAAATCAAAATACATCTTACTACACCAAACATTTTAATAAACTTGAAGATTTATAATTCTATGCAAATATTAAATTGTACATATAAAACTATATTTATATGTCCTACTTTGAAGTTTGTACTATATTTTATAATATATAATTGTTGTCAATGAAAATGTTACTAAAGGTAAATAAATCATTAATTTTATTTTTTTATTGTTATTTTATTTATTCTTAAGACGCCGATCCTCAAGACATGGCAAATATGGTTTTCAAATTTTATTTTTATTTTTATTTTATTTTATTTTTATTTATTTATTTCAACGGTAACACCATTTTACACAATATAATACAAAGATGGCAATGCAAAGAGATCAGCAAATACGGTACACAAACCAACAACCTCATATAACTAAGAATAACAAATTAAGTTGAATCAAACAGCCATACAAGACCAGCTCTTAACTGATTAAATTACATGTGGATGATAAAGAAAGTGAAATTATTGATAACATAAGTAAATAACAACAAGTAACAATAAACAAACATTGAATAAATATAAATAAATCAAATGTACAAGAAAAACTATACAAGGATAGTAATTCAACCCTGGAGCCCTAATACACTCATCATAATATCAAATGAGTGTGATGAGTGTAGATGAGCGAACGGCCTTATTACAAACTATTATTTAAGATTCCATATATTTAATCAAATTACTTGTTATGCGTACATAAATATTAAATATACTATAAATAGTCAACAAATAAGAATCGTTAGTGATCAAGATCATAAACGAAATCAAAACAGACCATGAAATGCGTGAGATATTAATAAAACCATTTTGTTTTAGTACTAACCATATGATTAGAAAAAAGAAAAAAACACCCTTGTTTTTATAAAATACATAGTTCACAAACGTTAAAATTATTACATTATAGTTTATAAATTGAAGTTGTGAGAATACTCTTATCTAATGCCATAACTCGCCCTCACTGGCAAGGCAATTTGTAGAGGCAGAGCCTCCGTAACGAGCTTCTTTTGTGTAGAGAGAGCTGCGGTAAGTTGTAGTCTACGTTAAAATGCTGATTGTATAACTAACTTGGTGTGTTGGGTTTCTTCTGCTTGTTATTAGTTTATCCAGTTGTTCTTACTTTTGTGTAGAGAGAGCTGCGGTAAGTTGTAGTCTACGTTACAATGCTGATTGTATAACTGACTTGGTATGTTGGGTTTCTTCTGCTTGTTATTAGTTTATCCAGTTGTTCTGACTTTTCAAGTCCCGTTTGTGTGTGTGTTTTTTTTTTTTTTTTTTTTTTTTTTTTTTTTTAAGTGTAAACAACAAAGAAATGTTTTTCAGCAGAGCATTTTAGTTTAAAGCAAAAGTATGACATTATTTTACTTATATTTACTTATATCGAAAGGAATAAATATTCGCAAACCTACATCTTTATTTTGGTGTACGTTATCATCAATTCACATTTACCGTTTTATCTCTCCCATAATTATAATGTCATAACGCAGTTCTCGTAATAAAAAAGTTGGATCTCTATCTTATTTATTTCTTATATTTGCATGCTTTGGTAGAGTTAAAAAAGATTATTTGCACCACATTACTTTATTTCGTTATAAAGTTCACTGTTGAGGTTTTTTAGCTCACTTCATCTTCTTATAGATTTAAAACAAATACTTTCTCATGAACAAATACTACAATAAATAAATAAATAATAATTAACAATGGTAATAACCTGTATACGAATAAAAAATGAATAGACTATAAATTCATAAAAAATAATCAAATAATAAATAAACATAAAAAAATTAAAACTAACAATTCTTCATTGACACATATGTAAAGCGCAAAAATAGAGCCTGAATGAAATCTATCTAAAACAAATTAAGAATATAGTACAATATTAATTTAATTATGGAATGAAAAATAACGTATTTATGTATTTATCATTAGTAAACCAGCTACACATTTTTATTTAAAAACTTTCGGAGTGTCAGAGAATAAGTCTCTCCTATTATCAGTTCTACGTTATAGAACAACAATCTTCAACAAACCACTCATCGTCCATAATTGTGGAGTTCTCTCCATAGTAATTGTATACTAATCTGTAAATGGTCCCGTTTGTGGGTGAAGGTTAGGGATTATTGTTGACGGGATTGTGGTGGTAGGAGGGGTTGGGGTCCGGGCTGGCTGTACGTACGTGACAGTATGCATGGTAGTTGTATGTGTATGTATGGCTATTTTTGTACTGATAATTGTACAAAACTTGTTTTTTATCATAAGCAAATATTATAATATATAGCATTTAATTTATGTTAATTTTTTATTTTTAGTGTTACTATTGTTATCTTTCTGCCATATTTTTATGCATATATATTTGTTTTAGTTATAGAAAATGACGACTAAACATTGCTAGCTTCACCACGTAATTAAAGACTCGTACAGTGGTAATGAATGTTACATATACCTACTCACCCACCCATACATGTACGTTACTATCAACCCATCTGTCCATCCAAATGTGCACTATGGTGTAGACCCACCCTGCCAAACATGTACATTGCTATTTATTAATGCACCACCTGTAAACGTACAACGGTAATGACCCACCCACCCTCCCATCCAATTGAGCCACCCACCCATCAATAGACGCACGGTGGTATTGAGCCACCACCCACCTATACACGTTCAGTGTACTGACCCAGACATCCGCCTAAATGTGTTCGGTGGTATTGACCCGCCCTCTTATACACGTACTGAGGTATTTCATATTCTATACCTCTGTTTTGCTAATCTACACAGCAAAGACAAATGAAAGACGAGTCAGTACATATGCTTGGAACTGAGGTCGAGACCCTAGGTATAAACATATGGATGACTTTAGATATCGACTTCCTCAGGCCACTCGACGCCCGGAGCATCCTGCCTAAGGACAAATAGCAAGCTGGCCTTAGAGGATATGCTAGACTGACTAGTACTTTTTTATATACTATGACAAATATATATATGTGTTTCTGTAAAGATGGAGACTCTGTCAGAATGGTGAATATTCATGTCAATATATACAGTATGTATGTTCATTGAAACCAACATTAATTTGCTTTTTGTGGAAGTTATCAGAATCACTTTTTTTAATAATATTAGTATAAGTGATTTAATTTTATCAGACTTTAATTAATAAATGACGTGCAAAACCTTTGGCCATTACAGATTTCAAGATATTAAAATGTAATATTAAATTTAATTACGTGTGAAAATATAATTTATAAAATGTTGTAGGAACTTCTGAGGTCAAATGACATTATATAAATGATTGTAAATATATTAGGACATAATTTAATCCTAAGACTGTATTATGACTTTGAATCGGACATGTTTTAGACTTATAGCCACTACAGTAATAGATTCATGTATAAACAAGAATTCAATATCGTATTTACTATGTAACTGCTAAACCATCACTATAAATTCCTATACAATTCTATGTGTTCGATACCACTACCATGCTTAAATGATTAAAATTATGTGAAGTCTGTATTAATGTTACAAATAATTTCATCAACGTTTGTCACCCTTTAGTAAACACCCATAATTACTCGGAAAGTTAATTTGTTGATAACTGTAATCGTCTTTAAACATTGTCAAAATACAAAGAGAATCTTAAAAGCTTTTATAACATTAGTAATCCTGAGGAAATGTAATTTTACCACACACTCTTGGGATTAGTGTTAATATTTCAACACACAGTGGATTACCTTGAGCTGTTATGACCAGTAATACATAATACAGCAGTGATTAGATATAATCGTTAAAGAGCATTCTCTAACGAGACTCAGTAAATGACCATATATGAATGTATAAATAACATATGTGACTTACATAACAGACATTCGCACGATTCTTATAACGTGAAAAGGGGGTGGATTATATAAATTTTATTTAATTACATTGTAAATTTAATTGCAGCGTGTATGTAATTAAAGTTACATACACGCTCTAGTTAGAGTGCATTTGGTCATGCAATAAGTAATTGTTTCCAATATATATTTGCAGGGCAGGGTCAACAATTGTAAGTTCTGAAATGCAGTTCTGCACCAATCTCTGCTTTTTTATTTTGAGGTAATAATAATAATAATAATAATAAATGGTTTATTGCGTAAAACGATATATAATTGTATGGCAATCGTCATAGTTAATATTTTGAGCTAAAATTTTTCATTCATACTAACATGAAAATCTCATTCAAACATACAATATGTTTTTCACACAGGCTTCCTTTTATTCGAATTATCCTAGTCTAGCACCTAGTCAGTCAGCCAATTAGATCCCCCATTCATGTGCCATGAACTGTGGCACTTTTAATTGCGTTAGGCAACCTGTTGACAAAATGAACTCCCGCCTGGGAAGGCAGTCGTTCATGGACTACCGTTCTGTGTCTCCCAGTTCGGTAGTCCTCCGTGCCTATAGTTGGGTATGAGTATAGTTCGCTGCCTCTTACATGTTGGCATTTGGTCCTGAAGAACATGCACGTTTCTAAAATATAGAGACAAGGAAGTGTCAGCAGTTTTAGTTGTTTAAACGTTTGTTTGCACGACTCTCTGGGATTTGACTTTGCAATTATTCGAATTGCTTTTTTTGAAGGACAACAATTCTTGTCAAATGAGAGTTTGAGCAAACCCCCCATAAAACTATCTCGTAGGAAAGATGCGGGTAGATCACTCCATAATATGCCGTCGTCAGTACCTGAGTAGGGCAATATTTTGCTAGTTGCCTCAGCACAAAATGCCTGAAGACAATCTCGAGCATATGCTATCGACGTGACATTCCCAGGTCAAACCTCGATCAAGGTGTATCCTAAGGAATATCGTCGGATGAACTTCTTAGATCTCGGCCTCATCTATCATTACTGCAAGACTATGATCCGAGTCGACACAGTCTGAATATTCGCAAAAATGCTTTATTTGAGCATCCACCCCACAGTATCACCCCATAGGATAGATGTGGGTATATGATCCCATAATACGCCGCCATGGGAATTTCAATCGGACATTATTTGGACAAATATCTCAAACCATATATACCTGACGATAATTTAGAACAAATATTGTTTGTGTGATCGTTCCAGGATAAACTTTGTTCCAGCTATATTCCAAGAATTTTGGTGGATTGGAGTTTACACAGATCATCCACACTAATCCTACACTCATGAATCATTCATAATCACCTTAAAATACGCACTAAGTTGTGTCGGCGTCTCATAACTAACAATCTCTAATTAGTTACTAATTATTCAATTAAAATTGCTAGTTAAATAAATTAATGACACGGTATAATTATATGATCATGATATGATACATGATAAATATATTAGTAAGTAATATAATCAAGTGTAATATTGTCACACTACCTCGGTCACCTGGTGATGTCTTACAAGTAATTTTTTCTTTCTTCATTAAACTCGCTCATGAACGTAATCCACCGTAGTACAGAGGCCACTAATATTACATAAAAGGGATGCTAAACTTATGTGTGTGACCATTTTGTCCAACACTTACATATAAGTGTTCCTCAAAAGAAATTGACACTTAATATATAAGGTAAATATTTTTTATAGTATCAAACGAGCAATAGCAAGATATAACCGACCAGAGAGACTGGACAGCCAAACACGTCAATGTAGTTTAAGTGGAACAATCTGAATGGGAGTGAATTTAGCTTTAAAGGTCAGAGTTAAAGTAGCCAATTTGTAACCCTATATATAGTAAATGAGATAGTTTGGTATTTATAGGTTTATTTTTAATTTGGCGTTCATCCTAATTGGCACTAACATGTTATTTTAGACACATCAAACAAATTAATTAATTCATTCTATCACTAGTAGTTAGGTCATTATGTAATTAATAAATATTCCACGAAACGTAAATGGAAATAATTTTAATTATTTCGTTACTGTGAAGAAATCTAACAATTTCATTATGTAATACTTTCGTGGATAGTAAAAGTAAAAGTTTATTCATTGTTTAAATGATAAAAGCTTGTTAACTTGTGGTAGTTTTTGTCAGTTTTAGGCATTAAAAAGTTACTTAGAAGTAAAATTATAAAAAAAATTACGAAATGCTGAAGAGCGTATTGAAGAGTTAAAAGAATAGTCAATTATATGTACATCACCTATTATAATAAATACTTGTAAAAACAAAAACTTCAAAGCAAAACTATACAGGATCCATCAATATGTTATACTTATTCACTCAAAGGAGACTTTTACCAATAAAATTAGATGCTTTAAGGTGTATTATATAGGCTCATGAACATATACGAGCCTATTTAGGATGGTGTAGAGTGGTTATTTCTGTCACACACAATATCACATTAAATTGGTTTCCGTTACAACAGTTAGCTGCTTCACGGAGCATGATGTAAGTAGCTAATAAACATAATTATTGGATGTGGTTATTTCTGTCACACACAATATCACGTTCAAGTGGGTTCTGTTAGAACAATTAGCTGCTTCACGGAATATGATGTAAGTAGCTAATAAACATAATTATTGGATGTGGTTATTTCTGTCACACACAATATCACGTTCAAGTGGGTTCTGTTAGAACAATTAGCTGCTTCACGGAATATGATGTAAGTAGCTAATAAACATAATTATTGGATGGTGTGTTGTGGTTATTTCTGTCACACACAGTATCACATTCAAGTGGGTTCTGTTAGAACAATTAGCTGCTTCACGGAACATGATGTAAGTAGCTAATAAACATAATTATTGGATGTGGTTATTTCTGTCACACACAATATCACGTTCAAGTGGGTTCTGTTAGAACAATTAGCTGCTTCACGGAATATGATGTAAGTAGCTAATAAACATAATTATTGGATGGTGTGTTGTGGTTATTTCTGTCACACACAGTATCACATTCAAGTGGGTTCTGTTAGAACAATTAGCTGCTTCACGGAACATGATGTAAGTAGCTAATAAACATAATTATTGGATGTGGTTATTTCTGTCACACACAATATCACATTTAAGTGGGGTCTGTTAGAACAATTAGCTGCTTCACGGAACATGATGTAAGTAGCTAATAAACATAATTATTGGATGGTGTGTTGTGGTTATTTCTGTCACACACAGTATCACATTCAAGTGGGTTCTGTTAGAACAATTAGCTGCTGCACGGAACATGATGTAAGTAGCTAATAAACATTTCTACTATGGTAATTGGATGTGGTTATTTCTGTCACACACAATATCACATTGAAGTGGGTTCTGTTAGAACAATTAGCTGCTTCACAGAACATGATGTAAGTAGCTAATAGACATAATTATTGGATGGTGTGTTGTGGTTATTTCTGTCACACACAATATCACATTGAAGTGGGTTCTTTTAGAACAATTAGCTGCTTCACGGAACATGATGTAAGTAGCTAATAAACATAATTATTGGATGGTGTGTTGTGGTTATTTCTGTCACACACAATATCACATTGAAGTGGGTTCTGTTAGAACAATTAGCTGCTTCACGGAATATGAGGTAAGTAGCTAATAAACATAATTATTGGATGGTGTGTTGTGGTTATTTCTGTCACACACAATACCACATTGAAGTGGGTTCTGTTAGAACAATTAGCTGCTTCACGGAACATGATGTAAGTAGCTAATAAACATAATTATTGGATGGTGTGTTGTGGTTATTTCTGTCACACACAATATCACATTGAAGTGGGTTCTGTTAGAACAATTAGCTGCTTCACGGAACATGATGTAAGTAACTAATAAACATAATTATTGGATGGTGTGTTGTTGTTATTTCTGTCACACACAATATCACATTCAAATGGGTTCTGTTAGAACAATTAGCTGCTTCACGGAGCATGATGTAAGTAGCTAATAAACATAATTATTGGATGTGGTTATTTCTGTCACACACAATATCACATTGAAGTGGGTTCTGTTAGAACAATTAGCTGCTACACGGAGCATGATGTAAGTAGCTTATAAACATAATTTTTAGATGGTGTGTCGTGATAATTTCTGTCGCACACAATATCACATTCAAGTAGGTTCTGTTAGAACAATTACTGCTACACGGAGCATGATGTAAGTAGCTCATAAACATAATTATTAGATGGTGTGTCGTGATAATTTCTGTCACACACAATATCACATTCAAGTAGGTTCTGTTAGAACAATTACTGCTACACGGAGCATGATGTAAGTAGCTCATAAACATAATTATTGGATGGTGTGTTGTGGTTGTTTCTGTCACACAATATCACATTGAAGTGGGTTCTGTTAGAACAATTAACTGCTTCACGGAACACGATGTAAGTAGGTCTAAACTGTGATATAGCTTTATTTATGATGTTACTTACAAATAGATATCTCATGTAATAGGGTTATTTGTGCCTGTAATTTGATTACTTAGAGAGGTCTGCTACCACGGTTGGTTTTTGAGACACAAAATTTTACATTGGATGAGAAATCCCTATGCGTGCTTATAAAATCAATGATATTTACATAAGACTACACTGGCTCCAAAAGTACATCCCAAAATAGCTAATATTTTAAGAAACAACATTTTACATTGGATGAGAAATCTATGTATGTTTATTACTATGTAACTTAACCAAAGTCTATCTGAAAATTTTAAATTTAATTTGTTTTTGTTTAACAGCAATGGACAATCAAACAAATAAAATAACTCCACACACATTAGATGGTGTGTCGTGATGATTTCTGTCACACAAAATATCACATTCAAGTGGTTTCTGTTAGAACAATTAGCTGCTTCACGGAGCATGATACAAGTAGCCCATAAACATAATTATTAGATGGTGTGTCGTGATAATTTCTATCACACGCAATACCATATTCAGGTTGTTTCTGTTAGAACAATTAGCTCCTTCACGGAGCATAATATAAGTAGCCCATAAACATAATTATTAGATGGTGTGTCGTGTTAATTTCTATCACACGCAATACCACATTCAGGTTGTTTCTGTTAGAACAATTAGGTGCTACATGGAGCATAATATAAGTAGCTCATAAACATAATTATTAAATGGTGTGTCGTGATAATTTCTGTCACACACAATATCACATTCAAGTGGTGTCTGTTAAAACAATTAGCTGCTTCACGGAGCATGATGTAAGTAGCTCAGAAACATACTTATTGGATGGTGTGGTGTGGTTATTTCTGTCACACACAATATCACATTCAAGTGTTTTCTGTTAGAACAATTTGCTGCTGCATGGAGCATGATGTAAGTAGCTCATAAACATAATTATTAGATGGTGTGACGTTATAATTTCTATCACACACAATATCGCATTCAAGTGGTGTATGTTAGAACAATTAGCTGCTTCAGGGAGCATGATGTAAGGAGCTCAAGAACATACTTATTGGATGGTAAGTTGTGGTTATTTCTGTCACACACAATATCACATTCGAATGGGTTCTGTTAGAACAATTAGCTGCTGCACGGACACATGATATAAACATACTTATTGGATGGTGTGTTGTGGTTATTTCTGTCACACACAATGACATTTAAAAAAAAAAAAAAAAAAAAAAAAAAAAAAAAAAAAAAAAAAAAAAAAAAAAAAAAAAAAAAAAAAAAAAAAAAAAAAAAAAAAAAAAAAAAAAAAAAAAAAAAAAAAAAAAAAAAAAAAAAAAAAAAAAAAAAAAAAAAAAAAAAAAAAAAAAAAAAAAAAAAAAAAAAAAAAAAAAAAAAAAAAAAAAAAAAAAAAAAAAAAAAAAAAAAAAAAAAAAAAAAAAAAAAAAAAAAAAAAAAAAAAAAAAAAAAAAAAAAAAAAAAAAAAAAAAAAAAAAAAAAAAAAAAAAAAAAAAAAAAAAAAAAAAAAAAAAAAAAAAAAAAAAAAAAAAAAAAAAAAAAAAAAAAAAAAAAAAAAAAAAAAAAAAAAAAAAAAAAAAAAAAAAAAAAAAAAAAAAAAAAAAAAAAAAAAAAAAAAAAAAAAAAAAAAAAAAAAAAAAAAAAAAAAAAAAAAAAAAAAAAAAAAAAAAAAAAAAAAAAAAAAAAAAAAAAAAAAAAAAAAAAAAAAAAAAAAAAAAAAAAAAAAAAAAAAAAAAAAAAAAAAAAAAAAAAAAAAAAAAAAAAAAAAAAAAAAAAAAAAAAAAAAAAAAAAAAAAAAAAAAAAAAAAAAAAAAAAAAAAAAAAAAAAAAAAAAAAAAAAAAAAAAAAAAAAAAAAAAAAAAAAAAAAAAAAAAAAAAAAAAAAAAAAAAAAAAAAAAAAAAAAAAAAAAAAAAAAAAAAAAAAAACCCCCCCCCCCCCCCCCCCCCCCCCCCCCCCCCCCCCCCCCCCCCCCCCCCCCCCCCCCCCCCCCCCCCCCCCCCCCCCCCCCCCCCCCCCCCCCCCCCCCCCCCCCCCCCCCCCCCCCCCCCCCCCCCCCCCCCCCCCCCCCCCCCCCCCCCCCCCCCCCCCCCCCCCCCCCCCCCCCCCCCCCCCCCCCCCCCCCCCCCCCCCCCCCCCCCCCCCCCCCCCCCCCCCCCCCCCCCCCCCCCCCCCCCCCCCCCCCCCCCCCCCCCCCCCCCCCCCCCCCCCCCCCCCCCCCCCCCCCCCCCCCCCCCCCCCCCCCCCCCCCCCCCCCCCCCCCCCCCCCCCCCCCCCCCCCCCCCCCCCCCCCCCCCCCCCCCCACACTAATCCTACACTCATGAATCATTCATAATCACCTTAAAATACGCACTAAGTTGTGTCGGCGTCTCATAACTAACAATCTCTAATTAGTTACTAATTATTCAATTAAAATTGCTAGTTAAATAAATTAATGACACGGTATAATTATATGATCATGATATGATACATGATAAATATATTAGTAAGTAATATAATCAAGTGTAATATTGTCACACTACCTCGGTCACCTGGTGATGTCTTACAAGTAATTTTTTCTTTCTTCATTAAACTCGCTCATGAACGTAATCCACCGTAGTACAGAGGCCACTAATATTACATAAAAGGGATGCTAAACTTATGTGTGTGACCATTTTGTCCAACACTTACATATAAGTGTTCCTCAAAAGAAATTGACACTTAATATATAAGGTAAATATTTTTTATAGTATCAAACGAGCAATAGCAAGATATAACCGACCAGAGAGACTGGACAGCCAAACACGTCAATGTAGTTTAAGTGGAACAATCTGAATGGGAGTGAATTTAGCTTTAAAGGTCAGAGTTAAAGTAGCCAATTTGTAACCCTATATATAGTAAATGAGATAGTTTGGTATTTATAGGTTTATTTTTAATTTGGCGTTCATCCTAATTGGCACTAACATGTTATTTTAGACACATCAAACAAATTAATTAATTCATTCTATCACTAGTAGTTAGGTCATTATGTAATTAATAAATATTCCACGAAACGTAAATGGAAATAATTTTAATTATTTCGTTACTGTGAAGAAATCTAACAATTTCATTATATAATACTTTCGTAGATAAAAAAAGTAAAAGTTTATTCATTGTTTAAATGATAAAAGCTTGTTAACTTGTAGTTTTTGTCAGTTTTAGGCATTAAAAAGTTACTTAGAAGTAAAATTATAAAAATCTTTTACGAAATGATGAAGAGTGTATTAAAAATTTAAAAGGATAGTCAATTATATGTACATCACCTATTATAATAAATACGTGTAAAAACAAAAACTTCATAGCAAAACTATACAGGGTCCATCAATATTTTATACTTATTCACTCAAAGGAGACTTTTACCAATAAAATTAGATGCTTTAAGGTGTATTATATAGGCTCATGAACATATACGAGCCTATTTAGGATGGTGTAGAGTAGTTATTTCTGTCACACACAATATCACGTTCAAGTGGGTTCTGTTAGAACAATTAGCTGCTTCACGGAATATGATGTAAGTAGCTAATAAACATAATTATTGGATGTGGTTATTTCTGTCACACACAATATCACGTTCAAGTGGGTTCTGTTAGAACAATTAGCTGCTTCACGGAATATGATGTAAGTAGCTAATAAACATAATTATTGGATGTGGTTATTTCTGTCACACACAATATCACGTTCAAGTGGGTTCTGTTAGAACAATTAGCTGCTTCACGGAATATGATGTAAGTAGCTAATAAACATAATTATTGGATGGTGTGTTGTGGTTATTTCTGTCACACACAGTATCACATTCAAGTGGGTTCTGTTAGAACAATTAGCTGCTTCACGGAACATGATGTAAGTAGCTAATAAACATAATTATTGGATGTGGTTATTTCTGTCACACACAATATCACGTTCAAGTGGGTTCTGTTAGAACAATTAGCTGCTTCACGGAATATGATGTAAGTAGCTAATAAACATAATTATTGGATGGTGTGTTGTGGTTATTTCTGTCACACACAGTATCACATTCAAGTGGGTTCTGTTAGAACAATTAGCTGCTTCACGGAACATGATGTAAGTAGCTAATAAACATAATTATTGGATGTGGTTATTTCTGTCACACACAATATCACATTTAAGTGGGGTCTGTTAGAACAATTAGCTGCTTCACGGAACATGATGTAAGTAGCTAATAAACATAATTATTGGATGGTGTGTTGTGGTTATTTCTGTCACACACAGTATCACATTCAAGTGGGTTCTGTTAGAACAATTAGCTGCTGCACGGAACATGATGTAAGTAGCTAATAAACATTTCTACTATGGTAATTGGATGTGGTTATTTCTGTCACACACAATATCACATTGAAGTGGGTTCTGTTAGAACAATTAGCTGCTTCACAGAACATGATGTAAGTAGCTAATAAACATAATTATTGGATGGTGTGTTGTGGTTATTTCTGTCACACACAATATCACAATCAAGTGGGTTCTGTTAGAACAATTAGCTGCTTCACGGAACATGATGTAAGTAGCTAATAAACATAATTATTGGATGGTGTGTTGTGGTTATTTCTGTCACACACAATATCATATTTAAGTGGGTTCTGTTAGAACAATTAGCTGCTTCACGGAATATGAGGTAAGTAGCTAATAAACATAATTATTGGATGGTGTGTTGTGGTTATTTCTGTCACACACAATACCACATTGAAGTGGGTTCTGTTAGAACAATTAGCTGCTTCACGGAACATGATGTAAGTAGCTAATAAACATAATTATTGGATGGTGTGTTGTGGTTATTTCTGTCACACACAATATCACATTGAAGTGGGTTCTGTTAGAACAATTAGCTGCTTCACGGAACATGATGTAAGTAACTAATAAACATAATTATTGGATGGTGTGTTGTTGTTATTTCTGTCACACACAATATCACATTCAAATGGGTTCTGTTAGAACAATTAGCTGCTTCACGGAGCATGATGTAAGTAGCTAATAAACATAATTATTGGATGTGGTTATTTCTGTCACACACAATATCACATTGAAGTGGGTTCTGTTAGAACAATTAGCTGCTACACGGAGCATGATGTAAGTAGCTTATAAACATAATTTTTAGATGGTGTGTCGTGATAATTTCTGTCGCACACAATATCACATTCAAGTAGGTTCTGTTAGAACAATTACTGCTACACGGAGCATGATGTAAGTAGCTCATAAACATAATTATTAGATGGTGTGTCGTGATAATTTCTGTCACACACAATATCACATTCAAGTAGGTTCTGTTAGAACAATTACTGCTACACGGAGCATGATGTAAGTAGCTCATAAACATAATTATTGGATGGTGTGTTGTGGTTGTTTCTGTCACACAATATCACATTGAAGTGGGTTCTGTTAGAACAATTAACTGCTTCACGGAACACGATGTAAGTAGGTCTAAACTGTGATATAGCTTTATTTATGATGTTACTTACAAATAGATATCTCATGTAATAGGGTTATTTGTGCCTGTAATTTGATTACTTAGAGAGGTCTGCTACCACGGTTGGTTTTTGAGACACAAAATTTTACATTGGATGAGAAATCCCTATGCGTGCTTATAAAATCGATGATATTTACATAAGACTACACTGGCTCCAAAAGTGCATCCCAAAATAGCTAATATTTTAAGAAACAACATTTTACATTGGATGAGAAATCTATGTATGTTTATTACTATGTAACTTAACCAAAGTCTATCTGAAAATTTTAAATTTAATTTGTTTTTGTTTAACAGCAATGGACAATCAAACAAATAAAATAACTCCACACACATTAGATGGTGTGTCGTAATGATTTCTGTCACACAAAATATCACATTCAAGTGGTTTCTGTTAGAACAATTAGCTGCTTCACGGAGCATGATACAAGTAGCCCAGCCCATAAACATAATTATTAGATGGTGTGTCGTGATAATTTCTATCACACGCAATACCATATTCAGGTTGTTTCTGTTAGAACAATTAGCTGCTTCACGGAGCATAATATAAGTAGCCCATAAACATAATTATTAGATGGTGTGTCGTGTTAATTTCTATCACACGCAATACCACATTCAGGTTGTTTCTGTTAGAACAATTAGCTGCTACATGGAGCATAATATAAGTAGCTCATAAACATAATTATTAAATGGTGTGTCGTGATAATTTCTGTCACACACAATATCACATTCAAGTGGTGTCTGTTAAAACAATTAGCTGCTTCACGGAGCATGATGTAAGTAGCTCAGAAACATACTTATTGGATGGTGTGGTGTGGTTATTTCTGTCACACACAATATCACATTCAACTGTTTTCTGTTAGAACAATTTGCTGCTGCATGGAGCATGATATAAACATACTTATTGGATGTGTGTTGTGGTTATTTCTGTCACACACAATATCACATTCAAGTGGGTTCTGTTAGAACAATTAGCTGCTTCACGGAGCATGATGTAAGTAGCTCATAAACATAATTATTAGATGGTGTGACGTTATAATTTCTATCACACACAATATCGCATTCAAGTGGTGTATGTTAGAACAATTAGCTGCTTCAGGGAACATGATGTAAGGAGCTCAAGAACATACTTATTGGATGGTAAGTTGTGGTTATTTCTGTCACACACAATATCACATTCGAATGGGTTCTGTTAGAACAATTAGCTGCTGCACGGACACATGATATAAACATACTTATTGGATGGTGTGTTGTGGTTATTTCTGTCACACACAATATGACATTTAAGTGGTTTCTGTTAGAACAATTATTTGCTTCACGGAGCATGATATAAGTAGCTAATAAACATAATTATTAGATGGCGTGTCGTGATAATTTCTGTCACAAACAATATCACATTCAAGTGGTGTTTGTTAGAACAATTAGCTGCTTCACGGAGCATGATGTAAGTAGCTCATGAACATACTTATTGGATGGTAAGGTGTGGTTATTTCTGTCACACACAATATCATATTCAAGTAGGTTCTGTTAGAACAATTACCTGCTGCACGGAGCATGATATAAACATACTTATTGGATGGTGTGTTGTGGTTATTTCTGTCACACACAATATCACATTCAAGTGGGTTCTGTTAGAACAATTAGCTGCTTGACGGGGCATGATATAAGTAGCTAATAAACATAATTATTAGATGGTGTGTCGTGATAATTTCTGTCACACACAATATCACATTCAAGTGGTGTCTGTTAGAACAATTAGCTGCTTCATGGAGCATGATGTAAGTAGCTCATGAACATACTTATTGGATGGTGTGGTGTGGTTATTTCTGTCACAAACAATATCATATTCAAGTGGGTTCTGTTAGAACAATTAGCTGCTGCACGGAGCAAGATATAAACATACTTCTTGGATGGTGTGTTGTGGTTATTTCTGTCACAAACAATATCACATTCAAGTGGGTTCTGTTAGAACAATTAGCTGCTTCACGGAGCATGATGTAAGTAGCTAATAAACATACTTATTGGATGTTGTGTTGTGGTTATTTCTGTCACACAATATCACATTCAAGTGGGTTCTGTTACAAAAATTAGCTGCTACACGGAGCATGATGTAAGTAGCTCATAGACATACTTATTGGATGGTGTGTTGTGGTTATTTCTGTCACACACAATATCACATTCAAGTGAGTTCTGTTAGAACAATTAGCTGCTTCACAGGGCATGATGTAAGTAGCTCATAGACATAGTTATTGGATGGTGTGTTGTGGTTATTTCTGTCACACACAATATCACATTCAAGTGGGTTCTGTTAGAACAATTAGCTGCTTCACGGAGCATGATGTAAGTAGCTAATAAACATACTTATTGGATGGTGTGGTGTGGTTATTTCTGTCACACATAATATCACATTCAAGTGAGTTCTGTTAGAACAATTAGCTGCTACACGGAGCATGATGTAAGTAGCTCATAGACATACTTATTGGATGGTGTGTTGTGGTTATTTCTGTCACACACAATATCACAATCAAGTGGGTTCTATTAGAACAATTAGCTGCTTCACGGAACATGATGTAAGTAGCTAATAAACATAATTATTGGATGGTGTGTTGTGGTTATTTCTGTCACACACAATATCACATTGAAGTGGGTTCTGTTAGAACAATTAGCTGCTTCATGGAATATGAGGTAAGTAGCTAATAAACATAATTATTGGATGGTGTGTTGTGGTTATTTCTGTCACACACAATACCACATTGAAGTGGGTTCTGTTAGAACAATTAGCTGCTTCACGGAACATGATGTAAGTAGCTAATAAACATAATTATTGGATGGTGTGTTGTGGTTATTTCTGTCACACACAATATCACATTGAAGTGGGTTCTGTTAGAACAATTAGCTGCTTCACGGAACATGATGTAAGTAACTAATAAACATAATTATTGGATGGTGTGTTGTTGTTATTTCTGTCACACACAATATCACATTCAAATGGGTTCTGTTAGAACAATTAGCTGCTTCACGGAGCATGATGTAAGTAGCTAATAAACATAATTATTGGATGTGGTTATTTCTGTCACACACAATATCACATTGAAGTGGGTTCTGTTAGAACAATTAGCTGCTACACGGAGCATGATGTAAGTAGCTTATAAACATAATTTTTAGATGGTGTGTCGTGATAATTTCTGTCGCACACAATATCACATTCAAGTAGGTTCTGTTAGAACAATTACTGCTACACGGAGCATGATGTAAGTAGCTCATAAACATAATTATTAGATGGTGTGTCGTGATAATTTCTGTCACACACAATATCACATTCAAGTAGGTTCTGTTAGAACAATTACTGCTACACGGAGCATGATGTAAGTAGCTCATAAACATAATTATTGGATGGTGTGTTGTGGTTGTTTCTGTCACACAATATCACATTGAAGTGGGTTCTGTTAGAACAATTAACTGCTTCACGGAACACGATGTAAGTAGGTCTAAACTGTGATATAGCTTTATTTATGATGTTACTTACAAATAGATATCTCATGTAATAGGGTTATTTGTGCCTGTAATTTGATTACTTAGAGAGGTCTGCTACCACGGTTGGTTTTTGAGACACAAAATTTTACATTGGATGAGAAATCCCTATGCGTGCTTATAAAATCGATGATATTTACATAAGACTACACTGGCTCCAAAAGTGCATCCCAAAATAGCTAATATTTTAAGAAACAACATTTTACATTGGATGAGAAATCTATGTATGTTTATTACTATGTAACTTAACCAAAGTCTATCTGAAAATTTTAAATTTAATTTGTTTTTGTTTAACAGCAATGGACAATCAAACAAATAAAATAACTCCACACACATTAGATGGTGTGTCGTAATGATTTCTGTCACACAAAATATCACATTCAAGTGGTTTCTGTTAGAACAATTAGCTGCTTCACGGAGCATGATACAAGTAGCCCAGCCCATAAACATAATTATTAGATGGTGTGTCGTGATAATTTCTATCACACGCAATACCATATTCAGGTTGTTTCTGTTAGAACAATTAGCTGCTTCACGGAGCATAATATAAGTAGCCCATAAACATAATTATTAGATGGTGTGTCGTGTTAATTTCTATCACACGCAATACCACATTCAGGTTGTTTCTGTTAGAACAATTAGCTGCTACATGGAGCATAATATAAGTAGCTCATAAACATAATTATTAAATGGTGTGTCGTGATAATTTCTGTCACACACAATATCACATTCAAGTGGTGTCTGTTAAAACAATTAGCTGCTTCACGGAGCATGATGTAAGTAGCTCAGAAACATACTTATTGGATGGTGTGGTGTGGTTATTTCTGTCACACACAATATCACATTCAACTGTTTTCTGTTAGAACAATTTGCTGCTGCATGGAGCATGATATAAACATACTTATTGGATGTGTGTTGTGGTTATTTCTGTCACACACAATATCACATTCAAGTGGGTTCTGTTAGAACAATTAGCTGCTTCACGGAGCATGATGTAAGTAGCTCATAAACATAATTATTAGATGGTGTGACGTTATAATTTCTATCACACACAATATCGCATTCAAGTGGTGTATGTTAGAACAATTAGCTGCTTCAGGGAACATGATGTAAGGAGCTCAAGAACATACTTATTGGATGGTAAGTTGTGGTTATTTCTGTCACACACAATATCACATTCGAATGGGTTCTGTTAGAATAATTAGCTGCTGCACGGAGCATGATATAAACATACTTATTGGATGGTGTGTTGTGGTTATTTCTGTCACACACAATATGACATTTAAGTGGTTTCTGTTAGAACAATTATTTGCTTCACGGAGCATGATATAAGTAGCTAATAAACATAATTATTAGATGGTGTGTCGTGATAATTTCTGTCACAAACAATATCACATTCAAGTGGTGTTTGTTAGAACAATTAGCGGCTTCACGGAGCATGATGTAAGTAGCTCATGAACATACTTATTGGATGGTGTGGTGTGGTTATTTCTGTCACACACAATATCATATTCAAGTAGGTTCTGTTATAACCATTACCTGCTGCACGGAGCATGATATAAACATACTTATTGGATGGTGTGTTGTGGTTATTTCTGTCACACACAATATCACATTCAAGTGGGTTCTGTTAGAACAATTAGCTGCTTCACGGGGCATGATATAAGTAGCTAATAAACATAATTATTAGATGGTGTGTCGTGATAATTTCTGTCACACACAATATCACATTCAAGTGGTGTCTGTTAGAACAATTAGCTGCTTCATGGAGCATGATGTAAGTAGCTCATGAACATACTTATTGGATGGTGTGGTGTGGTTATTTCTGTCACACACAATATCATATTCAAGTGGGTTCTGTTAGAACAATTAGCTGCTGCACGGAGCAAGATATAAACATACTTCTTGGATGGTGTGTTGTGGTTATTTCTGTCACAAACAATATCACATTCAAGTGGGTTCTGTTAGAACAATTAGCTGCTTCACGGAGCATGATGTAAGTAGCTAATAAACATACTTATTGGATGTTGTGTTGTGGTTATTTCTGTCACACAATATCACATTCAAGTGGGTTCTGTTACAAAAATTAGCTGCTACACGGAGCATGATGTAAGTAGCTCATAGACATACTTATTGGATGGTGTGTTGTGGTTATTTCTGTCACACACAATATCACATTCAAGTGAGTTCTGTTAGAACAATTAGCTGCTTCACGGAGCATGATGTAAGTAGCTCATAGACATACTTATTGGATGGTGTGTTGTGGTTATTTCTGTCACACACAATATCACATTCAATTGGTTTCCGTTAGAACAATTAGCTGCTTCACGGAGCATTATATAAGTAGCTCATAAACATACTTATTGGATGGAGTGTTGTGGTTATTTCTGTCACACACAATATCACATTCAATTGGTTTCCGTTAGAACAATTAGCTGCTACACGGAGCATGATGTAAGTAGCTCATAGACATACTTATTGGATGGTGTGTTGTGGTTATTTCCGTCACACACAATATCACAATCAAGTGGGTTCTGTTAGAACAATTAGCTGCTTCACGGAGCATGATGTAAGTAGCTAATAAACATACTTATTGGATGGTGTGGTGTGGTTATTTCTGTCACACAAAATATCACATTCAAGTGGGTTCTCTTACAACAATTAGCTGCTACACGGAGCATGATGTAAGTAGCTCATAGACATACTTATTGGATGCTGTGTTGTGGTTATTTCTGTCACACACAATATCACATTCAAGTGAGTTCTGTTAGAACAATTAGCTGCTTCACGGAGCATGATGTAAGTAGCTCAGAAACATACTTATTGGATGGTATAGTGTGGTTATTTCTGTCACACACAATAACACATTCAAGTAAGTTTTGTTAGAACAATTAGCTGCTACACGGTGCATGATGTAAGTAGCTAATAAACATACTTATTGGATGGTGTGGTGTGGTTATTTCTGTCACACACAATAACACATTCAAGTAAGTTCTGTTAGAACAATTAGCTGCTTCACGGAGCATGATGTAAGTAGCTAATAAACATACTTATTGGATGGTGTGTTGTGGTTATTTTTGTCACACACAATAACACATTCAAGTAAGTTCTGTTAGAACAATTAGCTGCTACACGGAGCATGATGTAAATAGCTCATAAACATACTTATTGGATGGTGTGGTGTGGTTTTTTCTGTCACACACAATATCACATTCAAGTGGGTTCTGTTAGAACAATTAGCTGCTTCACGTAGCATGATGTAAGTAGCTAATAAACATACTTATTGGATGGTGTGGTGTGGTTATTTCTGTCACACACAATATCACATTCAAGTGGGTTCTGTTAGAACAATTAGCTGCTTCACGGAGCATGATGTAAGTAGCTAATAAACATACTTATTAGATGGTGTGTTGTGGTTATTTTTGTCACACACAATTACACATTCAAGTAAGTTCTGTTAGAACAATTAGCTGCTACACGGAGCATGATGTAAATAGCTCATAAACATACTTATTGGATGGTGTGTTGTGGTTATTTCTGTCACACACAATATCATATTCAAGTGGGTTCTGTTAGAACAATTAGCTGCTACATTGAGCATGATGTAAGTAGCTCATAAACATACTTATTGGATGGTGTGTTGTGGTTATTTCTGTCACACACAATATCACATTCAAGTGGGTTCTGTTAGAACAATTACCTGCTGAACGGAGCATGATATAAACATACTTATTGGATGGTGTGTTGTGGTTATTTCTGTCACACACAATATCACATTCAAGTGGGTTCTGTTAGAACAATTAGCTGCTTCACGGGGCATGATATAAACATACTTATTGGATGGTGTGTTGTGGTTATTTCTGTCACACACAATATCACATTCAAGTGGGTTCTGTTAGAACAATTAGCTGCTGCACGGAGCATGATATAAACATACTTATTGGACGGTGTGTTGTGGTTATTTCTGTCACACACAATATCACATTCAAGTGGGTTCTGTTAGTACAATTAGCTGCTGCACGGAGCATGATATAAACATACTTATTGGACGGTGTGTTGTGGTTATTTCTGTCACACACAATATCACATTCAAGTGGGTTCTGTTAGAACAATTAGCTGCTGCACGGAGCATGATATAAACATACTTATTGGACGGTGTGTTGTGGTTATTTCTGTCACACACAATATCACATTCAAGTGGGTTCTGTTAGAACAATTAGCTGCTGCACGGAGCATGATATAAACATACTTATTGGACGGTGTGTTGTGGTTATTTCTGTCACACACAATATCACATTCAAGTGGGTTCTGTTAGAACAATTAGCTGCTACATGGAGCATAATATAATTAGCTCATAAACATAATTATAAGATTGTGTGTCGTGATAATTTCTGTCAAACACAATATCACATTCAAGTGGGTTCTGTTAGAACAATTAGCTGCTGCACGGAGCATGATGTAAGTAGCTCATGAACATACTTATTGGATGGTATGGTGTGGTTATTTCTGTCACATACAATATCACATTCAAGTGGGTTCTGTTAGAACAATTAGCTGCTTCACGGAGCATGATGTAAGTAGCTCATAAACATACTTATTGGATGGTGTGGTGTGATTATTTCTGTCACACACAATATCACATTCAAGTGGTTTCTGTTAGAACAATTAGCTGCTGCACGGAGCATGAATTAAACATACTTATTGGATGGTGTGTTGTGGTTATTTCTGTCACACACACAATATCACATTCAAGTGGGTTCTGTTAGAACAGTTAGCTGCTTCATGGAGCATGATGTAAGTAGCTCATGAACATACTTATTGGATGGTGTGTTGTGGTTATGTCTGTCACACACAATATCACATTTAAGTGGGTTCCGTTAGAACAGTTAGCTGCTTCATGGAGCATGATGTAAGTAGCTCATGAACATACTTATTGGATGGTGTGGTGTGGTTATTTCTGTCACACACAATATCTTATTCAAGTGGTTTCTGTTAGAACAATTAGCTGCTTCACGGAGCATGATGTAAGTAGCTCATGAATATACTTATTGGATGGTGTGGTGTGGTTATTTCTGTCACACACAATATCACATTCAAGTGGGTTCTGTTAGAACAATTAGCTGCTTCACGGAGCATGATGTAAGTAGCTAATAAACATACTTGTTGGATGGTGTGGTGTGGTTATTTCTGTCACACAATATCAAATTCAAGTGGATTCTGTTAGAACAATTAGTTGCTTCACGGACCATGATATAAAAGCTCATAAACATTCTTATGGGATTGTGTGACATGGTTATTCCCCATACAATATGTATTTAATCAAAATAGTGTTAACTTCCATTATAATTTACAATGCAAAGTCCTTTTTATTAATCAGTAAGCACACAACTGTAAAAACCAAGTCTCCATTATATTTTCCCTTAGTATTTCAAAGTGGTTACCATCTTAAATTAATTAATTAGTCATTTATAATATCGATGTTTAAGTATTTTTCATTTTTAACATACGAGTAAAATATATAGACGAAATACCAATACTTTAAAATATAAATTATTTATACCTTTTTTTTAATTTTCTCATTTATACGTGCGTATTAAACCATTTAAAACTTGATGGATGCACTTGGAAGGAGCTTGGGAAAAAATATGTCAAACCGCTGTTAGAGCGATTTCCTTGGTGTCATCTGCTGATTTGTTACTTTATAACGAGTTGACAGTTATACTAGGTTTCAAGTTTTCAGCGTCTTCCTTTAATATTAAAACAGAATTGGGATGTTAAAATTAATACGTGTTTCAATGTCACAGCGGATATTATGCGATTTAATAATGTTACTACGCTTGATTGATACAACAATAAATTTTCTTAATTTTTAATATTATATATTATTTTATTTGTTTGGTTACTCATTTCAGTCAATATGTGCTGACTGAAAAAGCTTAAAAAGCTATAAAGTTATTATACCTTCCATCCTGGTTAAACTTATATAATTAGAATCTTAATGATCACGTAGAACCTCCGTTCCATACAACAAATCAAAATTAGTTTCAAAATATAAATATTATCGAAAATAATTTATGTTTGAAGCATTAAGCATTTGAGTATAAAAAATAACATTATTTAGTTATAATTAATTAATTACAACTAATTAATTTGATAACAGACTTCATTAAAGTATAATACATTTTAGATTAAAATATGTTATGTTACTGGAATGTTGCTGACTATATAATTTTCAAACAGACAAAATATCTGACTGCATGTTGTAATAGTACCCAACACAGTTGAACGAATGGCTGAAAGTGAAATCTGAATTCATGGCTACATAGAGTTTCAGCATGAACAAAATATATTGTAATTGCCATTATATTATGTATATTTAACATCACTTTCTCTATTAGACATAATGGTAAAATTTGTAGTATAGATAGATGTGAACTGAGCTAAATTTTTATAGTATTAGAATATCATTAACATTAAAATTATATTTTGTTTTATATAAAGACAAACGTCGTTTTAGTATTTGAAACAATCTTGGTACATAATATATTAGTAAGTTTATATTAGTTCGTCAACAGTTTGTTCTATTGGAGTTTAAACTAAGGTGACATACGTCTAAAGCAAGATGTACTTCTTTGTTCTAATATATGCAGAAGAAGAGGGTTCAATCTATGACAGGGGAATATTAACAAAACTTCATTACATTCTAAAATTTAACATTTTTTTTTTTATTATTTTTTTGTGGAGAAAAGTATTTTACTCCACAATTCATCGCATAATTGGTTATAATTGATTCATACGTTATTCGATTCATTCAAAATTACTTTTAAAAATTAGTTAAGTTTAAAAACCGTGTGTTTTATGGTTGTTCTATAAATATCAATTGTAATGCTTCTTTTGTTCCTTACTCGTCAATAAGTGTATTAATACTGGATTTGTAATACTTCAACAACATTCCAAACATTTTTAAATTTGTATATTACTCTGTATTATGTAGAAGGTTCTGAGTGTGGGATATACGATACCCTATGGACAGAAGCTGTGAGGACATAAATGTAGGAAATAGTTATAGGAGTGCTACAATCAGTAATTCTTATTGCAATATATATTTATTTATTTATTTTATTTGCAATGCTACAAAACAGCATACATTGCCAATAACATTTATCACTTAATAACAATAGTACATTTTGCATGTATATACATAAAAGAAGTTTACCACTCATCACTATTTCTCCAAAACTATACGTCTATTTGACTTAAAATGTTGTACATACGTAGGTTTATCTTGCCCCCTAGAGGCTCAATAAGAAAGGAGTTTCCTCTCCGACCTCAGGGCTCCGCCCAATTGGCCTCCAAAATTTCATGGTATTCTTATGGAACTATATTAACTGATTGATTTATTTTATTAACAGATGTTAAATAAAAATAAATGTTATAAAACTGTTGTAGGCTAATCTTTTAAAATTAAAAATAACTAAGTACAGTAGTAAATTATACATAATATCAGATGTTCTGAATTGGATAAGTGTAAACTGAAAGCTTGCTGCAAATTTCGATTATATACGCTATTCAAACTCATTATTATGACCGGCGAAGTGGGCGGATACAACCAGTGTAAGTATATAGATGCGTTTAAAAATAGGTAACATTTAATGGGTCAACCTATTGGTCTTCAATTTATCTTCCTATCTTGGTATCGATTTATCTTACTTACCAATAAGCAAACATTTTAAAATAATATCAGACTCGAAATTAAAACTCAATTGAAAAACTGTAAAAATTATTCATTTACAGATCGGCAGCGTCTTAAATTATATTCCAAAAACGTTATAAATATTTATTATTTTTAGTTCCCCGATGAATCATTTATTATGGCTTATAACAGTGAAAGTGGAGGTTTGAGAACAAACAAAATAAAGGACCACAAAGGAAAACAATGAATAGTTCATCGGAATTTAAAAGTTTATCTGAAGAGACGCATAGAATATTAAACTGTTGTTGCACCATACAGCATATTTCAACTTTTTAGATGAACGCAGAGCTAAGAAATAAGGAAATAAAAAAAAACAAAAAAACGCTTAAGATGTTTCAGTAAAGTTTTATATCATTTAGCTAGTTCCGAGAATATTTAAATGTTATTACTTTTAAGAAGGATAGTTCAATTACACATAAAAAAATTTATCCTAAGAAATAAATGTGTTAAGGAATTATGAAAAAAATAATTATTTTATTTCAAATTATATTTATTTGGTCGCGTATTTTATTCGAATGATTGAATTTGTGTGTGAATTTACAATTTGAAAACAAAAATATTTTAATAACTTTGTTATTGGTAAATCATGTCAGATATAACACATGTATATAAATTTTCCTAATTTATAATAAACTGTATAAAGTAATGCTAAAAAGTAACTGCTCTTCATTAGTTTATAAAAGTGCAAAAATCCAATATTCTACATTTTATAAATTAAGTAAATTGTAACTTGTCTTTTTTTAATCTTCACTCGTCAATTCACATAGACCTACAGGTATGTGCATGAACTTTATTCTACTAATGAAGTTCACATCGTTAGATCAGTTGGAAATTCGAACCTTGGTACTTGCCCTCCGCAGTCCGAAGCCTCAGCCACTTAACCACCACGCCGGATCAATAAAAGTCTATCAATGACGTACAAATCTTTCAATAACATAATGTAATCACGTATATCTTATTTATTGTACCTTACAAAGTTCAGACGAGAAGAAGTATAATGTCAATGGGACAATTCAGAGTGTTACAGATTTCAAAAATATTGATTCAGAATTATATATAACATATGAAAGTTATTTAGAATTTTACAATATTAATATTAAAATGTGTCTGATTTTAATAAAATAATATATTTGTAATAACACTTCAACTGACAGTAGCATTTAATACAACGAAGCAACATTAACTTATTCAAAATTTTAATTAGAGAATAACATTGACTTTTATCGTCGTGAGCAAATAAATTCTTCGTAGGACTCGAAATATAGTTTAAGAATAACTCGTATTAAAACGGGTGGTATGTGTGTTATGGTGGTTGGAAGATTTATCTACGTTCATGAGTTGGTGGATGGGAAACTTGCTATGGTACTTGGTAGAATCATCTACAGTTAGCTATAGGCATTGTTATTGTCATTATAGATGTATTTGTAAACTATTTATTAAATAGTTACTCTTTCACCAAACATAAACTACAAAAGGGTACTATCTAAGAATAAATATTCAAATAAAAGAGTTAAAAAATATTACAGCCATTCAACTGGAATACTTTGCTTCCACAATAAGGACTCATTATTACATACATAAATAGTATCGGTGATTATAGAATATAAGAAATATTATTAAATAAAATTCCATACAAAATATTGGAGGGAAAAGCTGTTGTATGGGTTTAATCAGTTCCACCAATTCAGATCACGTCCAACAGACTTAACTGGTGGAGAAGAGCACTTCTACTCTTTTCGTCTGACTTTTACAAGCTCCAAGAACTTTTAAATTTTAAAAATGTTGTATCCCATCACGAATTATTTTATAAAATAACGCAGGAAACATAATATCATTCTTATAACACTGCCGGTTCCATCCAGTGAATTGCCTCAAACAATGCAAATTAAAGCAAAAGAATGTGAGAGGTAAATATTTTAGTATTTAGGTCCTTTCATCGTATATTGAATATTTAGTACTACTTCAAAGACACTAAAATGCCACTTTAATCATAAATGATCCTATAAAAAAAAAATAAGTAACCGTTTGGAATATGCTTCATACAATAATAATGTTGTTTTGCTAAATGTAATATTATTATTATTCTACTATATAAATATTTTATTTGACAGTAGTAACAATTTGTTTTGTGATGTATTTTGTTGATTGTTCAGCAATTACGCTTAAAATATGTTCAGCTTATGAATACTTTTATTTTTTTATTGTATTAAATTGGTTCCACATTGACCTTGGATCATCCAATCCTTCAACCTAAGTTACTTTACGAACACAACTCTGGCTCGAACTAATGCATATAATTAATGAAAAATATATTTTACATAATCTTGATGACCCTCAAACTTATTCTGCATTACAAACACACTACTATTTACCATTCTCTTCGTACATTCAATATTCACTTAAAGTCTGTTCATTCGTTTAATGTAATAATATCCTTATGTTCAAATTATTAAATTTGAAGTATCAATTACTTAAATAATAATTTTATTAATAAATTATTAAATACTATGTCAAATAATTAAGTGACTAATATAAATTCTATCTCAACTTCACTAATAATATCCTACTGATGATAATCTAAATCTGGAGCTATATGAACTAAACAAGACAAAGCGTTGTACTATTCACTTTACAAAGCCTTCATGTGACATCTGCTAAGATTCCCACTATGAATGCTTGAAGTTAAATCAAGTTTCAAGCCTTTGTCTTTTTAGTTCAGTAATAAACATTCAAGACTCAGTACGCGTATAAGAGTATGAACGGTTGTTAAATTGTAATTAAGAATAGTTATTCTATTAGCAGACTAATGTAGTACAATAACTAATGTTTCATGTTTAATGATAATAATTTCGTAAATCAACTTATACTATAAGGGAGAATTCTATACAAGAATTAGACACGTTATTATTTAGGCTTGATAAAAGAAAAGAAGATATTGTTTTCATAACAAATAAGGCCGAAAGATAAATTATATTGTATCCGTTTTATTTTAATCGTAAACGTAGAGATCACGCTACCCCGTTTTCAACAACCGTTGTTTTCTCAAGTGAACCAACTCCAGATGCTTCATTTCTCTCTACTTTGTGTTCAATTTTACATAATTATTCTCCAACTTATCTCTCTCCAAATGGATTTTTACTTTTCTGTGACTTGGAACAAAAGTACAACAATACAATGAAATATATAAATGAGGTTGACAAAGAAAATAATACGGTACTAACTGAGTTAAAATTGAAGTTGCGTTAAACTGAGTTTACGTTGAAGACCATGTAACTTTCTCTCAATTAGGTTACCGTAGAATAGTGGAAATACAGTTGCACCTATGGGTCATAGTTTTATTTTAACATGAATTAAGTTCCAACTAGACGGTATTTTAATAGTAATAAACAATATTAAATAATATGAAAAATCCAATTACTTAATTACCTTGCTGTTTTACATCAGCCTGCCATGAGTATTCCGCATTTTTCAAGAAAAAAGCAAAAGGTGACAGTTGTTATAAGAATATACACATAAGAGTTTAATTTTTTAAAAAGACAAGAACTTATATGACACTACATAATATTACAAAGTCCTAATAAATGCAAATTATAAGAAAAAAACAATTGTTCATTAACACTATTTAAAAGAAAAGGAGGATGTGTGAAGTAGTGAGATTGGATTTTTAGTTCCCGAAGCACGTAACTTCACCGCCAGGCACGATTCAAGGTTTTCCCACAGCTTGTTGGTTAAAACCTTCCCTCACAGCTGTTTTTCTGTCACTGATAATGAATTTAAAAACATTTATGCAGTATTAAAACACAAATTTTACTATTAGGCCCTACGTAACTTACATGAACGTAATTAAATCTAAATTGTTTCCTAACTAAACTAAATGTATTCTTAATGTAAATTAAAGTAGGGAATAATTTTTCAGCTATATTTCATAATACTGTATATAGGGTTGAACATAGTTTCAGAGAGGAGGGGATTTACAAGAGTTTGAGGCTCACTTTTCTGAGGTTTTCCAAGATGGCGGGGGTCACGTGACTCAATCCTACCAACCCTTTGGGAATTTTCTCTCCACTAATTTCCCACAGAATTCCTTGCTACCCAAATTTCCTTCTTCATTTCCTTTTTATACAATAACAAATGCATTATTTTTAATATACACTATAACAAATGTGGGTGTTACAGCGCACCTGGTGGCAAAAATTTTAAGTATTTAAAAAAACTAAGACTTAAACAGTACCTTCGTGGTCCAACGGTTATTGTGCTCGACTGTTAATTTTAAGTTGCAGTCACAAAGTTATTTTTGTAACTGATCAGGTTTCCACACTACTCATGAGCTACTGTTCACAGTGCGTTTTTTATTATAGTGGGTTTCCCCAAGAGTCCTAGTCTCACTTCTTACAACTAGTTCACCTCAATCGAAGTAAATCCTCTCGGGAGATTTCCAATTGCACCGGGGTCAGGGATCGGCCCCAAACTGATGTGTCCAGATGCACCGGAGCCCCTTTTGGGGGGTGTTCCAATTGCACCAGAGGCCCTTGTTTATGACATGAGCCGGGAAAGTCCAACCAGGCCGGATTCCTAGTACAGTAACCCCAAGCTGACCGTGCCAAATTCCACACCCTTTGTTATGACATGAGTCATGAGTCGGTTAGGTTAGGTTAGGTTAGGTTAGGTTAGGTTAGGTTAGGTTAGGTTAGGTTAGGTTAGGTTAGGTTAGGTTAGGTTAGGTTAGGTTAGGTTAGGTTAGGTTAGGTTAGGTTAGGTTAGATGTTAGTGTTGCCACGGATAAACACAAAATTAAACATTAAATACATAGTTACCATATTTATTAGTTAGAACCTGCTATGGTCTACCATTAGTATGTGCCACGAAACATCGGCAAGTGTTTGATAGAATATTCCATTGCGAAATTGTTAAACACTTATAAACTATGTTTGAAGAAATGTAGTGGGGTGGGGAAGGAAGGGGCCTTCCAATTGCACCGGCTCCGGCGGTCGAAGGAATTTGCAGCGGGGATAAGTGAGGTGGGTAGATTTTGACCACCGGTGCATCTGGACACTTTTCGGACGGAGGAATGTTTTGACCCGTGGAAATTCCTTTGACCGCCGGTGCAACTGGATATCAGCCATCCTCTCGACGTCGATGATTTCCTTCCTGCAAAGGTGGCATACGGTGATCCTAGGGTGACACCTAGGATACACCACATGATGGCAGGGAATTATCAAGAGTGTCGGGAGATACTTCACTCTACACACCGCGCAGTCCTTGCCTGGCTTAACGGTGGTTCATCATTGTCGACTAGTTCACACTGAAACACAAAATAAATAAATTAATACCGAAAACACACAAATATCACCTAAACAAAAGCAAATATAAGTTTAAATGTTACTAACATCCACATCATAGCTGGTTGAAGGCTACGGTTGACGACTAGTTAATGGTTGTGGCTCACCGTTCTGTAAATAAAATATTTAATTGTTTTAAGATTTGTTTTATTAGAAGGTTATCGATCAAATATATTTTTTACTATATGAAGTCAGACTGCAACAGGTCCGTGTATGAAGGTAGTGATGGGTCAGGTTGCCCGTAGGTCCACTTCAACGGATCATCACCGGAGCTCTGAAAACGATAATCACTTTTACGACATCAACAAAAAATTATATATGTTTACTGCTACTACTACTTCCTCAAAAATACTTTAACTTAACCCACTTTGGCTTCCCCCTCCACTGTCACCCGCCGCATCATCATCCTGAAAAAAAATTGTTTAATTCATTACATATAATTTGTACGAGCATTTATTAATGAGTAAAGTCCTACAAGATATGTTAACCTGCTCGGTCCAAGTTATTGTTACTGGTCGACGCTCTAGGAAAGAATAATGTGTTTCAATGAAGAATCTATCTCCCCAGAGGTTATAGCGTCTTTATATCCTTCCTAAAACATTTGAATTCACTATTTTTATTTTAAAACAGTAATATTCTATTGGTTTTTAATTTATATAAAGCAAAATATAACGTCAATTGCCTCAGACAGTAGTGGACGGCCAGGTAGTGTCCATAATGGGGTTGGAGCATTCTGAAACACCTTAAGCTACGTAGTAAATTTATAAAAAAACCTAAAATACTTGGAAAATTAAACATCATTACAAATACATACATCAAGCATTTCGACGATTTCGATTCCTCTTAGGAACCGTCGTCGTAGTGGTGGAGGTGGGGGATTAGCTTGAGTCTGAAAAGCCATAAAAATTTACTTTAACACACACGAAATAAATTTGTTCATATTTAAATCAAACAAATGAATTGTACTTACTAGATTGGCCAGGGTACTTTATTCATCATTGTCGATGGCAGCCACCATCGACAGGAGAGGAGGGGGGACGATGACGTTCATAGTGTTGTACACTGGAGAACTTCATTTATTAAAAATAAATCATTTATTTAAAAAAAGTCGTCCGGGGTGGATTATATTATCTATAAGTGAATTGGGAAGTATTGCAGCTTGCATGTGATCAAACTGCAGTTATGATAAAGTCAAGTTTAATTGGTTGGCTTCTCTCCCTCCAGACGCAAAGGTCGAGTGTGATTGGTTAAATTTCTTACACTTGCAGGCAAGCGCATAGGTTGCCCTTCCCACTGTCAACTACCTCATCCCTGCTCCTACTATTGCATATTTTCTGACCGAAGCCTAACACATGTTCGTTTCGTATCTACCGTGACCTCTCTGTGAAATGGAATGGTCCCCAGAAACTCTATTCAATCTAGCTGCCGGGAAGGTGATGACAATGTATAAAAAAATCTGAAATCGCTCAGCTGTCCCTGCCCAAATCCATCAAGGCGACGCTTCAGCAGAGGATGGACGAAGCTAGCCTCTTGCGGGAATTAAAGCACTCTGGATTAAAGTACAGGTTGATGACCTTCCAGCATTGGTCTCCTTTAGGCACACATGCCAGAGAAGCTCCATTTGTTCAAGAGTTGGCCGAGGAAGGCTTCTTCTGTACCGATTGTTACAACGTTATGTGTCCCGAATGTTGCTTTGAGATGGACGATAGGGACCTCCTAGGTCTCACACATCCCCCCAGTGCCAGCATTTATTGCTTGTACATCGATGATCGTCACAGTACCTGTAAAAGAATAGATCTAAAGAAAAACCCTATCCTATTAACACTACAGTCCCCTTAGGCTAAGGCATGGCGTTTAAGGCGTCACAAATGGCCCTCTTCAGGGCCACCATAAATATTCGTATATAGCATTGATTTGTAGGGGACTCACGCACTCAGTTTCTTTGGTTTTTTTTTGTAACTGATCCAGTTTCCACATCACCCAAGGGGTAGGGTCTCGGCGCGCTTTTTATTATAGTGGGTATCCCCAAGTAGGCCTACTCCCACTAGTCATGAGAACGACTGTTTATTGTAACTTGCCCGATCCATTGCAAGTTACGGTGGTAGCCACTTCATAACAAAATTACTACCTTCCAAAATTAATTATATAAATAAATAAATTTTTGTATTTATTTATTTTAGTCCCTCTGAAATTAATTCTAAACATCGCTTTACTTAACATCGCCTTTCAATGTGACTTACAATCTTACAGTGGGATTTTATTTTTTTATAAGTTTTTTTATAATTTATATTCCTTTAAGTACAACAGTTTGCATCTTAACTACCATGGATTAGTGTGTAAACTCGCGTAATGTGTTGTATTTTCCGTTGATTATGTAATGCAAACATTTCTCACTCACACCCTGGTTTTACGGGTTTTAAGCCTACCATAGAGTGTACCATTCAATCATACAACCAAATACACGTACCTTACAAGGGCCTGGACTGTCACTCAAGGTCTTACGGGGTTTAGCCCAGCCCCAAGCTGTAGGAATGCCTCAGTACTTACGCGTTTACGGCTGCCTTGGAGAACAGTCGGACGAGTTTTAATTAAATTTGGGTCGTCCTCAGACAGCGGGAGGACAACCTCACCAGACGGCTCCATGATCTCGACTGAATGTAGAAATTTAAATTCTAACCAATATGTTTGACTGATTAGGTCATACTTTTTACTACGTTAGTCAGTAAAGTGTACATAAAGTGCGAATCATAAATTATTAAACAGTAAGCTGTAGTCTTGTCCAGTAGATTGTTTTTTAATTCAAAATTGATGTGTACATTGATTGGACTAGATTTGATGGACTCATTCTGCTTGGAGCAGTCGATTACAAAAATTGGACATTTTGATTTGAAAGTTTCTAGATCCATAATGGGTGAATTGGAAACATCATAGTAGGACGACTGAAATGCTCCATATTTGTCATAAAATAAACAACACATCCGTGTCGTTGGCTGACCGCAGTAATATCAAATCTTGTTTTACATTTACAATAATTTTTCTGTAATTTTCCATGATACGAAAGAGTAATTTTAATGAAACAGAAAAAGTAAACTCGATTGTTTTTGTGATGTCCCTGGTTCAAACCAACAAGCATTTTTCAATGCATGTGTGTCATTCTGCCTCAGTGATAGTAAATTCTTAATAGTTGATACAGCCAAGTTTTTAGTACGATCCACTATTATACCAGTAGATATTTCATATCTAATAACTTCAAACAATTACGCCATAGCGTTGTTAATCAGAAATACGTCTGTGACTGTACCGCCAGCCTTTTTGGCTGTTATTTTACTTGAAATATGCATCGCACTTTCAAACGGTTCATTAACAATGTCCTGATGACTGACGGCGATACGTATTTGAAAGTAGAAGATGCGTATAGTTTGTGTGTAAGGTAATCACAGCTTATAATAACAACACTGTATTCAACTCCTCCCTCAGTTTCTAACATTCTGTACTTTCATTTTAAATCCTAAAGATCTGAAAATTGTTGTATTACTCGATGTAAACACCTTGGGTGTTTCGGGTCTAATTACATATTTTAACACAGTTGTTTCCCTAAATGCTAATCCCATTGCTTCGCTTTAGGTGTAAGCGTAACGAAGTTGTTTCGTTTCTAAAGTTTATCAACTGTCCTTGTTGATCTCTCAGCTTACAAGTAATGTAATTCAAAACTTGTACACTCACAGGTAAATAAATCACGTTGTGAGTTGTTTATATTATTTTGTAACCAGGTGGGTCTGACGGATAAAACTCGTGAATTATATGGCTCTCTTGCCCGTTATGATACGAGCCTCTTGCCACGTTACATGTTACTTGAACGACATTTACGGAATTAATATTAACCTCATTCTCAGACTTTTGAGTTTTGTTGGCATCGTAGACAATATTGTTAAATTCTAGGTCTACGGGGTTTCATCGCGTCACTGGGCTATGTACAAAAATTGCCGACGTAACGGCCATATTACAGTAAGCCATCCTCAGGGCGAGACGATCAGAAAACTTGCCTAGCAGGGACGTGCCGGGTTCGTAGGTTATATACTCACCTGGTGGTGGAGGAGGTGTTCTGGTAACGTCCATACCGTTCCTGCCCTTCTTGGCTCAGGCCGCTTATAGAATGCTCTAGATTATTTTTGATGCATGGGGACTACTGGCTTCCCGTTATGCATTGTACTTTTAATTTGCTTGAAATTGGTTTCCACGTATTACTTAATTCTATTCTACTATCTTTATTAAAATTGTTAGTATGCTTTCTAATTTATATAGCTTCTAGGATTTTCCTTTCGAAATAATTATTAGAATCCTCTAATACGCCAACTTTGTCACATTCTATTGCATGATTTGGTTTAAACGAATGGTCGGCAATTGCAGTATGTTCTATATCATCATTTTATATAGCTATGTAGTGCACCTGATGTGTTCTTTTATTCTAGTTGAGACCAGTCTTCCAGTTTCCTCCACGTAGCACCTGCCACAGCTACATTTGATATGGTAAACACCTGAAGTTTGAAGCGGAAATTTGTCTTTGGTTGAACGTAAAAATTGCATTATTTTTGTAGTTGGTTTGAATACTGTTTTTATACAGTGTTTATTTAAAACTCTGCTTATTTTTTTCTGTAATCCCTTTGACATATGGTGAAATGGCGTAGTTTTTCTTCCTTCTTGTTGTTGTTCTGTGGGTGTTCTTAACTTTCCTTGTCTGTTGATAGCCTTGTTAATTTAAAATTTCCTGTAGCCATTGCATTTAAGAATTTTCTGATTTAATATGTTCTGAGTCTGAAATGTAAAATCCGTGATTGGCCAAGGTATTTAGAACTGTAGCCTTCTGTAGACGATGATGATGATACTCCACTTGTAGGCAAAGTCCATGTGAGTTGTCTTCCTGTATACAGTGTGACCTAAGCTTCCATCCGGTTTCCTAACCTTGGCCAATCGCTCATTTTACATTTCAGACTCAGAACATATTAAAGCATAACATTTTAATTTATTGAAAATTCTGAATTGCAATCGCAATAAGAAATTTGAAATTAAAAGACAAGGAAAATTAAGAGCGGCCATAGAATAACAACAAGATGGAAGAAAATACTACGCCATTTTACCTGATTTTTAAATTATTCATACGTATTTCATATAATTTAAAAACACACACAAATTAATATAAAAAGTATTATTTAATATTTTCTTCCTCTCTTACTCTCAAATTCACATACAGGTGAACTTGGTTGAATGAAAGGCTATTTAGTGACACTGGGTGGTTCAGACAGCCTTTGTCCACTAAGGCGTTTAATGTGGCAACGTTTCAGGTCCACCTACTAATCTGTAGATCGCACCCTCAACTTACTAAAGTCTATTTAGTAACGATGACTGGTTGGGTCAGCCTTTGTCCAATAAGGCCTTTAATGTGGCAATGCTTCAGGTCTACCTACTAATCTGTAGATAGCATCCATAACTTACTAAAGTCTAATTAGTAACGATGAGTGTTTGGGTGAGCCTTTGTCTACTAAGGCCTTTAATGTGGCAATGCTTCAAGTCCACCTACTAATCTGTAGATCACACTCTCAACTTATTAAAGTATATTTAGTGACACTGATTAGTTCAGACAGCCTTTTCCTCTGAGGCTTTTGATGTTGCAACGCTTCGGATCCACATACTAATTTGTAGAACATAACCTCAACTTGTTAAAGTCTATTTAGTGGCACTGAGTGGTTGGTACAACCTTCATTCACGTGGCTTTTCGTGTGGCAACATTTCAGGTTAGTTTTCCATCTACAATTCTGTAGATGGCACCCCTGACTTAATTAAGACCCTTAAACTGACTAGTGGGATATTTAAAAGATAGCTTGAGCTTATACTATGGAATATGCAGTGTCAATGTTATTTTTGGTGTAAGGTTTGTAATAAATTACAAATTTAAAATTAAATACAACCTCTAAAGGATTAGGTATACTATAGAATTGCTAAGATATCGACAATAGAGTTCTGGGTAAATATAGTAAACCGTAAATGATATAATTAAACAATTGCACTTCCTGTTACTAATTAAACAATCTTAATAAATAGAATGTACTATTCATTGTGTACCTTATCGCACCTGGGTTATTATAACTTATAGCGATATGAGAAACACGTAGGTACCATTAGTCATAATTTCGGATGACTGACCAGTTGTTCAATTCTCTCAGTTCTTAAACGTCCCAACGCGGGATAACACCTACAAGGATATCGTAGCCCTAGTGACTATATCGATGGTAGCCACTAACCGATCGTCATGTTTTTTTAAGAGAACTTATAATATAACCGAACACCTACACCACAATATCTACAACACCTAGCTCTATCTGGGTTGCACCACTACTCTACGATACCTGTTCATTCAATGATACACCAAACGGACGTTAGTTATCAATAAGGACTACAGATAGGCCACTTAGAAAATGACCTACTAAATGCACTGGTGTGAGTGAGATGCAATTAGTGGTGGAAGTGATATAGATAAATAATCTTTCCCCACCGTCAATTCCGTCTAAAAATTGTCTCTAAAACTAGAATAACGGAATGCCACGTGCTGTTGGTGTAATAGCAAGCCCTGCCAACTACCGTGACAAGTAGCATTGATCATTTGTTGGTTTGATTAACATTATTAACGCAACAAGCTTAGGACGGTTCAATAAATCATTATTTAATATTCAAATAACAATTATTAATAACTATAACGCAATGAATAACAATGTTAACTGTAGCAATTCAACAAAATTGTACTGTTCATTACAGTTCTTGTTCTAACTGTAATCGTTGCAGAAGTTAAACACTTGAAGGCGGAAGTTAGTCACGACTGTGAAGTAAAGCAGCTTAGAGATGGAACGATTCCCTTCTGTTTTTAGAACCCTAGATGCGCTAAATATAACACGCAGGTTGCTTACTGGCCGACCCAATTTTAAAAATATTTGCCTAACTAATTATGATTTAAAAAGGAATTATGTCAATTATTTATATTTTGATAGTAAATATATGAGTAATTTTGTTCTCTGATATCTATCGGCTGTTCATTTGTCACTGGGCAATTAATTAATGACACTTTCTAAGGAATGGTCGGCCTTAGGACATTTGTCATTTGTTTGTAACAATGACTACATTCGTTCATCTACACTAATCACAGTCATACGAAATCCATATTAACCCGTATCTTGGCGATTGGCGTCTTAAAAATTGATAAAAACAAATAAATGAAAAACTAAATGTATTCCACTTTCGATATGAATTCGAAAGTAACAGCACGGACTGGGGCAAAAAAACATATGTAGTAACTTGATTTGATTAATAAATAGTTGTTTGCTCAGTAACGTACATTAGGAATTCAATTTTATTTTGTACAAAGAGTCCAACTTGCCTGTCAGCAACATTATTTATTTAATGTATACATATATGTTAGCTAATATGTCGACCTTGAGGGTGGAGGGTTAATGAAACAAAGACAATAATCTGTAAAAATAAAACTATCTATTGGGGTATTCCAATGCTTATTATTTTATGCTTCGAGTTGTAAAAGTGGGGAAGAGTAGTTGGGTGCCTCACTTCCACCACTAAGTACATCTCACTCACACCAGTGCATTTGGTAAGTTGATTTATAAGTGGCCTATATGTACTCTTATTCGTCCTGGTGTCACTAAAAATGATTTGTTTTTAATAACTCTTTGTACAATTAAATAGTGCTTCATAGTTAATAAAATTTTTTTCCTTTAAAATAAGAGTACTTTTCGTGAATAATAATCATTCACAAATTATTTACAATTATAGTAAATGAAGTCAAATAACAAGACCAAATTGATTTATATGTTGTGATGGTTGGTCACCAGGCAATCTTCTGACTATGTTTATGGTTGGGCGTCAGTGACGAAATATCGAATGGCGTGGTCCAATTGCTATGTTTATACAGTAAAAGTGAAATATACCAAAATTGATTATGATGAGTAAATTATAGTCTGTTTTTAATTCTCTTCGATGATGCATATTTTTCTATAATGAGATAATGATTAGTAGAATAAAGAAAAATGAAATATAATCCAAGGAAATATGAGGTGAAGTGCTATCCAAAGTGAAGTGGAGCTAACCGGAAGGGTAGACCGGAAACTGCTTTCGGTCAAACCCAAGTGACGTCCGTTGGATGATATTTATTTGTATGCTGTTCCCACGGAGACAGTTCTGAGTCATCCGCTGGAGTTAGTTGCAGAGTATTACTTTAAAATTCGAAATAAGGTCAATATTACTTTAACTTACATTTCTAATTAGAGTTTAATCTTAGCTTCACTTTCTTAAGTTATGTACAGAATAGTACTGTTGTAATTGTATAGTAAATTTTCGTTTTGTTTTGCTATGTCGTAGTATTTGAATTTTTTGCAAATGTCAACAATAAATAAAATATTTACACATGCAAATATCATACATAATGGATAATGACATCAAGGCAATCTTGAACAGATCTGCGGTTTGTTTTTTAGAATAAATAGTCTACATTCTTATTCCTTTTTAGCAAAACAAAAAATCAAGTAATCACCGGAAATTAATAGTGTGTACTCAATTAAATACTGGTTTCTGTGATATAAATTCAAATTACTTGGAGAGAATCTCTTCATTTGATCTGATTGTTGGATTATGTCAGTACAGTATATTGTTAACTATTCTAATTTATCATCTTGGCGTTTTATGTTAAATATTGTACTTTAATAAATGCCCATCCTATTAGTTTTTGAAAATATAAATCAATGGAACGTTGAATTTAATTAATTTATTGTATAATTTTCATAACAATTATTTATATCAACGTAATCTCCCATAGTTGATTCCAGATAATGTATAAATGAGGAGAAAATATAAATAAAAATGTATTTTATAGTTCAAAAAATTAAGGGAAAACTGTTGTATATATATATATATATATATATATATATATATATATATATATATATATATATATATATATATATTAGTTTTTATATAATTATAGGCAGTACGCACATCCTAATGCATACGCAATAAACTGTCACAGTTTCAAATCAACTATTTAAGACAGTTAATAAGTTATTTTCTAATTTTTATACAATTAAAATAACAATACTGAGAGATTTATAGTATAGATGTCCATGACAAAGGGCCCTAGTATGGTATTTCACACGATAAATAGTGTTCATTTTATATTTGGGAAGTGATTTCCATTTTAACTAGATTCAATTTAATTGCGACTATAGGCTAATAGCAAGGTATTTTCTATCCTTCAAGTTAGAAAATACACAAATTGTGTCGTTTAGTTTTATTGACAAACTTACAACATAAATGCTGCAGAACAGAGAAAAGTTTTATATTGTCTTTCGTAAAAGTTGAAAAATCGTTTCTAGCATGTTACAATGAAGCTTTAGCCAAATTTATTTTACAGGATAATATTTGTTTACGATTCAAAGTCTAATTTTTGAAATGCAGTTGCTGGGGTTATAAAACATTAATTAAACTTGTTTATGATATCCCATTAAATCAAATTTGTCCAAATTCAGACATTTAACAATATTTTCTTCAGACAGTTCTCTATTTCAGCCCGAAAAGTCAATATTAAGTTTAATATAGCTGTGGAAGTACCAGACAATAAAATGAAGAAATAATACCTTTAGAGCAAGATTTTATCCACATTGCCAGTTTCTTAATAAAATAATAACGTACCGTTTCTTAATAAAAAAGTTACCGTATTCTAAAATCACAAAAATATTTTTTTGAAATAAAACGTACATAGAGGTCAGTTTATGGTAATGATTTCCAGGATATTGCTGATTTTTAATTGTTTACTAAATCACGTGAGGTGATTACCATACACCTTATTTTCTTGATGAATACTAACCTACGGTAAATAGAATAGAATATTCGTGTAAAAATAAACAATTTATTCCCATATTCCATCCGTACTGGTATTAATTTACATTTATTTTACATATATATTCAATGACTTTAAATTTCAATTAAGTATGAATGGTTGAGTAATAAATGATTAATTAAATATTGATCAATTTAACGTGATATATTTTCAGCAAATTACTTAATTACATTACCGGCATTTGTAGCAAGCTGTCAAGTATTGACGAATGTTTGGTAACTGTGAAAACAAAATATTTACAATTAATCTAATCTGAGTTGAACAGTTTTCCACCGAGAAGTTTTAAAATCAAGTGTAAACTAATTATCCCAGTAGCAGATTTTGTTCGGCGCCTGTTAATTACATTCCAATGGGGTTGGATAAAACACTGAGGCAAACAATCGTAATTTTACCAGCTTATAATTAATCAAAATTAAATTGTAATAAAATTTAAACGTCACAGAATAGATTTTCCAACATAACGATGAGTTACGTGCCTTCTACCATAAATGAATTAAAAAAAAAAAAACGTAAATCACTTCTTTGATGCATTTATATTATGTACTACCTGACACCTCCCTTCTCTACGCTTGCCTAACCTTTCCTCCGTGGTTCTTCCTAAATCATCACATCAATGTGAAAGCTCAGCGTGCTGATGTTCTCCATGAGAATCTAAGGTGTGCTCTTAGATTGTCAGATAAGACACACAAACACAACTTTGTGCGTATTTTAAGATGGAAATAAATGATTAGACGAGTGTATGATGAGTGTTGTTAACCTTTGTAATCTTGTTACTAATTGAGTTTGACTTAAAATTCCAAAGGGCCAGTTTATAGATTAATAATAACCCAATAACAAGAACACCTAAGGGACCTACAGCTTTACGTTGAACCACGTAGTGTTGTTCAGAGTTTCAGCTAGTTTAACATGGACACCTAAGGGACCTATAGCTTTACGTTGAACCACGTAGTGTTGTTCAGAGTTTCAGCTAGTTTAACATGGACACCTAAGGGACCTACAGCTTTACGTTGAACCACGTAGTGTTGTTCAGAGTTTCAGCTAGTTTAACATGGACACCAAGGGACCTACAGCTTTAAGTTGAACCACGTAGTGTTGTTCAGAGTTTCAGCTAGTTTAACATGGACACCTAAGGGACCTACAGCTTTAAGTTGAACCACGTAGTGTTGTTCAGAGTTTCAGCTAGTTTAACATGGACACCAAGGGACCTACAGCTTTACGTTGAACCACGTAGTGTTGTTCAGAGTTTCAGCTAGTTTAACATGGACACCTAAGGGACCTACAGCTTTAAGTTGAACCACGTAGTGTTGTTCAGAGTTTCAGCTAGTTTAACATGGACACCAAGGGACCTACAGCTTTACGTTGAACCACGTAGTGTTGTTCAGAGTTTCAGCTAGTTTAACATGGACACCTAAGGGACTACAGATTTACGTTGAACCACGTAGTGTTGTTCAGAGTTTCAGCTAGTTTAACATGGACACCTAAGGGACTACAGATTTACGTTGAACCACGTAGTGTTGTTCAGAGTTTCAGCTAGTTTAACATGGACACCAAGGGACCTACAGCTTTACGTTGAACCACGTAGTGTTGTTCAGAGTTTCAGCTAGTTTAACATGGACACCTAAGGGACTACAGATTTACGTTGAACCACGTAGTGTTGTTCAGAGTTTCAGCTAGTTTAACACGGACACCTAAGAGACCTACAGCTTTACGTTGAACCACGTAGTGTTGTTCAGAGTTTCAGCTAGTTTAACACGGACACCTAAGGGACCTACAGCTTTACGTTGAACCACGTAGTGTTGTTCAGAGTTTCAGCTAGTTTAACACGGACACCTAAGGGACCTACAGCTTTACGTTGAACCACGTAGTGTTGTTCAGAGTTTCAACTAGTTTAACATGAACACCCCATACTCCTCCTATAGTGTCCAAGTCAATATCAACCATTAAGTGGACGCCATGACGGTGTTAAGAGAACTGAGGTTGGAACTCATCGCCTACAATATATACAACACTTTGTCCGCAAGTAGCAGGGTTACATCACTGTGCCACTAGTGCCGACAGAGTTAATTTAGAACGATGAAAGAATCCTTGATTATTCGGGAAGCCGTGTTTGTGTCAACACAACTCCTTCCTTCTTTCTTAACCAGTTTAAATGGTTGAGGTGTGTAAATTTTCCTCCGTTCCTAATTGTGCAATAAGGTCTTAATACTTCAATATTTTCCCCCAGAAGAGTATGGGAAGCCCTCAAAGTACGCTTAATGGCCATAAGAATAACATGGAAAGAGATTGATAAATTTAATGATTGATGATAAATTTAAGTTTTTCAACTGGGATTTTTCCAGATAAGCTTAAGATTGCAACTGTAGTGCCAGTCTACAAAAAGGGCCCTAAAAGTGATTGCAATAACTATCGCCCCATTTCTTTGTTATCAACATTCTCTAAGGTAGTTGAGAAATGTATGAAAAAACGACTTTTAGATTATTTAGTTAAAACAAATTTTTTTAGTGCAAATCAATTTGGATTTAGATCGGGAATGAGTACTGAGACTGCGTTAATACACTTTATGAAAGATATTTCTGATCATATAAATGTGAGTGAGAAGGTTAGTGCCCTATTCTTAGACATAAAAAAGCATTTGATACAGTAGATCATAGTATCTTATTGGCTAAACTCTATAATTGTGGAGTTCGAGGAAATGCTTATGAATGGATTGATAGTTATTTATCTTGTCGTGTACAATGTGTTAAAATAAATAATTCCATTAGTGAGCTTGGTCAGTTGAAATATGGTGTTCCGCAGGGATCAGTTTTGGGTCCAATCCTATTTTTAATATTTATTAATGATCTATGTTCTGCAAAGTTAAGAGGCCATTTAACGTCATTCGCTGATGACACTGCCCTTACTTATCATGGCAATAGTTGGAACACAGTTAGAGTTAACATGAATCATGATTTAAGATGGTTAAAGTGGTGGTTTGTAGAAAATAAGTTAGCTCTAAGTCCTGAAAAAACAATTTATGTAAACTTTTCCCTGCGTAAAAGCAATATAGTTATACCAAATAATTTGTTTCATCCTTGTTTAGGGTGCCTCTGTGATTTTAAATACTGTAATAACTGTGTAAAAATGTATGTAGTGATAATATTAAATACTTAGGTTTATTTATAGACAAGGAATTGAGTTGGAAATTGCATATAAATAATTTAAAGAATAATTTAAATAATGTATTGCGGATAACATATTTCTTGAGGGATTTTTGTCCTGTGGACACTTTAAGGTTAATATATTTCTCACTTGTGCAAAGTAGGTTGGAATATGGTTTGGCAATTTGGGAGGGCACTTATATCAGTAATAGTTTGCCATTGATTAAACAACAAAAATGTTTTTTAAAGGTTATTACTAGGAAGAAGCTCACTGATCGATCTTGGCCTCTGTAATAGAGCTTAATATATTGCCCCTTAGACATCTTTATGTATATAAGGTACTAGTTATTTTCTTTAAAAGATGAGGAAATATACCTGGTGTTGAAGGATTGTATAGAGAGAGATTAAGAAATAGAAAAAAATATGAGATTCCTAGACCTTTGCTGACATACTATAAAAAAACATATGAATATATTGGTCCTAAACTTTTTAATTCATTGCCTGATAAAATTAAAGAAATTAAAAATTATGAAAAATTTAAAAGAGAGATTAGGAAATGGTTATTTGAAATAGATGATGTAGGATTATTGTTCTGATTATATTTTTAAATTGTTTGTTACATTATTATCTCAGCTTATGGTGGTATTGTGATTCAGTTGTAGCATATTCGTATTAAAAAACTATTGTTTGTTATCTTTTTGTGTTATATTGTCTATGGTACTTTCTGTTGCCCTTATCCATTTGTATTTGGAATTTGGTACTGTAATTGTAGTGAGTTTATCTTGTTAATATTGTTATGCTTTCTTGTTAATATTGTTGTTCTGATTAGATTTATATTCTTTTGTTATTGTTGAATTTTTTTAATTTAGACACAGCCTGAAACTGTTATTTAAGAATGTAGTGTATATTATTTGAATTTGTTATTAATATTTATTGTAATCTCGGAGAGATTTTTTTTAGAAGAAAAATGCGGCAATAGCAGGAACTATGATAGAGCCCCAAATCAGGCTTGCCTTTGGGGTCCTATTTGTTTCCTCATTATATATTTGCTATGGAAATATTGATTTATGTAAAATTATTTATTTGTTATTGTGATACAGGTTAAATGTAATGAAAATCTTTATTATTGTAATCTATGTAGAAACTTTTTTGGAGGAAATAAACATTATTATTATTATTGATTTAAATGAATCGAAAAGTAACAGCTGTTCAAATTTAAATAATGATAGTCATACAATTTCATCAGCTGGTGGAATGTAAATAATTCTATTTGTAGTACTGTATTGAGGAGAATAGATCTTTCATCGTGATGAAACAATACATCTTTCATAATATTATTGGTAGGTTGTATTGTATTAGGCTGTGTTGTAAACATAGTTTTATTTGCATTACACCACCACTCTGAAATTAAACGTTTTAATGATAATCTAATGCAGTTACTTTTATTTATTTAATTAATTATCAGCCGTTATAAAAACATATCAAAAGAACACGAAATAAACGACCAATACTACTTATACATAGGTAGTAACGCAAATACTGTTTGTGAGATACTGTAAATTATGCTTTTATGTGATACAATTTACCTACATTAGTCAAAAGTCAATAATTTTAGTCAAAAGTCGCAGTCCGAGGCAGATGGCCGAAGTATCACGAGCGCAGAGAGTGGTGGGGTTGACACACTAAGCGTGCAGGGGTTTCTCCTAGTTTTCTAGGATTAAGTGATAATAAACAGTAATTCATTAATTACAAGAGTCATTGTTTATGCAAAACATATGCTAAACTTAAAAACAGACATTAAGTAAACTTATTTAGTACTCAATAGAAGTCGTTACTTTATAAAAGTTTCTGACGGATCCTGCCAGAGATACCGCATACTAATAGCAGAACATTTACATTTATGTTTCACAGGCAAAGAAACTTTGTCATGAATTATTAATGATTTAAACTTTGAACCAATAATGTTGCTTATATAATGTAGATTCAGTGTGTATAGTATTTTATCACAGCATCTAATTTTGATATTCTCGCATATATTTATGTGTTATATATGAACATGCTCCTAGTCACTCGTTTTACTATCTTAGTTTGGTATACACCTACATAAATACAAGCACTTATACATATGACTCATTCACATGGGACTTTACCTTCACTTGTAACGATCTGTTCTCAGATAATAAACATAAACTATGGAATGTAAAACATTGATAAATTAAAGCAATGTTTTATTTTAATGTCGTGGTTTCTGTTCTCTGTTCACTTCCTATCATAACAGGTGGCGTGAAAGCTAAACATATTTTTTTATTCAACAGGGTTTCAACTAAAAATTTCTGAAGGTATACGAAACTGATAACTTGCTTGGAAAAGTGTAGGGCCTCAAGTAAAAGCCTGTCAAATAGTAAGCATAAATGTGATCATCATTCAAGAAAATTGTTATTAAATCTCTTTTAAATATATTTTAGTGAAATTACTGCAATTAACATACCGTACCCTTTAATATTGCCTTCTTTATTTTTCTATTATCATTTCAATTGTTGTATTTCTGTAACAATCATGTAGCAATCCTATTATTTGGTCTAGTGCCATACTATATAAAAAGCATGCCAATTCTTATCCCCTTAGTGTTTGTTCTATAAACATTTTATGCAGGGATTCCGTATCATAGGTTGCTATATAACTAATCTACAAGACAGAACTGTACTTAATGTAAGTTGTGCATGTATGCTGTGTCTGAGGTGGCTGTATAACTAATCAACATGGTGGGGCTGTAGTAAATGTAAGTTGTGCAGGGAGTCTATATCAGAGGTTGCTATATAACTAATCTACAAGACAGAACTGTACTTAATGTAAGTTGTGCATGTACGCTGTGTCTGAGGTGGCTGTGTAACTCAACAAGGTGGGGCTGTAGTAAATATAAGTTGAGCAGGCATAGTGTGTCTGAAGTGGCTGTATAACTAATCAACATGGTGGGGCTGTAGTAAATGTAAGTTGAGCAGGCATAGTGTGTCTGAAGTGGCTATATAACTAATCAACAAGGTGGGGCTGTAGTAAATGTAAGTTGAGCAGGCATAGTGTGTCTGAAGTGGCTATATAACTAATCAACAAGGTGGGGCTGTAGTAAATATAAGTTGAGCAGGCAAAGTGTGTCTGAAGTGGCTATATAACTAATCAACAAGGTGGGGCTGTAGTAAATGTAAGTTGAGCAGGCATAGTGTGTCTGAAGTGGCTGTATAACTAATCAAGAAGGTGGGGCTGTAGTAAATGTAAGTTGAGCAGGCATAGTGTGTCTGAAGTGGCTATATAACTAATCAACAAGGTGGGGCTGTAGTAAATGTAAGTTGAGCAGGCATAGTGTGTCTGAAGTGGCTGTATAACTAATTAACAATGTGGGGCTGTAGTAAATGTAAGTTGAGCAGGCATAGTGTGTCTGAAGTGGCTGTATAACTAATTAACAAGGTGGGGCTGTAGTAAATATAAGTTGAGCAGGCATAGTGTGTCTGAAGTGGCTGTATAACTAATTAACAAGGTGGGGCTGTAGTAAATGTAAGTTGAGCAGGCTTAGTGTGTCTGAAGTGGCTGTATAACTAATCAAGAAGGTGGGGCTGTAGTAAATGTAAGTTGAGCAGGCATAGTGTGTCTGAAGTGGCTGTATAACTAATCAACAAGGTGGGGCTGTAGTAAATGTAAGTTGAGCAGGCATAGTGTGTCTGAAGTGGCTGTATAACTAATTAACAATGTGGGGCTGTAGTAAATGTAAGTTGAGCAGGCATAGTGTGTCTGAAGTGGCTGTATAACTAATTAACAAGGTGGGGCTGTAGTAAATGTAAGTTGAGCAGGCATAGTGTGTCTGAAGTGGCTGTATAACTAATCAACAAGGTGGGGCTGTAGTAAATGTAAGTTGAGCATGCATAGTGTGTCTGAAGTTGCTGTATAACTAATCAACAAGGTAGGGCTGTAGTAAATGTAAGTTTAGCAGGCATAGTGTGTCTGAAGTGGCTGTATAACTAATCAACAAGGTCGGGCTGTAGGAAATGTAAGTTGAGCAGGCATAGTGTGTCTGAATTGGCTATATAAATAATCAACAAGGTGGGGCTGTAGTAAATGTAAGTTGAGCAGGCATAGTGTGTCTGAAGTGGCTGTATAACTAATCAAGAAGGTGGGGCTGTAGTAAATGTAAGTTGAGCAGGCATAGTGTGTCTGAAGTGGCTATATAACTAATCAATAAGGTGGGGCTGTAGTAAATGTAAGTTGAGCAGGCATAGTGTGTCTGAAGTGGCTGTATAACTAATTAACAAGGTGGGGCTTTAGTAAATATAAGTTGAGCAGGCAAAGTGTGTCTGAAGTGGCTGTATAACTAATCAACAAGGTGGGGCTGTAGTAAATGTAAGTTGAGCAGGCATAGTGTGTCTGAAGTGGCTATATAACTAATCAACAAGGTGGGGCTGTAGTAAATGTAAGTTGAGCAGGCATAGTGTGTCTGAAGTGGCTGTATAACTAATTAACAAGGTGGGGCTGTAGTAAATGTAAGTTGAGCAGGCATAGTGTGTCTGAAGTGGCTGTATAACTAATCAACAAGGTGGGGCTGTAGTAAATGTAAGTTGAGCAGGCATAGTGTGTCTGAAGTGGCTGTATAACTAATCAAGAAGGTGGGGCTGTAGTAAATGTAAGTTGAGCAGGCATAGTGTGTCTGAAGTGGCTATATAACTAATCAACAAGGTGGGGCTGTAGTAAATGTAAGTTGAGCAGGCATAGTGTGTCTGAAGTGGCTGTATAACTAATTAACAATGTGGGGCTGTAGTAAATGTAAGTTGAGCAGGCATAGTGTGTCTGAAGTGGCTGTATAACTAATTAACAAGGTGGGGCTGTAGTAAATGTAAGTTGAGCAGGCATAGTGTGTCTGAAGTGGCTGTATAACTAATCAACAAGGTGGGGCTGTAGTAAATGTAAGTTGAGCAGGCATAGTGTGTCTGAAGTGGCTATATAACTAATCAACAAGGTGGGGCTGTAGTAAATGTAAGTTGAGCATGCATAGTGTGTCTGAAGTGGCTGTATAACTAATTAACAAGGTGGGGCTGTAGTAAATATAAGTTGAGCAGGCAAAGTGTGTCTGAAGTGGCTGTATATTTAATCAACAAGGTGGGGCTGTAGTAAATGTAAGTTGAGCAGGCATAGTGTGTCTGAAGTGGCTGTATAACTAATCAAGAAGGTGGGGCTGTAGTAAATGTAAGTTGAGCAGGCATAGTGTGTCTGAAGTAGCTGTATAACTAATTAACAAGGTGGGGCTGTAGTAAATATAAGTTGAGCAGGCATAGTGTGTCTGAAGTGGCTGTATAACTAATTAACAAGGTGGGGCTGTAGTAAATGTAATTTGAGCAGGCTTAGTGTGTCTGAAGTGGCTGTATAACTAATCAAGAAGGTGGGGCTGTAGTAAATGTAAGTTGAGCAGGCATAGTGTGTCTGAAGTGGCTATATAACTAATCAACAAGGTGGGGCTGTAGTAAATGTAAGTTGAGCAGGCATAGTGTGTCTGAAGTGGCTGTATAACTAATTAACAATGTGGGGCTGTAGTAAATGTAAGTTGAACAGGCATAGTGTGTCTGAAGTGGCTGTATAACTAATTAACAAGGTGGGGCTGTAGTAAATGTAAGTTGAGCAGGCATAGTGTGTCTGAAGTGGCTGTATAACTAATCAACAAGGTGGGGCTGTAGTAAATGTAAGTTGAGCAGGCATAGTGTGTCTGAAGTGGCTATATAACTAATCAACAAGGTGGGGCTGTAGTAAATGTAAGTTGAGCATGCATAGTGTGTCTGAAGTGGCTGTATAACTAATTAACAAGGTGGGGCTGTAGTAAATATAAGTTGAGCAGGCAAAGTGTGTCTGAAGTGGCTGTATATTTAATCAACAAGGTGGGGCTGTAGTAAATGTAAGTTGAGCAGGCATAGTGTGTCTGAAGTGGCTGTATAACTAATCAAGAAGGTGGGGCTGTAGTAAATGTAAGTTGAGCAGGCATAGTGTGTCTGAAGTAGCTGTATAACTAATTAACAAGGTGGGGCTGAAGTAAATATAAGTTGAGCAGGCATAGTGTGTCTGAAGTGGCTGTATAACTAATTAACAAGGTGGGGCTGTAGTAAATGTAATTTGAGCAGGCTTAGTGTGTCTGAAGTGGCTGTATAACTAATCAAGAAGGTGGGGCTGTAGTAAATGTAAGTTGAGCAGGCATAGTGTGTCTGAAGTGGCTATATAACTAATCAACAAGGTGGGGCTGTAGTAAATGTAAGTTGAGCAGGCATAGTGTGTCTGAAGTGGCTGTATAACTAATTAACAATGTGGGGCTGTAGTAAATGTAAGTTGAGCAGGCATAGTGTGTCTGAAGTGGCTGTATAACTAATTAACAAGGTGGGGCTGTAGTAAATGTAAGTTGAGCAGGCATAGTGTGTCTGAAGTGGCTGTATAACTAATCAACAAGGTGGGGCTGTAGTAAATGTAAGTTGAGCAGGCATAGTGTGTCTGAAGTGGCTATATAACTAATCAACAAGGTGGGGCTGTAGTAAATGTAAGTTGAGCATGCATAGTGTGTCTGAAGTGGCTGTATAACTAATTAACAAGGTGGGGCTGTAGTAAATATAAGTTGAGCAGGCAAAGTGTGTCTGAAGTGGCTGTATATTTAATCAACAAGGTGGGGCTGTAGTAAATGTAAGTTGAGCAGGCATAGTGTGTCTGAAGTGGCTGTATAACTAATCAAGAAGGTGGGGCTGTAGTAAATGTAAGTTGAGCAGGCATAGTGTGTCTGAAGTAGCTGTATAACTAATTAACAAGGTGGGGCTGTAGTAAATGTAAGTTGAGCAGGCATAGTGTGTCTGAAGTGGCTGTATAACTAATCAACAAGGTGGGGCTGTAGTAAATGTAAGTTGAGCAGGCATAGTGTGTCTGAAGTGGCTGTATAACTAATCAAGAAGGTGGGGCTGTAGTAAATGTAAGTTGAGCAGGCATAGTGTGTCTGAAGTAGCTGTATAACTAATTAACAAGGTGGGGCTGTAGTAAATATAAGTTGAGCAGGCATAGTGTGTCTGAAATGGCTGTATAACTAATCAAGAAGGTGGGGCTGTAGTAAATGTAAGTTGAGCAGGCATAGTGTGTCTGAAGTGGCTGTATAACAAATTAACAAGGTGGGGCTGTAGTAAATATAAGTTGAGCAGGCATAGTGTGTCTGAAGTGGCTATATAACTAATCAACAAGGTGGGGCTGTAGTAAATATAAGTTGAGCAGGCATAGTGTGTCTGAAGTGGCTGTATAACTAATCAACAAGGTGGGGCTGTAGTAAATGTAAGTTGAGCAGGCATAGTGTGTCTGAAGTGGCTGTATAACTAATTAACAATGTGGGGCTGTAGTAAATGTAAGTTGAGCAGGCATAGTGTGTCTGAAGTGGCTGTATAACTAATTAACAAGGTGGGGCTGTAGTAAATGTAAGTTGAACAGGCATAGTGTGTCTGAAGTTGCTGTATAACTAATCAACAAGGTGGGGCTGTAGTAAATGTAAGTTGAGCAGGCATAGTGTGTCTGAAGTGGCTATATAACTAATCAACAAGGTGGGGCTGTAGTAAATGTAAGTTGAGCATGCATAGTGTGTCTGAAGTGGCTGTATAACTAATTAACAAGGTGGGGCTGTAGTAAATATAAGTTGAGCAGGCAAAGTGTGTCTGAAGTGGCTGTATAACTAATCAACAAGGTGGGGCTGTAGTAAATGTAAGTTGAGCAGGCATAGTGTGTCTGAAGTGGCTGTATAACTAATCAAGAAGGTGGGGCTGTAGTAAATGTAAGTTGAGCAGGCATAGTGTGTCTGAAGTGGCTGTATAACTAATTAACAAGGTGGGGCTGTAGTAAATGTAAGTTGAGCAGGCATAGTGTGTCTGAAGTGGCTGTATAACTAATCAACAAGGTGGGGCTGTAGTAAATGTAAGTTGAGCAGGCATAGTGTGTCTGAAGTGGCTGTATAACTAATCAAGAAGGTGGGGCTGTAGTAAATGTAAGTTGAGCAGGCATAGTGTGTCTGAAGTAGCTGTATAACTAATTAACAAAGTGGGGCTGTAGTAAATGTAAGTTGAGCAGGCATAGTGTGTCTGAAGTGGCTGTATAACTAATCAACAAGGTGGGGCTGTAGTAAATGTAAGTTGAGCAGGCATAGTGTGTCTGAAGTGGCTGTATAACTAATCAAGAAGGTGGGGCTGTAGTAAATGTAAGTTGAGCAGGCATAGTGTGTCTGAAGTAGCTGTATAACTAATTAACAAGGTGGGGCTGTAGTAAATATAAGTTGAGCAGGCATAGTGTGTCTGAAGTGGCTGTATAACTAATTAACAAGGTGGGGCTGTAGTAAATGTAAGTTGAGCAGGCTTAGTGCGTCTGAAGTGGCTGTATTACTAATTAACAAGGTGGGGCTGTAGTAAATATAAGTTGAGCAGGCATAGTGTGTCTGAAGTGGCTATATAACTAATCAACAAGGTGGGGCTGTAGTAAATATAAGTTGAGCAGGCATAGTGTGTCTGAAGTGGCTGTATAACTAATCAAGAAGGTGGGGCTGTAGTAAATGTAAGTTGAGCAGGCATAGTGTGTCTGAAGTGGCTGTATAACTAATTAACAAGGTGGGGCTGTAGTAAATATAAGTTGAGCAGGCATAGTGTGTCTGAAGTGGCTATATAACTAATCAACAAGGTGGGGCTGTAGTAAATATAAGTTGAGCAGGCATAGAGTGTCTGAAGTGGCTGTATAACTAATCAAGAAGGTGGGGCTGTAGTAAATGTAAGTTGAGCAGGCATAGTGTGTCTGAAGTGGCTGTATAACTAATCAACGTTTGAGATAACGCAGACAAAATGCTTAGTTAAATGGAAATTTAAATACAAAAATATTCTTATTGTACTTATTGTACTCATATTTTAACTGTTATAAAACTGATCGTAAGAAAGTTCAAAAAATCGGTTTGGTGTTTTGTTTAACATTTGACATTAGATAAACTTTATATTAATTTAATGGATATGAAGGATTAGTTAACAACGCATAAGACAGCACTGAAGGTCATATTGTTCAAGCACTTAACTAATCAAGTGGTTAGTTTAGAATTATTATCAATAAATATAAATTTCGATTGCCTCTTCCCGTAGAAAATAACAATTTTTAGATGGGTATCTATTAAGACAGTATTTTCTGGAAGGCAATAATCCAGAAACTTTTCATAGTTTAGTTTGGAATCCAATTCATATATAGTTCTTTAAAACTACTGTTAATATTTGGTAAATGTTGGTTGGCTACATACGTTATAAGTGTTAATGAGTGAGTGTGTAGTGCTAGTTAATAGCTTAAATAAAGTAATCTTTAAGAGCCATAGAGCCAGGAAAACTAAGGGATGTAAGTTTAAGTTAAAACTGAGCCACGTAGCATTGGCCTGATTTTTTACTAACTAATCAGCTGAAACTCTAAATGAAACTCTTAACACCTGAAAAATATCGGAAACGTGGCAACCACCCGACAGAACCCCCTCCACCACACACAATTTTAAATGTCCTTTCTGATGGTCAGTAAGTGGACTAAGAAGATAATTAATAATCTACAGAAAATCTAACAAATTATCTGGTTTATAATATTATTACACTCGGCTATACTTGTCATTGAAGTAACAATATTCAGAGCAAGCACCTACAACGTGCAAAATACAATGTATGAGACATTAAGGTTTAATCTTGAGTAATACATAATAATTACTGACTGTACATATCATAATAATAAACGTACATTATTATGATCAGATTCACCTAATTTTATTCAACCCTTATCTGTAAAAATAAACTAAATGCTGATTTCCCTAGTACAGATTGTTACCAAACATATAATACTTATATGTGTTCAACGAGTCAAATGGTTCAATAGCGTGATGCTCACAGAACACGAAAACCTGGAATCAAGCAGCAGTGTCTACCAACAACACTGGCTGATTCCAGAGCAAGTTTGTTATTTCTTTTCTTCCAATTATATGCACAAAGTGCTTAAATTACATATTTGATCGTCCTTCTAGTCCTTGAATTAACATACCGGAATCATTATTATACTGTCAATTTACTAAGAATGTTCTATATTTTTCACTCAACATGATACTGCCATTAGTCTAAAGAAAAACAAATGTAGCTGGTAATTTTCAATTTAAACAAATTTATATTTAAATTGTCAAAATGGTGGGTAAAAATGTATTATTTAAAATTGTTGATACAAAATCCATTCAAGTTCAAATGACAATTACTGTATTTTTAAACCACTTTTATATTACTGTAAATCACGACCTATCTAAATTTAAAAAGTAATGTACAATCTTTACAGCGACTAAAATATGGTATAACCAAAAATATATTCTAATTCGTTCTGTTTGTGTCCATACATCCTACACAACGGATAGCTACTAATTTAAAATAAGACTAATGTAGTGGTTAGTTTCCAGTAAACTTGATTATCAAGTTGATCACGAACATAACTTTGAATTATCACTTAAGCCTAATGAGTTTACTGTGTAAACTTTAGTCGTTGAGCTTAGTCATATAGACTAATAATAGTTACATTTAAGTCTGACATTCAGTGAGAGCTTGCCTTTCGAGGATGAACTTTCCTTTATGACATCTATATCAGCTTATAGAACAATTGGTTGGTGATTAAAGTTGTTCACGTGGCCATAATGTATTAAAGTTGTTCACGTGGCCATAATGTATTAAAGTTGTTCACGTGGCCATAATGTATTAAAGTTGTTCACGTGGCCATAATGTATTAAAGTTGTTCACGTGGCCATAATGTATTAAAGTTGTTCACGTGGCCATAATGTATTAAAGTTGTTCACGTGGCCATAATGTATTAAAGTTGTTCACGTGGCCATAATGTATTAAAGTTGTTCACGTGGCCATAATGTACTAAACAAGTACTAATACTGGTGGGTAGATTTAAAAAATATATATTTATGTTTAACCCATCACTTGTCATTTATTCTTCAGTTAAATATTATCTGGACATTTATGCCTATGTTTCTTTTGTCAATTTATTATTTTAATTATTAATTATTTTGTCAATTAATAATTATTTAAACAGTGTATACTAAGGTACCTAGCACCTAACCTTAGCACCTTAGTACGGTTAGGTAGAAAATACTGTGATATTATTTAAAACTGAATGAAATCAAAAGGGAATGAGAATCGAGATCAATGAACTATCTGAAAATTCAGAACCAGTTAGCTTTCACGTTACACTAAAGTTATTTCGGTAACTTTTTATGTATAGAACTGATGAATCAACACCATTTCGAAACAACTAACTGAACGTGACGTAGATCCGAAGAACTAATTGAAGTTACCTTACATAAAACATGTTCCTATGAACCTTACTTAAATCAGCGTTTCGTTCAGAGTTAACATCACTAGTTTATGATTAAGACGCTTTTATAACGATATAGCCTGAAATAATTAATCATAATGATTTCAGGCTAAAAAATCATTATGATTAATCGCACAGTTATATTTTGGATTATAATAAATGTCAATAGAAGCTGTACATTTTTTAAAAGAGTAAAAACACATGTCATTCATAATTATTGAAGATTCTACATGCAGATGTTCAGAAATAAAAAAATGATACGATGAAATATTACCCTACTATAAAAGCAACACACTGAACATAGAGAATCGCAATACTCTGATGTTGGCTGGAACTATAGCAATTCTTATGATGATGATGGGATTCAGTGGCAAATATAAATGTAGATATCGCCAATACTGTAAAAGGACTTTTTGTTATTTTCAGCCATGAATTTTATTTTATAATTACAATTAGGTAAGTCTTCAGATATTACTTTGATAGTGTGTTGTCTGATCTGTCTGATTTGAAATCTATCATGTCCTAGGGCACACAATCCGATGTTGATTCAATTAGCTAGGGAGAAACTTTTGTAAAGAGGAAACATAAGAGGTCAATACAAAGCAATGGGTTATAAAAATCAATGTAACACTTAAAAAAGAAATTTGTTTGAATAATACTAATTAAAATATCAGATCTACAAGAAAATTAATGCAGAGTAAATATATAAAAAAGGTGAAAGAATGATTCATTTGAATCAAATAAAATAAAACTTTGCAAGAAGAAGTCATATAAAACTGTTTTTATAGTGAGGGATAAAACTGCTTCTAGACACTGCAGTTAGGTAATGATGTCATTCTTGCTTTAACAGAATACATTCAAAAACTTAACAATACAGATTTGTTGAATTCTTAAATCATGTTGTGCAAAAGTTTTGTTTCTACTCAATAAAAGTATTTCCACTCAAAATTTAAAATTTGGGGCCTTAATGGTTTTGAAGTCAATAACGCATTGTGGATGGCACCTTTACTCTTCCATATTCTTTTTTGTCATACAGGCATTTAACTACTCTTTTATTATGTATTTTACTGTCATAATTAGGATCAAAACAACGTCCAAATGTCTAAATTAATATCATTTGGATGTGATAGCATACATAAATATACAATAAGCATTGTTATTTCTTTCTACAATACCTTGATAATCATAGTATGTTCAGTTCTGCAAACAAATATAATTAACTATTTGTACATGTCGGAATATAGGGGTATAATGATAACATAAATACCACACAAGGATTTATAATTTAGGTAGTGAATAACTAAGTTCGTCGTTATTGAAGTCACTCTGTGCATAGACCATCCAAAGTGCAAAGTTGGGCCTTGGTAACATGTCGTATTAGCTAGGCTTTTGTGGGCTTGTTTATTAAGTACTTCTGGATTTGCTAACTGTTTTTATGTAAGGTTCTAGAGGTTTTAAAGTTTATAACTTAACTAAGTAAGTTTCGTAGCAATTAGATTACAAGTATTATATTAATAAAATACTATAGATAGGGCCTCGGCAATTTTACTTGAGAGGGTTTATCCACAAACACAATATACAGGAAAACATTTTAGAAACAACACATTTGGCTGTCATTTAAAACATATCTTCATGAGTACTCGTGATTTTTTTAAAGATAGTAATCCATTTGAGACCATCAATTTTAAGAAGTGAGATATACTCAAAATATTACAGGAGCAAACTAATATAGCTGAGAAAATGCGGCTCCCAAGCGAGCAATGACTTTGCGTTCAAGGTCACCTAACCTCCTTTCCACCAAAGCACAATACAATTTCAACCTTTCTGTTGGTGATTTTTCTAATAATTAATTGAATATGTTTTAAACACATAACCGTAGTTTTCTTCATTGTAAAGGATATTATTTGTAAGGTTATTTATTCAAAACGAATGGCTCCATCTAAATATTTGAAAAAATAAATATTTCCAATTCCAAACAAAATTATTAGCTATCGTGGCTGTGCCAGATTAGAACCCCTTGTGCCTCACGCAAAGGAGACATCAGGCTATGCCAATGATAACAACATTGATCTATCAAAACAAGATTACCAGGCTGATATGAGTAATCACTGACGATTAAATGAAACTTCCACACTATATACATGCCATTATTATTCTTACACAATACAGCAGTATTAAATATTAAAAATTTATAAAACATTCTAATTTAATACGAAAATTAATCTAAAAATGTAAACACAGATTCTTAAATGTACTGTGTTTAATTTTTGGTATCTATAGTATTTTTGGTATGGTAGGTTAAGTCTCACATCATTCCCACTGCCTAACACAGTTTTTTTTCCATTTTTGTTCGATGCATGAATTAGGATGTCGTCCTTCTATTTTGAATATTCTGAAGTAAAAAACACATTAAATTTTTACACTCAAACACTTGATACTAGACCTGAGGGCATTTTCAACAACAGAATATTCCCCGAGAAGTCAAAAACGTCAAAAATAGGTAGATATGTTTACTTTTAACTTGCGAGGCTAACCGTGCCACTTGGCTAGGCGATGCGGTGTAGCCTTGTCACTTCAGAGGAGTGCGAGAAGCCGGCGGACCAGTGTGTGCCACAATGTTAATTGGTTTATCTCCAATTAATTGGACTATTTAATTACAAGTTAATACTTAACTCCCTCAAGGATCGAAGGTATCGAGTTTTAGGCAAATAAAACAATACTGGCTATAAGTTAAACTAAACTGTTTTGTAGTGTTTGATCGAACTTACTGTTAATTGAAAATGGAGTTTATTATCACAGCTATTGTTGTTCTAACTACAAAATCATTGGACTTGTACAGAAATAGGTGATTAGGAATTGTTTATGTTTAGAATTACTTGACCATATACGAGAATCTGTTTTAACGATTAACTAAACACTGCTTTCAATTAACTCTATTCTAACAAATAAGTATAAATGTCTACGTGTGGTTACTTAATTTCAGCCATTTGTAAGTAGTAAACAGAAGACCAAATATAATGGCTCTTAAGGAGGGTAGTGCGAGAGAGATGGATAACTTATCCAATCACAGTTCCCCTTTTGGGGAAACGTCCTGCAAAATACAGTCAAGTATGTTTTCTGATGGACACGGACTATCATGTCTGTTATACTAATCAGCTTTAATTCATAATAAATCACTGTCATTTTTTATTACTAAACAAAACCATGGCTAATTTTTCTTTAAAATTTGTTTTTTACTTGTGTTGTATTTGTCTTATAAACAATGATGTAAATATATACTATTATTTAATGGTTGCATTATAATACAACTTTAACCATTTTAAATGTAAACATAAAAAAATGCATCATTTTTATTATGATTAATTTAAAATGTGGATTACGTTTTGTAATTTACGTACTTTGTCAATTAATCATATTTAGAACCATACATTATAATCAATAATTTAAATTTTACAGCGCAAATCATCTAATATAAAACTCTATGAAACGTAGAACGGGAGTTCATTGACAGGGGTAACATCGGCAGATGACTGTGCGTAGTGGGGGGGGGAGGGGGCAGAATCTGTCGCACATGCGCAGTCCCCACGCCAATGAATGAGGATTAAACTATACTAAATGCTGGATGGAGCCTTAACTCTGGTCTACATTTGTATTATGTTTGTCATCTTTTCGGCATCATAACTGGAATTTCTGTGCAAATATTGAAGAATATGAATAGTGCAAAAGTGGCTAAATTTATGCTTGGTTTTTTAAAGTATAGTTATATTAAGGGACACTCCAACACGCTTCGCTTGCCAACCCCGAATCACTGCACTCAATACACCTCTGTCTTCCGCTTCGACATGTGACTTTTGACTACAAATAATAGTAGATTAACTGTACAACATCAAATCTCAATATTAAATTTATTTACTCAGTCACACTACTTGCTTTCCTACGTATTTATTAGTATAATTACCCCATGGTATTACTTACCTTATTTCAAACGTATTCATTTTATTTATTTTTATTTAACAGCTGAGGATTAAACTCGTAGTATAATAGTAAAAATGCACCAATCACAGAGCAGCTTTGTTATGTGGGATCAATAGTATTATTCAAATCATACAAAATAAACATGTTTATTTATTTACAAATCACATGTTATTAATTTACTAAAATGAACCAATGTTATCCTTAACGAACAATCTTTTAGGAGTCGTTTCTACCCCTTATAAGTACTCTATCAAGATGAAAAGACTCTATCAGTGAACAAAATGTCAACTCCCTACCTATATGAGAAGTTGGAGAATTAGTGAGTGAGTGATGAGTGAGTGAGTCAGTCAGGGTTTTACCTTTTACAGATATAGATAATTTGTTGCACAAAACATTATTGCATTATTGACTTTGAATTTTAAGAAATGTCCCTAACAAATGAATATATTATTCAATTACTATTTCAATATTGTTAAAATGATTTTTTATCGCTAAACTGGAGGTAATTATACATGATTTTTTTTTAATACACAAAAGGAATTAATTTGAAAAGGTTCTAACTGGTTTATTGAGATAGGAATATCCCCAATTAATTTTAAAATGTGGAGAGCTTTTATTCTGTAATTTTAAAAATAACATTACTTGTTGCGTGTCTTATGTATTTAGATGTTTATATGGCCTAAACTTATTTTTTCTTATACTTACTACTTGAATGGCGAATGGAAAATCCTGATGGAATTATTTAATTATAGTCGATTAAGAGTTTACAATTTTCGAAAGTTAGATTTTCGGTGTTTATGAAACACACGTATTAAATTTTATTCCAGAAAAATAATTATTGAATTGTTACTAAAACTGTATTATGGGACTATAAAGAAGAATGTACTATTGGGAGATTTTTCTAAATTGACTACTAAGTTTCTATACGTAGGGTGAGTGAACAAATTACTCGTCTTAAATACATTTATCAAATATAAAGTGGTTTAATTAAAAATTTACATACTTTCCTTTTTCTAGTCAAGATCTTTAGATGTTTCTTCTATTTTACACACTTTTCACAACTCCCTTCTGTAAACCCCCTTCTTTCTTCCATTTATTTTGCCTCTGTGTTCATCCTTCCCTTAATATTTTCAAATTCTTTTGTAGTTACTTAATCTCGTGTTGTACTTCTTCAATATATTTTCTTACTTGAGTTATACAAGCAGTTTCCTAATTTTCTCAATGTAAGGAAAGATTGGTGTGATGAGATATTTCCTATAAATATATATGGATAAAAACTTGGATTATATACACCTACAATAGATATCTCATCTTAGGAATATTTGTGCCTGTAATTTGGTTAGTTAGTGAGGTCTGGTACCACAGATGGTTTAAACTATTTTACATTTACAATGGATTACTCTAGCACCCTACAACTACTGCATCCCAAAACAACAGGTAATATAACACACATAATTTATTACATTGGATGATAAATATATGTGTGTTTATAAAATCAATTATATATCAATTATTTGATTTCAGTTTTGTTTTTCTCCGTATTTACAATGAGGATGGGCAGTTTTTTCTGTTGTTTTCCTTGAGTGTAACCTGCGTTTTCTTCGGTTTTTGTCGTTGTTATTAATTATTTTTTTTAATAATTCCCATTATTTATTTAATAAATTCTGTAAGTAGCATCTTATTAAAATTATTCTGTTTAGGATTTCTGTTTCAAGTATTTTTCTTAAAATAAAAGTACAGTTTTAAAATATTTTTCTTACAAGTATACATCATGCAACATTATCTATCATGGTACAGCATTATGCATCATGCTACCTGGATCCTAAAGTATATAAATAGCAATAGCATTTTTAAAAGTAGTTTTGTTGTACAGGTTAATTTTATAAAACATTATCACATGACAACGAATAGATTGAACAATAGGTTACATTTTAATACTAATCACTCATTTGTAATATATTAATATTATCAGGCTATCTAAGACAAAATGAAATTGACTAATTACTAATATAGTATTATGCTTTACTTTATATTACTTGTATTAACTAATTGTAACTCCAACAACACATTTTCTTGATTTGACAGTAATTCTCCTTTGATTTGGTAAATACAGACCAGTGTGATTTATATTTACTATATATGGGCCGGAAATTAACCTCTCCAACGCACTTGTGTGGGTGAGACGCAAAGAATGGTGCAAGTAAACCAGAGACCTATTCTTTCCCCACATTTAAAGGCCCCTACTAAACAACCATCGCACAGATTTAGCAGAATTCCGAGTTCTGTAATAAGATTGCATATTATGGAAGAAATTTCAGAGCTAGTACAGACGTCTGTTTGATGTACGGAAGTCGAATGAACATGTCCATCTTTTCATGCGACGTCTGTACTAAATCGTAGTCGGTAGGCAACATGACAGATTCGATGCGCGATTCGATTAAAAATTGCGAACCCCGCTGCCTTGTCGCTACGCCGATTCGTACAAGTGTGCCTTTTTATTGTTTACAGTTAAATTTAACAAGGAAACTGCGTCCATGTTTCTTTCAGGTACAAATTTTGTGGCATCAAATAATGACACCATTTGTACAGAAACAGAAGGTGTCTCTCTCTCTCTAATAAAATGTTATTCTTGTTGAATATTTTGACGTTATCATAACAATGTATTTAACTATACACTTTAATTTAGAAATTAGGTGATCATATTTTAAAAACTAACTCAAAATTCACCCCTATTGTATAATTCTCAGGATTCAATGAACAAATCCATCAAGGATTCTGTACAACAAATGTGAATACGCAGAATGTATACATGATATAATAAACATCACAAGACATTTATTGTTTACTGTCAGAAATAATGCTAAAAACTCACAATAATATTCTATGAAATTAAATAGACAACGTTAAAAAATGTAATAACAATACAACTCACATTAATTTGTCCTGAATCACCTGCTTCTATGAACATTTTGAGGAAGTCCTTTGTATAAAACCCTTATGTTAGTATTCAAGCTTGGTAACTTTAGCCTGATAGTGTAGTGGTCCCAATACAAGTACTCTAGTTTGTTTACAACAGTCTAAAATTGACTGTAACAGTGCTTTTTCCTCTATAACTTCTATATTTACATAAAAACAAGAGCGGTTCCTATAGAAAACCTTATTTTCTAACGCCATATAAATACGATTTCCCATTCACTGAGATAATATATATATATTTGATATCAAATATATAGCTGTATAGAAATATATTAATAGCTCTGTAATACAATTATTTATTTTTATTTTATTTTTAATTTGTATCATAAGTCTCTATGTTTTTTTTATGGTACTGTATACGTGACTAAAGTTATATCGTGTATAAATATAATCTTTAAGATATTTAATTAGTATCTTTTATATTGTATATTATATACAATATATCTTTTATATTATAAATTATACTTGCTGGAAAAATATTAATATATTTAATATAAGCTTAGAGAATACGAAAACTTTGTATTATTTTAATTAACAAGTATTGGATTAAAATCAAAGAAAGTATATAAAGCATAGTTTCTCATAAAAAATAAAAGGTTAATATACAATTTTTAAAAGTGGTATAATTGTTTTGTGTGTATACGGTCATATATTTGTTCATTATTTACTTATATTGTAATATATTTGTGTTGAGCGACGTTTACTTATATTGTATATGAACCAACACGTATTATGCTAATTAAAAAACTATTTAAATTTTTATGGCCATTTTAGTATATGTATGATACATGTACAGCCTTCTAAAATATCTATTAACACTTGAAAAAGTATGGAGCTGATAGGAAATAAATTTAAATATAAATAAACTAGCCTACCTATTCGAGGTAATTATTGCAAAGTTACACATTTATATATTATCGTGTACGAAAAATTTACGTTATCTGTATCTTAGGAGTCTTATTGGTAAATTCAAAGATCTTCTTAAATTCAAGTTTCTTTTTAATAGAACTAATTAATTTGCATTGTCTCTGTTAGTGAGATTTGTACCTCAGGTCATTTGTCACCGTTATATTCTTTTCCAACACTTTAAGGGCTTAAAATATTAAGACAGCTACTGTTTTTGTCAATTATGTGGTTTATATATTAAAATACGATTCTGAGTGGTTGTAATATATCCTCTACGATTATCGTAGAGGATTTCCCTTTCAGAGTCATTTTGTAATACACAGACCCATCTATCGTCATTGACTCGCCCCAAAAATATATGTCTTTGTGATTGATAAAGAACAACAGCTGTGGTTTTTGTGTTGTCTTACAAGAGATTTCGTAGTAATGAACCTACCCACAGTTTTGTCTTTACATAACCTATAGACAAAACGTACCACCCCAGAAATATCTGTGATGCTGGACATTCGGAACCTATTTCAATGTATTAGTTACAAATTATCTTACTCGTTTTTTAGCGTTTCTTTACGTTTTTCGGCATTGGTTTTGGGTATATTGTAGAAAAAATGGATGACACTAGCTTCAAACAAAAAGCCATACATTCATAAAACTAAGACAGAAATAGTTAACTGGTATGTTTAGCTGTTTTTTAATGTTTGTTAGGCTTTCATTTTGATATTTATTTGTGAAGAAGTGCTGTAACCCAGCTACTTGGGGACAACGTTTTAAGGAGATTGTTGGCGATAAGTTCCACGCTCGGTTCTCAACGATACGGCGTCCGTTCAATGGTTTACATCGACAGGGAACTGTGGTGTCCATATTGGATGGTAATCATGGTTTAGATAATTTTTAGGGAGAGAACTGAGTGTCAGACTTGTTAGTTAGCTAAGAATCAGACCAACACTTCATGGTTCGGATTCCACGTAAAACTGTAGGTCCCTTAGTTTCCCTGGCTGTTGACATATTAATAAATAGCTCTTTCTCAGGAACAGTCAACTTTAGTTAATAATAATGACTACACTCTTTCATCTACACTCATCACCCTCATTCGCCGCTCATATTCGTCCGTGTCTTGACGATTGGCATCTTACTAATAAATAATAATAATGATATAGTAACATAAAGGCAACAGCTTCTCACCAAAAATATCCAATATATCTATTTCATTCATGTAATCCATCGATCTAATTTATAAAAATGAGATAAGCTAGTTATTTTTGTCAAGAAACGCAATTTTCTAGTGTTTTATTTCTTATAAATATAAGACACATTAAATTCAACCTATTCTCCGTCTCGTACGTTCCGTTGAGTAAATAATGTTTGATTGTACCAACAACTTTTATGTTTTGAATAAAAAAGTTTCAATAAACTGAATAAATAATTTGTCTTAGATTATTCCATATATATATATATATATAGATAGATAGAACAGTATGTAATACCAAAATTAATACAATCAGTACATTTGTATAGTTCATTTAACACTTTAATTAATAATTAATTGTCTATTATAAATCGTACGATATTACAAGTTACTATTTTATTATGTATGGATACTCGTATTTTTAAATTGTGAGTATATTTTATGAACATTCTTAGAATGTTTGTTTTTTATTTGTGTATTGGGTTTTTTGTCATTGTTGAATATAATAAATTGGCAGATCCGTACAGTTTTATTAGACAAGGGCATGCTAACGTTAGCTGACATTTGATAATCTAATTTATCAGAATTATACTATTCATTCTACACAAACATAAATGATGGTTTAAATATGAACTCTGTAATGTTTTATAGATACGTTATAAATCTCCTTTAAGTACATTACCATTATGTGTAGAGAGAGGGAGTAACGTATCTTCAAAGGTAATTAACCCTGAGAGCCCATAACTTAACCACTCAGTCCCGTGGGAAAACGTTAATGTTTTAATATATTCCACACACACTGTATCTAATTCAAGGTCCGGAGATACATAATGCAAAGCCATTTGTTAACTAACAGAAACAGACTGTGAGATAAATTACGAAGGTTTATTCTACAAAGCATGATTAAGTTATATGGTAAATTAACAATCACGAAAACTCTTAAATTAAATTTACTTTTGTATCATATAAGATGTTCTTTTAGTTATTTTTTATTCCAATTCATTAAGCAAATTTTATTAATAAGAATAGTCGATAATTGAACTCTCTTTCTTTCACCGGTCCAGGTTGTTCCGGTTCTTTGTCCTGACGTACTCTAGCCAACTTTCCAACACAAAATCTTGGCCTGGATTTGTTCCTGTGTTATACCTGCTTCTTTTAAGTATCTAGGACTCTAGGTCACCAGGTTGCCTAATGCACCAATAAATTTCTACTAAAGACCCTACTTCAAATTTATTAATTTTTAAAATGTTCTTTGTTGTTCTAATAGATTCCATTCTTCTTATATACCCCCAAAAAGTACGCGTTTGTTTTTTCAGGTCGGAATGGGAAGTAATTCTTCAATTATTTTAATACTTTTGAGTTTTTAGTTTTTAGAAAAAAAGTGTATATACCCATACACGTACAGTGGTATTAACCCACCCTCCAACCCATACACGTACAGTGGTATTAACCCCATCTGACCCCCATACACGTGCAGTGGTATTAACCCACCTGGCCCCCATACAAGTGCAGTGGTATTGACCCACCCATACACGTTCAGTGGTATTGACCCACCCACTCACTCATACACGTGCAGTGGTATTGACCCACCTGCCCACCTATACACATACAGGGGTATTGTCTCACCCACCCCCACACACACGTGCAGTGGTATTGACCCACCCATACACGTACAGTGAGTATTGACCCACCCCCCCCCCATATACGTGCAGTGGTATTGACCCACCCGCCCACCCATACACGTACAGTGAGTATTAACCCACCCCCCCCCCCATATACGTGCAGTGGTATTGACCAACCCGCCCAACCATACACGTGCAGTGGTATTGTAGGGGTGGGCGGGTGGGTCAATACCATTGAACCTGTATGGGTGGGCGGATGGGTCAATACAACTGTACGTATATAGGTGGGCGGGTGGGTCAATACCACTGTACCTGTATGGGTGGGCGGTGGGTCAATACCACTGTACGTATATGGGTGGGCGGGTGGATCAATACCACTGTACCTATATGGGTGGGCGGGTGGGTCAATACCACTGTACCTGTATGGGTGGGTCAATATCACTGTACGTATATGGGTGGGCGGGTGGGTCAATACCACTGTACCTGTATGGGTGAGTGGGTGGGTCAATACCACTGTACGTATATGGGTGGGCGGGTGAGTCAATACCACTATGTGTATGGGTGGGTGGGTGGTTTCTTATGTGAAAAATGTTCCTAGTATTTAGATAAATAAAATATTAATTTGTTGATTCTGTTTGGATAATGCTATTCCGATATTTGTTCTATTGTATATCTGTTTTAGCCAATAAATGTTTTGCAATACCAAGAAATTTATAAATAAACTGAAATCATATTGAATTGGTTTTATTGGAATTTAACAACATTAAATTCAATGTGTAATTCAAAATGATATTAAATGTCAGATCTATGAATCCATAAGTCAAATTAATTTTATAAATTTGCGATATATTTTTGTTTAGACTTATCAATTTTCACAAATCATAAGATGAAAAGTATTAAAAACTCAAAAATTCTCACTCAGTTTTAAGTTTTCAAATGATTTTTTTTTTTTAGTAAGTTTTTCTCCATAAAATGTATATCAATAAATTATAAAAAAATGTACAAATACTTCTGACATTAAACTATTAATATTATATCCCCGTCCTTTATAATATTTCAACATTAACATAAATGAAATTATGGAATAGGCTTTTTTAAAACTAGATTATCTTGAATAGTTTACATGCGCATCCTTCCAATAGTAATATTGACGAATAATATGAAAGCTATTGTATTATTGTAAAATTTACTCCTGTGTTTTGGACAAATTTTTGAATAATCGCACGTTAATTTCAGACAACGCGGAATGGCAATATCCAGTGAACGAAGAAGAATAACACAGGAGATAAACTAGAATTTCATGTTTAACAAGTAAATTTTGAAGAATTAAAAACACGAGATTTTTCGTTTCAAGTCATTAATTTGCAGCAGATAATAAAGTTTTCTTGGACCAATACTTTTATGAAGTTGTATGTTTAATTTTTATTCTTGTTTTACCGTGTTACATCATTACATAATACTATTAATATATACATAATAATAGTTTATATTAAAATAATATACTATTATTATGTTAATATGTTGGAGATTAGTTTAAATATATTTACTCAAAAGTAATGATGATTGAAGTTATTCTAATAAACACCTATATAGCTGTAATTATTAAAATTTTCAAGAGTGCTAAATTGCTAAAAACAAACTATTTCAAAAGAATGTTTAAGAATAGATTCACAAGCACATTGAACTAAAAAAATTCCATTTTATTCTGGATGACTTATGACCAAGTACAAGACCGCCAAGACATTGTACAACTACATTTGGAGCATTGCCAGCAACTGTCTCGATTCAACAATCAAACTTGCTTCATGATTACCAAGTACAAGACTGCCAAGACATTATACACCTTGATTTGGAGCTAGGCCAGCAACTTGGCTACATTGTACCTTGCTTCTTGATTACCAAGTTAAGGACTTCAAGACAGTGTACTACATTTTGATTTTGATCACCAACTTGTTAAACGACATAGTCAAATTTTTGCTTCATTATTGTTAAGCACTAGACTCCCAAGACACTTGGAGTTAGGTCAAAGCAAGTATAAGACTGCCAAGACATTATACAACGACATTTTGAGTTAGGCCAGCAACTTGCACAAATCCACAGTCAAACTTGGTTCTAGATTACTAAGTAAAGGACTTCCAAGACATTGTACAACTACATTTGGAGACTGACCAGCAACTTGCAAACTACACAGTCAATCTTGCCCCATGATTACGAAGAAAAGAACTTCCAAGACATTGTATAACTACATTTGGAGACTGACCAGCAACTTGCAAACTACACAGTCAATCTTGCCCCATGATTACCAAGTAAAGAACTTCCAAGACATTGTATAACTACATTTGGAGACTGACCAGCAACTTGTAAACTACACAGTCAATCTTGCCCCGTGATTACCAAGTAAAGAACTTCCAAGACATTGAATAACTACATTTGGAGACTGACCAGCAACTTGCAAACTACACATTCAATCCTGCCCCATGATTACCAAGTAAAGGACTTCCAAGACATTGTATAACTACATTTGGAGACTGACCAGCAACTTGCAAACTACACAGTCAATCTTGCCCCATGATTACCAAGTAAAGGACTTCCAAGACATTGTATAACTACATTTGGAGCTTAGTTAGCAATTTGCTTGACTCCGCAATCAAACTTGCTACTTAAATTACCAACTGTTAGAACAAAATTATTTTTATGAATAGATAATTTAAATTTTCATGAAACTTAAGATAGCTTACTAACTAATATAATGTTTTCTTACGTTATTACAGCAGTCCTCCAACCACATTCACCATAGCATGTGTTATCAAATACGGTATTATATTGAGTGGCATCATTTGTCTGCAGGAAGTCCACTTCAATAGTAGAAAAAGACTACTCCAAAAATAGTCGGTAAAATGGCCTTATTAAACTTTCCATTATAAAATTACGTTTTATGACGTACAAATGAGGATTTCATACTATACTTAAATTTAAATTCTCTTAAAATTTAATTTTTGGTAGCCGTTTCTCTAATTATCTTGTGAGCAAAACTGAATGTGTATTTTTAATTGTATATCAAATCGTTTTTTTTTTTTTTTTTTTTTTTTTTTTTTTTATTGCTATCATATAACGATATTACATTATATCTATTTTCATTATACCAACATTTATTTATTGTACTTTTTATGTAATACTTACCTTTTTAATGGGACTAATTTACTTAAAAAGTAAACATCTTTTACATTTTTTACTAGAATAATAATTTAAACTGTACATAAGTGAGAGATTCTATTATTTAATGTTATTACACAGGACACAGAAATAGTTATTCGCAGAAAATTCAATGAATACAAAGTAAATCTAAGGGAATTATGGTAAAACTGGAAATGCAATCATGTGTGACATGCTAAACCAGGATGACAGATGGTAATTGTGTTTCAGCTTGTGGAATGTGACAACAGAACTGTAAACTCTGCTGTGTAACTTTTGACAGTGATATTTTAGTCCAAATGTATGCAATATTATATACATGGTTCTTATTATATAAATCAACTTATTTCATTTGAAAAAACACCTGAATATAAAGTGAATATAAACTTTATTTATGAGAGTATTGATGTTTGACTATTCTCAAAATTTAACTACTTTTACACTACTTTTTCCCCAAAACATTTTTATAAATCATTGCAAATATAAACATTCAAGAGTGTAAAAAGGAATATGTAATGAGTATAAACATTGATACATTTGATAGTTTATTAGTCCTTATTTATTTATCAATAATTTATAATTTGTAAACCGACTTAAACATTTTCTAAACATTTACACCACTTCGTGTCACAATTTCAATATGTGGGTAATTGAATAGAATTTTTCGGAATTTCAAGTTATACTCTATGTACAGTGCAAGTAGTGACCGTGTATATACATCAAGTAATGTATCTTATTTGTAGTTATCTCCAATTGTATCAATCACTTAGATTTTAGCTCAATATAAAAATTGCTAATACACAAATATTATGTTTGTGTTTTCTATTTCGCAGATCAAATATTATATTTATGTATATTTAGTGAAAAGTGATTTAGTTGACTTATCATTTATTTGTTTGGCTATTGTAGTTAAAACCTTAGAACTATTCCTAATAATTCCAGTGCCTTCATTAATACGGAGGCAATTCCCGCAACACACACATGTAGCAAAATCACGTAAGAATTAAAAAATATGATATAAGATTCCAGCACCATAATTAATTAAATGAAACGTGTACACAAAATCATTATTTAATTGATATTGTAGATTTATAACAATAGGATAAATATTATACTTGATGTTTAAAAATGTATTATTGGATATTTGTTGAATTATTGTTCAATGAAAAAATTAAGATTTTTATTAATTCCTTAATTCAAGTATGTGTAGGTGTAATGCCTATTAACTAACAATATATAATAATAATTGTTTAATCAATGATACAAATTATAATGAATGGTTTTATTTTAAAAAATCTGGAGTCTACCCTTGTTTTTATAGACAAATTTATTTTACTGAAAGAAATAAACACTATGGCAAGACAGTAATTTTAAACTGTTGTACTTTCGAATGAACTTAAAATTCGGCATACCATAGTTTCATCTCCTTCCAAACAAGAATCAATGAAGATAACATCATTGTAAACATATAGATCTTTCAAAGTTTCTTCATTTACAATTCCAAAAACTAGTTTTTTATCTGATATTGAGAACCAACTATGTTTAAATAGCGTTATTATTCAATACATTTATTGTTTTCACTTTACGTTTTTTTATGCTGAACACGAATGTATAACTATTTGTTTTTCAATGCAATAATTTTATTTTTTGGCCCTCAAAGTACACTTTTTACTTACCTAACCAAACCTAACCTAACTTATCCTTACTGTCTATTTACTCAACAAACAATCGTAATTAGTGATCAACTTCTGTGCATGACCTTCGGGACTGCCTGGCAGCCGTCCCTCGGACGGGATTTAGGTGAATTTAGTATTTGTAGTTAATAGTAGTTGTTTATAATGATCACGTAATGGCCGTTAATCGCGATTCGTCGCAAAAGTAGTTTTTCCGTTACATCTCGAGAAAATAATGTTTATTGACCAAAATAGTTTTTTATAGATCAAATTCATAATCAGCACAAAACGACTTTAATAAAAATTATATATTATTACAATAGCACTTAAAATACCGTAAATATGTCCAAAGCACTAAAAGTTGTATCATTTTTTCAAATTTTTCGGGAAAACCCCTGAGTCCCGCAGAATCAAAAGCATAGCGAGAGTATGAAAATATAGCCAGCTTGGCTCATTTCAGGGAAAGTTTTCAAATTTTGTTAGGTGGAAAGAAACTATCTATATGTTAACCTTAAATTGTATACTTTTTTATAACCTAGTTACATCTGTTGGTAGTAATTAACTACTTTCCATACTTTAAGGAGATAACAAATTTCAAATTAGTAATAACGAGTCCTTGAAAATAAAAAAACTATGTCGTATCTTGGACACTTGAGCTCTTACTGTCCATGAAGTGTTTTAATTGTTTTCAGATATACTAATGAAATCTTTGTTCTAGAAGGTACCTGTGTAATTCGTGAATGATTACTTTGTGATTATAAATAGATCAAAGTTAAAATGTATCTTTACATAAACCTGTAGTATTTATTATTTACGTATATATGTTTAAGCCCAGTTTCTTATTAGATGTTGTACGCCCTTTAGTAAGGACTAAATTGGTTCCATACAAAATAAACCTGAAATTCACATCAGTCTTTGATTCTATATTACATATTAAACTAATTAAATGACTTATATTACTAATCCATATTTAATATTTTCAGCTAAAATAAACCAAAACTGTAAATATGAATTAAAAAATTTATTTATTGGTAGAAAAATTTTAACAATTAGTGAGGTTAGGACTAATGGGTCCTCTCTTACACCTACCCATTGAGCTACCACATGTGTACGTTCATTATACTACAGTTCTTGATTGTACTTGAACAACATTATATTATTTAATGAAATCATTTGAATACCTATTCGGCTAAATTTTTAATCATTTGGGAAACGGATAAACTGTTTAAGAGGGCTCTAAACCCCCGCGCTGGGAAGCGTAAAAACTGCTTTGAGCGGTCCAAGATACTGCCCTTATTTACTGTCGTAAAATTATAAATGAAACATCTATTAAAAGATAAAGACTTTTTGACTCAAATCGCTTTTTATAATTTTCGAATTCTCCTTCATTTCGATTTTATAGGGTATTGAAGTTACCCAATATTCAAACTAGAGCCAAAATAAAACTAGAGCTGTTATCAAAATTTTAAAAAGCGATTTTAGTCATAAATGTATCTGGTTTCAATTTAGTTTTGGTTTCAGATCGATATCTTTAAATCTGTAGCCGCAATGTTGGACCGCGCAAATGCCTGCATGGTAATTTATTGCCAAAATATGCGGTGATTCGTGAGATCCAAGTGGCGAAACCTCGAACTTCTTAGTCGCGGATGGCTTTTACTACTTCATTCATAAAAACCTTCTTTCATTTAATTTAACATCGATGGATGCAATGTAGGCCTACGACGACTGATATCAGTATTATTTTACAGACTGATTACTTAGAGTTAGTCTAATTACTTTTGAATGGGTTATTTCGTTTAAATTAAAATGTGCGTTCCCATGTGGTTCCTGATATAATCTAACTACAAAGTAAAGCATAACATTTTTATTCGTAATGACAGTGCACAATATTTATTATGTCATGAAAAATACTGTAATAATCATCTATATACAACATTTTTATGAAATAAATCAGTTAAACTACATTAACGAATGCGTACAGTTAAAATATTAATTCAATAATTCCGGCTTGACCAAAGCAATAAGTAATTCTATAATAAGTCACTGTCACTATTGGCCTTTGTTTTATTTTAAAAATATAAATACAGTAATGTTAAGTTGTAACTATTAATTTATTATAGTTCATTAATGTTGTGGTAGAAAAAATGCTAGGTCATTTATTTGTAATTTTATAAGAAGGTAACTTTGAAGAAAATATTTTACCTAAACGGTAACAAGGATAGAAAAATATGACAGCCGGGGGACGGGGCGGGGCGGAGCGGCAATCCTTTTGTGAACTTGAAGTCATGGGGCGAGGTAGTGTTTGGGAACCTCGTAACCACTCCCGATGTATTCCGTTGAACAGCCAATGAGAAGACTTAGGACGGTAAAACTTGATATAAGTGATATTTAAAAATTATGCAATGCGAAGAGAATTAATAAAATACTAATTTAAACAAGTTTTCTTAATTAGCATAGTATGTGTTGGTAGATGAATTTAATACAATATTAATATAAACTGAACAAATATAACGGTGATCGATTAAGGTAAGCTTAAGTTTACCGAAATCGATCACCATAACATTAATAGCCTATATATTGCACTTATTTTTTTATCAATACAGTAAAAGTATTATACTGTATGAAATTTGCATTTTTTTACGTTACTTGTGTATTGAAGTAAAATTGTTCAACTATTATTATATTGCTGAAATAAGATGTTCTGATCGGTTTGGTTTTGTATTAATTTAATGCATGTTCAATTACTTGATTATCCACTGACCTAATTTGGGAGCTCGTGATCAACTTGTGGCAGCCACACTGATCAACTTGGGTAGTCATCGTAATGGACTTGGCTAGCACTCGTGATCAACATGGCTAAAACTCATGGTCAGCTAGGGTAGTACCCGGGATCAACTTGGGCAGCCTCCGTAATGGGCTTGGCTAGCACTCGTGATCAACATGGCTAACACTAATGATCAACTCGTATAGTACCCGTAATAAACTTAGCCATCCACCGTCATAGACTTGGCTAGCACTCGTGGCTAGTCAATAATGAGTGGCTAGTAAAGTAGACCACAGGTGCTAACCAATGTAATCACTGGTGATTACACAAGTTCAGTTCACCAATGGTGCTACTCAAAGTAATCATGGGTGGATACTTAAATTGACCGTGTTATATCTTAGATTATTAGAGGTCCTACCTACTAAGTTGACCACAGACTCTACTTAATGTAATCACGGGTGTCTTCTCAAGTTGACCATGGGTCCTACGCAAAGTAATCACAGGTACTATCCGAGTTGACCATGGGTGCAACCCAAAATAATCACACTTGTTATCTTGTAGCACTGGTGCTACTCAAAGTAATGGCTGATAATACCCAAGTTGACTACAGATACTACCCAAGATAATTAGGCGTGGCTACTCAAATTAATTACGGTTTCTCTCCTAGTGGTTACTCCGTAATAAGGGGTGGCTACTCAAGTTGGCTACTCCGTAAAAAGGGGTGGCTACTCATGGGTCTGCCCAAGGTAATCACAGGCACTAACCAAGTTCACCATCGTAATTATGGATGGCTACCCAAATACTGAAGGTAATCACAGATTCTATCCAAGTTGACAATGGGAGCTACCCAAATCACATATAATAAGCAAAATGATCAATGGTGATGCTACCCAAGGTAATCAAAGATATTACCATAGAGGATCAAGAGTACTACCCAAGGTAATCACAGGTACTACCCATGTTGATCATGGGAGCTACCCAAGTCAATCACAGGTACTACTCAAAATGATTACTGGTATTACGGGTGGCTACCTAAATTGACCACGAGTGCTACCCAAAATAATCACAGGTACTATTTAAGTTGACCACGGGTGTTACCCAAGGTAATCATGGGTGGCTACTCAAGCTGGCCTCGGGTCCTACCATAGATAATCACAGGTAGTACTCACGTTGACCACCGGGGCTACCCAAGGCAATCAGGTAAGGCTACTCACGTTGATCACAGGGTTTAACCAAGGTAATCACAGGCACTACCAAAGTTCACCACCGGTTCTACCTAAAGTAATCACAGGTACTACCCATATTAACCACTGTTAAGATAATTAAAGGTCCTAAGTTGACCACAGGGTCTACTCAAGGTAATCACAGGTGACTTCCCAAGTCCTGTCCACCACAGATCCTATCCTACCCAAAAAAATCACAAGTACTATCTAAGTTGACCATGGCTGCTACCAAAGACAATCCCACATATTGACCACGCGTCCAACTCAAGGTAGTAACGAGTGGGCTAGCCATGTTAACCACGTTTTATAATCGAGGTAATTACGGGTGGCTACTCAAGTTGACCATGGGTGCTACCCAAGGATCACAGGTACTACCCAAGTTGACATGGGTTCTACGCAAAATAATCACAGATACTACCCAAGTTAATCACGGGTGGTACCCAAGGTAATAACTGATACAACCCATGTTGGTCACGTTTTGAATGTATGTAACTGTTCTTAAAAGATCTATTACTTAAATGTAATAGTGACTTTATAAAATTGCGACATACTCAGCTAACTCATGTATCTGTATATTATTATACTCTGGCAAATGTAATTATTTATCATCAATAAATTGTTCAAGTATTTTTTATATTTACTAGGAATAACATAAATCCATTTCTAAATATGTTTTAACATCAGCTTTAATCCATGCAATATAATCATTTCTTATAAACGACAAATACATTCATAGGTAACGAAGTGTTTAGCGCTTATGTACTGTGGTGCCACAATGGATGAGTCCAAACTGCTCAGACAGGTAAGGACAAACTACTGTACTCATATAAAAAACTGAGACCAAAGTATTGTGTAAATTGCTGAGGTCAAACTCGTAGACTACGTGAGCCTAAACTACCCCTGACATACATGTTTATGAGGCCAAACTACTGTCAGGTAGATGAGCCCAATCTGCTTTGAACGTCTAAAATTATATGTTCGGAATTGATATATGCTCGCAGCAGTTTCTCTGTTTTGATTGGTGGTTATTTTTAACAGTCGTGTTTAAAAAAAGGTTATATTTAGTAATTTATATAGGCCTAATCGAATCATATTAAATTAATCACTCCTAAAAATACTGTGAAATATTTATCAGTAAAACTAAAATTTTTTAAAAAGTAATTGTGTAAGAACTGTTGTCGAAATAAAATAATTGCTTTTCTCATGGCAATGGGAAAATTGAGCAAGATTATAATATATTATTTTAATTGTAATTGATATCATTCATACGGTTCGCTTCGGTTTTCGTCTCTCTCCGCGAAAATATGTGTTGTAACAAAATGTTTGCTTTTTGAAACCAAACTGTCCACGTAGTTTTATTTTCATGTACTGTAGTAATTCATTCAGCATACTTCAGAAGCAAGTAAAAAAGTGGCTACATTTCAATTATTTTTTAATGTTTGGAAATTAGTGTGTTATGTTGCAATTGCCATAAAACTATGATAGTTTATGTGATATCATTGTTTATTTTGTTAAAAATAGTTAATAAACCGTACAAAACTATAAAACGTAAAATAAATTGACAGGCGCTATTTTTTACTATTACTTTTTAACGTGTTTTATTTAATTTTCAGTAAAACGTATCCTTTAATGCTTTTTTAAGCGTGTGTTGAGAATTGTTGTGGCGTTTGTTTAATATTATTTTGTTTTAATCTTCAACCGAACATAAAAAGATACGAAATAGACATTTATTTGCAAATTGTTGCCTTTTGTTAAATATTTAACCACATAACAACCAATATTTAGAGTACAATCCAACAGCTTTAAGAAATATTTACAAAAAACCATGCTTTGCAACATAATTTACTCAGTTTTTAGTGAAGCGTATCTTTATTTTTATGATCAAACTCTTCAATTGTTTTTCAGTTGTAGAATACAACTTTGGTAAGCCGATGCTTAACTATGTTAACTTTTAACTGTTTTAAGAATAACAAGATTTTAATAAGAATTATGAGTTTGGAAAACGTTTCAAGTAGAAACTTAATATTTTAGTAGGCCCCTAATTTTATCAGTGAATAATTTGATTTCGCCGTAAAAAGTCTACTTTTCTAAACAAATATTACTATTTTTTACAAAAACAAAATGACATAAAAACATTTTAAGAAATAAAATACAGCAGCAATTCCGGTACTGACTGGAAAATTGACAATTGTTGAAAAGAATAATTGGCCTTTCAGCTCAACATACATTCAGACAGAGAAGGTCGGGCCACCTGAGGAGACGGCCGACGGGAGGAAGGGGTTTCCGGTTGAAAATACTACGAAAACCTACTATACAGGATATGATTCTTGGGACTATATTGCACTTCGTCCGGCGGATTAAACTGGACGTAGTTCCAACTTCTATCGCCAGTGTCGCATGACTTCTATATTTTCTTTCCCTTTAGAGCCCTCTTAAGGTCGGCCAACAAAGCAGAAAATACGTTTTAAAATTAATTATTGACAATCACTCGAATATGAGTGATCCCTTTCCATAAAACGTCACTCCCAATGGAGAATTTCATTTTGTATTAGGTTTTATATCATCCGCTTCTTCACTAATATCGAAGGATATTTTTCATCAGCTTATTGATTCTACAGAACAAAAATGGGCTAATCTAATTAGGCGAAAAACTGTCTTAATTGTCCATCTTTCTCCACTTAAAGTTATACTACATTAAATGGTATCAGTATCATACAATTATACAATAAAAATGCAAAAACTGTTGAATAAATGTAGGTTTGGACTTACCACCTTAAGTTAGTTTTAGAATATTATTGAACTCATCCTCAACCAAATTTTAATGCACAAGACTTAATTCTGCTTTAATTTTAGTTTCTTCTTAGTAAATAAATACTTTTAAAGTGATGAATTTTAAAGTTTGTAAAATATTTAGTAATTATTGACATATTAATTAGCTTACTCTCTCCTTACTAAAAAATATCTACAGTGAATTATAGCTATTATAGTTTTATTCGTAGCTCAACCAGCTAAGAAGTTCAAATTATGATCAGGTTATATGTGATAGCTCGTAGTTCAGCTAAGTAAGAAGTCCAACTTAATGTTCGAGTTACATGTGATAGGCGTAGTTCAGCTAAGTAAGAAGTTCAACTTAATGTTCGAGTTATATGTGATAGGCGTAGTTCAGCTAAGTAAGAAGTTCAACTTAATGTTCGAGTTATATGTGATAGGCGTAGTTCAACTAAGTAAGAAGTCCAACTTACTGTTCGAGTTACATGTGGTAGCTCGTAGTTCATCTAGGTAAGAAGTTGAACTTAATGTTCGAGTTATATGTGATAGGCGTAGTTCAGCTAAGTAAGAAGTCCAACTTAATGTTCGAGTTACATGTGGTAGGCGTAGTTCAACTAGTTAAGAAGGTCAACTTCATGTTCGAGTTACATGTGATAGGCGTAGTTCAACTAGTTAAGAAGGTCAACTTCATGTTCAAGTTATATGTGATAGCTCGTAGTTCAACTATGTAAGGAGTTTAAATTAACGTTCAAGTTACATGTGGTAGCTCGTAGTTCAACTATGTAAGGAGTTTAAATTAATGTTCAAGTTAAATGTGGTCGCTCGTAGTTCAAATAGCTGAGATATTGAAACCAATGTTCAAGTTAGATGTATGTAATAGCTCGTAGTTCATCTAGGTAAGAAGTTCAACTTAATGGTCAAGTTATATGTGGTCGCTCGTAGTTCAACTACGTAAGAAGTTGAATTTAATGTTCGAGTTACATGTGATAGGCGTAGTTCAACTAGTTAAGAAGGTCAACTTCATGTTCGAGTTACATGTGATAGGCGTAGTTCAACTAGTTAAGAAGGTCAACTTCATGTTCGAGTTACATGTGATAGGCGTAGTTCAACTAGTTAAGAAGGTCAACTTCATGTTCGAGTTACATGTGATAGGCGTAGTTCAACTAGTTAAGAAGGTCAACTTCATGTTCGAGTTACATGTGATAGGCGTAGTTCAACTAGTTAAGAAGGTCAACTTCATGTTCGAGTTATATGTGATAGGCGTAGTTCAACTAAGTAAGAAGTCCAACTTACTGTTCGAGTTACATGTGGTAGCTCGTAGTTCATCTAGGTAAGAAGTTCAACTTAATGTTCGAGTTATATGTGATAGGCGTAGTTCAGCTAAGTAAGAAGTCCAACTTAATGTTCGAGTTACATGTGGTAGGCGTAGTTCAACTAGTTAAGAAGGTCAACTTCATGTTCGAGTTACATGTGATAGGCGTAGTTCAACTAGTTAAGAAGGTCAACTTCATGTTCGAGTTACATGTGATAGGCGTAGTTCAACTAGTTAAGAAGGGCAACTTCATGTTCAAGTTATATGTGATAGCTCGTAGTTCAGCTAAGTAAGAAGTCCAACTTAATGTTCGAGTTACATGTGGTAGGCGTAGTTCAACTAGTTAAGAAGGTCAACTTCATGTTCGAGTTACATGTGATAGGCGTAGTTCAACTAGTTAAGAAGGTCAACTTCATGTTCGAGTTACATGTGATAGGCGTAGTTCAACTAGTTAAGAAGGGCAACTTCATGTTCAAGTTATATGTGATAGCTCGTAGTTCAACTATGTAAGGAGTTTAAATTAACGTTCAAGTTACATGTGGTAGCTCGTAGTTTATCTAGGTAAGAAGTTCAACTTAATGTTCAAGTTACATGTGGTAGCTCGTAGTTCAACTATGTAAGGTGTTTAAATTAATGTTCAAGTTATATGTGGTAGTTCGTAGTTAAACTATGTAAGGAGTATAAATTAATGTTCAAGTTACATGTGGTAGCTCGTAGTTCATCTAGGTAAGGAGTTGAATTTAATGTTCAAGTTAGATGTGGTAGCTTGTTGTTCAACTAGGTAAGGAGTTGAATTTAATGTTCAAGTTACATGTGGTAGCTCGTAGTTCAAATAGCTGAGATATTGAAACCAATGTTCAAGTTAGATGTATGTAATAGCTCGTAGTTCATCTAGGTAGGAAGTTCAACTTAATGGTCAAGTTATATGTGGTAGCTCGTAGTTCAAATAGCTGAGATATTAAAACCAATGTTCAAGTTAGATGTATGTAATAGCTCGTAGTTCATCTAGATAAGAAGTTCAACTTAATGGTCTAGTTATATGTGGTAGCTCGTAGTTCAAATAGCTGAGATATTAAAACCAATGTTCAAGTTAGATGTATGTAATAGCTCGTAGTTCATCTAGATAAGAAGTTCAACTTAATCGTCAAGTTATATGTGGTAGCTCGTAGTTCAAATAGCTGAGATATTAAAACCAATGTTCAAGTTAGATGTATGTAATAGCTCGTAGTTCATCTAGGTAAGAAGTTCAACTTAATGGTCAAGTTATATGTGGTCGCTCGTAGTTCAAATAGCTGAGATATTGAAACCAATGTTCAAGTTAGATGTATTTAATAGCTCGTAGTTCATCTAGGTAGGAAGTTCAACTTAATGGTCAAGTTATATGTGGTCGCTCGTAGTTCAAATAGCTGAGATATTGAAACCAATGTTCAAGTTAGATGTATGTAATAGCTCGTAGTTCATCTAGGTGGGAAGTTCAACTTAATGGTCAAGTTATATGTGGTAGCTCGTAGTTCAAATAGCTGAGATATTAAAACCAATGTTCAAGTTAGATGTATGTAATAGCTCGTAGTTCATCTAGGTAGGAAGTTCAACTTAATGGTCAAGTTATATGTGGTAGGCGTAGTTTAAATAATTATCTCAGTTCGTGGTAATTGTTGTCAAGGAGAAGACAAATAAAGAAAGGCAAACAAGACCAGAGTTGAAACCAAGTTAGTTCCAATGTCAGTAAACTAGTTTGGTTTGAAGTTGTACTCGGAGCTTTATCGCAATAGATTTGGTTGTTTCCCAGAAGTTATTCTAGTACGAGTTGGTTGACACTTTGATGCTACATTTTGACGGTGAGATATGACTTGAAACGGCTGATTTTTTCCTTCTCGTTCATATTTTGTTTTACAGAGCTCAAAAATATTTGCTAATATGAGATAATTGGTACGCTACGACTCGAGTCGTCTTTTTGGTTTCATATAAATCAAACCACAATAACTTGACGAATACTTAGTCACACTACTTAGTTTGATCGATTTTTAGTAATTAACGATACTTGATATATATGATATTATAAAATCACTACTAAATTAATTAATGTACTAGTAACCTTAGCAATAATAACCAGTTAGTAATAGTGAAAAATTATTTCACAGTTGAAATCAGTGAAAAATTCAAATTTAATTCATATTTGGTTCAGCCATTCTATATATATTCTGGTAAGTGATATAGTGTTTATTAAAATACAAGTTGGATATCAAAACAGTACCTAAATTCTACCTAATTTAAGGCTTTGCGAGATAACGTTGGATGGCACAGTTATCATTGAAGTAATGGCTGAAGAGACCAAATGGCAGTAATAACGACATAATACTCAGCTTTTTAACCTCTCTTACTAAGAATGGACAATGAACTCCTCGAAGAATGAATTGACTTTCATTATTACTATAGGAAGTTGAATAAGAGGATGAATATATGTTAATAATTGTAACATATATTTATATACATTATTTATATAACTGTTATTTATTTATTCTTAAAACACTGGTAGCCAAGATATGGGTGAATAAAGATTTAAAATGAGAGTGGTGAGTGAACATTAACAAATATAGTCTTAGTCTACAAACTAAGGCTGACCATTTCTAATAAGTTTCGTTAATTAATAAAAAATGAAGAGAAAGTAGTTTTCAGATGATCCCCTTTAACATTTGCTATCGGGGTCGAACTGAGGTCTTTTACCTTATAAAGCTTGGCTATAACTACGCTACTTACCAATTTGGATGATAAGGAGTCTACTAGTAGTATTGTTTTTTTAACTAAGGGTTAATATGTCTTAACTACCAAATCTAACTTCCAAACAATACATACAGCTTACAAAATGTCAACCAACTCACACTACATACCGGGAAACAACCAACTGCAACCAAGATCATTGCGATCAAAACTGCGAGCTCGACTTCCAAACAAACTAGTTTACTGACACTGAAACTAACTTGGTTTCAACTTAGGTCTTGTTTGACTTTCGATATTTGAATACTTGTTGACAACAACTTCCCAAAGTGAGATAATTAGTTGAACACATCACTTTAACTTCGTAACCATACCATAAACATATACTGCATTTAAATATGTACAAGTTTTAATGGGTGTGTGATTAAAATATCTATCTTTACCTTAAAATATTTCAAGTTTTTTCATAAAAACGTTTTTGTTTAATTTATGGATTTATGCATTATTATATAATACCAAGAGGCGATAGATGGAGTAAACCAGGTAAACCAATAAAAGGTTGAAAATGCCTTGGTACTCTTCATATTTTGATAAAATATGAAGAGTACCAAGGCATAACAGGATCTGATAAAACTTACAAAAATGTATATACGCTTTCAATTTTGTTAGGAGTATTTCTGAGTGACAGTGTAAAAAATCATCGAAAAATTAACTAAGGAAGTCATGTACCCTTGGTATCTATTAACTAAGGAAGTCATGTACCCTTGGTATCTATTAACTAAGGAAGTCATGTACCCTTGGTATCTATTAACTAAGGAAGTCATGTACCCTTGGTATCTATTAACTAAGGAAGTCATGTACCCTTGGTATCTATTAACTAAGGAAGTCATGTACCCTTGGTATCTATTAACTAAGGAAGTCATGTACCCTTGGTATCTATTAACTAAGGAAGTCATGTACCCTTGGTATCTATTAACTAAGGAAGTCATGTACCCTTGGTATCTATTAACTAAGGAAGTCATGTACCCTTGGTATCTATTAACTAAGGAAGTCATGTACCCTTGGTATCTATTAACTAAGGAAGTCATGTACCCTTGGTATCTATTAACTAAGGAAGTCATGTACCCTTGGTATCTATTAACTAAGGAAGTCATGTACCCTTGGTATCTATTAACTAAGGAAGTCATGTACCCTTGGTATCTATTAACTAAGGAAGTCATGTACCCTTGGTATCTATTAACTAAGGAAGTCATGTACCCTTGGTATCTATTAACTAAGGAAGTCATGTACCCTTGGTATCTATTAACTAAGGAAGTCATGTACCCTTGGTATCTATTAACTAAGGAAGTCATGTACCCTTGGTATCTATTAACTAAGGAAGTCATGTACCCTTGGTATCTATTAACTAAGGAAGTCATGTACCCTTGGTATCTATTAACTAAGGAAGTCATGTACCCTTGGTATCTATTAACTAAGGAAGTCATGTACCCTTGGTATCTATTAACTAAGGAAGTCATGTACCCTTGGTATCTATTAACTAAGGAAGTCATGTACCCTTGGTATCTATTAACTAAGGAAGTCATGTACCCTTGGTATCTATTCTTACCATAGATACTTTATAGCTACGATAATTGATTTTAGTAATGGAAGAAAGAACATTTCTTGTACACAACAATCAAATGTTAATTAAGAGACATAACGTCTATTAGATATGTCATACAGAGAAAATGAAACTAAACGCCAAGTACATTTCTCAAGTGATCCCATAGGCTAAAAAGCAAGAATGTATTAAATCCTTTTTTAACCATGTCTCTTTTTATTACCTTTAAGTACAAGTGAATTCAATGCACTTACCTGCGTTTTACGTCACTTTCGATCATCAAACTTGTATGAATCTGCAAGAACACAGAAGATTTGTTGTGGTAAAATAAAATTTTACCAACAACATTCCAAATCTAAGCCAGTAAGAAATCATAAATAATTTACTGTAATTTTATTTTACCAGAGGAAGTTGATAGCTACTAGAGTCGGAAAATAAATCAATAAACCGATCAAACTAAAACTCCTAGAACAGTTTTCCAAAAATGTCCGATTTCCTTGTGAATATGTTTTCATTTTTCTTTCTGAAGAACATTCTTAAAAATAAAAAATGGAAATCTCTCAAGCGAAATGACAAGTAATTTTAGATACTCATTTTTATATATTAAGATTAAGTTAATACTATCTTTTTACTGCAAAATGGAGTAAACAAATATTATTCTGATGGGGAAATACGAGAAAAGATTGGTTAAGGACAAGTACATTTGCTTTGTAGAAAATTTAATTCTATCTATTCTTTATTAATTGTCATTACAACTAGGGAACGCCCCTGCATAATTCGCGTGCCAACCCTGTCACTTGCTGCACTCATGACACATCGGCCTTCGGCCTCCATTAGTATTAAAGGTTAAACTGTATTAAGTAATATCATTATATGTAAATTTATTTCTACTAGCTCACTCATTATAATTGAGTTTTAATTTATATAAAGTTCAAATATAAACACCCAATGTTATTAATAAGATTAAGGCAGATTTATAACCTTCTCAATTTCATGAACATCATTATTTATATTCTAAAGCTGTTCAAATGTAAATAATTATGATTTAGAAATATAAACTAATTATTTAAATTTTAACAGCTGTTAGCAAAAAGGATATGTTATTAAAAACTAATTTAAATCTCTCTCCATGTTATTCTTTTGACCAAAAACGTACTTTGAGGGCTTTCCATGCCCCTCGGCGTAAAAATAATGAAAAATGGAGATATTTTCACACAACTACAAACAGTGGCAAGTTTTTAGACACACCGATCGTTAAAATTAGTAAAGAAGTAATGAAGGAGTTGTATTGACAAAATTCAGAAACTCAGAGAAACCACTGAGGATGCCACATCACAGAATGGGCGAAACGTCTGGTCATCTTGTAAATATTGTAGATAGTACCTTGACGCGGTTGTCACCGGAAACTGTAGATTCTAGCTATGACACCGGCCGCTTAAGCCTAAGTTCTAAGATTATACTATTAGTTTAATCTTCAGCTGTTAAACAAAAACAAATTAATTTAGCACATTTAAAATAGGTTAAGTAATACAATTGGGTATTTATATTGTTAATAAATATGTAGCAACGCAAGTAATGTGAGTGAGATACTGTAAATAAATTTAATATTGTGATTTTATGTTATACAGCTAATCTACTATTATCTGGAGTCAAACGTCACATGCCCAGGCCGAAGACCGAGGTGTATCGAGTGCTGCGAGCGCTGGGGTTGGCATGCGATGTGTGCAGGGGTGTCCCCTACTATAAATATAAACAAGAATACCTTCATTCATCGGACTCACCCTTCTATAGTGATGGTTACTTATATTATAGACTTACTGTTTGAAGAAATTAGTATTTTGAAACAATATCTTCATTACAAATAAGAAAAAATTAAAATAATTGTTCTGAACAAATACAGCTGGCAAAAGCGTGATTTATATGAATAATAGAGTTAGAGGGCAAGAAGGTTGAATCACATTTATAAAGTTAAATTTATTAAATCATCGGGGTGGAGTTCAGCTGTCATTCTTGAAGGTAATTCTGAAAGAACCTAAACAAATTTAAGATAGAAAAGGAATTTAAGTTTATTGAATTAGAACAAAATGTTTTATTAACGTTCAAAGCAAATAATACCAATATGTTGATGTCTTTAGAAATATTTTATAGGAAACAGGATCGAAAATATTCTGGTGGGTAGTTGTCTGTTTGATCTAGATTTCATCTAATATATACCTTGTTCCATTTCATGTTCTATTAGTATATCAACTTTCTTATATAAATTTGGATATTAAAATTCGGAGTTGTATTTTTTTCACTACTCAATACAACTGACTGTTTCAGTATCACTATAAGTACCACTATCAGGGTGAGTATCACTGTACGTACCACTGTCAGCCTCAGTATCACTGTAGTACAACTCACTGTTTCAGTCACTATTAAGTACCATTGTCAGCGTGAGGATCACTATATGTACTACTGTCATCCTCAGTATCACTGAACGTACTAAAGTGTGCGACAGTATCACTGTAGTACAACTGACTGTTTCAGTATCACCCTGAGTACCACAATCAGGGTGAGTATCACTGTACGTAGCACTGTCATCCTCAGTATCACTGAACGTACTAAAGTGTGCGTCAGTATCACTGTAGTACAACTGACTGTGTCAGTATCACTATAAGTACCATTGTCTGGGTGAGGATCACTATACGTACTACTGTCAATGTAAGTATTAAAGTGGTACAACCAATTGTTCTAGTGTCTCTGTAAGTACTACTGTTAGGTCTGTATCACTCTACGTACCACTAAACAAGGGTACAGTTATAAACAAGCGTGATTGAGATTAAAATATCTAACGATAAACACAATGAGGCCCAAGTTCTTAGCTTTTGATACAACAGTTTTTTTTCAGAGAATATCATCTTGGAATCTAAATTAACGTCAATATCGCAGACACAACAATCTTAAATCTACAGCTACTACTGTCAGAAACGAAGAATAATGGAAAAGTTTTACACTGACCAAACTACTACTGTTTTTATTGTGCTTCATTGGCACCATACAATCAAATGAATACTCGATTAAAGAGCCAGATGGTTTTTTTGTATCAGCGTTCTGTAGAGATACTTAATAACATTGGCGTAGACTTCTCAGTTCGACGTAAGCATGGGGCAGTTATGCCTGACTCTCCTTTGATGACAGACGATAGAATGTTACCAATACCACAGTTTGAATGAGTCTTTAAGCACTTGAGAGCAAATGTAACAAAGCCAACTGCTATGAAGACAATGTAAACAACTGAAATAATTCTTAATTCATGTGGATTTTTAATTCCAGTTTCTTCGTTTAATTGCTAATTAAAAAAGATTTATAAATAGACTCGAATTATCCAACAAACTTCGGATACAACACTGATCCACAGGTTATAGAGGAGGAATTCTCCTTAAAATAAATAATATAAGCCCAGAAGTTGGATGGTTTCAACTTCAGGTCGACCTCAACATTGCGTGCATGCTTCCTCATGCACCGATCTATCTCCTCAGGCCAGAATAACCCTGCATTCGTCTATTGCTCCTGAACGTTTACATTTCTTATGAGCAGAACACTTCCTGTTAAATAGTCTTATTAAGTTATATAAGAAAATTTTATAATGCTTCACTTAGGATACCTGTAAGTAGTGAGTCATTTAAATCATTTTAGTGGTATATTATTCTCCATTGATTTAACAATAACGTAACAAATTAAAATCAATGGCAGGAGCAGTCATCCAATTGTACAACAAAGGTAATTAAGTGAAGGCACAATAAAAACATTATTAAAACTGTATTGGCTCTTAGTATTTATCCCAATGAAAAAAAACTATTTTCCCTTCATTAACTTCAGTTTAACTGAACATGTGTATAGAATAATCGTTTAAATTGTGTCGAGGGGACATAAGTAAACCACGATATATCTGCATTATTTGAACGTAATCTTCTTGTGTGAATACCAGTCGGTTTTGTAATCCTTTAATAATTGGCGAAGTTACGTTACCTGTGGTTTTACCAGCTATATATCTGCATAGTTCAATATTACAAGGGTTACAGTCTACAATATTTAAACAATACTAACACAATAACTAATAAATGTTTTACTATTTATTGAATATACGAGTCTATATTTAACAAATTTATAGTGGTAAATTACAAAGCTATATTAATATTAAAGCATTGACATTTCATTAAATTGTTTATGATAAAAAAAACATCTATTGGGAAAAATCAACCTACTTTTATATAAGTTTTATTGTGAGTAGCTCATGTTGAGTAAGACAAAAGAAATATGCAATTATGATTTAATGTTTGAAAATCACCTATTGATAAAAAAATACTCACGTTATATTACGTCAAAGCGCAAGAATATTCGTGTGGGATACCAAATATACAACAATACATACATATATATATATATATATATATATATATATATATATATATATATATATACACACACACAAAATACACACACAGATAATATCATTTAGCCAATAATTATTGAAAAAAACCTAATAATTTGTAGTAGGGTGAATATAATAAGACTATCTTACCACTGTTCGTGTATGGGTGGGTCAATACCAGTTCGTGTATGGGTGACTGGATAGGTCATTACCACCGTTCGTGTACTAGTGAATGTGTAGGTCATTACCACCGAATGTGTACTAGTAATGTGTAGGTCATTACCACCGAATGTGTACTGGTGAGTGGATGGGTCATTACCACCGTACGTGTACTAGTGAATTTGTAGGTCATTACCACCGAATGTGTACTGGTGAGTGAATATTCATAAACGCATACACACAAAGGGGTATTGACCCACCCGCCCACCCATACACGTACAGTGGTACAGTGGTAGTGGGCCAATACTACTGTACGTGTATGGGTGGGCGGGTGGGTCAATACTACTGTACGTGTATGGGTGGGCTGGTGGTGCAATACTACTGTACGTGTATGGGTGGGCGGGTAAGTCAATACTACTGTACGTGTATGGATGGGCGGGTGATTCAATACCACTGTACGTGTATGGGTAGGCGGGTGGGTCAATACTACTGTACGTGTATGGATGGGCGGGAGATTCAATACCACTGTACGTGTATGGGTAGGCGGGTGGGTCAATACTACTGTACGTGTATGGATGGGCGGGTGGGTCAATACTACTGTACGTGTATGGGTGGGCGGGTGGGTCAATACTACTGTACGTGTATGGGTGGGCGGGTGGGTTATTGCTTATTGCTAAAAGTAATATAAGACAGAAATAGTACATTCTAAAAATATAATGACATTCTATAATACATGTACTTCAAAAGGTGAGTTATGTTTCGAATGTTTAACCTTCTCCTCAGGCCAGAACCCCGCAGAAGGTTGGTCTAATGGATTACACTACTTCGATGTTTCGAATGTTTAACCTTCTCCTCAGGCCAGAACCCCGCAGAAGGTTGGTCTAAAGGATCACACTACTTCAATGTTTCGAATGTTTAACCTTCTCCTCAGGCCAGAACCCCGCAGAAGGTTGGTCTAATGGGTCACACTACTTCGATGTTTCAAATTTTTAACCTTCTCCTCAGGCCAGAACCCCACAGAAGGTTGGTCTAATGGGTTACACACATTCGATTTTTCGAAACTTGTACCAGTGATTTTCTTAAATAATTGTAGTAATTTATTTGTTATTTTATATTTTTTTAAATCTCTTCTTCTTCTTTTTCAGCTGGAATGACTAAGCTGGTTACATTTTAGTTTTTTAAATACCCTCCTAATTATGTTTTCAATTATTTATTAAGCACTAATGCTCTATACTCACCTTGTTACAAATAAAAGCAATATAAAATGATAATTTTTTTTCTTTAAGTCAAATTTAACAGACATTCATTTATAGTTCAAATGTTGGAATATATGGAAGCCTAGCAAACAGTTTGTAAAATGCTGCTTCAATAAGACTCCTGGATAAAGTCTGGTAATAGTGTCTCACGAAATTAAAACGTACAAATCAGGTGGTTTCAAAACTACTTTATTTGGAGTCCTAATACAATTATGAGCTCCGCTTATTCAAAAGTGCTGAATAAATTTTTTTTAGTTCTAATTTAAATAGTAAATATAAATAAGGTGTTTGTTGTACTGATGTAAAATTTAAAAAATTACATTTATATACACAACAATGATTTACTAGTAACTGGGGATAAGCAGGTTCTTTACTTGTACATTACTATTACACTTATTTTGTTGTGCTATTATATGAATCATTTAAAAAGGAATTTTACACTTCAAAATTACTACAACTGCTATATCTATTTTTACACCAGTTGGTGTTAATAACTAGATAAATAATTTTATGAGTAGCCTAAAACTGTCAAAAATTATTTCGATTCATTAAATATTATGGTTCATATAACTACAGAAGGTTTGTTCTGATAAAATTCAAAGTATAACGATAAAGCTTACAAATAAACAAATTTAATAATATAGAAATGGTAAATTGACTTCAGAACAATAAAATTAATGAAATTGTTGGCCATTTGATTGATCGAGAGGAGATTTGCCGTTCTGGGAATTACATGTTTGTTCTACATGTTCCCTTTTTTCGTACCTCTCGTATCAAATAATATTAGGAAAATGATTTATTTTGTAATTGTTCTGCTAATTAAATGTTCAAAATCACAAATTAGAAAAAACTCTCTGATTATAGTAAATATTATGTGCCATGTTAGTAGATTTGTTTAATGCAATATAATTTTGAACTTAAAGTCAGGCATAATACTCTTCCCAGCATACAATTAAAGCCTATGTTGGCATTTTTTTCTAATGCTCGTACATAAAAATATATAATTTTTAGATAATTTAATTTAGCACTTTTAATATTATTTAACTAACTGGATACATTAAGTCTTATTGGGCCAATGAAGAGGTTTAATGTATCAGTAATACTTTTTAATGGTAAAAAATGAATTTTCTCTTATGAAGGAATAACCGTAAAAGGTTTCTTCTTTATACATTATGTAATATTCAACCCAAAGGAAAGCGACGAAGTTCTAAGTAAAGCATTGAGCACTGCTACTCTATCCGTTGCTTGATTTGAAGGATTTTCTTCGAGACAGTATTATATTATATTTAGACACATCAATATATATGATTAGTTATTTTTATAATATTACCAACTAAAACATAATAAAGTCGTAATTTCATTAGTAAAAAGCTTTTCTCAGCTGACAAACTACAAAACATTAAAGAAGTACACAATATTAAACTACAATGGTTATATATAAACGTTGGAAAGATCATACTACCCCTCTTCAATATTCTACAGAATAATTTTCCTGAGGGTGGTGGATTAAACTGTTTTACAGATAATTATGTATTATGGCTGGGAACTAGCATCAAATAGGACTATGTTTTTCAATTTAATGTATGAAAAAAATTGTTTATTAAGAGAAGAAATCACTTTTTTTGTAGTCATAAAACCAATCTTTACGGTTTAGTTACTATTCTTCCTGTGAATTATCGCTATTGCTCATGATATTACCGCACTTCAACTTAAATTCTTACATATGAGACACATACCCAACTTTTTGTGTATTTTAAGGTAAAGATGACTGGTAATATGAGTGTAGGATGAGTGTGGATAACCTGTGTAGTCTGGTGACTAACTGAGCTCAACAGTACCTTAAAAAGGGCCATTTATTAACAGCCTAAAATCCAGGGTAACTAAGGGACCTGCAGATTTACGTAGAATCCGAACCAAGTAGTATTGGTCTAATGTTCAGCCAATTAACAAGCCTGATTCTCAGTTATCTCCACAACACAATATACAGACAATGACTACCACCCAACACGGATACCCCAGACTTCTACCCATGTACCCATGGACTTCCTAGTACAGTAGTGTCTTCGCCGATAGTAACCATTGGGTGGACACCATGTCGGTATTTAGAGGACTGAGTATAGAACCTATCGCCCACAATCCCCACAGTACTTTGTCTCCAAGTAGTTGGGTTACAACACTCGGCGCCACCAGTGCCGATATGTTGCTAGTGCAAGTTTATAAAGAACTTTACAACACCACCCAACTGTAATAGTTGACAAAAAAAGAGTACTCCTAGACCAATGTCTAACTTTTAAAAATACCCACAAAAATCGGCAGCTGAGTTAAAACGAAAACCAATAAAGTTTAACAGATTACTGGGTCATCACGGGGTATGCACGTTACAACTCTTGTGTTTGTTTTTTCTACTGCTGAGTCCTACACTCTCATGGCCTTGAATAGTACACACGTGAAGTAAATCGATTGTTGTAAGTGGAACCCTCATGATAACTCCGCTTCTTTAGCTCCCAGTTCTATGTAACACAACTCCTTCTAGAATTCGTTGTAAAGAAGCACTGCTAAGAGTTTTTAAGAATATCACAGAATTACCCTTCACGCTTAACCTTCTCAGTTCTTGGGACTACTGCGCTCCTGAATGCCAATGTAGAACTCCGGGATTTTAAAAATTCATATATTAATAACTATAGAAGATAAAAAAGTGTTTATAATTTGTTCGAAACGATTAGCTTATCAAGTTTTACTCATACCAATAGGGAATGTTTTCTTCAACAGTTGGCAGCTCTGCGTAGCTTTGACCTTGAAACAACGTCTTGGCAGAGAGTGACTCAGTGCCGTCTGGACTGCCGCGCTATGGCGTCGCCGCAACAAAAGGCTCAGTGCGTTATTTGGCTTATAGAAACTAATTCTGTTGTTACGGTACAAAGAAACTTTCGACGTAATTACGGTGTTGATCCGCCTTTATTCAGTTTATTCAGTATGAACGTGACATGCCTAAAGTGAATGTTTGGTGTGGTCTTATGCATGATGGAGTCATAGGTCTTTTCATTTTTGTTGAAAGAACTATCAATGGTGATGTCTATTGTGACATGTTGGAGGAATATGTTTTTCCTCAGTTAGATGATATTGAGGCGGAGAAGGGTTTAGTCCACTTCCAACAAGATGGGGCACCGCCACACTTCAGTATGCGTGTGCGTGAGGCACTTGACGCTCGACTCGGCAACAGATGGATTGGAAGGGAAGGACCTATTCCATGGCCTCCAAGGAGCCCTGACATGACTCCGTTGGACTTTTTCTTCTGGGGGCATATCAAGAACCTTGTGTATGGAAAGAAAATCCGAGATGTTGGCCATCTCAGGGCACGAATAATCAATTGCGTGGCAACCGTGCCCCCAGACATGCTGGCCAGGACATGGGAAGAGATTGAATATCGTTATGATGTGTGCCGTGCCACTAACGGGGCTCATATTGAACTGTATTAATATGTAAAAAAAAACTTGATATTACTACCTTTCTAATAAAGTATAAAATATTTATATTCATTTTTCCTTCATTAAAATATTATACTTCAAAACCCCGGAGTTCTTTTATAGACACCCTGTATAAGTACCTGCAATTACGGTGCAATTCAGATCAGTCATACGACTGTGATGAAAAATCTCAGTCAATGGACTACATAGTAAAAGACTGCCCTTTGCGTGCATTGTCAGGGGCCGTTCTCCTCAATATGGAGATAGACGGGCTTAAATTGATTACCAGCTTGAATTTAGCTTTGTGATGTAGTGTGTGATATTTGACGAATAATCAATAGTGAACTGCCTCAGTACAGCAGGAAATATTGAAACTATACAGTAGTTTGACAAATACTATCTATCATTTACTTTGGTATAGTTTTCATAAAATTGGCTACTTTATTAGAAATATTGCTTATTTTTTATGATTAAACGTTATTAATAATGCAACAATAAGTTTATTATTAAGTTAACTTATTAAGTTGAACATAAATCGCTTTTCAGGCATACGGGAGCACTGTATTCAGCAGCCGAATAAACCAGAGACAAAGCAGTACTACATTTGCTCCCCAAGTTGTTCCAGCAATAGTACATTTGCCCTGGTTTTAATTTAAAAAAAATGAATAGTAAAAAAGAAAAAACGATAACTGTTACTTGATACTGATACAAAAACTAAAATTACGTAAGGTCATTTACTTAAAGACCATGGATCAATGCTAATAACAATGCTAAAACATATTTTTCTTTAATATAAATATTAGATGATGAAATTCAACAATACTAAAACTCAAACAGTTAATTTTGTCGGTAACACCTTGTAGCAATTTAATTCGTCTGTTATAAAATGACAATTGAATATGTTTTAATTTATTACAATGAATTTCCTAAATAAGATTATTTTATCTTATTTATAGACAGAATAATACCGTAGATATTTTAAATAATGCATTAAACAACTTAATATTGATTTCTTCTTTGAGTTCTTTATTGGAAATTGTAACTAATTTAAGAAATTCTCAAACATTCCAATAAATTGTCCAGAAACCCACCCGCCCACCCATACACGTACATTGGTATTGATCCACCCGCCCACCCATACACGTACATTGGTACACAATTGTAGGTTAGGACAATTGTAACAAATGTAAGTTTGACATCAATGCAACAGCTGATATGTATATGTTTAGCTGATCAGTATTATGCAAGGCTTTCCTCAAACATTTCATTTCAATAATGTACTATCATTTCTGGAGCCAGAGCATACTATGTAGTGATCATTATTTGAATGAATATTTTGAATGCTGTTTTTAAAACATGGTAAGAATTTCTAGTAATTTTAAGCGCCAACTTCGGACATTCATTATGAAAGGATTTTGTGGAATTATTCACGAATGTTATCTAAATATACAGTAGACACATCTCAAAGGTGTACAATAAATATCTGACAAAATATTTAGTTTCATTTATACTTGAAGTAGATCTAATCTGTTCAGTGCCATTTCACAACTAACTACATACATGCATGACTATTTAGCTGGGCTCAGTCATAAGCCATACATTGTCCACAGGTAAGCTGGGCTAAACCCATTGAGATAACGCTTTGAATATAATCAACTGACAACAACTCGACGGTTCAATACTGATGTTGATGTAATTCATAAACGATAATCACTTCATTTCAAAACCACAAAGCATACATTAATACAAGATTATTAAGGGGGTAATCAACCTAAACGTTAATCTTTTGTTTGGTTTTTTTTATGAATTGCTTACGTGTTTTAGGGAAATTTTTACTTACCGTTCGACCTATGTTACTGGTCATTTATCTTTCATTTGTTTGACAAAATGAGAAATGATTAATGCTTGAATATAACTAAATTTTAATGATTCAATAATAAAGTTTTTGAATCTAAAAAATCAAGTTTGTTCTGATAATTAGTATTTGTAAGAAGCCTTCGACAACAAGACAATCTGTTTAGCCATGATACTTCAGTGGTTTTACAAAATAGGATATTTTTAAGCTTTAATTAAGTGGATTACTAACGTTTATTTTAATGATTATCAACCAATCATATTAATAGCCCACCGATATTTTATTTTATACTTTTATTGATGTCATATGTACAAGTACCGAAATAACTGCTGACATTTCAAAAAATAAAATACGTTTTATGGTAATTTGAAATTATCATAAATAAATCTTAGTAAAAAGGATTTTTAAAATAAACAATAATAATGTCATATTTTATTGGGCCATTTATTTGTAATTGGCAATCATTTAAAGTTTAGAAACAAATTTCCAGCATTCTATATTTTATATTTAAAAAAAATTTAAATATATATTATTTTAACTTTTATGGTCCTGACTACATGTGTGATACAGTACCTTTCTTGACAATTGAAGTACCGACCGTTAGCCCTGTTGGGTATTCGAACTTTGGAGTTTCAACTCCATATAATTCGGCATATTCTGAAGCATTAGTCACTGGCCATCACGGCAAAATTAATCATATAGACTAAAAACAAGCAAATTAAATTTATAATTTTTTTACAGAGAAAAGATTTGATTAACTTTAATAAAGAAACAGCTGCAGTCGAAAAACTAGACAAATAAATAATTTTAAAAATAGCAAATGATCAGGTGAAAGTAAAATTTTAGAATAAAATTTTGAAGTCAGTCGTCTCCAACAATTTAAAAGAAACTCATAAACATTTGTGAGACAAAAATAATCCTTTACAAATTTAAAATGCCCTTATTAATCCATTAAATAAAAACTGATTAGGAAATGCTGTTATGGACAGATTTCCCTTCCTCTAGTAATATAGAAAATTATCTTAACATGTCTTTTTCATCATGCTCAGCAAAACCTACTACTAAAAATTTGGGAAATCCAAGCCTATTATAGACCAAACACAAAGTTCGTATCTCAAACGACTTCCAAACTTAAAAATAATCCTTAGAATTCAAAAGAGCTATAACGAAAATTCGTTTATTGTAGGATATAATAAAACAAAACATAAAAAGGATCAAATTTTTCAGTTTGTAAAAATGCTTTAAAAAGCAGATGGAAATACAAGACGTACAAAACAAATATAATATTTTAAAGTGCAATTAATATTCTAAAGTTTACAAGTGACTGGACAGCATTAGAAAGGTTAAGTATATGTAGGCTAAAAGAGATTAAACTTTCTTTACGCAAAACTAACCCGTATTATAAAGAACCAGATGAAATTGAACCACCAAGAAAGATTAAGAGACTTAAAAAACATCATCAGGTGGAGATGGAATTTTATCAGATTATGAAGTCAGCTGGTACTAAAATATTTTGAAAGATAACATTCAACTAATAAAACATAACTGGCCAACAGAAAGAACTTATGTTGATTGAAAAAACGACATTTTAATGCTGTAGATAAAAATTTAGATTTGTATATAACATTTTTTTTAATCCTTACATTGAGCACCATTTAAAATTCTCTCAAAATGTCTCATGATTGTGTTGAGCCAGAGCTGGAGAACAACATTAGAGAATTTCATTTCACTTTTAAACTTAAGAGTTTTCAGAGCAAATTCTAGATCAAAAATAAACCAGTATACATCACAATACTTTAAACAATCTTACTTTTGTATTCATTTTGTTTTATTAGCCTCCAGAACTGTTGTATTATAGAAATAATACTGGTTTAGATTACCTTTTTCTGTCGTAACAGTTCTTTAATTACATTACTGCTATGTACATTTCAAAGCATATAAAGTTTCATCATCAGGCTTCCAAAAACGTCACTGTTTAAACATTAAAACACTAAAATTATAAAAGATTAAACCATTTAAACATATTCAAACATGAGTACAATACATTTGCCAACTGGTGATAGACACCAACTGACTGTTGTTACTTTTGTGCGTTTGTTGTCTTTAACAATGCATGCTAATCAACTTACCACGAAGCTCTCTTCAAAATGTTAAGAGAACAAGACCTAGAACACTTGCTTGAAGTAAATTAAAACAAAACATGGTGTATACAATTTATGAATCATTTGAAACAAAAGTGGAGTTAATAAAATGATATTTCTCCATTACTATTCATCTGAAGCGTAGAAAAAATAACTCCAGAAATTTGAGAAAACAAAGAGAAAATAAAGGCACATTACCCATTCAGTGATATTAAAGTTAATTTTCTATAATTTTCCAGCTACTTTTAAAACTTGACTTGATACAGGTCCACTCCAAAAAACTAAGAAAATGCTCAACAAATAGGGGAAAAAGTATATTTACAATGTTATTGAAAAATCGTTATGGCTTGTCTCAAGTCAGTTTCCAACTTCCGGAAAAAACATGTTGGAAAATAAAATGGCCTCTTCATTCCAAATACAACAATACAATCATCGGGTTTTTAAATAATGCAAATGAGATATTTGTCAAAAATTTCAACTGCCTTTACAACAATACAAAATATTTACAATAGCAAAATCACTCTTAAAATATGTGAAAAATACACACTAAGTACGTCTCCTATTGAAAATGTCACTTTTGTAAAATGTACAGCAAAAGGGGTTAGTGAAGATATTGAAGCATCTACAGTATTATGATCGAGTCATGTCCATAAATACCTAAAGGTATAGTTTAGTCGAATACAAAACTAATAAGCACATTTATGATGCAATTTATATGGTTATTTTTTAATTGCCATATTAGTAATATTCAAACATAACAACTTTAAATTATGGATTACAACGTTTTTATTTCACCAATGGGAAGCATATATGATTCAAATACAGTATAAATAAGTTGATTATGAGGTCAACATGGCTTTTCAAATATTAAATGTTTGAATGTCGCATGTTCAAACTAAGTGAGTTGGCGTGTTAGCTTCGTCTATGTATTCACTGATGTTTTAAACTCGTTCCAACTATCCAATGGCGGTTATAAATTACATTTCAACAATTACTATTTTAGTTATGTTTGAATGAAGCACTATAATAAAAACAGAATTTAAAATTTGTATATTTTCCAATAAATTAAATGTATTATCTATTAAATTACTCTCATTATTCGTAGACTTTTGTAAAAAAAGCTACTGATGAAACCATTTTAACGAATGTTTTACAAAATAAAGAAACTCATCAGAGTCTTTGTAGGTATTTAGTGACAGTTTTATAGAGTTACAGTATACAAATCCAATAAAATATATTTTCCACTTATCGTTCAGATTAATTAAAATTAAAAAGGAAAAGTAAAAGAGAAGCAATTTTTTATCCGAATTAATATCATAAAAATACTTCAATAATCATTTATATTGTTGTAGTTTACCAGATAAATTGTACTAGTTTATATTACAACACATTCTGTATATCCATTTTAAGTACTTAATTACAAATTTATTCATAAAATCCACTTGCTGAATCGCCCGACGCCAAAACTTCAAGCAACAGCAAGTGCTTGACTTACAAGGAGGTTAGAATGATACGACCAATGGCATGACGATATTGGCCAGCCGAAACTATAACACTCTTAAAGTCTTGCATATTTCAGTTTTTTAACTGCACCTTTCTGATAACTTACTTTTTTAATATGTGAAATTTGTTGTTTTCCTCAACTTACTGCAAATCATTTTTACGTGATTATTAAATGTAACAATTAGCTATAAATGAAGAAAAAGTACGCAAACAAAATAAGAACATCTTCATTTCTGCTAGCTGATCTACTCCCTGCCTACCAAACCAATCTGGACTGTGGTATGGCACGATCCTTGGCAAACGTTCGCAGTGAAGGGAACAGTTGTTTACACTTTTATCTTCAACTGCTTCAACTAACGCTACCTTTAGCGCGGTTGGTTGCTGGTAACGTTCCACGGTGGCTGCTGAGATCTTATTGGTTAAATGTCCTCAGTTGTGAACCTTTATTTTTACAACGTACTAGTCTAAACAAAAACTAACCATGCTAAATTTCATGTCATGCAGGAATTCCACACTAACAACACAAGCATGAAGGGCACTCTGGACATCTCATATCACAGGCTTGCGTTAACAGATAGTATTTTTTTTTCTAAAAATAACTGTGATATTTCACAGTAATCCGACTGAGTTATAGACTGAGTCTTAGAAAGACTCAGTCTATGTTTGTCTTAGAGAGACAAACATTCAACTCTACTAATTTTAAGGACAAAATTTGTGTGAGCCCAATAGATAACCTTTTTTATTCGATTAACGAATCGTTATAATAAAGGATTTAATAATTTATTAGAACAATCAATTTTAAATTATACTGGTTTCATACATTATTGTTCAATGGAAAATTAAGTTTTTTTATTATTCTTGACTAATGCCTTATGACAAATTATTATTATACATCTACGAACTAGAACTAATCTGGAAATTCATAATTTTATTACAATTTCCACATGTTCTTTTAAATTAATTGCTATTGCCATGCATTCTAATATTTCCTTTATTACAACTTTTGTGAATATCCATATTATCATTAACTGAGTTTGTATTATTGTTACAAATCAATAAATAATTGGGATTTTATTTTTAAGGAGTAGTATGGATATTCTACGATTTGTAAAATGCATTATGTTAAGTGCAATAATCACCATACGATATTCGAGAATTACGGAGTTAATTCCTCTTAACAACAATACTTAACATCATTTACAAATTTTAAAAGCTACTGATATATTTATTCTCTTACATCAATCGGAATTCTTCACGTAAACAGTCATTCTAAATCTTAGAAATTAGGCTTAAGCGGCCGGTGTCATAACTATAATCTATATTTTCCGCTGATAACCACGTAAAGGTGCTATTTACATTATTTACAAAGTAACCAGACGTTTCGCCCATACTGTGATGTGGCATTCTCAGCTTACTTTTTAAATAATGTACATAGCATCTTGACGCAGTTGTCACCGTTAAAAATATAGATTATAGTTAATAAGGCTAAAAGATCGAATGAACTATCGTGTTTTGTGGGAGCATGATCATAGTACATTTCAATCACCAAATAGATTTAATATCACATCCAATACCAATCCATATTAATTGTAATACTCTGTGTTCAACATATGTTACCACATTCATAATCGTAATAGCTGATTTACACCCTGCCACAGTGCCAAAGCAATAGCGGGTCATTATGAACCTCGTTCTGGGAGCTTGATCATGGTCAGCAGCTTTGTGTAAGCTGTTTAAGCCTGTTTGTGTAGTGCAGGATACATCTGAACTATATACTGTTTAATGCGATTACATATTCTCGTACAGAGTCATTAGGATATTTAGTAACGCGAACATTTGGAATGTGCTTCGTCGTATAGAGCGGAATGTTTTATTGATGACGTCTAAGCCATTCAAATTCTTGGGCGTGTTTAACCGTCGTATTTAATATTGGTTGGTCAGCATTAGACAACCAATTATTAAAAATTACTCAACTTATAAAAGATTAAATCGGTAAGAACGGAATGATGGTAGGGATTATAAAGTAACAGTTGTCCGAAATATACAATTCAAAACATCAAGGATTAATATCGATCATGGTAAAAACTGAAAATATATAGTCAAAATTAAAATTCGGAATTCCATCACTAATTTCACTCAATTAAAAATGCATATTTATTAAAATCTTTTCGGTGGCTTGCTCAGAAACTAAGTGAACAAAAATACCAACTCTTTTAATATACATAGATAACCCTAGAGCAAGAACATTAAACAATAATAATTGTTATTCTAACCTAAGTATGGCATGACAGTTTGTTTCCAACTTCTGATGGTTTTTTAAAATGGTTATCAAAGAGACTTTCCTTCAGTCAGCGACTCTTTTTAATCCAGTATATCGGATAAAAACGTTCTGATCCTTTCGTTTCCAGCTCTATAAAATAATTTGCACTTTTAGTAATGTTATTTGTCTAGTTCATCTAGGCTAAGAGATAATTTTCATTAATTGTCTCATGTACATAATTTTAAAGTGTATAAACAAAATGCCAATCTACATTTATTAATTTAAAACAATCATTAGATCAAAAGAGTGAATGTGTGCGAATATTAATCAGCAGTTATTTTATGAGCTAACAATACATTAAATTTCAATACAAAAACAAACAATACTCACAGTAGAATACCTATATTTTTTAAATGGAATAAAATCATTTTCGTTCATTCACGTTTTATGACTTAATTATTGTTTAAAAATTATTAATATAATATGGCTGGGTATAAAACGTCATGTATTTTATATTTAGCACATGTAGGGGTTCCAGCGGCAGAGGGGAATCTATCTACCGCTAAGCTGATTTGCTTCACGGGCGCGACTATCTTACAGCGTCAAGAGTTCAACCTTCGCAACGGTGTTTAATTGAAAAAATAACTGTAACGATGTGTACAAGTTTGTTTGAATGCTATTTATTGTTTATATTATTATTCCTTGTGTTATTGCTATTATTAATTGTTATTTAATAAATAATAATTTAATTTAGTCGTTCTAAGCTTTATTCTTTGGTGTTAATCAAGCCAACCAATGGTCACTGCTGCTAATGACGTAAAACAGGCGGGGCTTGTTATTGCACCGTTAGCATGCGGCCTACCGCTCTGGTTTCCATGACACTTTTTCAATAGAACTACACAGTGGGGGAGGAATACTTCTCTGTTTCATTTGCACCACTCTTTGAAACTCACTCACACCAGTGTGTTGAAAAGGTCGTTATCTATTCGGCCTTTGGATAGTAATATAATGAATCTAAATCTTTTTAAAATGCAAAATACCTACAGTTTCTTTATGGCAACTTAATTTATATTGTGAAACATTTAACTTGACGGTTTAATATTTAACGAAGGAGAACTACGCTCGCTTTCATAGTCACGAAAACATGTTTACAAGTTTGGAATGCCAAAAGCCAACCGGAACGTGATACACGCTTTGTTTAATGCATTCTTTTGTGGTGTAAAATAAACATTAAAACTGTATAGTTACCATGGGGTGGATAGTTACCCTATAGTTATCCGAAGTACTTCAATCCTATTATATTTAATTATTGAAATATCTCGTTATTGGCATTATACATTTTATGCATATCATACCAAATTCAATTATAATTTAAAACTATATTGATGAAAAACCTTAATATTCGTGATACTTTTCAATGTAATGCAACATTCTTTTCCAATCACACAAAAAAATATAATCAATGAATTAAAAGCACATATTTACTTGAACGTAAATTGAAAACTATGGACGACTTTTAGTGAAGTACAGTATTGCATTAAGCATCACAGTTAGGAATTATTTCATTTACTGCTTGTTATTATATCAGTAAGTAACTAAACAATTTATTTTGTTAGAGAAGTTCACAATATTAAAAATACTATGGGACACCCCTGCATGCTTCGCGTGACAACCTCGTGACAACCTTCCGTGGTTTAACAATATGAAAGATATAACCTCCTTCACATTAAAATACCACTGTTTACATTCAAAAAGTTTTTAAAACGTTTGGAAATAATTATTTACATTGGAACCGCTGTTACTTTTTGATTCATTCTCTCGTCGTATTATTATTGTAGTTGAAAAACATACTTTGAGGGCTTCCCATGCCCTTCAGGGTGAAAATATTTAAGTAATGTATTAAGTCCTTATAATATTTGTAAATATTATGAGAAATACAATATTTATTAATTCAAAATAAATAGTTATTCATATTTATTGCACAACTATGAACAGAGGCAAATGTTTTAACACCTCAGTGGATAAAATTGATTAAGAAATAAGGTAGGAGTTGCTAGCAAGACATTTTACAACCTAGAAATGTATGTATGGATGAGGTGTTACAACTTACCTAAAGTATATTTTGGTAAAAGTTTACGATTAAATTTGACTATGGCAGTAGTTAAAAATACCACATTAGTAAAACTTAATTAATTGTCAACCACAGAGTTGTGTCGTTTGTAAAACTTTCGCGTTGCATTTTCCCGTCAAGTGGATGATGTACAACCCCTGCAGCCACAACCGCAATGTAACGTTCAGACTCGTCATGAAATGGATGCGGTGACTGAGGGAGTTCATCATAAAGGGTGACTCAGAGGTATGTTTTATCTCTATGTAGCTTTGTATTATCAACTATTAGAGTGTTGGGATTTTTACCTTTTTTTAATTTTTTCGTAATCATATATAACAGCCATGCCGATTTTTTAACTTAACTTTTTTATATTAGATGCATAACTAAGAAACTAGGACAGGCCTATGATCATTTTTTTCAGCCTAAAATGAAAATGAGGAAAGACGAAAAAATTTGTTTCGTTATTATAGCGATGTGGATACAAATTGTGTGAAAGCCCTGATCGCGCATATGGCAAGCCTCATAAAATCGACCCATTATTAAGCACGGTAGTGTAAGGTTTGGTTAAGTTAAGTTAGAATTTTGTAGGTTGTTAAGATTATGTTAGGTTAACCTAATTTAACAATTCAGGAAAAAATCCACAAAGCAATAGACATAACTCGCCAGTTATCATGGGCCTGCAGGCATATATGTGAATTTTATTCAACGAGTTAAGTACCGGGTCATTAGCTGAGCTGGAGATTCAAACATTGGACCTTGTCCTCCCCAGTCCGAAGCCTTAGTCACTAAGCTACCACGCCTGCAAAATTCAAGCCTAAAAGTAGGATACATGACCATTAATAAAATTTATGATTTTCTCATTTTAATTGCCAAAATCATTTAGTAAAATTAATATATTATAACATATTGTAGTTAAGTGTACAGAGTTATAATTAATTGGTCTTACTGTGTGACTGGATATATTAGATATTTTCTAAAGCTTATAGAAATGTATCGCTATAAACACACTGAGTCCCATAAGCCCTAGAATGGTCAAATAGACTTATTTGATTAGAGTGGCTGCAATAAAATAACTTGGTGAAATTTAGGGCAAAGTGGGCCTACATGAATTTTAGATATCAATACTAATATCAATTATAAACTACATAGTGTCAAGCCACTAAAAATGTTTCTAAAATATTTAACAGAATTGAAACAGAAGTAGTAATAATAATAATAACAATAATTTATCATCATTAATAATATTAAATGTTTCCAATTAGTTTACCTACTTAAGCAAACCATTTTTATAACATATAATGTGATTGATGATCCAGGAAGTTTTCAAATGTTCGCCACAAACAAATACTTGAATTAATTGACCTCTATTGTTTCGAACAAATGTGGCACTCGAGTTCATTGCACTTGGAAAAGTGTCTTAGTCAACTTGAGGGTTAATTAGTCGGTAACCCTTTAGATCTAACTTGACACTGAACTAAGTGACAAGATTGTTTATCACTGAGTTACTCGACTGTATTGGTTAATACAAAGTATAACTTTGTTTATAAACTATCCAATGATAAACTACTTCATTCATAAACTTACAATCGTTTTTAATTTCTTAAACTACAATGGTAAGGTGTTAAAACTATATTTATAGCTCTACAGGATGAAAAATAAGTCCTGATACATCTTAACATTTTCTCAACGTTTCCAGGTAAAACAATAAAACTCATTACTCGTAAGCATGGTCAAAATTTGTACTTTTTGCCGTAACTGTCAAATTTATATCACTTCTTGGTGACGGCCCTCTCGAGGTCTAAACAAAACTCTTAATATAAGCATGTGGATATCAAACTGCAGATCATTATCAGTAGAACACAATGCTGCAAACTGTACCTCTAACGAATAAACGGGTCAAATATAATGATCGTTTGAAATTAAACAATTATCTGAGATTAATTTTGTGTAATTTTGCATAGAATGGTTCTTTTGGCGTTATATTTGCGGAATTATGTACTAATAACAGTTACGTTTAACCTGATGTAAATTTAACCTTTGACTTAATTAAAAACTTTCTGCTTACTCCTAGTAGGCCATCTACCAGGAATTACAGCACTCCACTTGATAAGTCTCATTAGTAGGTGTTTGTGACCTGAAAACAATACAAAGCTTCTCACTTCTTTATCTAAAGAGGTTGAATGATCATTTAACTGTTCCAAAATGTTTATCCAATACAATGCACACTGCAAATTGCTGTCATTTTCAAGTTAGTCGTCCATAGAAGATGATATTTGTGGCATTACGTTATGTTAATAAAAACCTTAATCTGATATACATAGTTACATATGATTTTATTACAGATTTTTCTTTTTACTCAAAGTGGTCTGTCCCCAGGAAGGGATATAAATTACACAGGTGTATCAAAAAGTACATTTTACATCCTGTTTTTGTTTGTTAAGTTCCAATGCGTTATCTGGAACGGTTGATAAACTGTTAACCTGTATCAGGACTTACTTTCCACTCTGTATATTTAAAAGGTATAAAATTACCTCCCCTATAGTTCTTGGGTGACTATAAACAACATACTTGTGTTGTATTGTGTACATACATCAATATTGTACGTGAGTGAAGGGTGGGAGGAGGGTATACATGTCATGTGTGATTACGTAGGAGGCCATTACAGTCATGTTTGTAGGGGTGGGTTGGGAGCCTAAATATATAACATGAGTAGGCGGGGGGGAGGCTAACAATATTCTGGTTCCGTGTATAAAATTGTTGTTTTCAACGAAATTCTCTAAACTTTTATATGTATTTAACTATATTTATATCTTTATATATATAGACTACGTGAAGTCGTTTTTTGTCAACGCAACTCTTCCCTTATTTCTTGACCAACTTAAACGATTGAGGTGTCAAAAGATTTTCTTCTGTTCGTAGCTGCCCTATAAAGTCTTCTATCTTCAATATTTTCATCCTGAAGTGTAAGGAAATCCACAAAGTTCGTTTCTCGGCTGTAAGAATAATATGAAGAGAGATTTAAATTAATCGAAAATCTAATTAACAAAACCGTAATATTGAGTTCCCTAACAATACTGGTACCTAACATTACGTTGTAATAACCAATCTAAGTCAATTGGACTTCTAATCGAAAAATGTCCTCGAATATTCATAATTATTTGGACAGGCAATAGAATATTGATAAATTAGAGCTACTTTATTACTTTACTTTGCTGTGAAATGTTACAAATTATAAGGTTGTCTTATGTATGTAATATAATTAGTTGAATGTAGGCAATTAATTCTTACTTACTCCTTCAACGGCACATTATGTTTTCTGTGACATATTTGTTTGTGCTCTCTCCTGTTAGGCTTGGCTTAGTAAAGGGTATTGTTTTTTGTTGGTTATGAACAAGTTATGCCTAAGGACACAAGCTTCAATCTCGTATTTCTCGGTTTTATTGAATATACAGGGTGTCCCGTAAGTAACCAACCAAACTTCTGGAGGTCATTCCTTGGGTTAAAACAAACAAAAAATTTCATGTGTACAAATCGTCTATCTCGCTCCATTATCCGGCTATCTGTCTGTATGTGTTTTTTACTAAAAACTTAATATCTTAAAGGTTATTTAAGATAAAACCATGAAAATTGGTATGAATGTTGATCTTTACAGAATACATGTACTATTTAAATTTCATTTTTTACAACAGTATTTTTCAAAATGGCGGCCATTTTAAATTTTTAAAGCCAAATATCTTAATAACCTTAAATTTTACTAAAAACTTGTAAGTTACAAAAAAGTTTAAGAATTTATTTTTATGAATAATTATATAAAAAGTTTTAAGATTGAACAACTATTAACTGAGAAATTACAATTTTATCAAATAAAAATATGCTTAATATTAATAAAATTGAAAACTTTAGTGTTCAAATTCGATAAAAATTGTAATTTCTCAGTTAATCGTTGTTCAATCTTAAAACCTTTTATATAATTATTTATAGACATAAATTCTTAAACATTTTTGTAACTTACAAGTTTTTTGTAAAATTTAAGGTTATTAAGATATTTGGCTTTAAAAATTTAAAATGGCCGCCATTTTGAAAAATATTCTTGTAAAAAAATGAAATTTAAATAGTACATGTATTCTGTAAAGATCAACATTCATACCAATTTTCATGGTTTTATCTTAAATAACCTTTGAGATATTAAGTTTTTAGTAAAAAACACATATAGACAGATAGCCGGATAATGGAGCGAGATAGACGATTTGTACACATTAAATTTTTTGTTTGTTTTAACCCAAGGAATGACCTCCAGAAGTTTGGCTGGTTACTTACGGGACACCCTGTATATGGCAATATTGGCGACTTTGTTCATCAAATATGAGGTTGTTTATTTTTTACAAATAATGTATTAACTTATTATAGTTTAAGTATTAACAAATGGAGCTGTTATATTTACATAACATGTGCACGCACGTTTTCCTCTTCAACAAAAATTTAAACGCGTTCGATAGTTGATCGTTCGATAGTTGATCCAATATATAAAATCTATACCTATTATGGCTGTAAAACAGTTCTGTTAGATAATTAATTTTGTTTAGTACATTTAATATTTATTCAACGTTCTAAATAGATTTTTCTACAATTTTGACATCGGTGACTTGTACATTAAATAAAGTATAGAGTAACATACGAGTGAAGGTATTATGTTTTATGTGTGTTCTCTAAGAAAATGTCCTTCTTAATGGAGCATCAAAAACCCAAACTATTTGGTATATAATCAAACAATTATTTAAAACCTGATATTATTCAATAACTCACTGCACACCATTATTTTTCTGAAATATTATTTTATTGTAAAATATTTTTAAATAATTTGTCGCTAGTGTTAAGCAAACACAAAATTAATTAATTAAGTAAATAATAAAAATAACTAAATTTCATTTAAAATATACATTTTACTTTAAATAATTATTAAAAATATTAACTTAATGGTTAATTATAAAAATCCCTTGTAAAAATCCAATAACAATTATAAAAGACGTAGGAAAGCTTTTAGTAAATAATTTAAAACGTAGATAAAATCAAATCCAGGCGATTGAGTTTAATTTACTTATCGATAACTCATATGTGGGTGTATAATTAGTTATCAATTGGGATTGTTGTATAGAGGTTTATTTTGGCTGATAGGATTTGCGATATCGTATTTATTTTGATAATGATTGTAATAAAGGTTGGTGGAATGTAATTAAGAGAAGTATTTATCCTGTTTATCGTCTGAAATATTGAAATCGACAAATAAATAAAAATCTAACATATTAAATCCAACTCTAATGTTGGCCTTAAACACATCTTCCCAAGCTCTTTTAGTAACATACTATTGCTTCCAATATTTTATTTATTAGAGAAGGTGGATACTATCAAAATTAACCGATAAGAAATGATGTATATAATTCTTGTGGCGTAAAAAAATCCTATGAACATTTAGTATAAAATTTTAGTTTCAACATTATTAGTTTATACTTGTTTGTACCCATAAAGTAAGGGGCAACTGACTTTAAAAAGAATGTACACATTTCAAAATTATTTTGTATTATTTATTAAAATGAAAAGTTATTATTTATCCTATCAAGTTCAAGTCAAGTCACGGCAGAGTGGTATTAACCCAACTTCCCACTCATACAGGCAGGGTATTATTGACCCAACCACCAACCCATACAGGCAGGGTGGTATTGACTCAACCACATACCCATACAGGCAGGGTGGTATTGACCCAACCTCCCACCCATACAGGAATAATAGTACTGACCAAACTACCAACCATACAGGCATAGTGGTATCGATCCAACCTCCCACCCATACAGGCAGAGTGGTATTGACACAACCACATACCCATACAGGCATAGTGGTATTGACCCAACCTCCCACCCATACAGGCAGAGTGGTATTGACACAACCACATACCCATACAGGCATAGTGGTATTGACCCAACCTCCTACCCATACAGGCAGGGTGGTATTGAACCAACCTCCCACCCATACAGGCATAATAGTACTGACGAAACTCCCACCCATACAGGTGGTCAATACCGCTCCTAAAGGCATAGTGGTGTTAACCCAACCTCCCTCAAATACAGTCATAGTGATGTTGACCCAACCTCCCACACATACGTGCACAGTGATATTGACCCAACCTCCCACCCATACAGGCATAATAGTACTGACCAAACTCCCAACCATACAGGCATAGTGGTGTTGACCCAACCTCCCACACATACAGGCATAGTGGTGTTGACCCAACCTCCCTCAAATACAGGCTTAGTTTTGTTGACCCAACCTCCCACCTATACAGGCAGAGTGGTATTGAACCAACCTCCCTCACATACAGGCATAGTGGTGTTGACCCAACTTCCCACAAATACAGGTATAGTGGTATTGACTCAACCACCTACCCATACAGGCAGGGTGGTATTGACCCAACCTCCCACCCATACAAGCAGAGTGGTATTGACCAACCTCCCACACATACAGGCATAGTGGTGTTGACCCAACCTCCCTAAAATAGATAGATAGATAGATAGAGAAGCATTTTTATTCACAAAAACATCAATTATAATATACAGATCATATAAACGGTGGAAATAGTTCCCCTCATGGGCACATGCCTGTGGAAGGGGAACGGGCCACTACCAGCCAGACGTAAAATAAAATTAAAATGTTACTATTATGTAAAAAAAAAAAAAATAAAAACGTATATAAATAAACTTATGTTTCATAACAATTATTACTTAAGTTACAAATTTACAAAGATACACTTTTATAAACTAAATTTCGTAACATTAGAAGCCACAGCAAATAAAATTAAAATAAAAACTAATAATAATAATACTAAAGAGTACTGTAATCCACTAAAAAAACCTACCATAAAAACCTGACCTAAAACATGGACACATTTCACATTTCAGACACTTGCCCACGCCCATAATTACACAATATTGATACATAAAGCATTACACATTCATACAGGCATAGTTTTGTTAACCCAACCTCCCACACATACGTGCACAGTGATATTGACCCAACCTCCTACTCATACAGGCATATTGGTACTGACCAACCTCCCACCCATACAGGCATAGTGGTATTGACCAACCTCACACCCATACAGGCATAGTGGTATTGACCCACCTGCCTACCCATACAAACACAAAATTATTTGCCACAATTAATCCACATGTCTTATCTATGCTCCAACAAAACATAATTAAAGCAAGAACATAAATTTTAAATATGGAATCTTCAGTCCTGGAATTAATTGTCCTAATCGGTTGCAACCGGAATATCTTTTTTTTAGCGTGGCTCGGGCCCTATACATTAAAATAAATATAATAACAGTATATTAAATTGTTAAATATTTATAACAATTTGTTAAAATTTCTTATTCTGGGAAATAGAAATATATGTTCTCTATTATAAACTTGATAACTCATATTAAAAATTGTCATAGTAAAGACTTACACTTTATTTTTGTCAATACAATTATCTCACTGTAACAAATCGGAGATCTAAAGTAAATGATTATTCCTAGCGTTCTTTTCTTACAAAGCACGTTGCATTAATTTTTAGTTACAGCCGAAGGGAAAGTGTTTGTACAGCAGGAAATTAAAACATATAAATCAAGGTCTTTTCCAAATTACCATATAAAGTAGATTGCCTTTGGACGGTGAATCAGTATTATTTCGGATTTTTTTATGAAATTATCAATTATAAAACGTATTTTTTAAATTATCTTTGAAGTTTAAACAAATACATGCATTTTACTAACTAGACTACACAGTAAATGTTACAAACAATACCTATTAAAATCTCAATTATTGATTTTAAGATATATTTATATACCGTTGTTACATCATAAAACAAGCATTAGAACAAATTAAAAATAAAATAAAAGAAAGGCTGGATTTAGGAGTTCATACTTTGACATCAAATTATTCTTTAATATTTCAACTTCTTTCTGGCCAATTTAAGCAAAACGACCTTTTCAATGCACGCGTAAGATACAAAGAATGGTGCAAGTGAGATAGCGTACTACTCTACTCCCACTGTGTAATTACATTTAAAAGTTGTCATGGCAACCAAAGCGGTAAGCCACGTGCTGGTTTTATGTAATTAGCAGCAGTGACCATTGGTTGGTTTTATTATCACTAACGAATCAAGCTTATGATGATTAAATAAAATCAATTTTTAGTATTCAAATATCATATAATAATAGCACTGACACAATTAATAAATATGCAAACAATAAACAGCATTTAAATAAAACTTGTATAGTTCGTTAAAGTTTTTTGTTCAACTAAACACTGTTGTGGAAGTTGAACTCTTGACGACGGAATTTAGTCATGCCCGTGAAGTAAAGCAGCTCAGCGGTGTAAGGATTCCCCTCTGCCACTATAACCCCTACATGCGCTAAATATAACACTCAGGTCGTTTGCTTCCTAAATAATTATAGTTTTTAATATATATAATGGTGTGGTGTATTATAAAAATTGCATTGGAAAAGTACCTAACCCTTATGTTGTTAAAATCATTCATCCTCTGTTTAAATTCATTTTTAGCATTACTGCTGAGTGAATTGCACAGTGATATTTCACCGGAGTTTTTCATTTTCGATTTATTTTACACTCGTGTGTATGAATTAAAACTTATCCACATAAGGTATAACCACAGTATAATGTAAACACACAGTAGTGGAGCTTACTCTTGAGAAAAATGCCAACTACTTGATACTAGTGATCCTATTGGTCATATCGCAGAGCTACTTCATCTCTCCGTTTACCACGCCAGTGGTTTGCTATACCACCGTTATGATCGCTAACATCACGTGGTTGGCAAGTAAAATGGCTCATCTTCGCTACTGTGTGTAATTATTATATTGTGGTATAAATTAGACACAAATGAATAGGATTGTAATTTTAGTAATGAACACATTTGAGAATATCTCCTGGGAAATCAGCTAAATCCAATACAATACTTGTAATACATGGTAATTTACAGTTGTATCAAGTTATTTTAGTTAAAAATATAAAATGTATAGTATAGGAAACACCAGTTTGAGAATATTTGTAATAAACCCTCTATACAAAAAAAATGCCTCATAAAGTTATTACTGTTATCCGTAAAAATAATGTTGATTTGTATATATTTATTTATTATATCTAGTCCCTACATAGGTAATGCATTTTTATTAGTTATCTGTAAAAATGTTGATTAAAATATTGGCTGACAATGATTATTCTCATAAATGTCTAAATTTATTTGTTGTTGCAGTATTAATTAAGATAAATTAAAATTTGTTTGAAAATAATTTAACTAAATATGATTAAAGTATAACTATCAGTTACGTGACATGTTTTATAACTTGTCGAGCTCTTGTTATGTAAGCTAACTAGCCTCAGGTCTTGTTTCTTCATTAACAACAAAGTGCAGTAAACAACAACATAGTTAAATTACACAAGTTAACTATTTTCTAATAACATTCTCTTTACAAAGAACTCAAAATGAGTGTCTACCTACCATTTTCTGTTGAGAAAGGTTTTACATAAACACTTTAGGTCACAACATATATTTTAGTCGTAACATACTTTTAAGGGGTTTGTTGTAAGAGTCTCAGTTACTTTATCCCAATTAATATTTACCTGTTAGGGTTATGATTGATTTTTACTAAATCTTTTAGGTACTGTTAAATTGACCTAAAGTGGGCTCTAAACACTACGACAAATTGTAACGATATGATTGTTAAGACAGTGTTTACAAATTGGCTAAAATCGGCAAATAATTAAAAAGTTCCAACATTTTCTTTAACCATGACATAACTTCCTGTTCAATTCAAGTTCTGATCAAAACATTTTGTGTTCTAGTCTATGTACGCTTACTTTTCATACATCTGTTTAACATCGTTGCCAGTTTGATGTGTATTGGCGTTAACCACCAATTTCAAATCCAATTATATAACTTATCGTAGGGTGTATCATTTACAAGCTCTGACTAGCATGCGATTTTGAGTTGCAACATCCATATCGTTACAACAAGTCGTAACAGTTACTCCTTTACTGTCCTTTTAAAGGAGACTTTATACAGGACACGTTAGTAACAATTTCAAAGGTACAATCTTCACGTGATACTATGTGATTCAGTAGTAGCACTCTGATGTAGTAGTACAGTTGTAATGTACCCACCCCAAGGTACAAATAAATGGGTTGTAAGCGCATATTTATGTAAATTACGTATAAATTCAATTACGCTTATAAATTATTGATTTCAGTTCTGCCACAGATTTATTAATTGACATTTCTGTTAAATAAATAGAGAAAACTGATTCATTTATAAGTTGAAAGTGTGCTGTGAGCTAACAAATACCATCATAAAGTTAGTTTTTATTTGATATGTTAAAAACTAATATTCTTATTATGAACAGTTTTTGGTTTGCTTTTGCAGTTATTTATAAAGTGTTTATCTACAAATTATATTATTTAATTCAGACTATAGTACAATTATAATATCAATCACAGCTGCAAAATGTATCAAGGAAGGTAAATCAATATTTGCTCACTAAACCAATGAGTAAAATTTTCGTAACAATCGTCATTTAATTTGCATTGGTTTGAATTTATTGTTCTATTTCTTTCTTTTTCTCTATACGAAAATGTCAATTCACACTTGGTAGGTGTGATATTCTTCATAGTATATTATATTGTAGTACATTAAAATCAATAATCTCTCTTGTATCAAGGATAAACCATCAATAACAGTCGTCGTGAGTCAGCGCAGTTATGTATTTTTTTAAAGACTTATTTATAATTACAAATATTTTATTGAGTTGTATTCGACAACGACCTTTTAAAGGAATCTACATACGTGACATATACTTTTTTTGTTGTTACCACCAAATATTTTCGAAGTTATCAAGAATAGGCTTCAAAGAGGCATTAAATTAGTTAAAAATCGTGAGTTTTAGTTTACTCAATAACCACGAGCAGACAGACCGTCATCATACGATGATAACATTTGTTTTATGTGTTTTATTTTCTTATGATTCTTATCTTATTGTATTTTATAGTTATTAAAAGTAATATATGTGTGTGTGTGTGTGTGTGTGTGTGTGTGTGTGTGTGTGTGTGTGTGTGTGTGTGTGTGTGTGTGTGTGTGTGTGTGTGTGTGTGTGTGTGTGCGTGTGTGTGCGTGCGTGCGTGTGTGCGTGTGCGTGTGCGTGTGCGTGTGCGTGTGCCTGTGCGTGTGCCTGTGCCTGTGCCTGTGCCTGTGTCTGTGTATGTGTCTGTGTATGTGTCTGTGTCTGTGTCTGTGTCTGTGTCTGTGTCTGTGTCTGTGGCTGTGTCTGTGGCTGTGTCTGTGTCTGTGTCTGTGTATGTGTCTGTGTTGTGTGTGTTTCACCACTTAAGCATATGTTTAATGATTATAATTTTACATTTCAAAAGTGATCATAAAAATTATTTTACACAAAAAAATACTATGCAGGATATATTTCCTCTAATGGAGCGGAGTGAGTGAGTCAATCAACCTTGGTCTTGAAGAGGCCAGATTTCACATTGTTTTATTTATTAAATGCAGAACTCATATACGGTTTGTATACTCTTTATAAACCAACGTTATATTTAAGAAATTATGTTTAAAATATATTGTGTTCAAATACAGTGTACACAGATAAAATAACAAGAAACTAATTATTGTTAGGATAAATAAACTGCCGTGTTTTTTAAGTAGGTTTTAATGATTATCTTTAGGATTATGTTAGGAAATATATAGGATAAACATACATTAAAAATATCCTAATATATATATGTGTATATATATACATATATATATATATATATATATACATATATATATATGTATATATATATATATATCGTGTGGTTTTTTGTCAGCTACCATTTAAAAGCTACAATTAAAAAAAACCATAACATAAATTCGGAACAGGTTCAAGCGATTACATTATAAAATAATAAAAATATAAAGTGATCTCTCTTTACAAAGCTAAATCCAATCTATAAATCCATTGAAGCTCGCTTCACTGATTCCATTTATGCTGGCTAATCCCTCCGTAAAATAGCGCATGAGTCAATCTGTAACTATGTGATCTATCGTTGAATAAAATCTCCCATCCGTTGTTTGGATAGTGAGGGGGGTAATGTTGTTCGCGTCCACAGCAAACCTTTAAAGTCGTAAATTTATGTACCCCCTGGGTAGTTAATCGATCAACAAAGTTGGTAGCTGGACCGTCAAGAATTTTTAATCACCCAGCTGCGGCACCTATCACACAAAATAAATAATGAAGTCATATATTATTGGTCCTGGCGTAGGACCAAATAAAAAAGGTTTGTCACTTCCATTTATAGTGTTCTTTGTATAACTTACCCTGATTCCTGTTTTCAGGATACTGTCGATAAACAAGCCTGTTTTACTCTCTGATAATGCTTTGAAGCACATACCAACATAGATGGCCGGAAAGGCTTTTGCAGTGTCCATCGTGCCATTGTGTTCAATGGCGATTGTACTCCATTGGCATTAATCAGATTGGCTTATCTAACATTGACATACTACTTCATATTTATATAGCAGATCTCCTTCAGGTATTTAATTGACTGCATTATGTGCCCATGCTCTAGATAAGTGGATTTAAGAATCTATTTACAATTTATAAAGGTGGAAGAAACTGGATATTTTCAACTTATTTTGTGATAAAATGGGGAGCAAATATTTTTCCGCTTTAAGAACTTTTAAAATATTTACGTTAATTTATGTTTCCAACCATTTGTCATCTTATAGCATATATATTCACTGTTATAATCTACTAAAATGACCTTGTTTTTGAACTATATACACGTGCCCTAATACTATGTTTTCAATTAAGTTTATTATAAAAAACATAGACCATTTGAGCTGTATTTTTTTACTGCTCCCGTTAATGATTTATGTTTATATTAAAAATGCGATTTATTCTTTAGTTTTGTATCAACCTAGAAGAATATGATCTATTGTTTATCTTTTTTTAGGTTTGTTTTTGAGCTAATTATATTTTCGATAATAACTTTCAGAATAATCAAACGTAAGCTCCTAATCCCTATTTGTGATTAATTTTTGATAATTCTTACTTATAATATAAAAGGTTATTTGTGTGAATTTTCTTAGTTTGGTAAAATGCTTTAACTAACTTCCTACATATCTAAGTGTCCAGATATGTAGTACACTTAGATGGTTTCCAGAGAACAGTCGAGAAAAATCCAAAATGTACTGCATAATCTTAGATTTCTGTTTTCTGACTGTTTCTTGTTGTATGAAACCTGTATGTAATAAAATTATTTCTTTGCTTGCAAAATTTATAGCAGTGGGTTTGTTTTTCAGTGACTACATTTATGTTGTGGGTTTGTTTATGATAATTTTGTCATATGTCATATATACAGCACATCCGCAGAACACTCTACCAGAAAATCTGTCAGATTAAAATAAACAAAAGATTCCAACTAAATTATAGCATGATTAAAATTAGTATTCTTTTTTCTATTAATTATACTATTTAATATCAATGTGTTTTTCTTTATTTTTAATTAAATTCTTAAGTTAATATTTAATCCATCAAGTTTTCTGTTGGAATGTGATATGCTACATTATGCCCTTATTTTATACGTCATATAGCCTTCTACGAGTTTAACCCATGTAATTTCAATATTTATTGAAACATTAAATGTGTATTATTTATATTTTTTAACGGAATTCCATAAATACCAAGAATTACAGTTAGTAATAACTTAAGATTTGTTTTAAACCTGCAAAACCATTTCCCAAATAAACATTATTCATTAATTGTAAAATATAATTACACTCGAATCCTCCTATTTATATCCGTATGACCTTATAGGTAATCAATCCTTATCAACCACGAAAATCAACAAACATAGAGTACTTGCTATGAAATGAAAGGCTGAATTTGTGAAACAGAAATTATCGAACATAAAAGCCTAGTCATTCCAATCAGTGTTGTTCATTTGTAATTCCAATTACGATCCCAAAACAATCTGCAGACCGTTGTATGGAAGTCAAGGCTAATGAGTCTCTTCTCTGGCAGACACAATTATAGATGTTTGTGCACATGTATGAATGGACTGTGAATTGCGACATCAATTAGTAGTGTTTCAAGTTGTTTACACGTTCTACTTTTCCCTGAAATCTCAGCCATTTCATTGAACCAATCGATGCTAGCGATCCTAGCGGTGGTGTAGCAAACAACTGGCGTGGTAAGCGGAGATATTCCGTAGCTACGCGATACTACCACTAGGATCGCTAGTGTCTAGCGGTTGGTATTTATCTCAAGAGTAACCTTCCCTACTGAGTCTTTATACTACACTATGATCACCCTTTGAACATTCTGAACCTGACGATTCTATTACGTATGCATAAAGAAACTATTGAGAGTTAAATTATTAAACAAAATATCCAATATTTTCTATAAGGATCAGCATAGCAATTAGTATACTCCTATCATCTTTCAATGAGCACTTAACAATGTCTTACTTATAAGAACTGTTAGGACCTGTAACATTAAACAATACATTAAATTCAAGTAGTATTATTAGCAAACTATCAACAAAAAATAAAACAAAATAGTTGATGTTTTCATAATTACACATGCGCCTTTTTTAGGACGATTTTTTTTTTAAACTTCTGGACAGTATGTAGTGAAACACGACAGTACTTAGTGTGATATAAAACCTCAAATCAAATCAGTTTTTATTGCAGTGGACATTTAGCATGTATTGCAAAAGTCAATTTTATTTAAAAAGATATTTTATGTCTAGTTAAAAAATTTGGTTTCACCCACACTACAAAACAATCTCTCAAACATACAACATTTCTGCACATTTATACATCCAATTTTCCCACCTCCAGTTCCGGTGTCAGCCTACCCACTGTGTGGTCTCCAAGTTATTCGCCAAAAACTCACCCACACTATAAAAGAGGCTAGAAAGCCTTTTAATGGAGTTTTAAACGCCTTCAGCAATCTGGCGATTTTTATACAATTTGGTAGTTTATTGTAAAGATGGACACCTGCCTCTGAGGGCAAATGCTCGTAAGTACTTCTTTATTAAGTATTCTGTGCTTCCCAGTCCTATAGTTGGGAACCCAGCCTAAATACTTAATTATATAAGTTATACAATACCATATGGCATAGTTTGCATTTTAATTTCCCTAATAAAGTCATACTATACTAAATTATATATTGCAATATTAATTATGAACAAAAACAAGGCACCATTTAGAAACATTATAATAATGGACATTGTCCTTCATTAGTATGACTTACAGAAGAAGTATGTTTACAAAATATTCGAACATTGATCAGAGCGTTCGTGGTTTAAATTGTAATTCATTCACTGTATGTTGCCTTCGTCGATATTTTCTGAGAAGAGGAAGCTCACGACACGACTCATGAACCATGGGTCAGTAGTCTTGGGGGAACTCACGACACGACTCATGAACCATGGGTCAGTAGTCTTGGGGGAACTCACGACACGACTCATGAACCATGGGTCAGTAGTCTTGGGGGAACTCACGACACGACTCATGAACCATGGGTCAGTAGTCTTGGGGGAACTCACGACACGACTCATGAACCATGGGTCAGTAGTCTTGGGGGAACTCACGACACGACTCATGAACCATGGGTCAGTAGTCTTGGGGGAACTCACGACACGACTAATGAACCATGGGTCAGTAGTCTTGGGGGAACTCACGACACGACTAATGAACCATGGGTCAGTAGTCTTGGGGGAACTCACGACACGACTAATGAACCATGGGTCAGTAGTCTTGGGGGAACTCACGACACGACTAATGAACCATGGGTCAGTAGTCTTGGGGGAACTCACGACACGACTCATGAACCATGGGTCAGTAGTCTTGGGGGAACTCACGACACGACTCATGAACCATGGGTCAGTAGTCTTGGGGGAACTCACGACACGACTCATGAACCATGGGTCAGTAGTCTTGGGGGAACTCACGACACGACTAATGAACCATGGGTCAGTAGTCTTGGGGGAACTCACGACACGACTAATGAACCATGGGTCAGTAGTCTTGGGGGAACTCACGACACGACTAATGAACCATGGGTCAGTAGTCTTGGGGGAACTCACGACACGACTAATGAACCATGGGTCAGTAGTCTTGGGGGAACTCACGACACGACTAATGAACCATGGGTCAGTAGTCTTGGGGGAACTCACGACACGACTCATGAACCATGGGTCAGTAGTCTTGGGGGAACTCACGACACGACTAATGAACCATGGGTCAGTGGTTTTGGGGGAACTCACGACACGACTCATGAACCATGGGTCAGTAGTCTTGGGGGAACTCTCGACAAGCTCCAAGTATTGGTAAGAAAGCAGGAACTTAACTTAGTAATAACTGGATGAGTGGTTCGACTTCTTACCTCCTAAAACTTTTGAATGATTTAGATATTTAAAGATATTTTAAATATCAACAAACCATAAAATTCATCGTATTCAAAGGCAATTTAAATTATTTCTTTTATAACACTATCTTAAGATATTTATCTTTACTTCTTAACTTTAGTATTTTATATAAGTTGACTCACTCACATTGAGTTAAAGATATCTACAATTTTTTTACTGCATGACAAACAAGTAAAAATAAAGTAAACCATAGAAAAAAATGATACATAATTCGCTTTCTTAAGGCCACAGTGAACGAGACGTGGTAGTTGTAAGTATATTATAACTGATGGGACAACTTTATTATTAATTACTACGTCAATCTTTGAAGACTTGTTGGGAATAAAGGAGTGACTCATTATTCATATGGCAAGGTGAAGAAATAGCTAGTCGTCACACAAACTCAACACAAATTTAGCAAACTATTGTATGTGACCTCTGTGTCTTTCTTCTCTGTGACTATTCTGAACAAAATGTTCCAAAAATATTCAAAACTTAACTAACTTAAGTTCCTAACTATAATAGAAATCGAAAATGGCATTTATTCTGTATTTGAAATATATTGTATATTTTCCTCCTTAAATTGTGAAGGAGGCATCCTCCCTTAAGGTTGAAAAATAATGTTGAAAATGGCCAACCATAAAAATATTAATGCATATCCAAGCATACAACATTAATAATACAATGTTTCTTAATTGTGTAACGTAAATGGATGCAAATACTAACATCTTTTAACGCGGTCATGATTTGTGTTTGATAAAAAATTATATGTCTAACGATAATAAATACCTTATAAAGTAACACAAGTATTTATCGTATGATTAAAGATCTGTAACTGGATTATAATAGAGACGATGGGGATGTTAACGGACAAAATTACAAAACTCATCCCCTGAACAATACCCTATATTAGTTAAATATAGCACACATGCGTCTAGTCATAAATATATTTTTACATACAGTTTAATTCAGCATAATATTTTGCAAAATAAAACCAATTTTGTATTTTTTTTTAATATGTTAATATCTACATGTATATGTCAATGTGTACATGTTAATTTAAAATGTGCATGTTAATCTACTACCATTGTAAATGGAATATTAGTTTTTAATACACAAAATAGGGCAGAACGACACAACTGTCACGTTTCAAATGGTCAAATTGACAGTGATGTTGTGGACTGCTATAACGAAGTATTCACTAATTGACAGTGATGTTGTGGACTGCTATAACGAAGTATTCACTAATTGACAGTGATGTTGTGGACTGCTATAACGAAGTATTCACTAATTGACAGTGATGTTGTGGACTGCTATAACGAAGTATTCACTAATTGACAGTGATGTTGTGGACTGCTATAACGAAGTATTCACTAATTGACAGTGATGTTGTGGACTGCTATAACGAAGTATTCACTAATTGACAGTGATGTTGTGGACTGCTATAACGAAGTATTCACTAATTGACAGTGATGTTGTGGACTGCTATAACGAAGTATTCACTAATTGACAGTGATGTTGTGGACTGCTATAACGAAGTATTCACTAATTGACAGTGATGTTGTGGACTGCTATAACGAAGTATTCACTAATTGACAGTGATGTTGTGGACTGCTATAACGAAGTATTCACTAATTGACAGTGATGTTGTGGACTGCTATAACGAAGTATTCACTAATTGACAGTGATGTTGTGGACTGCTATAACGAAGTATTCACTAATTGACAGTGATGTTGTGGACTGCTATAACGAAGTATTCACTAATTGACAGTGATGTTGTGGACTGCTATAACGAAGTATTCACTAATTGACAGTGATGTTGTGGACTGCTATAACGAAGTATTCACTAATTGACAGTGATGTTGTGGACTGCTATAACGAAGTATTCACTAATTGACAGTGATGTTGTGGACTGCTATAACGAAGTATTCACTAATTGACAGTGATGTTGTGGACTGCTATAACGAAGTATTCACTAATTGACAGTGATGTTGTGGACTGCTATAACGAAGTATTCACTAATTGACAGTGATGTTGTGGACTGCTATAACGAAGTATTCACTAATTGACAGTGATGTTGTGGACTGCTATAACGAAGTATTCACTAATTGACAGTGATGTTGTGGACTGCTATAACGAAGTATTCACTAATTGACAGTGATGTTGTGGACTGCTATAACGAAGTATTCACTAATTGACAGTGATGTTGTGGACTGCTATAACGAAGTATTCACTAATTGACAGTGATGTTGTGGACTGCTATAACGAAGTATTCACTAATTGACAGTGATGTTGTGGACTGCTATAACGAAGTATTCACTAATTGACAGTGATGTTGTGGACTGCTATAACGAAGTATTCACTAATTGACAGTGATGTTGTGGACTGCTATAACGAAGTATTCACTAATTGACAGTGATGTTGTGGACTGCTATAACGAAGTATTCACTAATTGACAGTGATGTTGTGGACTGCTATAACGAAGTATTCACTAATTGACAGTGATGTTGTGGACTGCTATAACGAAGTATTCACTAATTGACAGTGATGTTGTGGACTGCTATAACGAAGTATTCACTAATTCTGTTTTACCAAAGCCCAGATGAATTTCCAATAGTCCAATAACAATTTTGAATTACCCATCAACGAGTTTAATATGTACATTTGAACATGTTAGAAATGAAAATCAACTATAAAAACAAATAGTCGTTTAAAATGTGAATTGGAATAATTTCACCTAATCATAATATTATATTCAAAAAATATATGTTATATAAAAATTATAGAACTTAAGTTAAATCTTTATTATTCACTTTATACAAAACATTCATATCTAAGTTGTTACTTTTATCATATTAGTCCAATACAACAAAGCATATTATCTAGTTGTGTAATTTCTCCTCGTTGTAAAACAAGAATAAAAATTGTTTATTGTCCTTATAGTCATCATTCGATGCTATTTCCTTAAACTGCTATTAAGTGGAACATAATTTTTTGGTATTTTACTAAAAACTCATAGAAATGATAGTTATTGAACTTTAAATTCTAAAAGTATTGAAAACAACAAATGCTTATTTAAGAAATTATATAGTTTAAAAAGACGCAAATTTAGTTCATCTCATTGCCTTTTGTGTTGTTATTTTATACCCTTTCCACGCCAACTATCCCCCGGAGTACAGGTCGTAAAGGCACTGTCTCAGGCTACAGTCTTGTTACGGTCCATAAATGGCCACATTCCCCCGGAGATTCTGCTGCTTCATCTAAAATATATTGTCCATGCCCAGAAATTTATTTGTCTGCAATAGTATGGGTGAAATATGTACCCAAAGAATTTCTATGTATTAAAATTTATAGTAGTGTAATATTTTCAAATGTATTATTTTCAATTGTATCATTTTAAATAGAGTTTAAAATACATTTTATTTTATTTTAAATAAATAGTTTACGCTCAGAAAATATGAACTGAAAAATTAACTTACACAATTGACAATACTTCACAATTCTAAAATAAAATCACAAATGGGATATGCATCCTCCTTCGTGCTTTCACACGTAAAATATTTAACGTTTCTGAAGGAATATTCCATCATAGAAACAAATAGCAGTAAATAGTTTGAATAATTTTATTGGTTTTAAAAACAATTGGTATTTCTATTTAAAAATTAAATCATTTTTCACTAAATATATCAGTTTCTATTCATATCAAATTATAATGAATGTAAAACTGTAAATACATGTATTCTTAGTGTAATTTATGACTCCTATAATCTATCTACAATAGACAATATAAAATATGACTCGCTTCATACCTAACTAAGATTTCTTATTTTATATGTTAGATAAATTCCAGATACATCCTCGTAAGCTATACGTGACAAGCAATGTTTAAAAAAAAAATAGTTGTCAATTTTGTTAACCAACGAAATCAACTGAAATATTATAGAAGTGTCACAGTAATATATTAGAATCTTTGTAACATTGATTAAAAATAAAATAAGTGTATTCCAATATTTACAAATAACTGTGATCTAGTTATTTATTTATTAAATCGTGTTAATAATAAAAACTTAAACATTATCAACAATTAAACTTTTTTTTACTTTTTTTACATTATTTGATGATTGTTGACATGCTGCCACAACTGATATTCGTCAACTTTTGTTGGTTACTTTTCAACGTAGGAATCTTGCACATAATCTTAAAGATTAACTTGTCTTGGGACTACGAGTTTTATCTCGTACATTTCATCTAAAAAAATAGGTGCAATATGGAACAATATTACCTTTGTTGATTGTTTTATAACAATGTTTTAATACTCAATGAATGTAATTTAGATAAATATTTTATTAAAGATAATCGTCAGTTGATCCACTCGACTTTTAATAATCGTCACAGACGAAAGTAAATCCCCATTTCACTGTGTACTTAAAGAACTCTCTTACCTTATATCTTTTAAATTCCAGACCTGCAGATTAAAGCATTTATCTGGTTTGCAGATTTGAACACACATTAAATGTTCAGTTGCGCAAATAATATGTCTGCCAATTACGTAAACTATAGATCTTGGGTTACAAGTTATGTTATTTACTTGAGTTTGGTAAACTTGGCATAACTTCCAAAATATGATAATAACATAAAGTATAAAAGAACTTTTTTTTAAATTAAAATTGGGATTTTTTTATTACTCTTATAAATTAATATTTTATCCCTGATTAAGACCTTAAACTAACTGAAGTTCCTTTTCACAGTAAAATTGTCAAAATAATGACAAAATAAATTATTGTTATAAAGAGACAACTAAATTTATTGTGTAATAACAGTTTACAATTACCTCATTTTTAATGTTTAAATGATTTCAATCATATTATTTGTTAATTAAATATTATACTCACCCTACATCAGGCAGTCGCAGGTATTATGTGGTCGATTGAAAGATGGTCGATAGTCAATGCAAATCCATACGGTAGCCGTAACGTGTGATTTCCGCAGTTAATGTGGAGATTGCTTGTTTAATTTCCGAGTCAATAACGAAGAGTCTAGTTGACTATTCTGCATAAGTCAATGATATTCTGAAAATAGTGTTGTTTTAGTTTTCCAATGTCAGGTTTATTGAGGTTTATTGATAAATAGATTGTATTGTATTTACAAACTTCATATAATAAGTAACAAACTATACAATTGTATTTTAACGGTCCGAAATATGAATATTTTAAAGTAAATATGTCATAATATTTTGTTGTTTTTCTGTTCATGTTTGATTATTGATGTAATTTATATTACTATTACTATCTGTTATGATTATTGATTTATGTTGTTTATTTCATACTTTACATTGACTAATTCTTGCAATAAGAATAAAATACTACAGAGAAGTATTGCCATAATATAGTTTACATATTACTATAATAATTGCTATAATTAACACACTATTCTAAAAAGGTAAAAAACTTTTAAAATGTTTCTTTCAATGACAGTATCAATATTTTGATTAAATTTAGTTTGTTTTTTAGCATTATTCATTCTGAAAGATAAATTTAATCACACTGTATAAACTGTGTATTTGCAAATCAAAACGATAAAATTTATGATTTTATAACAGAATAATGCCTTTCTTATATTACTGCCGTTCACTATATTGTAAAACAACTAATTGGCCGTATATAAACAAGTCAGTCAGTTCAAATGCATCATTTGGGTGCCACATTTTTACGGTAGTTTAAACTGAAATACAGAACAAGACTAAGCAGTTTTACATTATTTAATAATACAGTGCTGATCCCCAAGCTAACGTAATAGGAAAGATAATATAACTCTACTTTTTGTAAAGGCACGTTTCAACTTATTATTTAAGCTGGTGTTAGTATTATTGATATATTATTGTTTTCATTTTTCCATTTATTTCATCACTCTAATAATTTATTGTCATAATCAAAGACACATCAATTTATTTCATCCCTTTTGGAGCTTATTAATTTCATTAATTTTTATACATACACTCATGTTTTAACAAATATATATAGTAACAAGAAGTGTAGTTGGGATTAAAAAGATTTTTTTTAACATCCCAACACTACTAATACACAGCTGAACGTAACATTTACACAGTTGTTTTTTAAATATCTTCATTTGTGCTTAAATATCTTTATATATTATGCCTTGTTTGAAATGACATCCGTTATCGAATAGTGATATCAAAATTCAGATCAAAAATTGTAATAAGCTTATCCTTCCTGTGACTAAGTAACTCCATTATAAAATATTCCGTTTGGGGAAGCTGGTGGCCAAGCAGTCTAAGGCAGCAGGACTTGGGGCTGGCACTATTTATTATTAATGTTTGGGGAAGCTGGTGGCCAAGCAGTCTAAAGCATCAGGACTTGGGGCTGGCACTATTTATTATTAATGTTTGAGGAAGCTGGTGGCCAAGCAGTCTAAGGCATCAGGACTTGGGGCTGGCACTATTTATTATTGTTTGGGGAAGCTGGTGGCCAAGCAGTCTAAGGCATCAGGACTTGGGGCTGGCACTATTTATTATTAATGTTTGGGGAAGCTGATGGTCAAGCAGTCTAAGGCATCAGGACTTGGGGCTGGCACTATTTATTATTAATGTTTGAGGAAGCTGGTGGCCAAGCAGTCTAAGGCATCAGGACTTGGGGCTGGCACTATTTATTATTAATGTTTGAGGAAGCTGGTGGCCAAGCAGTCTAAGGCATCAGGACTTGGGGCTGGCACTATTTATTATTAATGTTTGAGGAAGCTGGTGGTCAAGCAGTCTAAGACATCAGGACTTGAGGCTGGCACTATTTATTATTAATGTTTGAGGAAGCTGGTGGTCAAGCAGTCTAAGGCATCAGGACTTGGGGCTGGCACTATTTATTATTAATGTTTGAGGAAGCTGGTGGCCAAGCAGTCTAAGGCATCAGGACTTGGGGCTGGCACTATTTATTATTAATGTTTGAGGAAGCTGGTGGCCAAGCAGTCTAAGGCATCAGGACTTGGGGCTGGCACTATTTATTATTAATGTTTGAGGAAGCTGGTGGCCAAGCAGTCTAAGGCATCAAGACTTGGGGCTGGCACTATTTATTATTAATGTTTGGGGAAGCTGGTGGCCAAGCAGTCTAAGGCATCAGGACTTGGGGCTGGCACTATTTATTATTAATGTTTACCTTTGTATTATACTGGATCTTCCTCTTACTCACACTGGATTACTTCCCCACACAGAGCAGTATTCTATAGGATTACACAGAGTAAAGGGTGTTTATTACCTGCCACCATACTCTGGATTTTATTGTCCGCAAAGTCAATATTAAATGCAAATAAAAAGAACGTTTTTATTTACTATGGTAAAATTTTACACTTTTGTCAAAAAAGAGAAATGTACTGACTAGACCTTCTTGGAGTCAGATTTCAGTGGTATTAGACGTTTTTTTTTTATTCAGTTTTATTTTTTTCTAATATAATACACCAAAACCATTTAGAAAAAATGTTATTTAATAAATTTCTAGTCATATTTATTATACAAAGCACGTGAAAACTTGAAAAACTATTTTAAAAAGCGTGATATGCTATCTGCACCAACTCAAAGTGGCCTTCAGATACTCATAATCACGCTGCCTAGTGTAAGTGGGGAAGAGGGAGTTAACTGACACTGTTGTTGTATTCAGACAATGGTTTGGAGACGGAGACAAGTATAGTGACCACTGGGTAGTCGATGGATTGTCACTATACCAGCTTCAAACCTCAACTCCAGATATGGCTTGACCGAGATAGAATTATCCATTGGTGATGACTGCTGTAAAGGAGATCGGCCTCTCCTTTATGTAGAGAAAAATATAAAACTATCATTATGCTATGAACTGTCAAACTATTAGACCTTGTCTGTATATGGAAGTACATAAAATTAAATCCTTTGCGTAAATCCCTTTAAGAGGACAATATTTTCCCAAGAAAACCATTCCCATAAACATTATACAAGAAAAGTAACATTCTTCATTACCCAATGTACTACGAAGGGACTTCTTTGTATTCTAGGGAATCCTCTACGAGGAAGTTCAAAGCCCCTCTCTTTGATTTTCTCCTGCCAAACTGTATTTTTCTACGGTGTTGCTGAGTACACGGTGGGCACAGATACTTAGCTCGGGACCCGGTGTTGTGGCTTGTAGCACCTTCTAACAAACATACCTTCTATGCTCTTGTGAAATATGATTGATACTTTTAGATCACTTATACACAATTGTATTTAAAAATCTATTAAATGTTTTATAATATTAGCTATTCTGTATGTTCCATTGTTCTTTGTTACATTCTGTATGTAGTAAACATGACATGTTTTTGCTCGAAAGAGTGTTTATGATAGTAAAAATATTCGATACCCTCTGGAAACAGAACCCTGATATATTTCGCTTTAAGAATGTCTCAGCAATACAGGTATAATCCTGACGTTATTTCTTGGGCTATGGTGTTGGATGCTGCAAGCGATTAAATAAACACTGTCTTAAAAACATGAGCTATTCCAATAAGTAATTCCGGTAAGCAAGTGCCACACATTCAAGCTGGGTTTGTGGGATTAGAGATATATGATGGGTATGGTTTTAGGCCAAATCGTTCAACCACTCAAGCAGCTGTTGATTTTATAAATGATGTAGTATCACAGCTGGAACAGCGTGATCCAGCCTTGGGAGTATTTTGCGACCTTTCAAAGGCTTTCGATCGGGTTGATCACAACATCCTTGGTGAGAAATTGGAGATGTGTGGAGTGCGTGGAGTTGCTCTCTCTTGGTTCAAGTCATACCTTGCAGGCCGAAGACAATTCGTGGAGATTTTAGGAAGCCGTTCTGAATATGTCGAATGCAGGTATGGGGTACCCCAGGGTAGCATTTTAGGGCCCTTGCTCTTCATCATTTATATAAATGATCTTGTTTCACATATTCCTTTGGCCAAATCTATACATTATGCGGATGACACAACGCTGCTGTTTGGGGGTCCTCAAACTGATCTGCAATATAGAGTCACAGAATCTATGGAAATTCTTCAACATTGGTTATCAGTTAACAATCTTTTATTGAACTCAGAGAAAACAGTTTTTATTCAGTTTCTGACCAAAAATAAAAATCCTCAGCATATATCTTTGGAACAGTTTGAAATAAAAGAATGTTCTTCGGTCAAGATTCTAGGTCTGACCGTGGACAGTGGTTTATCATGGTCTTCTCACATATCTCAGCTGTGCAGTAAGCTGAGTCGAGTCAGTTATGCACTCAGAACATTATATCCTCTCATAGATTTAAATGCCTTGATTATGGTTTATTATGGATGTTTCCCCTCTGTCATGACGTACGGAATTGAAGTGTGTGGTGGGTCTCCACATGCTTTGAAGGTTTTCTTGGCGCAAAAACGTGCTGTCCGAATCTTGAAAAGACTACCTCCACTGCATTCGTGTAGAGGAATTTTCCGACTCCTTAATCTGCTTACCCTTCCCTCCATTTTCATATTCAGGGTAATCATGACCACGATATATAATGCTGATGATCTCCCAGTTGTCGGCGCAAACCACAGGTATCCGACCAGGCATGGTGACGATATCCGCACTCCCCAACATCGCCTGACACTCTCTGAAAGGGGAGTATCTTTTACAGGACCTGTTTTTTATAACAAACTCCCTGCTGAAATTAAAAGTTTAAAAGGGGCTGGATTAAAGAAATCTGTCAGGAATTATTTGATCAGCAAGGAATTTTATAGTTTACAGGAATTCCTGTCTACTTTACCCGAAAACAACAGATTTACATTGTCTTTGTTACTTTGTCATGTGTATATATTATTTTAACATTAGTTGTTTATTTATTTTAAGTTTATCTGTAATGACGAATGAGATATACATCCTTTTGTATTTTATTCAGAATAAATAATGTCTAATGTCTAATGTCTAATGATACATCAGGTGCCGTAGTTTTGTACAATGCTAGTAGCAACAGAGCCACAGCTCAACAAATATTGTTCCAGCTATACGCAGGCTGAGGTAGTTATTGAAGATTTTCCATAATGATTCTTTTAATACTGAAGAAAATTATGCTGTTTTAATAAAAACGAACCTTCGAATTTATAGAATTTTTTATTTAAACAAAAATAATCTGTATTTGATAGAGATAAGCGAGTATTAACCAGTATGATTTGGTGGATAAATTGAATATTGTGAGACAAGGAATTTAATTGAAATACAAATCAAGAACAACACGTTTATATCAGTGTTTTACAAATTGACTTATTAACAAGCACAATTACAGTACTTAGTGCTTTAATAAGTCAAACTCCCCTTGGGTTTTAATGTTTATAACAGTATTTATTGATGTTAAGTATCGTACATAATGAAATGTTACAGGAATTGTGTGATAGGACAAAAGTGTTTTCATTTTCCCTTTAAAAGGTGTTATTAGTATGATATATTACCGTTTAGCTTAAAATATCAAAGTAATTCTTAAAAATGCCGTACTTAATAATTAAATTGTTAAATTTATGACGTCTAAGAATATTATTGCGTATAAACAGTACACCTAAAAACTGGTTCAAGTAACACTATCCATTAGCAATGATCAATTAATTGATACATGGTGATTGTTACTACATTTTAACGTTAGGAGGACAAAGTATACCCTTATAAACGAGCAACTTAAGACCATTGTAAGATGAAAATATGAGTATTGCTCGTAATTTCATACACCTACAATATATATTATGTAATAGGAATATTTGTGCCATTACTTTGGTTAGTTAGTGAGGTATGTTACCACAGCTCGTTAATACTGCATTTCATTTACTAAAATAATAATTAAAAAAATATCAACATTTATAGGCAGAATAAAATTGTTTGAAGTAATGTAAACAATTTAACAAATAATATAACCACAGACAAACGCATTATTAGGTAAAAAAATTACATATCTCCAGACATAATAAAATTAGAGATTAACTTTTTGGTTGTCTTTAATTAAGACGCGGAAGGAAAAATACACGACCAGGGCGCTGGATAGGCAAAACAGATACACCCTTAGGCGTAAGGTAGGCAAAACAGGTACACCCCACGGCACTGAACGGCAAAACAGATACATCCCACGGCGTTGAACGGCAAAACATATCATCTCACGGCGCTGAACGGCAAAACAGATACATCCTAAGGCGTAAGGTAGGCAAAACAGATACATCCTAAGCCGTAAGGTAGGCAAAACAGATACATCCCACGGCGCTGACCGACAAAACAGATACATCCTAAGGCGTAAGGTAGGCAAAAACAGATACATCCCATGGCGTTGAATGGCAAAACAGATACATCCTACGGCGTAAGGTAGGCAAAACAGATACATCCTAAAGCGTAAGGTAGGCAAAACAGATACATCCTAAGGCGTAAGGTAGGCAAAACAGATACATCCCATGGCGCTGACCGGCAAAACAGATACATCCTAAGGCGTAAGGTAGGCAAAAACAGATACATCCCATGGCGTTGAATGGCAAAACGGATACATCCTACGGCGTAAGGTAGGCAAAACAGATACATCCTAAGGCGTAAGGTAGGCAAAACAGATACATCCTAAGGCGTAAGGTAGGCAAAATAGATACATCCTAAGCCGTAAGGTAGGCAAAACAGATACATCCTAAGGCGTAAGGTAGGCAAAACAGATACATCCTTAGGCGTAAGTTAGGCAAAACAGATACATCCTAAGGCGTAAGGTAGGCAAAACAGATACATCCTAAGGCGTAAGGTAGGCAAAACAGATACATCCTAAGGCGTAAGGTAGGCAAAGCAGATACATCCTAAGGCGTAAGGTAGGCAAAACAGATACATCCTATGGCGTAAGGTAGGCAAAGCAGATACATCCTAAGGCGTAAGGTAGGCAAAACAGATACATCCTAAGGCGTAAGGTAGGCAAAACAGATACATCCTAAGGCGTAAGGTAGGCAAAACAGATACATCCTAAGGCATAAGGTAGGCATAACAGATACATCCTAAGGCGTAAGTAGGCAAAACAGATACATCCTAAGGCGTAAGGTAGGCAAAACAGATACATCCTAAGGCGTAAGGTAGGCAAAACAGATACATCCCACGGTGCTGACTGGCAAAACAGATACATCCTAAGGCGTAAGGTAGGCAAAACAGATATACCCCACGGCGCTGACCGGCAAAACAGATACATCCTACGGCGTAAGGTAGGCAAAACAGATATACCCCACGGCGCTGAACGGCAAAACAGATACATCCTACGGCGTAAGGTAGGCAAAACAGATACATCCTACGGCGCTGAATGGCAAACAGATAAATCCTAAGGCGTAAGGTGGACAAAACAGATACATCGTACGGCGCTGAATGACAAAACAGATACATCCTAAGGAGTAAGGTAGGCAAAACAGATACATCCCACGGTGCTAAACGGCAAAACAGATACATCCCATGGTGCTCAACAGCAAAACAGATACATCCCACGGACTGAACGGCAAAATAGATACATCCTAAGGCGTAAGGTAGCCAAAACAGATACATCCCACGGCACTGAATGGCAAAACAGATCCATTCCACGGCGCTGAACGGCAAACCAGATACATCCCACGGCGCTGAACGGCAAAACAGATACATCCTATGGCGTAAGGTAGGCAAAACAGATACATCCCACGGCGCTGAACGGCAAAACAGATACATCCTAAGGCGTAAGGTAGCCAAAACAGATACATCCCACGGCACTGAATGGCAAAACAGATCCATTCCACGGCACTGAACGGCAAACCAGATACATCCCACAGCGCTGAACGGTAAAACAGATACATCCTATGGCGTAAGGTAGGCAAAACAGATACACCCCACGGCGCTGAACGGCTAATATTTACACCACTTAAAGCAATCTCCAACTAAACGTACACATATTGCATGTACATCCCATTAATAAATATTCCACTGTACCCCATTTACATTATTTATAGTTACAATCCACGCTTTTATTATTCAATATAAATGAATGAATAAATGATTTTATTTCCAAAAATGATCCAAAAAATTTACATGGGACTATACAATTACTCCTCAACGGAAAACAAAAATAGCTGATAATTTGAGACACAAAATGTAATATTGTCTGAGAAAACTATGTTTGTGTATAAAGTCAATGTTATTACTGTACAATAAAACTAGCCATGGTTAATAAACTAAAAAAAAAATAAAACTATAAAAAACTTTGTATGTGTCAGAATACATTTAAATAAAAGTATACAGCATATGAAATAAGATACAAGATATTCTTAAAACAATATGAGGTGTTATAGTGTGCCAATACCTTGGTTTTGGGATAGATTGCTGAGAATTTAATTTGAAGTTTTGCTAATTGCTAATTTAAGATTTACATAGGGTGAATACAAACTTTTCAATAAATTGGACAACATTTAATAAATAATAAATTGGACATCACACTATTGATCTTGGGAGTAAATCTGTAAATTATTTGTTATAATTATTTATTAACTCAGATATTATTTCTCAGAAGGTGCTGGTTTTTCATTACTTGATGTCTCAACTTAAAACTTGAATTTGTCAGTGCTTTAAATATGACCATCTTAATGTATTTTAGTATAAGTAATCTGATAGTAAAGATATTTTAATGTTCGTTGTTTTGTACTTATTATAACGATTTAAATAAACCAACGTAAGACACATTCGCATTTAGCGATACGCTATAACAGTTTGAAGCCATCATAAAATTAAAATATGTGTATTACAATAAAATGTACTATAGTACTACTCAACAAAAATAGATAAAATAAATTATAGTCTTTACGGAGATTTACTCATGGCTGGAATGTACCCATAACCAAAGGTATAGGAAATATAAACTAAAATGAAAAATATGTGCTTACAAGATTAAGAAATGTCATTGTGTCATAGTTACAATATATTGGTTTTGTGGTTGCATGTTTGAAGAGTGCATTTAAACTATTGCTAAAAACTAATTTAACTAGTTTATATTCGGTGAATACATACTTTTTTAGTGACTAAAATTATAACGTGGACAGCACACTTACTGCAACTGGGAGCAAATAAAATAATCCATCCTTTATTTAATACCTCATACTTTATACTTTATTTAACAGAATAAAGTAATAAAGTAATACATACTTTATTTAACAGAAACAGACGGTTTTCAATACTTGACGTCTCAACTATTATACAAGTATTTACAACTCACTTTTGTAAAACTAACTTACAGCTATTTTTACGCAGCCTTAATTATTATAATACTATTAATATAAGTTATTTGACATAAAACAAATCTTACTGCTCAATGTATTGTGCTTATTAGTTCAATATTCAATTCATTATCTTAATTGTCACATAACTTTTACAAATTTTTATTTTATTATTTATTATCATTCATTTGTAAGACTCCAATCGTCAAGATATGACCGAATATGTGTGATGAGGGTGATGAGTGTAAATAATTGTAATCATTGTAAATAACGAAGGTTGACTATTCCTTAGCAAGAGCTGTTTGTAGTATTAATACTGTATCCTAATAGCCAGGATAACTAAGTTTAATGTGGAATCTGAATCACGTAGTGTTGGTATGATTTTCAGCTAACTGACAAGCCTGATACTCAGTTATCTTCCCTAGACAACATATGAACCTTGACTACCATCCAACATGTACACCTCAGACTTCTCTAGTAGTGTCCACGTCGATGGCAAGTGACACTACTAGACAGTATTAAAAGGCATGACAGTATTAAAAGGATCGAGCATGAAATCTATTTTTTACTTTATTTATTTATTCATAAGACGCCAGTCGTTAAGATATGGACGAATTTGGATTTCGAATGAGTGTGATGACTGTAGATGAGTGAATATAGTCTTTGTTACAAACTATGGCCGACTATTCCTTAGAAAGTGTCATTAATTAATAGCCCAACGACAAATGAAGAGCCGGTGGTTATCAGCTGATCCTTCTCAAAATGTATTATGACTCTGATTGGGATCGAACTGAGAACCCTTAGCACATGAAGCTGGGATTGAACCAACTATGCTACCGACCAACTATCGCCTACAATCTCCTAAACATTTTGCTGAAGCTAGGTTACAGCACTGCACCACCAGTGCCGACTGTAATTAACAATGTAAATAAATCAAAGTAACGTACTCTTATTTTGTGATTTGCTATAACAGTTTGAACAGGCACGAGGAAAGGATTTAGCTAACCACTTTCTATGCGGATTTGGTAACCTCTTGATTTATATTTTCAATTTCGAGAACCATTTACAACTCGTTCGTCACAGTTAAAAGGGAATGGTATTAGTCTACACAAATTTCTTCACTGAGAAATGTCATCAGTAATAAATCTATTTATTACAAAACACGCTACTCTTTGTTTACTTTGATATTTCAGTTTAATTTTGTTTGTAGTGAATACGAACATTATAAATAATTGTAATTATATGATTGTTATATTTATAAATCAAACAAAACATAATTAACAAAAAATGTATACTATTATCTGTAACAATTAGACTTGCTATACAAATCTAACTTGAAAACTTGAGTGATACGGTTGGTGAACATTGATGATACGGAAATGTATGGAAAATAAACATAAACATCGATCCCTCACTTTTAAAGTGATATTCAAAAATTATGCTCTTCTTTCAGAAAAACTCTCAAAAACAAAACAGGTATTTGAATGTTATAAGAGAAAATTATTACAATTTACCTCTCACCGTAGTCTTTCTAGCGTATGCTAGAGTCAGTGGCGAAGGCTACCGGACCATTCCTCAGTCAACATTAGGATCTTTTCTAAAGGGATGACGGTCGAGATAGGATAATAAAGCTTTGGCAGTCTCACCCCATTACTCTTCTTCAGCCTATTGTTGCAATCCATCAACTGTCGTCTCAACTTTGTGAATCACTCAGACTTTCTCAGCCTTATTCCTTTCATTGTTATCTTTAATACCAGTCGTGTTCTTTTACTATCAAACCAAGAACAAATAATTGTTAGGATAGCATTACATCATTAAACTAACGATTTTGGCAGATTCTTGTTATATTTAAATATATAATTCCCAAAACATTTTAAAGCCGTAACACCAAATTCAAATTTATTACATTTTTGTCGTTATTACAACAATTACTTAATAGTAAAGAAATAAGAACTTTCTTTTGGGCTAAGATTACTAATTTAGCTTATGAACCTTTATTACAAGCAACAATTAGTATATGTGTTTTTTTTAATATCAGGAATATTATAGCAAGATTATTGCATTTGAATACATTTATAAAATGGAAATTGGTAGCCTAACTGTTGCTGATCGTTGAAACTCCACACAGGCGTAGATCTTGGTCCCCATGGCAACTATAACATGAATGACTGGCATATTACATTAAATAATTATTGTTTTTATTGTGTTATTTTTTAGTCTATAAGTGAATCTTTTAGATGCTTAAGTATTGGTAATTCTTTATTGCCGTAAAGGTACAATCAACGTACATGGACACAAATCATAAATAACTAAATAAATGCTTGTCACGTAACTTAGTAAACTTTACAAGAAACGTATTACAAAAAACTACATAGTGACATTGAATATGTCACTATGTAAAATTACCCGAAGTAATTTATAAAATCATTTACACTATAGATGGCATGGTCTACCAAGAAATTTTTTAGTTATCTTTTAACTAAACATAATGGGATAGCATTGAAACGCCGCTCCCCACACTGCTAGATTGGTTTCCGGAAAAGGATGTTTAGGAACTGGAAGATTGGTTCTATTTCGAAGTTTAAAATTTTGATTTGTGGTTGGTATGGGAAAGAAATGTGAATTTTTCTTGACAATATTTTCAAAATATAAATAAAAGGTAATGTCAATATGTGATAAAGCTCATCGCAACGATCTACAATCTGAAATACTAGTATTTTGGTACATGTAATTCCATGTCGACTTATCCCCAACTAGTCTTCTGATCTTTATTTTCTTTCCATTTAGAGTTACCCAGATATATTAAGCTTATTATTAAGGTTACAGTAATACGTTTAAGTACTGTAAAATAATGTACTATTTTAAACGATCATGAAAGGTTTTCAACAGTGTTTTAATTATCTGAAAATAAATTTTTACTTATGGAATATTTACTATTCATAACAATACATCTAGTATAAAATAGGTTTTAAACAATGTCGTGAGTTTGAATATGTCATTAAGTAGGATTATCGCATGGATAAAAATGTATGAACAAAATAGTTTCACTGAAATTAATTGAAGGACTTTTTATAAATCAAAGAGAGAATTTATATTTTATTAAATGGATCTCTCTTTATAACTGATTGTTTTAGTTGAGTGTTTCATTTCGATATGGAAATGCGTCAGAATTAACGAAGGAAAAATATTTTATGATTATTATCTCTTAGTTTTGTTGTTTTTTAAAAGAAGTTAAATATTTAGCTATTTCAAATTTGGATAAATATATAGAAAAACGATACAGTGATTTTTTTTATACTATCAAAAAACAATAATATAATCTTTTTCTCAGTGGAAAAGCCAGAAAAATTACGAAAAGTGGGAAACGTAACACTTTCTTGTTCGTAAATATAGCGTTGTGGGTACTAACTTGCGCGGAGTGTTGTCCTGATTACGGACATGACAAGGGTATTGTTAAACGTGTCAGTTGCAGTAAGGTGTTTTGTTAGCCTAGGCCTAGATATTGATATGTTAGGTAGGTTTACATTCTTTTAGGTTACTTTTTACGAGAGGAGGCTGGTTTTTAGATTAGTTTTAGTTAACCTAACCTAAAAAACCCTAACTCAATCTAACCAAGCCTAACATAACCTAACCAAACCTAAAATAACCTAACTTAACAATATTCAAATTACGCCTATCCTAACAAAATATAACTTTAATGAAACCCATACATTTCCATGACGAACGCACTTAATAATGATTTCGATTATAAACCCCTTGTCATATTCGTAATCAGGACAAAATTCCGCCCACTTTGAATACCCAAAACACTATACTTGATGATAACTAAATAGGTTTTTCTGTTTTTCACTTTTTCTTAATTTTCCGGCTTTTACGCTTAGAAAACTTACCATATTCATATCTCTTGTTAATATGTCTCCAATGATAAAAGTTTTAGCAAACATATCGACAAGGCCCCTGTTCTATAAATAGCCAAATTTTAAGTGAAACTTAAAATTATTGAATTTTCTTAATTTGTACGTCAAGTATTTTTTTTTAATAACGAAGAATTTTCTTGGCACATACAGGGTGTCTATCATGTCTAGGAACACCAAATTATTTTCTTTAGTAATCGAAACAGAAATTCAAAAAATTTTATAATCGTGATAGGGATTGGGCTCCTACTTTTTGGAACAATGTTTAGTCTTTTCACACTAAGGGGGACGTCCTGTTAAGGGTATCGTCGATATTCTTGATGGAAGCCTAAATCTTGTGAAACATCACTTAAAAGATTATAGTGAACTGAATTGAATGCCAGAAACTGCATCTCAAGGGAATCACTCTATAATAAAATAGAACACTTTGAGTATTGGAAATTAGTGATAAAAAAAAAGAAATAATTTTAACTGTATTGTCAAACTTAAGAGTGAAGACAGCTCACACATATAAGTATTTTGACACTAAAAGTTGCTATAGGTTAGTGCTAAGACTTTTCAAACATCACAAATTATTTTTATAAGGATTTAATGAAATTAATCATCATTAAAACACTTTTACTGTAGTAAAACTGTATAGAAATTGTACAAATTAGACCAGCTTATAATGAATATTTTGTTTTATTCGATTAAACATTTAATAAAATGTTGGAAAATTTACTGTGACACATTTCATTCAACACCAGTTAAAATGAAAGTAAAGTAAATACAGGGTGTCACGTAACTCTCTGGAACATTTCATTAAATATTGTTCTTTAGGTCAAGACACACATATTTAACAGGATAAACATGGGTCTATGGTGACTGGTTTTCTGTCTGTATGTGTTTTTTACTAATTATTTTATAATTAAGAATTACTTAAGATAGTGATCTCAAATTTAGTATACATGTGTATCTTAATAGTTAATACTACATTAACAAACTATTGCATTGCATCAAGAGTAAATATTGATATGTTTTACGAAAACCGATTCTTGAATCCCAATATGTAAAACTAAGGCATTAAGTTATTCAAAGTCAAGACATGCTAACGATAAAACACCCTCACTAGTTATGGAGGATAAGGCTATCTATATTTCTCTACAGTAATATCTCCTTCAGAGTGTCGAGAGAGCTCCGTAGGCCTCAATGATAATGATAGCCATAAAGGAGGAACGATAACAATAAGCAGGAACAGTCTCCTTTGTGTGGATAATGTCTTGGTCATTTGTAACTCGAGATATGATACTCTGCTTATCAGTGAAATAAGACCGTGTAATAACAATAAGCAGGAACAGTCTCCTTTGTGTGGATAATGTCTTGGTCATTTGTAACTCGGGATATGATACTCCGCTTATCAGTGAAATAAGACCGTGTAATAACAATAAGCAGGAACAGTCTCCTTTGTGTGGATAATGTCTTGGTCATTTGTAACTCGGGATATGATACTCTGCTTATCAGTGAAATAAGACCGTGTAATAACAATAAGCAGGAACAGTCTCCTTTGTGTGGATAATGTCTTGGTCATTTGTAACTCGGGATATGATACTCTGCTTATCAGTGAAATAAGACCGTGTAATAACAATAAGCAGGAACAGTCTCCTTTGTGTGGATAATGTCTTGGTCATTTGTAACTCGGGATATGATACTCTGCTTATCAGTGAAATAAGACCGTGTAATAACAATAAGCAGGAACAGTCTCCTTTGTGTGGATAATGTCTTGGTCATTTGTAACTCGGGATATGATACTCTGCTTATCAGTGAAATAAGACCGTGTAATAACAATAAGCAGGAACAGTCTCCTTTGTGTGGATAATGTCTTGGTCATTTGTAACTCGGGATATGATACTCTGCTTATCAGTGAAATAAGACCGTGTGATAACAATAAACAGGAACAGTCTCCTTTGTGTGGATAATGTCTTGGTCATTTGTAACTCGGGATATGATACTCTGCTTATCAGTGAAATAAGACCGTGTGATAAATTGTAATAAAGAATTATTTGTACAATAGTATATTCATAAGAAGGGATTCAGGCAGTATACACGCTTTCTTAAACTCTATAGAAGGTAAATTACTCAATTGAATTGAAGCGCACTTTCCTAATCTTTTATCTGACTTGTCATACAATATCTCTAACTTTTTAAATGTCCAGACAAAAAACAGTCGGCTCCACAACTATATAATAATAATAAATATTTATTTTCTCAATTAATATACATACATATACATAAATAAATAACAACTCATTTCTACAATAACATTAATACATAATTATTTATTCCTATAATGCACAGGTCTGATCTACATAAATGAAATAATTAAGTAAATGAGTAAAAGACTTAAAATTAATTGAGAAAATAGGGAACCTTCAAGGCTTGACCCGTTTGAAGGCATACATTCATAGTTGCTGTCACAGCTACCTTCATTACCAAAATATTACAATTAAATAATAAAACTAAGATTAGTGATTCTCCCTACAAAGAAACTCATATATACAAATATTAATATATTCAAGCTACTATATAAAAATCAAGTAAATAATTTAATTTAAAGCCTAAAGTAAATAATTATCAGAAACAAAAAAATCCCATCACAGGAAATATGCTTACATGCACATATACAAATATAGGCCTACAGATAAAACTATAAAATATAAATACATACTCACACACACACACACTCACTCACACACATGTACATACATACACACATACATATATTATACTAAATATAACTGTACACATTCTAACAAATTTCTATGATTTATATTACATGTTAAAAATTATCAAGAGGAATATAGAAAACCAATTAATATATGAAAATTGAAAGGGATCAAACATCAAATAACCGCTGTAATTAAAAATTCTTCAACATCGTTAATAGAGAAAAGCCAATTTTTTAAGAGTTTTAAAAAAGTGTTCAGTGAAGTTTGTTCTTTGATTCGGAGTGACAAGGAATTGTATATTTTTGGTGCCAAAAAGCAATATGTCCGTGTAAAGAACGTGTTTGTTGGTCTTGGCACTATTAGATCTTGTGCATTACGTAATTTTGTTTTATATTTGTTTGTTGACTTATAACTTCCACTCCTTACATAAAACATTTTCATCACTTTGTATATATACATATGCCTAAGAGGTAAAATGTGCAAATGTGTGAATAAAGGAAATGATGATTCAGTTCTTTTTTTTTCATTATCATTCTTACTACATGTTTCTGAATTTGTAATAATGTTTTCAAATTTGAAATATAAGTTCCTCCCCAACACGAAATTGCATATTCTAGTCTACTGTGAATTAAGGAAAAAAATAGGATTCTTAAAAGGTCATTATTACACATACTTCTCAAAAAGTAGAATACTCTCAAAACATTATTAATTTTCTGCTTCAATTTTGTTATATGTGTTTTCCAGTTTAATCCTGTATCCAACCAGACCCCTAAATATTTTAAGGACGTTTCTCCTGCTACCATTCCACATTCATTTTGGCACTCACTATTTGATTTTATACAATTCAGACATCTGTAAAGTATATTATTTTGAAAACTTATTTTTCCCTCAAACTAAAATTTAAATATTTTGTTTTTTCGGAGCTTAAAACCATGTTATTTACAGAAAACCACCACCTTAATGCTCGCAAGTCTTTATTAATTTTAATCTCAATGTCTTCCCATGAATCTTCTATATAGCAGAACGCTGTATCGTCAGCAAATGAAGTAACCATACCACAAAATTTTCCATCACACAAATCATTTATATAAATTAGAAACAAAATGGCGCTCAATACAGATCCTTGCGGTACCCCATATTTTATCTCACCAAACCTACTTAGTATACCATTGACTCTTACACATTGCTTCCTTCCTGTTAAGTAACTTTTAAACCATTTATACACAATCCCTCTTATTCCACAATGATATAATTTCTTTAAAAGTATTTCATGATTTACTGTATCGAAGACTTTAGTAATGTCTAAAAATAATCCTGTAACCTTTTTCTTATTATTTATTCCATTAGATACCCTGTCCATGAATTCAAGGAGAGCCGTTTCTGTTCCCATTCCTTTTCTAAACCCATACTGATTGTTACTGAAAAAATAAATGTCCTCAAGAAAGCTTGTCAATTTTTGTTTCATAATTTTTTCAAAAACTTTTGCAACTGTTGACAACAGTGATATTGGTTTAAAATTACTACAACATGTCTTGGAGCCTTTCTTAAATATTGGTATAACTACGGCTTCTTTTAATTTTTCAGGAAACTCACCAGTCTCAAAACTTAAATTTATTATGTAGAGTAGAACATAAGAAAATTTATAATAGAATCTTTTTAAGAACAGAGTATTTATACCGTCAAGACCAGGTGAGCTACCTTGCTTTAATGAATTGATTGCTGTTGTAATGTCATTTAATGTCGCCGGCTTCAAAAACATCGATTGCTTAATTTGCTTCAGTTTAAAACAATTTTTAAATTCAATAAAATCATTTTCACTTGGTTTTGTTATTTTTTTACCAATTTTATCAGCAATAGATAAAAAATACTCGTTGAATTCATTAGCAACTATTTCTTGATCACTAACAATATTGCCATCTATTTCTAAGGATATTGTAGATTTATTGCATTTTTGTTGTCCTGTTATCTCATTAATAATACTCCTAGTCTTTTTAGAACTACCACTACAATTTTCAAATACCTTATTGTAATAACTATTTTTTAGGACACGAATGTCATTTCGCAATTTATTTCTGTATTCTTTGAATTGCTGTATTTTTTGGACATCGTCAGGATTTTTTTTGCTATATTGAATAACTTATTTCTAATCATTATACGTTTACAAGTTGATTCACTAATCCAAGGTTTAAGTATCCAACTTCTAAATATAAATCTCGATGAGTGTATTGAAAAATAGTTGTAAAATATAATATATTATGTGAAACTATTTTGTGACAGGTGAACGACTCCTTCAGATATTAACATGCGATTAATGTTTTTAACTTAATTATGTTTAAAAAATTCTATGAAGTAGTTGCTGTAGATACAATTAAAAAATCAAATTTTTTTGCAAGACCGTGTTAGTATATAATATACGTGAGCTTGTAAGGTAGAAAAGTGAGCTTGTAAGCTAAATTAAGCTGACACAATCAACGCCTGGCGTCCGTTAGAGCCATGTCTAGATCTACATCTATACGTGAGTTTGTAGGCTGAACTAGGTTAACACAAGAAACGTATGTATATCGTCAGGGAGTGTTAAGATATGTCAGACGTATGTGGCATTCTAAGCTGGTCACAGCTGACACAATTAGCGTCTGCAGATCATCAGGGATTGTTAAGATATGTCAAACGTATTTGACCTTGTAAGCTGGTCTATGCTGACGCAATCAACGTCTGTAGACTATCAGGGAGTGCTTAGATATGCCAAACGTATGTGACCTTGTAAGCTAGTCTAAGCTGCCACAATCAACGTCTGTAGATCATCAGGGATTGTTAAGATATTTCAAACGTATGTGACATTATAAGCTGGGCTAAGCTGACGCAATCAACGTCTGCAGACCATCAGGGATTGTTAAGATATGTCAAACGTATGTGACCTTGTAAGCTGGTCTAAGCTGACGCAATCAACGTCTGTAGACCATCAGGGAGTGCTAAGATTTGTCAAACGTATGTGACCTTGTAATCTAGTCTAAGCTGCCACAATCAACGTATGTAGATCATCAGGGATTGTTAAGATATATCAAACGTATGTAACTTTGTAAACTCGTCACACCTGACACAATCAACGTCTGTATAACATCAGGGAGTATTGAGGTATGTCAAACGTATGTGAGTTTGTAAGCTTGTCTAAGCTGATACAGTCAACGTCTGTAGACCATCAGAGTTTTGAGGTATGTCAAATGTATGTGAGTTTGTAAGCTGGGCTAAGCTGACACAATCAACGTATGTAGATCATCAGGGATTGTTAAGATATATCAAACGTATGTAACTTTGTAAACTCGTCACACCTGACACAATCAACGTCTGTATAACATCAGGGAGTATTGAGGTATGTCAAACGTATGTGAGCTTGTAAGCTTGTCTAAGCTGATACAGTCAACGTCTGTAGACCATCAGAGAGTTTTGAGGTATGTCAAATGTATGTGAGTTTGTAAGCTGGGCTAAGCTGACACAATCAACATCTGTAGACCATCAGGGAGTGTTAAGTTATGTCAAACGTATGTGACATTGTAAGCTGGTATATGCTGACACAAACAACGCATGTCGACCGCCAGGGCGAGCCTTAATCTCACTCTTTCAGTTAAGGTCATATTGTCAACTACTTATACTTCTTGTCTACCCTTACTTATACACCCTACTAAAGTTCGTTTTTTAAGCTTAACATTTTCCGTGTAACAGCCAACAAAAATTAACAGTAAATCTAATACTAAATTGCATGGTGTCTATTATCATTATTAGTCACTTAATGAATTTATGTAACTCTTTAAACGTTTTGAAGTTTTAAAACTCGAAATTAATCTTAATGATTAAGCAATAAAATGGGTATATAATCTTTCTTAGTTTATTGATTGCACCTCATTACAATTACAGCTGAAAGTTTGATCAAATTTAATAATGGACCGTTGATGAAAATTATTTTTGTATTTAATAATGAGTTAGTAGCTTTATTGTTTGACGTAAGGGTTGTGAGAGAATTATAAATATAATATTCCTACAGTATGACTACATCAGCATGACGACATTCCTCGCATTTAAGCGAAAACTCATATTTTAATTTGGTGGATTTCTGAAAATTGCCTTAATGACCGTTTATTTCTCTCCTGTTTTTTCCAGAACTAAATACAGAGCATAAATATATGAATGTAAACATGAGTAGTTTCTCTTCTTCCTCACACTCCTTTGAGATATAACTTACGTATTTGATATCTAAATGACTTTCCTCAAGAAAATAACTTGTAGTCATTACATGATTCAGTCTATAGATTGTAATATAAGTTTGTTTTATTGAATTGCAATTTTAAATCTCTCGTGTACACTTATGGCCAATAAAAAGCAAAAATGAAATTGTTCAATATATTTTAGACACATTTTTATTTTTTATTTTATTTTGAAAATTACGTATGTTATGGAAAAACGTCATATTCGTAATCAGGACTAAATTCCGTACAATTTAAGTGTCCACGTCGATATATTTACGAACAACAATATTTTTCCATTTTCTACCACTTTCGTAATTTTCGGGCTTTTCTGCTATTAAATACATATCATAATCATGTTTCTTGGCTATGAATCTACTATGAAAAAAATCCAGACAAAAATCGACAAGGCCCCAGTTCTTTATAATTACCTGGCCAAAAGTTAAATAATTTATGTAGCTGAGAAGTTGCTAATTTGTTTGTTAATAAAATGCATAGTTAAAAATTAAGTTGTTGATTAGTAAAAATGTGTTGTGTTATTTTAAGCTGAATACGAATTTTAAAACTATTTTAGTCTATAGCAATTAATTCTCGAGATATAATGGAAAAACTACTTTTGCGATGAATCACAATTAGTGGTCATTACGCGAACTACTTATTTTAAACATTAACTACAAAAAAAATATTCACCTATACAGACCAGAGAAGAACCCCTAAACAATTTCAATAACTGTCGAGACCAGAATGACTTTGGTATTCTCAAAAACTCTGAGTACCAATTGTCAGTGAAATTTCCATCCCCTTGGAAAAATGCCCCCAGCCCCTCACTAGCACCCTCCGTAGAGCTGACCATGATCTCCCCGATAAATTTCGAGGCCAGGAACGAGTTTAGCATCCTCAAATCACCCCGAGAAACGGTTTTCAAGCAATCTACCTTTTTAAAAGTTTTCCAAATTTGCCAAAAAAAAAAATATGCACTTCTAGATGAATTTTATGTGCCTAAGATGCATTTTCAAAAACTGATAAACCACTATAGGCTATCTAGACTTTTTCCCTGAGGCTATTACGAGATCGTTGCAAAAACCCGCATCTCGATACTACCTGGCCGAATAAATTTGTAGCTTTGGGCGTTTTTTATCTACCTCCCCTGGTGTAATATTCTATTTCGCAGGCACCCGAATCTAACGCAAATCACGAATTGTTGTTGAGTAAATAGACAATCATAATAAGTTAGGTTATGTTTGGTCAGGTAACCAAAAAGTGTATTTTTTGGCAGAAAAGATAAATTTATTGAAACGATCAATTATATATTCTTGTTAAGCATAAAAAACACGTAAAATAATAAAAGATGTTGAAAAATAAAGATATAAAATTTTTTTTTTCAGTATTAGATACAAAACTGGTTTTTTTATTTTTGTTTTTCAGTAAAAAAAAGTGTTTCCGTGGTTTAATTCAACCTCCTCAAGAGATATAAACTCATACTTTATATCTCTTGAGTGGCAAGAAAGTGCATAATTACTAACAAACTGTTTTAAAAATGTTAATTTTATTAAATTTGAGTGTATTTCTTAAAGTATCTATTAGTTAAAATTATAGTTCTGTTTAAATTATCTATAGTAATTTTTAATGGTTTTTTTTAAGGATACTCTTTTAACTTAGAGTTTGATAAATTGGTTCTATAAAAATATCTCATTCGTAACCAATTACACCATAGCCAAAAGAGATATTTACATATCTCATCATAGTTACATAAGTCTATATACACATATAGTTTAAAATTATACATATTCAATATAAAAATTATGTTGCTTAAACCCCACTTATCACTCATAAATGTTAAATGAAATATGACCTAACCAAGCGAACTCTGACAACACAATTAAATTGTTCACAAAGCGGGCCACAGCTGCTCATTAACACACTTATGAGACAGTGTTGCCCCTATCACACAATGATATCACCCTTTAATTGTAACTAATCTGCCAATAGATTGCATACACTTGTTTAAAAGAAACTTGTAAGCATAAGTTTTAGGTTTGTTTCATCCAGTCTTTAAAGTTCATTGAACAAGTAAATTCACACTCAATAAATAGGAATAATTCCTGCATAAAGTTGCACGGAAAATTTCTGCATTTTTTCGAGAGTAATGAACTTAAATGGTATTGTTCTCAATTAATTGTTTAGTTTAACTGAAGATCTGAACTTAAATCCATTAATAAAAAACAGTTCTGAGCAATAAACGTGGTTTGGATTCCATGTAAAGCTGTAGATCCCTTTGTTGTCCTGTCTGTTGGGCTATTTATAAATGGCTCTTTCTTTCTAAGTAACAGTCGACCTTAGCTAGTATCAATAACTAAACTCGTTCATCTACAATCATGACACTCATTCACCACTCACTTTCACCCATATCTCTACGATCGGCTGAATGAATAATGAATCTTACTGATGAATAATGAATCAAACTATGGGGAATATAATGGACGTCAGTTCAAATTAATCTCATGGTGTGCTTTTAAATACACTAAATATCCAGAGAAATGTTCCTATGCTCCACCAACTAAATTGAACACTTTTTAAAAACAAAGCACTTTTTACTTCTTTTCCTAGACTAGTAGTTTAACTCCTAACTTCATTGAGGAGGGTAATGCAATTGAAGTTGAAAGAAGAACAAATTTAACTTAAATCTAAAATAAAATATGTTTACCTCTTAACAACTGATGCCGCTGCAGCATCCGAGATTTCCTAGAATATTGTAACTAGTGAAATATTTTGATTTTCGTAAAAATTAGCCAGTTACATTAATGTTGGTCTCTAGGCCAGTGGTAATTGAACTTTGATTTCTAACTTATTTTTGCCAGTGTCATTACTATTAACTAAATCTTCCGGTAATGCCACGTCAAAGTGTTATTTACATCACGAAACGTTTCGCCCAAGCTGTGTTGACCTGTCTCAGAGATACGACTGAGGATGCGATGGCGAAACGTTTCGTGACGTAAATATTGTAAATAATACTTTGATACGGTCGTCATCGGAAGCTTTAGTTATTTGATTTCTAACGTTATTATCATTGAACAAAAATCCCATCCAGCTAAATTATTCAGTTGGATCCACCAGGATTGGAACCCACTAAAACCTGCATTGAACAATAGTGTTAGCACTAGGCTCAGATAAGCCTTAATGAATAATAACTTATTGAACAGTGTACTTAAATAACTACTAGCTTCATTCTTGAAAAGATGTTAGGATACGCAATTATTTAACATTACATGTAAAACGATTAATCTCTATAGACTATGTGAACCGAAAGTAAAAGTGGGTGATTGATTTTGATCTTTTGCAATTATTTTTACATATTTATTCATCAAGATAAATCATAAATAAAACTAAATTTAAAAAATTTATTAAATTAAAAATAACCATTTTAAGATTTTAACTTCCAAGAATAACGATACATAGAAATTACAAAAATCATTAAAAGCTTGTTAAGGACAAGCTTATTACGATATGTCAAGCGTATATGACCTTGTAAGCTGGTCTAAGCTGACACAATCAACGCCTGGCGTCCGTTAGAGCTATGTCTAGATCTACATCTATGTGTGAGTTTGTAGGCTGGACTAGACTATCTCAATCAACGTATGTATATCGTCAGGGAGTGTTAAGATGTGTCAAACGTATGTGACATTGTAAGCTGGTCTAAGCTGACACAATCAACGTCTGTAGACTATCAGAGATTGTTAAGATATGTCAAACGTATGTGATATTGTAAGCTGGTCACACCTGACACAATCAACGTCTTTAGACCATCAGGGATTGTTAAGTTATGTCAAACTTATTAATTGTTAAGGACAAACATTCATTAAAATATGTAGGGCAGTTAAGCACCTATAAATGTTGTTATTTGAAAGTTATTTATTAGCATTTGATTGTTCATGATATGTAGATAGTATTTGGAGACTTCAAATGCTTTGAATGTTTAGGAAACAAACACTTTACCTGCATGTCTCTTGTCATTTCTACAAAGTGTTTGATGTTTGTAACGTGCGTGTTTCTGTTGCCAGACAGTGGCTTTAGTATGGACAAGAGATATTTAACAAAGTTCTCTTGTTGGGGAATTTTTAGAGCTTACAATGGGTCTTAAAGGAACGTTCTATTTGTGAATTTTTGGTGTTTTTGGGTGATGTGGTGTAAGTTTTGTTCTTTGCTTATCTGTGAAATATCTTTTTATGTTTTCGTAATGTTTTTCCTCTTTTGGCTCCACAGCTTTTTTTTGGTCTTTTTTAAATAAATAAGTTCCTAAACTTAAAACATCCCCAATTGAATGGTGTTTGTTTCTTAAACCCTCAAAGAATTGGAAATCTTCAAATGTTATCAACATATCATGACTTATATATTACCTTGGAATCCGAACCATAAATGCTATTCTGATTTACTATAGGTAACTGAAAAACCTGATACTCTGTTATCTCCCCTGAACAACATATGAATTCTGGCCCCCGCTTAACAGTTACTCTAGACTTCTCGTGACGTCTACGCCGATGACACCATTGACTGAATGCTGGGTCGGTATTAAAACAAAAGTAGGAGAAGAATAGCAAGTGCAATCTCCACAGCACTAAGCCCCCAAGTAGCTGGGTTACAGCTCTACACCATGGTGTCGTTTTTTTTTTAATCTTAAGTCATTAGGGTGCTAAAGCTTTTCGTTCCCCACTATCACTATTAACGTATTGTAAGAGAAATATAATGTCAGTAGATATATTATTTGCATCAACTGTAGATTTATTTTTTAAACATAATTTATAAATGAAATAACAAATTAAATAGACTATTTAATTTATGGGGATGGGGTTAGACAGTTATTATTTAATTGATTATATTTTGTAATTTAATAAAGTTTTATTAAATTACTTAATGTTACAATATTTTTTTAATTGAAAACAATTTCGTTTTAGTGCCAAAATTAAGATAAAAGTGTATGAAAAGCAACTAAACAACAAAGAACAATGAGATACTTCCTCAAAATAAGTGGTGGGCTGCTTTACTCTTTATCACACTGACATCAACAAATGGTTTCCCCAGTTAGGCTTTGTTGCAGATTCTCACAACTACAAACAACGAGTATCATTAGCAAACACTGAAAACAGTGCTCTATGGATGAACAATTAAGATATATTCGTTCGATTCACTAAAAATCGATTAAATGATTAGTAATAAGAGCTGAGAACATTTATTATTTCAATGATATTATGTGCCTAAATTATTTGGCTACCCTTAATTTGTGTTGTGTTAGTATTTTGCGAACGATCCCCCAACCTTAATCATAATGTCTTGACAGTGGTGTGGCTGAATTATGTAAAATGAATGAGGTTTTTGTGTCAAAGAGTTTTTTGTTATATTCTAGGATTCTGAATGATTCTAGAATAAATTTAGCTTTTAACTTCGATAAACACCACATCATATTAATAATGTTTATAACATAACATAATTATCAATTTTGTAACTAATCTATATAATTCTATGAAACAAGTTTATACATTGAACATTGAAGTGTAGATTAGTATAATTTAATCGTATGATAACTTCATAAAAGGCTAATCAACAACAAGTCGATTGATCTTGAATTAATTATAATGATAATCAACTTCAATGAAGTTGAATTCTAATAGTTAAATAATGTATTGTTGTGAAATGGTAAGAGTGCAAGACAACCCCAAAGTGATGACTTTAACAGGGCACCTGGGTCTACAACCGTCTTTCAAGAGCTGTTGACACATGCTTTCAACCGGGAAACAAAGTTTGTTCAAATAAAACAGTTGCAAACTCCAAGCCACCTGTGGCCCTTGTGACTGGCACTCAACTTGTCGAACGATGTTCTTTGCCTCCTGTCATCTTACAACTGACATACACATTGACAATACTTGTTTATTACATCTGTATGCAGGTGAGGTAACATCAACTTAAGTAATATGATAACAAAAATATATGTAAAATAGATGGATTTTTATTGTAACTAAGAAATTATCGTTAAAACCTTTTAGTAGCAGAGGAATTCGATAGTTTCAGTACCAGAGGGTTTCTATCAATGTTTACAATGTGCCGTTTAGTAATTCCTATCTCTGTTATTATTACACAAAGTTAATAATTTGTATATCTAATTATGCAAAAATAATCAGTCTATTAAAATAATACTTTTAAAATAGCATAACACTATACATTATATTTCTTTTTGTATCCTTATAATTATGATAAACATCGGTGGATTCTTTTCAATCACATCACTTTGAAGAAAGTTTAGTTATCTTCATCATATTGAAAGGCCACAATAATTTGTTTATAAATAAAAAAGTTATGGCAATTTTACATGTTGTTCAACAACTGTTTACTGACAGGTTTTGGAACCTTTTGTATCAAAATTTCTTTAATTATACAAATATACTATAATTGGTGTTTATGTATAAATATATGCTATCAAGTAAGATGATAATTCCAAACCGATAACAAGTTAATTTTTTAATGTTTAAACGAATTTTGATTTATGTAATTGGTATGGTTAACGGTACGTTGGGACTTTTTTTGGTACTAAAATAGTTAAAAGGTTACTTTAATTAATTAATTAAATTTACTATATATACATGGTGTGCCTGAACTCTCTGAGGATATTTTTAGATTTTGGGTCTAAAACAAGACATAATGTTATATTTAAAAATTCCAAATCACCTCCGGTACACGTACAGCCGCCATTTTGTATTTTTTACAAACTATTTTTTGTTTTTATAATTATTTAACTTATAGAGTTAAAATTTGATATACTCAATATTAAAAAAATTTTCTTACTGAGAGAAAAATCATAAACTATTTTTAATTATTATCAAAATGGCGGCACATTAAAATGTTTGATCTTTAATAACTTTTGAAATGTAAGGAATACAAAAAATCACAAGATACCTTTTTTTCCAAATTAAATTTGCAATCCAAATAAGTACAGTTGAATGAGATTGGATCACAAACAATTGAGATTTGAGTATTTTTGTATTTAATCATTTACGTGACAATGTGTATAGCCATGGTGCCGTGCCACGTGAGTCAAACACAATATATTAGGGATCTATTCTGATTACTTTCATCCAAAACATTACAATAAAGTGATTTGTGATGTTATTCTAATAAAATTTCTCCTAGCAGGCAACGGGAAAACATTTACAGATGATTTTCGTTGTTATTAAATTAAAAATTAATGTCAACATTAAGTAGTGCACTAACAACTAAAATTGTTGTAAATTCTAGGTTGGTAGATTTGTTGGAAGTGCTGATATTATTGATGAAGGAAATTAATTTGTTGCTGTGTTTGAGTTCACATTTTGAGCATAGTTCGTAATGTGAAAATAAATTTTAAGTTTTAATCTAATACTTTTTTAATTTTACTTGTTTTATGTCTACTGCTTTGCATCACAAGTAAATTTTAAACATTTTTGTTTTTAGGGCACTACTTAAGTTTAAAATTAATTTTTAATTTAATAACAACAAATATCATCTGGAACCTTCTTCCCGTTGTAGGTGCATTTTTATTACAATAACATCACAAATCACTTTATTGTAATGTTTTGGATGAATGTAATCAGAATAGATCGCTTATGTTTTGTTGTGGTTGACTCGCGCGGCTCGACACCATGGCTGTACATATTCACGCGTAAATGATTAAATACTAAATTACTTAAATCTCGATTGTTTGTCATCCGATTTCATTTAACTTTACTTTTTCGGACTGAAAATGTTATTTGCAAAAAAGGTATTCTTGTGATTTTTTTTATATTCCTTACCTTTCAAAAGTTACTAAGGATAAAAGATTTCAAAGTGCCGCCATTTTGAAAATAATTAAAAAGCTTTCATTATATTTCAGTAAGAAAATAGTTTAATTAGTGTGTATACCGAATTTTAACTCTATAGGTTAAATAGTTTTAAAAATAAAAAAAATTTGTAAAAAATACAGATTTGTAAAAAAAAAATGGTGGCTGTACGGATACCGGAGGTGATTTAGAATTTTTAAATATGATATTATGGCTTGTCTTTGACCGACAATCAATACCTAAAAATATCCTCAGAGAGTTCAGGGACACCATGTTTATAAATTACAATTTATAAGCTAAATTATGATAAAATTATTTCTGACATAAAACTCAAATTTTTATATTTTAAAATAAGTTAATTGAATGGGTAGATTTTGTTAGTTTTTTTATACGTATTTACAAAATACTAAACACCAGTTAGTTGTTGACCATGATTTTCTTCGGAATAAATTTATAACCAGTAATGTTTGTTTTCGTTCTTTTTATTTTACAGGCAATGATTTGTTGAATAAATAAAATAAACCCATTAGTTTACCACTAAAAAACTTAAAAGGACAGTGGGGTGGAGGCTTTCATTGGATGCGAATGAAACCATTAATTTATCCGATCATCGCGACAGCTTTGGAAGTTATGTGTTTCGACATACAGGGTTTCAAGCATGGTTTTATTCGCATTCGACTGTAGGGCTTCACTTTGTGTGTAGCGATTATAAAAATAATATTTATAACGTGATTGAATACTTGAGATCTGTTTAAAACATTTAGATACAATTTTTAATGCTTCTAAGATGTGAGATTACTATTTTAATTAAGTATAATTTTGTAGTATAAGTAGATTAAATATGTTATAAGTATAGGGGCTTATCAATGTTATATTTATTAATATGATATATGTGTGTAATAACAGCACGAATATTTCCTAGGTTAGTTTTCATTGTTTCTAAATTTATAAATATTGTTAAACATACAATTCATTTGTGTAGTGTTTAGGACTATTTGAAGCCCAGTGCACAGTTGTTGAGTACTTTTCACCATTTGGACAGATAAATGAATTTATACAAATTTATTTTGCAAACGATGAATGCAGGTAAACAATGTTTTAATAAAATATAAATTCTTTCATACCTGGCATTATTATACGGGTTGACTTTAAAGAAGCACCAGAAGAATATTCATGCATTATTGCTGATTTATTCATTATTCATCACTAAGCTGCCGATCGTAGAGATAATATAAGTGGTGAATGAGTGTGATGATTGTAGATCAACGAGTTTAGTCATTTTTACTACCTACGGCCAACTGTTCCTCATAAAAAGTCATTTATTAATAGCCAGGGAAACTAAGGAACCTGCAGCTTTATGTGGAATCCGAACCACGTAGTATTGGTCTGATTTTCAACTAATGACAAGCCTGATATTGACTACCAGCCAACACAAAACCCCAGACTTCTCTAGTAGTGTCCAAGCAGATAGCAACCATTGAGAGGACGCTATGTTGGTAAGAAGGGGACCGAGCATAGATCATATCACCTACAATCTCCACAACACATTGTTCCAAGTAGCTGGGCTACAACACTTCGCCATTACGGTGCCGACTATTGGATCTACATTTTAATGAAAGCTTCCACTGCAACATTAACGACACGTTGTATAGTTTCTTTGAAACATACTAAAATCCAACAATTTTAAATGTGTTAGAGGTGTTAAAGTGTATATTACACAATTTAATATCAGTTACATTAATATTATGCTTGTCTCACTATATTTCTATATTCCCTAATAGATATACGGTATACTAAATATAGATATCTTCATAAGATTTAAAAGTTTCATATTTAATTGAAATTTAAAGGTCATATATTTCATTAAACATAACACCTCAAGTATTAAGCTTTGCTAAAGGAATAACTTAGCTATAAAGTATAATCAATGAAGCAGGTGGCATTTTATACGAAACCGTTGGTATAAATATCTTCGTCATTGGCATAATACACAGAAGAGAAAGGCAGTGTATGTGCAAGAATAAGTATCACGTACGAAACCACATAGGCCGTCGGGGACGGCGTGAATATTTCAACACGTTCCAGAAGGCTGCATTCACTTTGAGGTTAGGGCCACACATAATACAACTGCCGTTTGTTACCCAAGAGGAACAAATAGTTAGGTTTGTAGACTAATTTTTATCAGAAATATTTACATCAACGGTTAAAACTAAAGAGTCCGAGGCTAAAATCACAATACGATGTTTGTTGTTTCCGCTTGGAGCGCTGAACAATACACAGTGGGAGGGTGGCGTTTCGCTTGTGAACGGGGTTTTCTTCAGTGTGTCTTCCAAAGAGAATTTTCGCAACTAGCGGACTAGCAGCACGCCACGAGCGATGGTGGCTTTAACATGAACTCCATTGCATTCAACGTCACGTCAGATACTCAGTACCGCTCTGGACGATACTGCGAGTTCAAAACCTGATGTATTTACCGTCTCGCGGATCACAGCTAGAAATGAAGAGGTGGGGTCACATAAAGAATTTAAAGTATTTTTTCATTTACCTGAAGGTTATGATAGTAGTAAAATTATAATTTATATTTTAACAATTATTATTGTTATAACAATTTATATACAGTACAAGTAAACGCCACACAACACAAATTTATTACAATATAAGCACAAAATGTACAAATATATTACAATACAAGTACAAAATGCACGAATATTATGGTGATCGATTTCGGTGAACCACGCTCACCTTCCTCAGCCCAGAGGGATTCACAAAAGAATGGAAAATGGTGTTGAACAACTCAATTTATAGGCCTATGATCACGTGACCCCATTGGCTGGAATCGTCAAAATGGCGGCTGCTGTGATATTATTGGTTAATTCCTATTGTCTGTTACTTCTTCTCTTATTCGCTGAAAATACATTATTAAAAACTATTTTGGAATCAAAATTAACCTGTTCATTCATTAATTTATCACGATCCTTACATTTTTCTTTAAAAATAAATAACTCTTCCCAAGCATTCATGTTACGACCCTCTTACAAACTTTTATAATATCTACATTTTCATCTATTTTATTCAAACTGTGGGTACAATTCAGATCTTTCAGTTTAGCTACATTAGATCTTTCAGGTTTCTTATTTTTAAAAGCAGAGACATGGTTTTTATATCTTTTGCTAAAATGTACAGTCTGACCTATGTAAAACATATTACAATCATTACAGTTAATCCTATATATTCCTGAATTATTGAATTTATCTTCACTTTCAATATTCGGGTGTAAAATGTTGGACATAGTATTATAAGTCTTAAAAGCTACTGATAAATTGAATTTCTTAAATCTATTACCAACTCTTTGTGTAAATGGTCCGTTGTAATGGAGGGATACATACTTATTTTGTTCTTTATCTGATTTTTCTTTTTTAAGTGTTGTTCGTTTTTCGTCTCGAATTTTATTTTCTATTTTCTTTTTTATTCTACTTCCGATTTCATCAATTATTGATGCCTTGTATCCATTTGCAACAGCTATTGATTTTATTACATTTATTTCCTGTTTTCTATCTGCAACACTTAATGGTATTGAATACGCCCTATACAACATACTTCTGAAGCTAGCTGTTTTGTGAGACGGGGGATGGACAGAACTGTTATTTATTGTACAATTGGTTTAGGTAGGTTTCCTGAAAATTCTATATGAAAGTTTGTTATGATCACGAATTATTTTTAGATCCAAAAAGTTAATTTCATTCATAGATTCAAGTTCACTATTATACTAATTAAAAAACTAACAATTTATATTACGTCTATTTCTTGTTTACGACTGACCAAATATTTCGGTCATTCTAAAATTAAAACTGTTATGAAAATAGTATAGCACTGTTATTGTGTAAAAATGTTAGGTGCCTTTTTAAACTATAATGTTGTAAGAAAATAAAGTTTAAAGTACTAAAATAAACCTAATTTTAAACAATGAATACAATAGTATATCATTTATGTACATCCTAACATATGATACTTTGTTAAATATTTTTATTTAATAAAATACATTGTTGATAGATGTTATCCTTAACTAAATAAAATCAATGATTATATGTAGTAAAAGTAGGCCTAATCTTTTTCTTTTTACTTATAATAGCAATAAGTCTACTAACATTTAAATAGTTTACAAAAAAAAATAGGATCTTTTCAATACTTGAATTCTAAGAAATGAATATGATTTAAAGAGTTTAATATGCACTAACATTAATTTGGCTGGCCTTTTAAATGATTTAGCTATCATTAAAAAATTAAATAATTATTTTTCACTAGTTCTAAAGTGAACCTTGGATCTATGTAAACAATTAAGTGGAGTATCTTTCTATTTTATTCAATTAAATTAATTCAATTCAAGGTCTGTAAGCAGTTATATAATACCAAATACATTCTTTATATGTAACCTTATAAAGAAAATACTAATCAAGATACTGTGCAAGTTTTATATTAGTGAGCGTAGTATTGTTAGCAAGAATGAAATAAAGTAGACTATTATAATCCTCTTGGTCTCCAGTCTTGCTGCCGCTATACAGAATGTTATGACCATCCTTCCTTCACTTCCTTAGTTACCACGACGTGTGGTCAGATCTTCAATACCCCACAATACTGTACGTGAATGGGTGAGAGGGTGGGTGGTCAATACCACTACACATGTATTGTAGGACGTACAGTGGTACATCTACTCACCCGCTTTCGCTTAGTGCGACAATAAGCCACCTTACCACCGTCCTAGACAAAAACGGATGACCATAAACCTAACATATACATTATTTTTTTTATATAATTCTTAATAAAATATAAGACTGGTGCAAACTTTGTAAAAAACATTATGACGCTGATTATAAACTTAACAAATAACAAAACAATAACTAACATTTAAAGAAAAGTAAAATAAATACTTCCATTTACTAAACAATGACTAAAATTGGTAAAATAATTTACTCTGGAGCAATTGTGAATATGTGAGTATTCCTGAACATGCACTTTGGCCTGGGACGGTGTGGAAGCCGGGTGATAAAGTGGGTGAGAGTTTAGAAGAGGAAAAAGAAGCATAGGACTTTATTAATTTAGTTTATTTCATTAAATTTGATTTATGAGCTTATACACACGATATCCCAATCGAGTCACTGTATTTTAAAACTATAAAGCTACGTCATTTTTTCTAAAATATTCGGCCATTATTATACTTGGGGTAGAGTTTTCAAAACATAAAAAATGTTAAGATTCATGAGAAGACTAACTTACACTATTTGCTACCCTACTCTATTTATTTATTTATAAACCAACGGCAATGCCTTTTTAAACAAAGATTAACAAACATGCAAAAATAACTGTTGTACACTAACAATTTTATGAAAAAACAATATGACTATAAAAAATAACAAACAATAGAAAAACTAACATAGTAAAGTAAATAAATAGTAACAACGAACATGAAATAAATTAAACTAATATAAACTTTCAAAATTCAACAATGAAAAGACTAAAGCTAACTAGACTAAACAAATGATAACAATAAACCAATACTGAAAGCAAATAACTAGCGTTATAATGAATATGTGTAAGTGTAGTGTGTGTGTGTGTGTGTGTGTGTGTGTGTGTGTGTGTGTGTGTGTGTGTGTGTGCGTGTGTGTGTGCGTGTGCGTGTGCGTGTGCGTGTGCGTGTGCGTGTGCGTGTGCGTGTGCGTGTGCGTGTGCGTGTGCGTGTGCGTGTGCGTGTGCGTGTGCGCGTGTGCGTGTGCGTGTGCGTGTGCGCGTGTGCGTGCGTGTGCGTGTGCGTGTGCGCGTGTGCGTGCGTGTGTGTGTGTGTGTGTGTGTGTGTGTGTGTGTGTGTGTGTGTGTGTGTGTGTGTGTGTGTGTGTGTGTGTGTGTGTGTGTGTGTGTGTGTGTGTGTGTGTGTGTGTGTGTGTGTGTGTGTGTGTGTGTGTGTGTGTGTGTGTGTGTGTGTGTGTGTGTGTGTGTGTGTGTGTGTGTGTGTGTGTGTGTGTGTGTGTGTGTGTGTGTGTGTGTGTGTGTGTGTGTGTGTGTGTGTGTGTGTGTGTGTGTGTGTGTGTGTGTGTGTGTGTGTGTGTGTGTGTGTGTGTGTGTGTGTGTGTGTGTGTGTGTGTGTGTGTGTGTGTGTGTGTGTGTGTGTGTGTGTGTGTGTGTGTGTGTGTGTGTGTGTGTGTGTGTGTGTGTGTGTGTGTGTGTGTGTGTGTGTGTGTGTGTGTGTGTGTGTGTGTGTGTGTGTGTGTGTGTGTGTGTGTGTGTGTGTGTGTGTGTGTGTGTGTGTGTGTGTGTGTGTGTGTGTGTGTGTGTGTGTGTGTGTGTGTGTGTGTGTGTGTGTGTGTGTGTGTGTGTGTGTGTGTGTGTGTGTGTGTGTGTGTGTGTGTGTGTGTGTGTGTGTGTGTGTGTGTGTGTGTGTGTGTGTGTGTGTGTGTGTGTGTGTGTGTGTGTGTGTAAAAGTTGGCAGGGTGTGAGTATTTATAGGTGAGTGGAAGGAGGGTAGAAGGTTAGGAAGGAGCGAGGTGAAAAAGATTTACAGACAAGATAAGTCCATCAATTTTAGCTTCTTCTTAAATGCTGTCAAAGTGGAAGTCAACCTGACCAGAGATAGCATTTCCGATGCTCATTAGGCGAGGGAGTGGACTGTTCTTCAAATAGTTTCTGCTGTGGGCTCTTCTTATGAACGGCTCAGAGGATCTAGTAGTTCCTGGAACACGAAACTCAACTAGCTGCAGAAGTTCTGGGGACTCTATTGTACCATCAGTTTTTTTATTTTTATTGTTAAGGTGGGTATATTTTTCTGCCTTATTTTTATATGAGAGTGGGCGAGACGAACACGGAGTCCTATTTAGCATTGCCTAAATTTTTTTGAGATTGGTTTTAAATATGATATTGGTATCAGTTTGAGGAAAAGTTAAATTTACATATATGAATAACTAGACATCAAACAATGACATTCAGTGTGTCTTGAACATTTTATGTCAGCAAATTAACAAGGTATGTAACGTATAAAAGAAATAGTTCCGATAGTAATTGCTGATATTAAGTTCGTGTTATGTTTTTCTGCCAACCAATGAATAACACTGTTTTACAAAAAATTAAAATTCTTTATACGACGTTACTAAGTAGTTTTTATAACCATTTAGATCTTTATCCTTTAATTCTTTTAAATAAATTTATGTGAATACATGCATGTTTTTTCAGGCACTTTCCGTAACATTTTCCCTTTTCACTCTTTTAACCAAACAGTCCCGTTATATTCAATTAAATATTCCAGTGACGATATTCCAGTTACAAATGTTATGATACAATAACACACATAAAAACAAACACAGAATTACTAAATCGACAGGAGGGCAGACGAGTAGGCCTGGGCGACGCGCGACTAAACTGGTCAGATCCGGAAAGCCTCGTCCCGGCTAGACCGAGTTTGGTGTACCAACAAACATTTTACTCAGTGGTTCTACATCGTGGGTGAATCATCTTGTGAGAAAAAATCAAGAAGGCAAGGGAAATTTAAGGGATTTTATGTGCTGGTGCCTTGTGTTGCCACGCACAGCGCCACCAAATGGCACTGAAAATTGACCTTGCAAGCATTTCAAAGATTACTTATGGTTTAGTTATAACAATATTTAACTAAATTTTTAACACGTATATTCCATTATGATGTATCTATGCGTGATCTCAACGGACAAAAAGGGAAAAACAACGTCTTTTAATAGATAAAAACCATCCTAAAAAATTAGTAATATATCACTTTTTACTTTGCAATATTTCGATTGCATAAATAAATTAATAAATGTTTTTTCCGTAGAGGTCACCCATTTTACTATTCTAAACAACATAGTCTTTAAATTGGAATGTAATATTTATAAATAAGACGACATTAAGTAATCTTCCAGACCACCGAACTGAGGTCGGGCGGGGACGTCCGGCGCCCCTTAATGTCGTCGCAGATCTTATGCACATCCGATTTGAATGTTATTTTCTAAGTATTTAGGAGGCCTACGAAAAATAGAATCACACCATTGTTTTCTTCGTTTAATTTTTCGTTATAACATATACATTTTTAAATGTTATTACAAGTTTTAATAATTTTAATCCTAGTTGGAATAAAAAAAGTACTGGAATTTTAACTAATTTTCACTGTACATCAAATGTAGACGATTACTACTAAAAAAACCCGTTGATATAGCCCATTTATAACTTAATATCAGGTCAATATTAAGAACCCACTAACAAGAACCTTTTGAAGAGTGGATTGATAAAAGTTCATCAAGTGGATCGATATGTGTAGTTTTACAAATGTTCAATATACGTTTAGAATATAGAATTAAAACTATATTATAAAAATTTAAAACGCTGAACTGAATTTTTTCTTCTAGCAAGGACAGTGAAAAATTAACTTAACTCATTCCAAGAGAACAAAGGTTTTTTTGAGTAAATTGGTATCAAAGAAGTAAGTAAATATGTAGTTGACATAGTAGCATGTTAAATATAATTTAACATGCATTATTATAATATTAACCCTACATTCCATTGATCTTAAAATAAATCAACCTAACCCAGCTCAATGAAACCAAACCTAACCTAACCTTATCTAAACTAACATAACCTTAACTTAACCTAACCCAACGCAAAGAGCAAATAAATGGAGCTTATTGTATAACAATTATTTATATTATATTGTTGCTATTAAATAATATAAATATTTCTCGGCAATTTTACTCAACACAGTATTCTTAACTTGCTAAACTTTTACGCACCTATATATTCTTTATATTTAAGGAAATTTTCCATTTATAACATTGTTGTAGCACCTTCTTCAAGCTGTCACGATGGAGCTCTTATAGGATTCTCACAGGTGTTTGAGAAAGATAAATGAGACAGTGCTGTCATGAGATCAACGGTATTGTATGAGTTTTTGGAAAGCACCAAAGTTTAAAGTGGTTTCTGTTTGAAACTTAAAATATTTATGTCAGTTTGTTTTGTTTTGACTCGAAGTTTAAAAAATATGTTGTTTGTTAAATATCGAATTGAACATTAATTTACGGCAATTCCAAATTAAATAAAATTTTTTAACAACATAGCGAAAATACTATTACCAAATTGAAAGCAGTATACAAAATATAGTACCACCAGCCTACTGGTTATAATATTGAGTTTAATTATGTAATGGAAATGTGAAGCAAGCTTTCAGTTTATACTGTATCTAAATTAGAACAGCTGATGTTATGTATAATCTACTACTGCACTCAATTATTTGTATTTTAAAAGTTTAGCCTACTACAATTTTATTCGATTTGTTTTTATTTAACAGCTGTTAATCAAATAAATCAATCAATTAATATAGCTCCATGATAATTTTGAAGGCTAGTGGGGCGGGTCATGAGGTTGGAGAGGAAAATCCTTTCTTAGTGAGCCTCTAGGGGTCAAAATAATGTCGATTGGACGTATAGGTTTTGAGAAATATTTACGAGTGGTAAATGGCTTTTATATATATATATATATATATATATATATATATATATATATATATATATATATATATATATATATATATAGAGAGAGAGAGAGAGAGAGAGAGAGAGAGGGAGAGAGAGAGAGAGAGGGAGAGAGAGAGGGAGAGATAGAGAGGGAGAGAGGGAGAGGGAGAGAGAGAGAGAGAGAGAGAGAGAGAGAGAGAGAGAGAGAGAGAGAGAGAGAGAGAGAGAGAGAGAGAGAGAGAGAGAGAGAGAGAGAGAGAGAGAGAGAGAGAGAGAGAGAGAGAGAGAGAGAGAGAGAGAGAGAGAGAGAGAGAGAGAGAGAGATTATGAAATAAATTAGTTCTTAAAATTATATATTCGGCTCTTCTGTTTACATTATTGTATTCTGCTTCTTCATTTTAAAAATTTAAATAACAATCTTTATATTATTGTTAAAACATAGGTTTATTACTATTTATCATGTACATTTTTAGGAGTTTTATAACAAGTGTATGTGAGATCTTTAGGTAAATAAGTATTGCTTAGCCTATTACAAATAAATAAAGAAATATTGTGTTGACAAAACAATTACTAAAGATGAATGTTTTATTATCTTCCATGACCTGGTGAGTAGTTTGTGAAACACCGAATGAACAAATAATCAGTATTAAAACTGAACCTTTAGTTGATTTAACAAAGTCCTCAATTTAAGGAATTTTACTTTATGCTCGAAATTGAATATAATGGCGTGAACATAATTTATAAAAAAAGCTAAACTAAAGTATTTTAAGTATAATAATAAATAGTATTTAATATGTACAAGATGTGTGCCATTAAAACAGATGAATAAGATAAATCCGAATATCAGTGGTAGCCTTAGGTGCCCCGGCCACCTCACCAAGTCGATTTTCACCTTCTATTTTAATCCTAGTTATTGTCTTATCCATTGATCACATAAGGGTAAGACAATATATATATTATATATTATATTTTTTTACACAACTTCAAAAATATAAGTTACGTGAAAATATATATGCTAAAACTTTGCCGTTGATAAACGTTTCTAACAAAAAAAAAATGTTCCTCGTAGACTAACTTGTTCATGTCACAAATAATTATTTAAAAGACTTGTTCACATATTTTCTGTTATTATAGATAAATTTTAAATATCATTCTTCAAGCTCGTTTCTAACTGGATATACAGAATCTAACTGGATGTATAATTTAATGTTATAAGATGAAACAAACACTCTAGTAAATAGTTTTTAATGTGTTTTTTATTTTTTATTTTAAACAAGATAAAAAACTATATACTCGAGTGTTTGTTTCATCGTATAACATTAAATTTTAAATATTTTTGATATTTAACACTAGTATCAATGTTAAGCACTAAATCACATTCTATGTTCTAAATTTAGTAATGTTACGTCGATTTTAAGTGTGTCTAATCTTAGTTTGATTGAAAAGTGCGTATTAAAATGTTCTACCGTTTTTACTGGCAGATTTTGCGTCTGGCCCACCATTCGATGGAGGATTTGGCTTCATTGCTGGTGAAGCTAGTAGGTATAGACATAGCCCCTCCATTTATATTTGGCTTCATTGCTGGTGAAGCTAGTAGGTATAGACATAGCCCCTCCATTTATATTTGGCTTCATTACTGGTGAAGCTAGTAGGTATAGACATAGCCCCTCCATTTATATTTGGCTTCATTGCTGGTGAAGCTAGTAGGTATAGACATAGCCCCTCCATTTATATTTGGCTTCATTGCTGGTGAAGCTAGTAGGTATAGACATAGCCCCTCCATTTATATTTGTCTTCTTCATTGCTGGTGAAGCTAGTAGGTATAGACATAGCCCCTCCATTTATATTTGGCTTCATTGCTGGTGAAGCTAGTAGGTATAGACATAGCCCCTCCATTTATATTTGGCTTCATTGTTGGTGAAGCTAGTAGGTATAGTAGCCCCTCCATTTATATTTGTCTTCATTGCTGGTGAAGCTAGTAGGTATAGACATAGCCCCTCCATTTATATTTGGCTTCATTGCTGGTGAAGCTAGTAGGTATAGACATAGCCCCTCCATTTATATTTGGCTTCATTGCTGGTGAAGCTAGTAGGTATAGACATAGTCCCTCCATTTATATTCTGTGCTCGTTAGTGTATGGTTGTTATGATTATTATTTTTATTAGTGTTTATGTATAAGACAGGGCTCTATAGTCCTAGCCTCACACTGGCTATCTTTACGTCACTCAACGCAAGGGAAATTTTCGTTTAGAAAATGCTATTTTACTGTATGTGACTGAGCGAACATTTTTTATGCTGTCATTTTTAGTTAATTATCACTAAAACAGTCACAACTTTTTGTAATTAAGGTATTTTGCAACATTTAGTTTCGAATACGGAAGTTAATCTCTATTTGAATTGTAACATTTGTAACGGTCTATGTAACATATATTCTATGTATCACTGGCTGAGTTAGATTTATTGAGTTGATAATTGAACTCCGACTAGTTGTTGGTTTTTTATGAAAGGAGCCATCAAGTTACGGCTGGTTTTTATTTGAAGATTATACACATCTTGTTTGAAAATCAGAAATACGACTCTTGAAGAACTTTTTGATTAAATAGTTACAAGTTGGAAACTGACTCTTGTAAAGGAGGAAAGGGAGTTGGTTGAGGCAAATAAAACAAAACTTTGATATTAAGTTAAACAAAACCGTTCTCAAGTATTTGATCGTGCTAACTGTTAGTGGAAAGCAGGTTATATTAAAGTGTCTTTCCTTGCTTCATTAACAACCCATACAAGATAATTGGACTCGTATCTACGAAGTGCATAAGGAATTGTTATTAATTAGATCAGTCGAGCATAATTCAGGTAGCATCTGGTCTAGACCCTTCCACCCATGTTTCATGAACACAATTTTAACTGACGCATTCAAGGAGGAATACGTCAGTTAATTAAAGAAATTTCTCCAGTGTTTCATTAATGTGTGGTCTTGGACTATCTTGTTTTTCCATTTCACATTTATTTTGTCTTTGATTTGGAATCACTTGTTTATAAAGCTTGCCTTTGATTAAAAAGAAAATTATCATCATCGTTATTAATTTTTTGTAATGAAAAATGTTCTAATGGGGTCATACGATAAATTGTTGGGATTTAACTCAACGGCCAAGAAGATAGTTTTCATTTGTCAGAAATAAAACTTAGGTTTCAATTTACGTAAATACAGACTGTTTTAAATGTATATTTACGTGTACTCTAAATACTGTACAAGTACATATTTTGGGATGCATCATCTTGATACTGTACGACAGTACGTCTGTTGCCATGTAGTAGTCTTCTATTGAAACTATATGGCAGTATCATTAATTACACTGCCTTTTATATCCTTCAATGCAGGCATTCACTATTCATACGTAACAAAAGGTGCACCCACTACGTTTATAACCAAAGGTGCAACACAGACACCAGAACCCGGCACCATTGTTGCAAGGGTGGGAGGTGGGGTATGATTTATTTATTTGTATACGGCAATACACGTTTTCACATAATGACAAAAAAAGCAATTGAAAAAACCAGATCAATATGGCTTTAGAAGTAAAATGAATCAAATATTGTAGGAAGAGACAAGACAATGTAACTGCACAACACCATTCATTAACAACTCCTGACCTTAGGCTTTAGGCCTTAGGCTGTCATTAGTTAAGCAATGTAATACAACGTAACCTTATGCAGGGTGTCCCAAAAGTAATGTGTCAAACTTCGGAAAATGGTTGTAAAGGTCAAAATAAAGAAAAAATAAAGAATACTTTTTTTCCAAAAACGCTTTGTGTACCAGATATTCCCCATTTTGTTTATATACATAAATTGTTATCTCCACTTGTTGAAACTCACTATGTATGTGAAAATAATAAAGGCCTATTCTACACACACAAAAACTTTATCCAATTTAAATTTTAAACGGAAATTGTAAGGAAACGACCAAAAAATTACTTAGAATATGTTTTTTAGACAATTTAATGACCAATGTGTCCGAACAAAATATAACCGAGACACATTGACATCTGTGTTAAAAGGCAGCAAGAAGTCATTGTTCACACCCTTTATTTGTTTTTGCTTATTTTAATGTATTTTTTCCGATTCTATTTTATATATATATTGACTGACATTGGTCATAACATTGTCAACATGTTATGATGCTCTTAATATTTTTTGCCATTTTATGCCATTTCTGTTTAAATAGTTTAAATGGCCACCATTTTAGAATTTTAAATTAAAGTTTTTTCTACGTTAACCTAACATGCATAGCGAGTTTCATAAATATAGGTTAAGCTAACTTGGAGATAAAAATTAACGTGTGAAAAAAACAAAATGTCGGATATCTGGTAAACAAAGCGTTTTTGGGGAAAAATTATTCTTGATTTTATCTTCATTTTTACCTATTTAATCAATTCCCGATTGCTGGCACTTTACTTTTGGAACACACTGTATAAATACTTAGATGACCATATTGTGTAATACCATAATAAACGTATGTAAGTAATTCTCAGGATATTAGCTTTATACATAAAGGTAATTAACAGAGTTGAACAAAGAAAGGACACTACAACAATAATACATGTTCAACCAGAACAACGTAAAACACTAAACAAGTTCTTTTTTCAGAGTAATTAACATGGACAGTAATGGGTTTCATATTAAATTAACATGGACAGTAATGGGTTTCATATTAAATTAACATGGACAGTAATGGGTTTCATATTAAATTAATCAATAAACATACAAATTTACATGATCCTGTACTTACAGGAGACTTCTCGGTACATTTAACTTGTGCAGTAACACAATTAACCCTTTTCCTATAGTTCAAATCAACTCTTAACCCTCTTGAGCACATCGGGAGTACTCTGCCACTGGAAGGTTACTTCCTGGTGATTCTCAGTGGGGGGAGTAAATTTGCGCTAACGTAAAACATTGAATTAACGTTTATGAACTTTAGATATTGATTTACATCGTCCATATTTTAACAACTATAATATTGTAAACCTGTCTTTGTGGTATCACCAGAAAGATCCTCTCAAAACACTCACCTGTGCCCCAAAATTAAAGTATGGTCGGTCATATTTTGAAGAAGTTAATCGTAACCAAATTGGGCATACACCCCTACTAAAACCTCAGTGGTATTCACAGTTGAAAATAAAATAAGGACAAATATTTTAGTATCCGTGTTAACATAGTTTAATACCTAGAATGTTTCATATAATAATTAAATTATTTCCAATAAGTGAATAAATGTTGCATATATGTTTGTGAAGAAATGAAAAAGCTTCGTTATTTAATTTAATAAAAAACGAGTTAAGTGATTGATTTGTACAAGATAGTTTTAACTGGAAAATAATTTTGGCCACGAAATCCTAATAAAAAAATTTCCAAAATAGTTGAACACTGTAAAAAGTACCCAAATTGCAATTCTTTCAATCACAAAAAATAAAAACCCCCTGTTGTTTATCTCCCGATCTTTCAAACTGGCATATTCTTTTTAATTTGGTATAGTATTAAAAATGTGGTTAAGTTCAAGAAGTTTATATAGTTTTAACTTCGCCACACAAATAAAGACGTTTTTCATTTCATATTATAGTCCACATATATTGTGTTTTAAGGTGTTTGGGTAAAACGTCTAGTTTTTTTTAATGTTTGACGTTTTAATATTTTAGACAGCCACTATTTTGAGACTGATAATCTTAGAAAAACAGCCTTTTTACATTAATTGTTTTTTATGAGATCAACTTTCATACTATAATTTAGTATTATGTGTTTAACTGTTTTTGAGATATTCAAAATGTTATAGAAAACACATACAGACACATAGACAGAAAACAAATCGAGAAAAGACACGTGTTATATGGTATTATTTACTTTTATTGACCTGACAAACGAACCTCTTAAATATCTGACAGTCGAAGCTGGACACCCCTTAAATTGATATCGGCTAGATATCAATATCTAGATTCCCTATCCCACGAGGTAGATATGCTTTACTAACCAGGCACACGAATGCCATTCATTGGTCCACCCACTCTCCGGTAAACACGATAACTGCTATACTAACCTCCCCCCTACGAACACAGTTACTTCAATAGTTTGGTGGATTATGGCTATGAATAACCATGGTTCAACTTAAACCTATTCGTTTGACAACTTACCCATATTTATAAAATATGGAACAATTAATTATTTTTAATTAAGAAAGTTGAGATAAAAATACCCTTTAAAATATCTAACTAGAACTATTTTGCTATTACTACGCTATTGGTTATGATGTTCACAGGTGTTCTTGAGAGATTTATGAGGCACACTTAGCGCTCTACCAGCTGTTGCTACTCGATCAACGATATTGCTCGAGTTTCCGAATTCTGTTGGAAAAGAAGGAAGAAGTTGAAAAGTTAGATTTATAACTTCTTTACACTTAAACTCAAGATTTTAGTTAAACACTTTTTAATATACTCTTAATTATTGTAAATCAGATTATGCTTATGTAGAATTTAAATTTTTTAATAAACACTATTATGGAACACAACTACTTTCATAAAAATGGAACACGATTTGTTCATTTTGTCTCGAGCATTTTATATGACGTTTTAATTGCAACACCAACTTTTCTTTTATAAAGAGTACGGAACTACAACTTTTATAAAAAACTAGACACAAAGATATATTTAAACTGCTGAAGTACACTTTAAAATTGTTTCTCTTATGTTGAATGTTTTCCTCACGGAGAGATGGCTATGTGTAGGCTACAGTCAGGTGTTAAACGTAATTTATATTGGCATATCTTCCATTTGGTAATTACTCACTAATATATTATTGGGTGAACATTGCTTAAAAACCACGGATAATGTCAATTTATTACCATAGTAATGGATAAAATCTAAATTTCCATCTACATTTTGATTCCGTATGTAGCAAAACAAGCGCATGAATCTTTATCCTGCAAAGGATAGCAATATTTGTTGACCAATCAGTTATGTTGGCAGCCTACTATGCAGTCCTGTATTCGTATATTTCATGATTCCAGTACAACTAAACGTCACACAACACAAATTTATTACAATATAAGGACAAAATATACAAATATATTACAATACAAGTACAAAATGCACGAATATTATGGTGATCGATTTCGGTGAACCACGCTCACCTTCCTCAGACCAGAGGGATTCACAAAAGAGACGGCAGGGCTGTTTGGACAATCTATAGTCACCAATCTTGCAGAGAAAATTTTTAAATTATATACAAGGTGGAAAAAATATGGAAACGCTTTTTTAATCAATTTTAAATCAATCACTTATCTCGTTGTTATTAAATTAAAAACGAAGTTTTTTATTTCTTCACAAACATATATGCAACATTTATTCATTTATTGGAAATAATTTCATTATTATATGAAACATTCTAGGTATTCAACTATGTAAAGACAGATACTAATATATTTGTCCTTATTTTTTGTTCAACTGTGAATAACATTGAGGTTTTAGTAGGGGTGTATGCCCAATTTGGTCACGATTACCTTCTTAAAAATATGACCCTACTTGTAATAGTGAAATCTTATACATCATCAGGGTTACATAACACACTTTTTGACGACATTTCATATTTTCATGAGGAGTTGAACGAAGATCTTCAAAGTAATCCTAGGTCTAGTTTGGTATCAAAGCAAAGGTACATTCAAAAGAAACTAATTGCCACAAACCGGACTTCGAAAACTTATCCTTTCCACAGTAGCGGTCATTTGAATTTCAAAGTAACTAATTTTAACAATATTATTTCTCCACTATTAACGGTATCAAGTAAATTCTTATGATCAAAAATTATATTTTATGGAACACAATTATTAAAGAAAATTTAACTATCAATTTATTCATGGAAAAAATAGCGTTGTTGGGAAAGCGTTTCCATATTTTGTTCACCCTGTTACTGCTAGAAACGTCACTACTTGTTAAGCACAATCCCCTTACATTTTCTAATGATAAAACTCACCAATATACGCTACGTAATGGTATGAATATAATATATAATATATTCCACCAAACTCTACTTCATTTTCAAAATCTAACTTTTCTATATTGGAATAAATTTATTCCATTATTTCCAAACAAATTTAAGTTGGATTAAAATCTACTGAAGTTAAAAAAAACATTGAGGATATTCTTTTAGCCAAGTGCTATTACAGAGACCATGAGTGTATTGCTGACACGTTCTCTGACTTCTCGTTGTATCAAGTAACTTAAAATATGGATATAATAAATAGTGTCAAATCAAGTTTATTTTGCAAAGACATTGTAAAATGTATAGCAATTGTCATATTTAAAAAATTCAAATTAATACATTCATACCACAATCATTCAAACATACATCATTTTCAGTCACACATTCATTCAGGCCCCACTTCCGGCGCCGGTTGTCAGTCATCTGATTATGTGGCCTCCCAGTTGCATGCCATATACTCGTCACCACTACAAAATGCATGAGACGCTAAAAAGCGTTTGAGACGAGTTTTTAACGCCTTGGGCGTTGGTGCATTTTTAATTGAGTCCGGTAATTTGTTGACAAAACGAACGCCCGTGTGTGAGGGCAAGCGTTCGTAGACCTGTGGCTTTCAGTTCGGTAGTCATCCCTGTGTCTGGTTTCGTGCGCATGTATATCCCACCCACTTACCATGGAACTTTTACATATGCAAAACATTGTTGTTTCCAATATGTAAAGGCATGGCAGTGTCAATAGTTTCAGGTTTTTGAACGCTTCTCTACAAGATTCTCTAAACTTTAACTGTGCGATTATACGAATCACTTGTTTTTGCAATCTAAACGCTCTGCTGAAATCATTATTTGTTGAAGCTCCCCACAGTACCACACCGCAGGTGAGATGAGGGTAAATGAAGCCATAATACGCCTTCATCAGAACCTGAGTTAGGCAGAATTTGGCTAAAGTTCTCAAGACATAAGAAGTCATCAACCCCACCAATGTTTAGTTGACAAAATAACTGTATTGAACTGTACAAGTTTTTTTAATGCTTTTCATCGTTCAAATTATTGTTCAATGTGTTATTGCTATTATTAATTACTTTTGGAATACTAAATAATGAATTAATTCAATCTTTCTCAGCTTTATTCGTTGGTTTTATACCAAACCAACCAATGGTCACTGCAGATGACGTAAAATGGGCGAGGCTTGCTATTGCAACGTCAGCACGTGGCCTACCGTGGTTGCCATGACATCTTTTAAATATAATTACACGGTGGGGGAAGATTAGTTCTCTCTCTCACCTGGGCAACTCTCTATATCTCATTCTCACAAGAGCATTGGAAAGGTTGTTTTCTAAGTGACCTATGTATATAAAGTGTCATGCTGAACACGATCGTGCATGATGGCGCTTCAAATATCATGTATTGTTGGATGAGTCAGTGTTAACCAATATCTTGCCATAAGACTCAAATGAAGACCAATTCAAATTTAAAATGTCAATTTTATAGTAGTAAAACAGCTATTCCTAAATACTCTAAATATTCGTAATATTAAATTTACGAATCATACAAAATTAAAATGGTGATTCCCAAATGCTTCGACGTTGTATTTCTACAACAGATTATTGTTTTAGAGGAAATATAAAGTACTCTTTTTTAATATAATTGTTTTATAAATTGAAATGTATTTCGGTGCTTTGTTAAGACCCAAACAGCTGATAGTTGTAGTTGTGTTCTACAATTTGACATGTGGTCTGTCTGAGATCTGGTTTCACCAGCGATTACCATATTAAAATAGGGTAGTTACTGCAGCGTTCACAGTGAATACTTTACTTGTTACTTCTTTTTGTTCAAATACAGCAACTGTTTTCAGTACTTAAGGGTAAATTTTAATATGATGGTGCACTTTTCTTTTATCTTCAGCCCTTGTAGGTAACCACCACTGTAAACAATTGTAAACAATGATGAAATGTTGTATAAATACGAGATATTTAAAATGTTGACAAAATAATCACATCGAACTTCAATGATATATTTGGCTGATATATTATATCAGATACTTTACATATGGTAATTATACTCATAATGGTCGTTATAGGTAACATAATGCCTATTTTTTTTTCTTTCAACATTATTTATTCTAAATAACTTCCATTTAATACATTTCCTAGTGTTTTAAATTTATAAATAGGCTTCTTGCTCATTTCCTGACGTGAAAATGTATCATGTTAAATTGGAAAGACGTCACTATTTAATTTTATTTTGAAGGGATTTATCTATTTAGAATAGTTTTTCATTGTAATGGAGCCCTCTTGAGTAATAACGATGACTCAAGTTATGAATTACGGTATTGCCTAAACGTTTTAACAAAACTAATAAAGGGTTCCAAAACATCGAGGAGGAACTAGCACCTCTAAGACCTAGGAGTCAACTTCAAAATTGTAAAAAGGAAAATGGTCTTGTAATATGTCATTGAACACCACCATTTCAACTAAGAATATAAAAAGGATGTGTTAATGTTTAGTTATTTATTATTTTGGTATTTTATTAAATTTGTCATCACCTACTTACAGTATTTCCTAATTAAAACTGATTTGTCTTGGTTAAAAGTAAAAAAATTTGTTTTAAAGATGTTTTTGTGTTATCTGGCACTGTCGTTAAATAGCATTTCCCAGGAAAAGCAAGTTCGGTTTGTTTACTGTTTGTAGGCAGAGGAGCACTGTCGTTAAATAGCATTTCCCAGGAAAAGCAAGTTCGGTTTGTTTACTGTTTGTAGGCAGAGGAGCACTGTCGTTAAATAGCATTTCCCAGGAAAAGCAAGTTCGGTTTGTTTACTGTTTGTAGGCAGAGGAGCACTGTCGTTAAAAAGCATTTCCCAGGAAAAGCAAGTTCGGTTTGTTTACTGTTTATAGGCAGAGGAGCACTGTCGTTAAATAGCATTTCCCAGGAAGAGCAAGTTCGGTTTGTTTACTGTTTATCGGCCGATGAGCACTACCGTTAAATATCATTTCCCAGGAAAAGCAAGTTCGGTTTGTTTACTGTTTGTAGGCAGAGGAGCACTGTCGTTAAATAGCATTTCCCAGGAAAAGCAAGTTCGGTTTGTTTTCTGTTTGTAGGCAGATGAGCACTATCGTTAAATATCATTTCCCAGGGAAAGCAAGTTCGGTTTGTTTACTGTTTGTAGGCAGAGGAGCACTGTCGTCATGTTGTTGCCTAAACTTATTTTCCCACCTTCCGATAATAATGACAGCTGTAATGAAAAAGTCGTAACACTGTGCCGGAACAGCCTTCATTGTGTTGACAATGTCTGGTCTTTGTCAACATTGATGTACTACTGACAGTCCCAACAAAATGTCAGTATTAGGGTTTTTCCAAAATATAAATTATTCATGTAATACAATCAATCGAGATAAATTAAGGCATTTTTAACAAATGAAATCATCTTCGTTTTACTTAAATTATTATTAGGAGTTAATAAAACATTTTCCAAATAATGGTTCATATTATGTTTTTATGTGTATTTTTCTTAATTTCAGGAGGTAAAAGTTTAGTTTACCAAGAAATACATTTATTTATTTATCTTTAAATACATTTCATCGTAGTATTATTTATTTACTTAATGCTATGTGGAGTTACGTCGTTGTACTCGTATTTATTTGAGTTATCAACTATGTCAATAATTTTTTTATTATGCTAACTAAAAGATATACTCGTTCTTTTTACATTGATGTGATCAAATGTTTATGATGAAGAGACCTGTAAATACCACAAGTAGATAAGTGCTACACTGGAACCCGCAAGGAAAAATTAAGAGAAGACCTAAACAGACGTGGAGAAGGACAGTGGACAGAGAAATTCAGGGAGAAGGGAAGACATGGGGAGAGATAAAGTGTTGGGCGTAGAATAGAGTCCGGTGGAGGTCTTTCGTTGCAAACCCTGGCCCCCTCCCCTAGGGATTAAAGGACATAAGATGAAATCAAATGTTTAAAATGAATTAATTTTGTTTCTTTCATGCTTAGGCACTATTCCATATATATAAAGTAATCTAGTATTATACTACAAGACACTTATCCATTGGCTTGTAATTTTGAAGGTTTTACATACCACAAAGCTGAACGACGATTAGTCACCTATGATTTGGGATAAATATTCTAATGAAAATATATTTCTCAAGAACGATATTGCAAAATCTACTATATGATAAATAACACTATCAGACCTACATTGATCTCTCGTCACAGAGCTAAGTTCAATTTCCACAAACATTCAACACTTGCTTCTTCGATTGAATGAAGACCAGCTAATCGCCCTTGAAAAGAACGCAATAGACAGCCATTAACTATGTGATCCATTTTTTTAAATTTCGGTTGCAACCACATGACTAATCGTTTGCCTACCTATTTTTCTAGTAGTTGCATCCTCCCATCCCCGTTCGAAAATGACTCAACATAGTCAACTTCTTGCGTGAAAGGTCAATCCGCCGATTAGAGTCCTAGGGCGTCATACCAGGAACATGTTTCAACCGTCAAGCACATCTCATCATAGGGTCTGATACCAACAACTTGTCTCGACTTTCAAGCACATCTCAATGTAATGGCCAGTTTTTGTTTTTATTTTTTATTTTTATTTATTAATTTTTTTGTGAAATTCGTTTGAAATTATCTGAAAAGCTAATTAAATAAGTGGTTATCTACATTTAAGTTAATAAGCACGTTGTGGGATATCTTGTAAAATATGGAGATTTGGAGTAGATAAGATATGTCTGAACTCTCTGAGAAGAGATATACCTCTTTGCGTCGTATATCTGGAGGAGCTATGTTGCACATGACTGAAAGTCACCAATGGTAGAGTTGCTGTGAGGGTTGATAGCACAACTTTTTGCAGGGGGGGGTTAATCCATGAAAAAAGGTGTAGTACGCAGGAGTTGTACGTTCCCCAAGAAGATCCAGCAAGTTGTACACACTGTTAGTTCTGTATAAATATTTAAACACTAAAAGATAAGTACTTTGTACTTTATTTATTTATTTTTTACTTTAATTTTTAGTATCACTTTGATCACAGCCCCTCCGCAAAGGGTTTTGCAGCTACACTACAAACATCTGTATTAAACTTTATCACTATCGTCGCCACTGTAACGTAGTATTGTAATCCACCTATTTGGGGACCAAGTATTGTGGAGATTGTAGATCATATGTTCTCGGCTCTCTTGGTACCGACATTGTTTGTCGGTACCAAGAGACACTTCTAGAGAGCTTTAGGATTGTCTATGGAAGAGAACCGAATATTAGTCTTGTCAGTTATATGAAAATCAGACTAATACTACGTAATTCGGATTCCACGTTTTAAACTGTAGGTCTTTTAGTTGCCACGGATATTGGGTTGTTACTAGGAATAAGTCGAACCCAGTCAGTTACCAGAAGACACAAGTCACCCTCACTCATTCTACACTCATATAATCATTAATATTTAGCTTACAATACGAATGAGCTGTTGCGGCATCTCAAATATCTCGAATACATAGCAATGAAGGACGGGCAGAAGGGTTTTACCTAAGGACGGTGACTGCGACTAACTTCAAAGGTCTGAATTACCTACCAGCCGATATACGAGTGGTGCAAGTGAGATAGAGAATTCCCTCACTGTGTAATTCCATTAAAATATTATCATGGCAACCAGAGCGGTAGGTCATGTGCTGACGCTGCAATATCAAGTCCCGCCCATTTCACGTCATAAGCATCAGTGACCATTGGTTGGTTTGATTAACACCAACGAATCAAACTAAGAACAGTAAAATTGAATCATTATTCATTTTACTATTTTTAAGATAACAATTAATAATAAAGAATAACACAATGAATAATAATGAAAACAATGAATAGTAATTATAAACCTGTGCAGCTCATTACAGTTATTGTTATTATTATTATTTTTTTTTTTTTTTTATTTTTCAACTAAAAACTGATGTGGAAGTTGACCACTTAAAAGAAGAAGTTAGTCGAGACCGTGAAGCAAGCCAGCTCAGCGGTGGAAATGGTCCCCTCTGCCGCTGAATTCCCTGGCATAACAAGCAGGTCACTTACTATCAGGCCCAATAATATAATATTTTAATTCCATAGTAACATTAATTAATATTATATTATAGCTAAGCATATCTGTAAAGAATCTGATATTATGAATAAATGTTGGGACACAATGACATTTAAAGATCTTAAACTACCGTTAAATAAACTTTCAAGCTAATCAGTGATAAGCCACACAAAAGAGTATATGAATATATTTTGTAGTTTATTACAATATATATAATAGTCGTTCGGAATATTGTGTCTGTAAGAAGGACCTTATTATCACTGACGTAATGTAGAGAGTAAACGATATATGTAAGGTTAATTAAGCCTAAAGGCCCATAACTTAACCAAGCAGGCCCTGGAGGATAGCGTTAATATTTCAATGCATTCCAGAGTATCATATTCACTTTGAGGCAGGGGAATACATAATTCCCATCCATTTGAAGGGGAACAAGAGAGAGATGAATTACGAAAGCATCTTTAACCGAGGAGCTTTAGTTAAATGTTTGGTAAAATAACTAAAATAGTGCAGAATGAAATATTTTATACGACACTTCATTATGAATATTTAGCAACGGGAAGCTTACGTAATTAATTAATACTCAAATTTAATTAATTGGTTATATAACAAACATTATTGGTCAATTCAGATTTCCATTTAGTTAAATTTTTATTTACTGTAATCTACTTTACTCAATTTTTTTAACTAACCTTATCTTAGATAAAAACGTGATTTTTAGTTTCTTAAGCGTGTGCTTAAGAAACTAAAAAAAGTTTAAATTTGTAAATGGTAACTAAATCAATGGGTTTCCTTAGGCATTTTTAAATTATAGTAAAATGTATTTAAATGAGTCTTGTGTGAAGTTGATCTGAAGATTTGATCCTATAAGTTATTGTTACGGTCTACAGGATTAAAAATAATAAGGCAATTCCAATCTATGGCTTATTAATTAACTAAAATATACAATATGAAATATTCATATATTTGAATAACTTTTTAATCTAATAGACAAACGAACGCTATTTTAACATTTTAAATTATACCATTAGTATTTACAACAATTAGTGTCAATAACACAGTCGAGTTTATTTTCACACTTTATCAGTTACTGTTCGCGAACCGTCACAGTTAAACACTGTCACTTGACTGTTATTTTCACACCAAACCGAAGACCAGAGATTCACACTGCCTCGTTGACTGGCTCAAACACTTTGTTGACTGTCACTCTGACATTGTAGACCAGACTGACACTGCCTGACTCGTCGGCTGAGGGGTGTCTTCATATAAGGTGCTGCTAGTCTAGAAGGTCCTGGAGCTTGAGTCACGATTATTTTCGAATGGCCTCCATCGCCATCCGGGAGGTTCTAGTAATATCTTCTAGGCTGGTTCTAGGCTAATATAACTCACGAACTTCAGTTATTCGTTAAACAAGGTATCTAATTCACACATGATTTAAGTTTTAAAATACAGATAATTATAAAAAAAATTTTGATACAACATAATGACATTATAGTATAAAGACAATTAATTTTGAATTGATTTTTACAAAAACGAATATAATTGTCTTTTTAATTCATTTTAGTTGTGAGGAGAAATCATTATTGTATTTTTAAATATAGATTTTTTCAATAGTTTAGAAGTGATAAGACGTCAGAACATTTTAATTGTTGAAACCCGATTATCAATAGTGTTATTAAATATGAATTAGAACCTCTGTATATTCGTTTGAGTTGCTAGTAAAAATTAACAATTCTATTTCAAATATAACAATACATTTATAATTTAGAGGTGAAATTTAAATTGAAACAGAAAAATTAATATACAGTTGGTTTAAAATATATATTAAAAATCTCGAATGTATTATGTAAAACATATGATACATAAATAATTTATTTAATAAATAAATATAATATTTTCTATCCCAATTAATTAATTGATAATCTGGAAATAAAGAACAGGGAATATAGTTATAAAGTCAATAGTTTCTCAACAGGGTCATTAATTAATGTATCTATGATTTATGTGGGTGGTTATATAAGGGTGACCGCCTTGTTATCGCTTTACACATTTATCTTGAATTTAATTTATGTTTAACTGGGGAAGTGTAGAGTGTAAATCTTGACTTTAACCACTGTGCCATCACCTGTAGTACAGTTTACTGATATTTTATGGTACATAATACATAGGTTTTATTATACTTCTACTCAGTCATATTTCATAGTATACTTGTGGCAATGATTATGAAAAACTAAATATTGTGAATTGCAATATTAACAAAAAATATATAATTGTAGATACAAATTTTATGTGTTGTTGACGCTTGGTTGCACAATCATACCTTATAAACGCATATAATAGTTTTATGTCCATGTGGATCCAAGCGTCTGTGTTTATTATTTGCTTAGTCAACAATCCATGTATGCTTGTAGCAAGCAAATATTGATATATCAAGCAAATATCACTGGAGGTCCGACTATATTTGCTTAAGAGTTCAGGAACCTTTTTCCTCAACAACGTTTTTATGTCTTGTAAAATGTTAATGACGTACAAAAATAAAAAGAGGAATTCTTGCAAAATAAAAGAAAGCTTTTGATAAACAGCCATACTCAGTTGCAATGTATTTTGATTCGATTAAATACTTAATTACATAATTGGAATATTTGTGATATCATTTGGTTAGTTAGTGAGGCCCGCAACCACACCATGTTTAAACTGTATTAATTACATTTATATGGGACTACTTTAGCGCTCCACAATGGACCACAAAAACAGCTGATATTTTGAGACTTAAACTTTAACACGGATGGGAATTCTATTTGTGCATAAAATCAATGGTTAATCTGATTGATTACTCATCAATTTGAAGCTGTCGATTAACTTTCAGTTAATTATATCAAGCATATTTGTTTTTTTAAACTGTCCTTATCTTAGAAGGCAGTTTTTGAAAGCACAGAAAATGCTTTTTAAATTTTTTATTTTACCTGTGTCCCTAAGATAAATCCAAAGCCATTGATTTGTGGATTTTACAATCATTTTGTAATATTTTTTGCGTGTAATACGAAAAGTGACATTTATGTACGTACTGTCCTGTAGAAATAATAATTTATTTCTAGCTAAAAAACCAAGTACACTTTTATTGGAAGATACAGTAAAAAGTATGTTTAAATGTATCCTCTTTTTAATACTTTATCTCGGTGATATATTGGATGCCAACTCAGCTTAAAACGTCATAAAGTACATCCAATTTAACAATATAACTTTATTTTGTTCATAGTACATATGTTTTGTATTTTAATTGACATGAATTTATTTGACATAAAATTATGTTATGCTCTGCTATGAATACCCATGTTTCACAACGGAATAAAAATATTAGGATATAAAGAATGAAAACAAAACATACAATTCAACTGGTCGTACCTGGGCTATTCATCTTAAAAAAAAAAAAAAAAAAAAAAAAAAAAAACTGCAACTAATGAGACCCTAGATGTGGTTTTAGGGTGTGTGATTTCTAAAGATCCTAAAACTTTCATAGACGTATGATACAACGTAAAAAAAAGTTCACTCATATTTACTTAAACTGCTAGCAAATGATGCATTACCAATATACAGATATAAGATAAGGCTTGTTTAAGAATCGAAGTATAAGAAAATGTAATCAGGTAAGATTTACGTTATTCTAACTCTGTACAGATAAAAATCACATATTATTTACATTGATATTTGATTTGGTCTGCAATGTTTATTTCACAGCATTGTTTCACAAAACAATAAGCTATTTCATCTTGTCACATTCTAAAGAAAAATAACTTCCTTGATTGGGAGTAATGTACTTTCAAATAAACTTTGAAGTAGTTGATATTAGAAGTAGATTGATTAACCCTTATCCAAAGAACTCCACAAAGTTTCTCGATTAAGTTAACGCTCTTAAATCTTGGAACGTCCTGTTTTGCTAATCAAGACTGCGGAATTAAGTTTATTCTGCTTTGCTAACAGGAATCTAATTTATATTCTCAGAGTATTTGTTGTTGTTTGAAGTATTTAAAAACCCTTGTTTTATTTTGTTACTAAGAACTTAGAAGACAATGCACACTGAGCTGAGTAGTGTATTTGAAAAATAGTGTGTGGCTAGAGCCTCACTGGAATACTCTGAACACTAGATGGCAGGTTTACTATTCTAGTACTGTATATAGTATACATGTAATATAAAGAATGTCCACAGTTCTCTGTAAGGGTGAGTGGCCGATGTTCTTTTAGCCACAAGTTGTCTAATAGGTCATTTAAGATCATTTTTTAGCTATGAAATGTGTTTTACAAGTATTATTGGCAGCACAATAAACAAAAGTGTCTGGGCGTGCTTGGGATTTCAGTAGAAACCTTGATTTTCAGTGACGAAAATTCGTATTAAAATGACGGAAAAAGAACTAGAGAATTATAAAAATTACCCACTCCACTGGAATAAGCATAGATATTATTTTTGCTGTTGGTTTTAATGAATCACTTTGACGAATGTATTAAAGGTTAAGTTCCTGGTAAGTATATATTATGTTTGGTCTGTGGTTCAACTTACTGTGTTAAGCCCCATCGTTATCGAAATTGCCTTTAGTTTATATCGATTGTCGTAAGCTTTGCGCCCTTCTTCTTTATCCCAACCAACTCCAACAAGCAAACATAGACTGTATTCGCCTGCAGCTATGCAGAACATAGAATTTTTCTGTAGAAATTATGAATTTATTTTAGTTCAGATACCCATATGGAATCCACCTTCCATTTTTTTAACTTTTTTCAAAAATATAGTTCAGAAGGGTTTCTCTTATTCATAAAGGATTGACATATGATATATGTTGTATTTGGCGTGGGCCAGGGGCTCAAAGTATTTGTTGAGATGGTCTTATAAAAGAAAAGTTTAGAATATTATCTTACAATTGCTAACATGCCGATTCAATATAACAATTAACAATCTTCGTAACGTTTTGAAATATTTTTAATTGCTTTGCTTTATATTAAACGTACCCACCTGCTTCACCGGTCATAATATTGAGTTTGATTATATAATCGAAATCTGCAGCAAGCTTCCAGTTAACACTGTATCCAATTTAGAACAGCTGATGTTATGTACTAAATTGGAGACTCTATTATTTTAATGTTAAAAGTTTAGCCTACTACAATGTTATTAAATTTATTTGTATTTAACAGTTGTTAATCAAATCAATCGATGTACCTCCATAAGAATACTATGAAAGTTTCGGAGGCCATTGACCATTGGCCATTCGGAAAATCCATTCTTAGAGAGCCTCTATGGGCCAAGATAAACCTATGTACAAAATGTTAAGTCAATTGGACGTATATTTTTGCAAAAATAGTGATGAGTGGTAAATGGCTTTTATATATAGATGGATATCATTTTTATTCATTCAAGGATATTAAATTATTCTCTTTTAGAGAAATTAAGGATCTTGTTTTGTTAAGGATATTTTATACTTTTAACGATGTATTAAGTTAGTTAAATTAAAATAGTAATATTGACGATGTCACCTGGTACTATAGCTCTGCTAAGAAATATATCGTATGTGACAATAAGGCAAATTGAATTTACAAAATTTTACTTGATTTTTTTAACGTTTGAAGTACGTTTTTTTATTTGAAATAAAGGGGTAGAATATAACTTCATTTTTTAATTTGAAGTAATAAATATATCAGTAAAGTGAAGTGTTATTGTTATGTTACTTTTCAAACCTAGTAATTTATTTCTCAAGTAATTATAGTTTTAAACAGGATATCATTGGTAACAATGAGTAATTATTATTGTAACAGGCGTTGTCACACTCTAAGACCTAAAAAACACAAGAAAATTTGTGTCGAATTTTATTATTAAATAATAAAAATGTATCTTTACATGTTTAGCGATGAAAATAAAATTGCAAAAGTATGAAGTGGTAGTTGGACTTTGCAGTATTTCTCATTCTACATTGGGATCTTTTCCAAAAGAATGGCAGCCAAGATAGAATAATGCAGACCTGGCAAACTAAGTCCATTATTCTTCTTTATCCTATTGTTGGAATGAATAAAATGTCTTCTTAATTCAATGAATCATCCAGAACCCCCAGTATCAGTCTGTTTAGAATCGGTTTTAGAAGCAGTAGAGAATATAACAAATATTATCAAAGTACTTTTAAATAAGCCTATATCTTAGTAGCATCTGACATATTTAATTATAAATGTTATATGAGTCACAACATTGTTTTGCCCACATGTCCTTAGTGTCATCAGCAATTCCCTTCTCAGTTCACTTGGAACAAGTGACTCATTTTACACTACTATTACAAGACTCATTTCATTTAACAGTAAATTGAAAGTAACCAAAAATGAGTACATTTTAAAAACCGAATCAAGTGTAACATCAGCTGTGATAATGGTTAGTTAAGAGGAACAAACCACCAATTGATTACGTACCACTTGTGAACATTAAAAAAATGTATTTGAAACGTTTATTACATACAAGAAAAATATTTGAAGCAATGAAAAAGGTAGTTCATTGTCGATCAATCAATAACATCAACATCCTTCAATTAGTACTGTTTTCTTTCAATATAACAGTTTTTTTATAAGTTTTTAACACCATCAATATATGTAAAACAAAAATCAGTATCATGAATAAACACATTTCAACGTATTATTAAAATAAAAATGTTTTTGCAATGTTTATGTCAAAAAGCTCTTTTGGTTGTGTAAGTCAGTTTTGCAATGTAATGTAAATTACCAACCAGGATGACAACGTAATCTATCCCACCTCATAATGACAATACTAAGCGGGAATGGTCTCTTTGTGTAAAAATGTCTTGGTTATTTGGACCCACGATAAGATACTTACTTAACGATATTTCCTTGTTTTGTGGAGTTACCATTTGTATGACAAAATATCGTTTATTGTATTTAAAGTTTCATTTCCATGTTCAATGATGACTTAAGATCAGTTGCCAAGAAACTGATACGAGACGAATATTATTATTTTTTTATTGTGTATTTATTATTTTTAAACTGTAAATTATATTTTGATTTAATGTACTAAAACTTCTTTTATACTATACAATATAATTGTTTAAACTATATATTCAATAATACAATTAATCCTTCTTTTTTACTCCCAGATTTGTTTGTTTTAGTTATATTTGATTGTGTCTTAACATTTTAAAACTTTAAATTAATAATTAAAAATGTTATTTTTTCATATGGTTGACAAATATAGTAATGTGACACATAAATTTATTTTTTCCACAGGATAATTGAATTGTTATTATTACATAGATAATAAGAGGTAAAATTATAGACAAGATCACTACACAATGGATACAATGCAATAATGGACACAAATTAGTTGTAAGGTGTCATTTTATTATATAAGACTTATTAGTGGTTTACAAGCCTTGTAACTTGATGAAGGACAACACAATCAACGCATGTTGACAGTCAGTGGCCAGTCACCTTGTCGTATCTGTAATTAAAGACCTGTCAACCCTAAACCCTCTAATGTACTATACGTTGTGAACTCTATCAATGTTCGTTTAGAAGGCACTTGGGTGGTTTATAAGCCTTGTAACTTGATGAAGGACAACACAATCAACGCCTGTCGACCGTCAGGGGCCAGCCACCTTGTCCACTCTGTAATTGAAGACCTGTCAACCCTAAACCCTCTAATGTACTATGCGTTGGGAACTCTATCAATGTTCGTTTGGAAGGTACTTGGGTGGTTTATAAGCCTTGTAACTTGGTGAAGGACAACACAAACATCGCTTGTTGACCGTCAGGGGCCAGTCACCTTGTCCTCTCTGTAATTAAAGACCTGTCAACCCTAAACCCTCTAATGTACTATGCGTTGTGAACTCTATCAATGTTCGTTTAGAAGGCACTTGGATGGTTTATAAGCCTTGTAACTTGGTGAAGGACAACACAAACATCGCTTGTTGACCGTCAGGGGCCAGTCACCTTGTCCTCTCTGTAATTAAAGACCTGTCAACCCAAAACCCTCTAATGTACTATGCGTTGGGAACTCTATCAATGTTCGTTTAGAAGGAACTTGGGTGGTTTATAAGCCTTGTAACTTGGTGAAGGACAACACAAACATCGCTTGTTGACAGTCAGGGGCCAGTCACCTTGTCCTCTCTGTAATTAAAGACCTGTCAACCCTAAACCCTCTAATGTACTATGCGTTGGGAACTCTATCAATGTTCGTTTAGAAGGTACTTGGGTGGTTTATAAGCCTTGTAACTTGGTGAAGGACAACACAAACATCGCTTGTTGACCATCAGGGGCCAGTCACCTTGTCCTCTCTGTAATTAAAGACCTGTCAACCCTAAACCCTCTAATGTACTATGCGTTGTGAACTCTATCAATGTTCGTTTAGAAGGCACTTGGATGGTTTTATAAGCCTTATAACTTGGTGAAGGACAACACAAACATCGCTTGTTGACCGTCAGGGGCCAGTCACCTTGTCCTCTCTGTAATTAAAGACCTGTCAGCCCTAAACCCTCTAATATACTATGCGTTGTGAACTCTATCAATGTTCGTTTAGAAGGCACTTGGATGGTTTATAAGCCTTATAACTTGGTGACGGACAACACAAACATCGCTTGTTGACCGTCAGGGGCCAGTCACCTTGTCCTCTCTGTAATTAATGACCTGTCAACCCTAAACCCTCTAATGTACTATGCGTTGTGAACTCTATCAATGTTCGTTTAGAAGGCACTTGGATGGTTTATAAGCCTTGTAACTTGGTGAAGGACAACACAAACATCGCTTGTTGACAGTCAGGGGCCAGCCACCTTGCCCTCTCTGTAATTAAAGACCTGTCAACCCTAAACCCTCTAATGTACTATGCGTTGTGAACTCTATCAATGTTCGTTTAGAAGGCACTTGGGTGGTTTATAAGCCTTGAAACTTGATGAAGGACAACACAATCAACGCTTATTGACAGTCAGGGGCCAGTCACCTTGTCCTCTCTGTAATTAAAGACCTGTCAACCCTAAACCCTCTAATGTACTATGGGTTGTGAACTCTATCAATGTTCGTTTAGAAGGCACTTGGGTGGTTTATAAGCCTTGTAACTTGATGAAGGACAACACAATCAACGCCTGTCGACCGTCAGGGGCCAGCCACCTTGTCCACTCTGTAATTGAAAACCTGTCAACCCTAAACCCTCTAATGTACTATGCGTTGGGAACTCTATCAATGTTCGTTTAGAAGGTACTTGGGTGGTTTATAAGCCTTGTAACTTGGTGAAGGACAACACAAACATCGCTTGTTGACCGTCAGGGGCCAGTCACCTTGTCCTCTCTGTAATTAAAGACCTGTCAACCCTAAACCCTCTAATGTACTATGCGTTGTGAACTCTATCAATGTTCGTTTAGAAGGCACTTGGATGGTTTATAAGCCTTGTAACTTGGTGAAGGACAACACAAACATCGCTTGTTGACCGTCAGGGGCCAGTCACCTTGTCCTCTCTGTAATTAAAGACCTGTCAACCCAAAACCCTCTAATGTACTATGCGTTGGGAACTCTATCAATGTTCGTTTAGAAGGCACTTGGGTGGTTTATAAGCCTTGAAACTTGATGAAGGACAACACAATCAACGCCTGTCGACCGTCAGGGGCCAGCCACCTTGTCCACTCTGTAATTGAAGACCTGTCAACCCTAAACCCTCTAATGTACTATGCGTTGGGAACTCTATCAATGTTCGTTTAGAAGGTACTTGGGTGGTTTATAAGCCTTGTAACTTGATGAAGGATAACACAATCAACGCTTATTGACCGGCAGGGGCCAGCCACCTTGTCCACTCTGTAATTGAAGACCTGTCAACCCTAAACCCTCTAATGTACTATGCGTTGGGAACTCTATCAATGTTCGTTTAGAAGGCACTTGGGTGGTTTATAAGCCTTGTAACTTGATGAAGGACAACACAATCGACGCTTATTGACCGTCAGGGGCCAGCCACCTTGTCTTCTCTGTAATTGAAGACCTGTCAACCATAAACCCTCTAATGTACTATGCGTTGTGAACTCTATCAATGTTCGTTTAGAAGGCACTTGGGTGGTTTATAAGCCTTGTAACTTGATGAAGGACAACACAATCAACGCCTGTCGACCGTCAGGGGCCAGCCACCTTGTCCACTCTGTAATTGAAGACCTGTCAACTCTAAACCCTCTAATGTACTATGCGTTGTGAATTCTATCAATGTTCGTTTAGAAGGCACTTGGATGGTTTATAAGCCTTGTAACTTGATGAAGGACAACACAATCAACGCTTGTTGACAGTCAGGGGTCAGTCACCTTGTCGTATCTGTAATTAAGGACCTGTCAACCCTAAACCCTCTAATCTACTATGCGTTGTGAACTCTATCAATGTTCGTTTAGAAGGCACTTGGGTGGTTTATAAGCCTTGTAACTTGATGAAGGACAACACAATCAACGCTTGTTGACAGTCAGGGGCCAGTCACCTTGTCGTATCTGTAATTGAAGTCCTGTCGACCTTAACCGCCCTTAAATACTATGAACTGGTTAAATCTACAATTTTCCGTAAATAATTTTACTTGGCTGTCTTAAGTTTATTAATTTTAAGTCATTAAGTTTTTATTTTTCAATTATTAAGTAGATCCAGTTTGACTATATAACGTTATATACAAGCTACTAATACCAAGTTTATATACATTTATTGTATTGTAATTTACATCTATGTAATCGAAGATATTATTTTATGTTCTACTAGCTAAATGCCCATGATCCACTATAGAATAAAAATGTTTATAACAGATATAAAGCATAAAATAAAAGCATATAACAAACGATAGTCTGTTATTTTCGTCTTCAATTAAGAAAAACTCGACAAGTCATGAGACAGGGGCGAGGGGTTTGCCATAAGGTGAATCCCAAACACCCTAAATCCTTTACGGCTTCAAAAAAATCTGATTAAAAAAATCGTACTATCATTTCCCCGTTAAAAGTGAACTTAGGATACATTACCGATATTCATACATAAAGAAATTATATGAAGCTTGTTTAAGAATCTAAGTATAAGAAAATGTAAGATTTACGCTTTTCTAAGCAGTGTTAAGACAACGCCTTATTTTATATACATTAATATTTTATTTTATCTCCAATGTTTATTTTACAGCTTTGTTTCACAAAACAATAAGCTATTTCATCTTGTCACATTCTAAAGCAAAATAACTTCTTTGAATGGGAGTAATTTACTTATAAATAAAGTAAACGAAACTTTAAAGTAGTTAATTATATTAGAAGTAGATTGATTAACCCTTATCCAAAGAACTCCACAAAGTTTCTCGATTAAGTTAACGCTCTTAAATCTTGGAACGTCCTGTTTTGCTAATCAAGACTGCGGAATTAAGTTTATTCCGCTTTGCTAACAGGAATCTAATTTATATTCTCTGAGTATTTGTTGTTGTTTGAAGTATTTAAAAACCCTTGTTTTATTTTGTTACTAAGAACTTAGAAGACAATGCACACTGAGCTGAGTAGTGTATTTGAAAAATAGTGTGTGGCTAGAGCCTCACTGGAATACTCTGAACACTAGGGCATGTTTACTATTCTAGTACTGTATATAGTATACATGTAATATAAAGAATGGCCATAGCTCTCTGTAAGGGTGAGTGGCCGATGTTCTTTTAGCCACAAGTTGTCTAATGGGTCATTTAGGATCATTTTTTAGCTATGAAATGTGTTTTACAAGTATTATTGGCAGCACAATAAACAAAAGTGTCTGGGCGTGCTTGGGATTTCAGTAGAAACCTTGACTTTCAGTGACAAAAATTCGTATTAAAATGACGGAAAAAGAACTAGAGAATTATAAAAATTACCCACTCCACTGGAATAAGCATAGATATTATTTTTGCTGTTGGTTTTAATGAATGACTTTGACGAATGTATTAAAGGTTAACTTCCTGCTAAGTATATATTATGTTTGGTCTGTGGTTCAACTTACTGTGTTAAGTTCCTGCTAAGTATATATTATGTTTGGTCTGTGGTTCAACTTACCGTGTTAAGTTCCTGCTAAGTATATATTATGTTTGGTCTGTGGTTCAACTTACCGTGTTAAGTTCCTGCTAAGTATATATTATGTTTGGTCTGTGGTTCAACTTACTGTGTTAAGTTCCTGCTAAGTATATATTAAGTTTGGTCTGTGGTTCAACTTACTGTGTTAAGTTCCTGGTAAGTATATATTATGTTTGGTCTGTGGTTCAACTTACTGTGTTAAGTTCCTGCTAAGTATATATTATGTTTGGTCTGTGGTTCAACTTACTGTGTTAAGTTCCTGGTAAGTATATATTATGTTTGGTCTGTGGTTCAACTTACTGTGTTAAGTTCCTGGTAAGTATATATTATGTTTGGTCTGTGGTTCAACTTACTGTGTTAAGTTCCTGCTAAGTATATATTATGTTTGGTCTGTGGTTCAACTTACTGTGTTAAGTTCCTGGTAAGTATATATTATGTTTGGTCTGTGGTTCAACTTACTGTGTTAAGTTCCTGCTAAGTATATATTATGTTTGGTCTGTGGTTCAACTTACTGTGTTAAGTTCCTGGTAAGTATATATTATGTTTGGTCTGTGGTTCAACTTACTGTGTTAAGTTCCTGCTAAGTATATATTATGTTTGGTCTGTGGTTCAACTTACTGTGTTAAGTTCCTGGTAAGTATATATTATGTTTGGTCTGTGGTTCAACTTACTGTGTTAAGTTCCTGCTAAGTATATATTATGTTTGGTCTGTGGTTCAACTTACTGTGTTAAGTTCCTGCTAAGTATATATTATGTTTGGTCTGTGGTTCAACTTACTGTGTTAAGTTCCTGCTAAGTATATATTATGTTTGGTCTGTGGTTCAACTTACTGTGTTAACTTCCTGCTAAGTATATATTATGTTTGGTCTGTGGTTCAACTTACTGTGTTAAGTTCCTGCTAAGTATATATTATGTTTGGTCTGTGGTTCAACTTACTGTGTTAACTTCCTGCTAAGTATATATTATGTTTGGTCTGTGGTTCAACTTACTGTGTTAAGTTCCTGGTAAGTATATATTATGTTTGGTCTGTGGTTCAACTTACTGTGTTAAGCCCCATCGTTATCGAAATTGCCTTTAGTTTATATCGATTGTCGTAAGCTTTGCGCCCTTCTTCTTTATCCCAACCAACTCCAACAAGCAAACACAGACTGTATTCGCCAGCAGCTATGCAGAACATAGAATTTTTCTGTAGAAATTATGAATTTATTTTAGTTCAGATACCCATATGGAATCCACCTTCCAATTTTTTAACCTTTTTCAAAAATATAGTTCAGAAGGGTTTCTCTTATTCATAGAGGATTGACATATGATATATGTTGTATTTGGCGTGGGTCAGGGGCTCAAAGTATTTGTTGAGATGGTCTTATAAAAGAAAAGTTTAGAATATTATCTTACAATTGCTAACATGCCGATTCAATATAACAATTAACAATCTTCGTAATGTTTTGAAATATTTTTAATTGCTTTGCTTTATATTAAACGTACCTGCCTGCTTCACCGGTCATAATATTGAGTTTGATTATATAAGCGAAATCTACAGCAAGCTTCCAGTTTACACTGTATCCAATTTAGAACAGCTGATGTTATGTACTAAATTGGATACTCTATTATTTTAATGTTAAAAGTTTAGCCTACTACAATGTTATTAAATTTATTTGTATTTAACAGTTGTTAATCAAATCAATCGATGTACCTCCATAAGAATACTATGAAAGTTTCGGAGGCCATTGACCATTGGCCATTCGGAAAATCCATTCTTAGAGAGCCTCTATGGGCCAAGATAAACCTATGTACAAAATGTTAAGTCAATTGGACGTATATTTTTGCAAAAATAGTGATGAGTGGTAAATGGCTTTTATATATAGATGGATATCATTTTTATTCATTCAAGGATATTAAATTATTCTCTTTTAGAGAAATTAAGGATCTTGTTTTGTTAAGGATATTTTATATTTTTAACGATGTATTAAGTTAGTTAAATTAAAATAGTAATATTGACGATGTCACCTGGTACTATAGCTCTGCTAAGAAATATATCGTTTGTGACAATAAGGCAATTTGAATTTACTAAATTTTACTTGATTTTTTTTAACGTTTGAAGTACGTTTTTTTATTTGAAATAAAGGGGTAGAATATAACTTCATTTTTAAATTTGAAGTAATAAATATATCAGTAAAGTGAAGTGTTATTGTTATGTTACTTTTCAAACCTAGTAATTTATTTCTCAAGTAATTATAGTTTTAAACAGGATATCATTGGTAACAATGAGTAATTATTATTGTAACAGGAGTTGTCACACTCTAAGACCTATAAAACACAAGAAAATTTGTGTCGAATTTTATTATTAAATAAAAACATTGTATCTTTACATGTTTAGCGATGAAAATAAAATTTCAAAAGTATCAATTGGTAGTTGGACTTTGCAGTATTTCTCATTCAACATTGGGATCTTTTCCAAAAGAATGGCAGCCAAGATAGAATAATGCAGACCTGGCAAACTAAGTCCATTATTCTTCTTTATCCTATTGTTGCAATGAATCAAATGTCTTCTTAATTCAATGAATCATCCAGAACCCCCAGTATCAGTCTGTTTAGAATTTGTTTTAGAAGCAGTAGAGAATATAACAAATATTATCAAAGTATTTTTAAATACTATATCTTAGTAGCATCTGACATATTTCATTATAAATGTTATATGAGTCACAACATTGTTTTGCCCACATGTCCTTAGTGTCATCAGCAATTCCCTTCTCAGTTCGCTTGGTATAAACTACTATTATAAGACTCTTTTCATTTAACAGTAAATTGAAAGTAACCAAAAATGAGTACATTTTAAAAACCGAATCAAGTGTAACATCAGCTGTGATAATGGTTAGTTAAGAGGAACAAACCACCAATTGATTACGTACCACTTGTGAACATTAAAAGAATGTATTTGAAACGTTTATTATATACAAGAAGAATATTTGAAGCAATGAAAAAGGTAGTTCATTGTAGATCAATCAATAACATCAACATCCGTCAATTGGTACTGTTTTCTTTCAATATAAAAGTTTTTTTATAAGTGTTTAATGCCATCAATATATGTAAAACAAAAATCAGTATCATGAATAAACACATTTCAACGTTTTATTAAAATAAAAATGTGTTTGCAATGTTTATGTCAAAAAGCTCTTTTTGTTTGTGTAAGTCAGTTTTGCAATGTAATGTAAATTACCAACCAGGACGACAACGTAATCTATCCCACCTCATAATGACAATACTAAGTGGAAATGGTCTCTTTGTGTGAAAATGTCTTGGTTATTTGGACCCACAATAAGATACTTACTTGACGATATTTCCTTGTTTTGTGGTGTTACCATTTATATGACAAAATATCGTTTATTGTATTTAAAGTTTTATTTCAATGTTCAATGATGATTTAAGATCAGTTGCCAAGAAACTGATACGAGACGAATATTATTATTTTTTATTGTGTATTTATTATTTTAAAACTGTAAATTATATTTTGATTTAATGTATTAAAACTTCTTTTATACTATACAATATAAATGTTTAAACTATATATTCAATAATACAATAAATCCTTCTTTTTTACTCCCAGATTTGTTTGTTTTAGTTATACTTGATTGTGTCTTAACATTTTAAAACTTTAAATTAATAATTAAAAATGTTATTTTTTCATATGGTTGACAAATATAGTAATGTGACACATAAATTTATTTTTCCACAGGATAATTGAATTATTATTATTACATAGATAATAAGAGATAAAATTATAGACAAGATCACTACATAATGGATACAAAGCAATAATGGACACAAATTAGTTGTAAGGTGTCATTTTATTATATTAGACTTATTAGTGGTTTACAAGCCTTGTAACTTGATGAAGGACAACACAATCAACGCTTGTTGACCGTCAGGGGCCAGTCACCTTGTCGTATCTGTAATTAAAGACCTGTCAACCCTAAACCCTCTAATGTACTATACGTTGTGAACTATAACAATGTTCGTTTAGAAGGAACTTGGGTGGTTTATAAGCCTTGTAGCTTGGTGAAGGACAACACAATCAACGCTTGTTGACCGTCAGGGGCTAGTCACCTTGTCGTATCTGTAATTACAGACCTGTCAACCCTAAACCCTCTAATGTACTATACGTTGTGAACTATAACAATGTTCGTTTAGAAGGAACTTGGGTGGTTTATAAGCCTTGTAACTTGGTGAAGGACAACACAATCAACGCTTGTTGACAGTCAGTGGCCAGTCACCTTGTCGTATCTGTAATTAAAGACCTGTCAACCCTAAACCCTCTAATGTACTATACGTTGTGAACTATATCAATGTTCGTTTAGAAGGACCTTGGGTGGTTTATAAGCCTTGTAACTTGGTGAAGGACAACACAATCAACGCTTGTTGACCGTCAGGGGCCAGTCACCTTGTCGTATCTGTAATTAAAGACCTGTCAACCCTAAACCCTCTAATGTACTATACGTTGTGAACTATAACAATGTTCGTTTAGAAGGAACTTGGGTGGTTTATAAGCCTTGTAACTTGGTGAAGGACAACACAATCAACGCTTGTTGACCGTCAGGGGCTAGTCACCTTGTCGTATCTGTAATTAAAGACCCGTCAACCCTAAACCCTCTAATGTACTATACGTTGTGAACTATAACAATGTTCGTTTAGAAGGAACTTGGGTGGTTTATAAGCCTTGTAACTTGGTGAAGGACAACACAATCAACGCTTGTTGACCGTCAGGGGCTAGTCACCTTGTCGCATCTGTAATTAAAGACCTGTCAACCCTAAACCCTCTAATGTACTATACGTTGTGAACTATAACAATGTTCGTTTAGAAGGAACTTGGGTGGTTTATAAGCCTTGTAACTTGATGAAGGACAACACAATCATCGCTTGTTGACCGTCAGGGGCAAACCACCTTGTCGTATCTGTAATTAAGGACCTAACAACCCTAAACCCTCTAATGTACTATGCGTTGTGAACTATAACAATGTTCGTTTAGAAGGACCTTGGGTGGTTTATAAGCCTTGTAACTTGGTGAAGGACAACACAATCAACGCTTGTTGACCGTCAGGGGCTAGTCACCTTGTCGTATCTGTAATTAAGGACCTATCAACCCTAAACCCTCTAATGTACTATGCGTTGTGAACTCTATCAATGTTCGTTTAGAAGGCACTTGGGTGGTTTATAAGCCTTGTAACATGGTGAAGGACAACACAATCAACGCTTGTTGACAGTCAGCGGCCAGTCACCTTGTCGTATCTGTAATTAAAGACCTGTCAACCCTAAGCCCTCTAATCTACTATGCGTTGTGAACTCTATCAATGTTCGTTTAGAAGGCACTTGGGTAGTTTATAAGCCTTCTAACTTGATGAAGGACAACACAATCAACGCTTGTTGACAGTCAGCGGCCAGTCACCTTGTCGTATCTGTAATTAAAGACCTGTCAACCCTAAACCCTCTAATGTACTATACGTTGTGAACTATAACAATGTTCGTTTAGAAGGAACTTGGGTGGTTTATAAGCCTTGTAACTTGGTGAAGGACAACACAATCAACGCTTGTTAACCGTCAGGGGCCAGTCACCTTGTCGTATCTGTAATTAAATACCTGTCAACCCTAAACCCTCTAATGTACTATGCGTTGTGAACTCTATCAATGTACGTTTAGAAGGCACTTGGGTGGTTTATAAGCCTTGTAACTTAGTGAAGGACAACACAATCAACGCTTGTTGACCGTCAGGGCCAGCCACCTTGTCGTATCTGTAATTAAAGACCTGTCAACCCTAAACCCTTTAATGTACTATGCGTTGTGAACTCTATCAATGTTCGTTTAGAAGGCATTTGGGTGGTTTATAAGCCTTATAACTTGATGAAGAACAACACAATCAAACCTTGTTGACAGTCAGCGGCCAGTCATCTTTTCGTATCTGTAAATAAAGATCTGTCAACACTAAACCCTCTAATGTAGGCTACTATGCGTTGTGAACTCTATCAATGTACGTTTAGAAGGCACTTGGGTGGTTTATAAGCCTTGTAACTTGGTGATGGACAACACAATCAACGCTTGTTGACCGTCAGGGCCAGCCACCTTGTCGTATCTGTAATTAAAGACCTGTCAACCCTAAACCCTCTAATGTACTATACGTTGTGAACTATAACAATGTTAGTTTAGAAGGAACTTGGGTGGTTTATAAGCCTTGTAACTTGATGAAGGACAACACAATCAACGCTTGTTGACTGTCAGGGCCAGTCACCTTGTCGTATCTGTAATTAAAGACCTCTCAACCCTAAACTCTCTAATGTACTATACGTTGTGAACTATAACAATGTTCGTTTATAAGGAACTTGGGTGGTTTATAAGCCTTGTAACTTGGTGAAGGACAACACAATCAACGCTTGTTGACCGTCAGGGGCCAGTCACCTTGTCGTATCTGTAATTAAAGACCTGTCAACCCTAAACCCTCTAATGTACTATGCGTTGTGAACTCTATCAATGTTCGTTTAGAAGGCACTTGGGTGGTTTATAAGCCTTCTAACTTGATGAAGGACAACACAATCAACGCTTGTTGACAGTCAGCGGCCAGTCACCTTGTCGTATCTGTAATTAAAGACCTGTCAACCCTAAGCCCTCTAATCTACTATGCGTTTTTAACTCTATCAATGTTCGTTTAGAAGGCACTTGGGTAGTTTATAAGCCTTCTAACTTGATGAAGGACAACACAATCAACGCTTGTTGACAGTCAGCGGCCAGTCACCTTGTCGTATCTGTAATTAAAGACCTGTCAACCCTAAACCCTCTAATGTACTATACGTTGTGAACTATAACAATGTTCGTTTAGAAGGAACTTGGGTGGTTTATAAGCCTTGTAACTTGGTGAAGGACAACACAATCAACGCTTGTTGACCGTCAGGGGCCAGTCACCTTGTCGTATCTGTAATTAAAGACCTGTCAACCCTAAACCCTCTAATGTACTATGCGTTGTGAACTCTATCAATGTACGTTTAGAAGGCACTTGGGTGGTTTATAAGCCTTGTAACTTGGTGAAGGACAACACAATCAACGCTTGTTGACCGTCAGGGCCAGCCACCTTGTCGTATCTGTAATTAAAGACCTGTCAACCCTAAACCCTTTAATGTACTATGCGTTGTGAACTCTATCAATGTTCGTTTAGAAGGCATTTGGGTGGTTTATAAGCCTTATAACTTGATGAAGAACAACACAATCAAACCTTGTTGACAGTCAGCGGCCAGTCATCTTTTCGTATCTGTAAATAAAGATCTGTCAACACTAAACCCTCTAATGTAGGCTACTATGCGTTGTGAACTCTATCAATGTACGTTTAGAAGGCACTTGGGTGGTTTATAAGCCTTGTAACTTGGTGATGGACAACACAATCAACGCTTGTTGACCGTCAGGGCCAGCCACCTTGTCGTATCTGTAATTAAAGACCTGTCAACCCTAAACCCTCTAATGTACTATACGTTGTGAACTATAACAATGTTAGTTTAGAAGGAACTTGGGTGGTTTATAAGCCTTGTAACTTGATGAAGGACAACACAATCAACGCTTGTTGACTGTCAGGGCCAGTCACCTTGTCGTATCTGTAATTAAAGACCTCTCAACCCTAAACTCTCTAATGTACTATACGTTGTGAACTATAACAATGTTCGTTTATAAGGAACTTGGGTGGTTTATAAGCCTTGTAACTTGGTGAAGGACAACACAATCAACGCTTGTTGACCGTCAGGGGCCAGTCACCTTGTCGTATCTGTAATTAAAGACCTGTCAACCCTAAACCCTCTAATGTACTATGCGTTGTGAACTCTATCAATGTTCGTTTAGAAGGCACTTGGGTGGTTTATAGCCTTCTAACTTGATGAAGGACAACACAATCAACGCTTGCTGACCGTCAGGGGCCAGTCACCTTGTCGTATCTGTAATTAAGGACCTGTCAACCCTAAACCCTCTAATGTACTATGCGTTGTAAACTATATCAATGTTCGTTTAGAAGGAACTTGGGTGGTTTATAAGCCTTGTAACTTGGTGAAGGACAACACAATTATCGCTTGTTGACCGTCAGGGGCCAGTCACCTTGTCGTATCTGTAATTAAGGACCTGTCAACCCTAAACCTTCTAATCTACTATGCGTTGTGAACTCTATCAATGTACGTTTAGAATGCACTTGGGTGGTTTATAAGCCTTCTAACTTGATGAAGGACAACACAATCAACGCTTGTTAACCGTCAGGGGCCAGTCACCTTGTCGTGTCTGTAATTAATCACCTGTCAACCCTAAACTCTTTAATGTACTATGCGTTGTGAACTCTATCAATGTTCGTTTAGAAGGCAGTTGGGTGGTTTATAAGCCTTGTAACTTGATGAAGAACAACACAATCAACCCTTTTTGACAGTCAGGGGCCAGTCATCTTTTCGTATCTGTAAATAAAGATATGTCAACCCTAAACCCTCTAATGTAGGCTACTATGCGTTGTAAACTCTATCAATGTTCGTTTAGATTGCACTTGGGTGATTTATAAGCCTTGTAACTTGGTGAAGGACAACACAATCAACGCTTGTTGACCGTCAGGGCCAGCCACCTTGTCGTATCTGTAATTAAAGACCTGTCAACCCTAAACCCTCTAATCTACTATGCATTGTGAACTCTATCAATGTTCGTTTAGAAGGCACTTGAATGGTTTATAAGCCTTCTAACTTGATGAAGGACAACACAATCAACCCTTGTTGACCGTCAGGGCCAGCCACCTTGTCGTATCTGTAATAAAGACCTGTCAACCCTAAACTCTCTAATGTACTATGCGTTGTGAACTCTATCAATGTTCGTTTAGAAGGCACTTGGGTAGTTTATAAGCCTTCTAACTTGATGAAGGACAACACAATCAACGCTTGTTGACAGTCAGCGGCCAGTCACCTTGTCGTATCTGTAATTAAAGACCTGTCAACCCTAAACCCTCTAATGTACTATACGTTGTGAACTATAACAATGTTCGTTTAGAAGGAACTTGGGTGGTTTATAAGCCTTGTAACTTGGTGAAGGACAACACAATCAACGCTTGTTGACCGTCAGGGGCCAGTCACCTTGTCGTATCTGTAATTAAAGACCTGTCAACCCTAAACCCTCTAATGTACTATGCGTTGTGAACTCTATCAATGTACGTTTAGAAGGCACTTGGGTGGTTTATAAGCCTTGTAACTTGGTGAAGGACAACACAATCAACGCTTGTTGACCGTCAGGGCCAGCCACCTTGTCGTATCTGTAATTAAAGACCTGTCAACCCTAAACCCTTTAATGTACTATGCGTTGTGAACTCTATCAATGTTCGTTTAGAAGGCATTTGGGTGGTTTATAAGCCTTATAACTTGATGAAGAACAACACAATCAAACCTTGTTGACAGTCAGCGGCCAGTCATCTTTTCGTATCTGTAAATAAAGATCTGTCAACACTAAACCCTCTAATGTAGGCTACTATGCGTTGTGAACTCTATCAATGTACGTTTAGAAGGCACTTGGGTGGTTTATAAGCCTTGTAACTTGGTGATGGACAACACAATCAACGCTTGTTGACCGTCAGGGCCAGCCACCTTGTCGTATCTGTAATTAAAGACCTGTCAACCCTAAACCCTCTAATGTACTATACGTTGTGAACTATAACAATGTTAGTTTAGAAGGAACTTGGGTGGTTTATAAGCCTTGTAACTTGATGAAGGACAACACAATCAACGCTTGTTGACTGTCAGGGCCAGTCACCTTGTCGTATCTGTAATTAAAGACCTCTCAACCCTAAACTCTCTAATGTACTATACGTTGTGAACTATAACAATGTTCGTTTATAAGGAACTTGGGTGGTTTATAAGCCTTGTAACTTGGTGAAGGACAACACAATCAACGCTTGTTGACCGTCAGGGGCCAGTCACCTTGTCGTATCTGTAATTAAAGACCTGTCAACCCTAAACCCTCTAATGTACTATGCGTTGTGAACTCTATCAATGTTCGTTTAGAAGGCACTTGGGTGGTTTATAGCCTTCTAACTTGATGAAGGACAACACAATCAACGCTTGTTGACCGTCAGGGGCCAGTCACCTTGTCGTATCTGTAATTAAGGACCTGTCAACCCTAAACCCTCTAATGTACTATGCGTTGTAAACTATATCAATGTTCGTTTAGAAGGAACTTGGGTGGTTTATAAGCCTTGTAACTTGGTGAAGGACAACACAATTATCGCTTGTTGACCGTCAGGGGCCAGTCACCTTGTCGTATCTGTAATTAAGGACCTGTCAACCCTAAACCTTCTAATCTACTATGCGTTGTGAACTCTATCAATGTACGTTTAGAATGCACTTGGGTGGTTTATAAGCCTTGTAACTTGATGAAGGACAACACAATCAACGCTTGTTAACCGTCAGGGGCCAGTCACCTTGTCGTGTCTGTAATTAATCACCTGTCAACCCTAAACTCTTTAATGTACTATGCGTTGTGAACTCTATCAATGTTCGTTTAGAAGGCAGTTGGGTGGTTTATAAGCCTTGTAACTTGATGAAGAACAACACAATCAACCCTTTTTGACAGTCAGGGGCCAGTCATCTTTTCGTATCTGTAAATAAAGATATGTCAACCCTAAACCCTCTAATGTAGGCTACTATGCGTTGTAAACTCTATCAATGTTCGTTTAGATTGCACTTGGGTGATTTATAAGCCTTGTAACTTGGTGAAGGACAACACAATCAACGCTTGTTGACCGTCAGGGCCAGCCACCTTGTCGTATCTGTAATTAAAGACCTGTCAACCCTAAACCCTCTAATCTACTATGCATTGTGAACTCTATCAATGTTCGTTTAGAAGGCACTTGAATGGTTTATAAGCCTTCTAACTTGATGAAGGACAACACAATCAACCCTTGTTGACCGTCAGGGCCAGCCACCTTGTCGTATCTGTAATAAAGACCTGTCAACCCTAAACTCTCTAATGTACTATGCGTTGTGAACTCTATCAATGTTCGTTTAGAAGGCACTTGGGTGTTTTATAAGCCTTGTAACTTGATGAAGGACAACACAATCAACGCTTGTTGACTGTCAGGACCAGCCACCTTATCGTATCTGTAATTAAAGACCTGTCAACCCTAAGCCCTCTAATCTACTATGCGTTGTGAACTCTATCAATGTTCGTTTAGAAGGCACTTGGGTGGTTTATAAGCCTCGTAACTTGGTGAAGGACAACACAATTGTCGCTTGTTGACCGTCAGGGGCCAGTCACCTTGTCGTATCTGTAATTAAGGACCTGTCAACTCTAAGCCCTTAATCTGCTATGCGTTGTGAACTCTATCAATGTTCGTTTAGAAGGCACTTGGGTGGTTTATAAGCCTTGTAACTTGATGAAGGACAACACAATCGACGCTTGTCGACCGTCAGGGGCCAGCCACTTTGTCCTCTCTGTAATTGAAGTCCTGTCGACATTAACCGCCCCTATATAGTATGAACTGGTTAAATCTACACTTTTCCGTAAATGCTTTTACTTGGATGTCTTAAGTTTATTAATTTGAAGTCATTAAGTTTTTTTTCTATTATTAGGTAGATCCAGTTTGACTATATAACGTTATTTTATATACATTATTGTTTATATACATTTATTGTATTGTAATTTACATATATCTAATCGAAGATATTATTTTATGTTATACTAGCTAAATGTGCATGATTCACAACAGAATAAAAATGTTTATAACTGATATAAACTATAAAATAAAAGCATATAACAAAGGATAGTCTGGTATTTTCGTCTTCAACTAAGAAATACCCGACAGTTTTTCTGTCAGGGACTAGGGGTTTGCCATAAGGTGAATCCCAAACACCCTAAATCCTTCATGGCTTCAACAAAATATGATTAAAATAATCGTACACTCATTTCCCCGTTAAAAGCGAACTTAGGATACATTACGGATATTCATACATAAAGAAATTTTATGAAGCTTGTTTAAGAATCTAAGTATAAGAAAATGTAAGATTTACGCTTTTCTAAGCTGTGTTAAGACAACGCCTTATTTCACAATTCACAATATTTTCTACAATGTTTATTTCACAGCATTGTTTCACAAAACAATAATTTATTTCATCTCGTCACAATCTAAAGAAACATAACATCCATGAATGGGAGTAATTTACTTTCAAATAAAGTAAACGAAACTTTGAAGTAGTTAATTATATTAGAAGTAGATTGATTAACCCTTATCCAAAGAACTCCACAAAGTTTCTCGATTAAGTTAACGCTCTTAAATCTTGGAACGTCCTGTTTTGCTAATCAAGACTGCGGAATTAAGTTTATTCCGCTTTGCTAACAGGAATCTAATTTATATTCTCTGAGTATTTGTTGTTGTTTGAAGTATTTAAAAACCCTTGTTTTATTTTGTTACTAAGAACTTAGAAGACAATGCACAATGAGCTGAGTAGTGTAACAGTGTTTGGCTAGAGCCTCACTAGAACACTCTGAACACTAGAATGGCAGGTTTACCACTCTAGCGTATACTGTTAATATAAAGAATGACAGAGTGTTGTGTAAGAGCGAGTAGTCAATATACATTTAGTGTGGCTTGTCGATCGTCAGGACCAGCCTCCTTGTCCTCTAACTAATTCGAGTACTGTCAACATTAACCCTATCCACTATACACTGGTTAACTCTGATGTTTTCCTTATATTATTTTAGTTGGCTCCTTTCATTTTTTTTTTTTTTTTTATTTCATTACATTATTGTATATTTTTATCGTACCCAAATTATTAGCTTCTTTTACAAACTTGTGCAGGTATATTCTGCGCCAGCCTGCCTACTACTGTTTATTGCTTTTTTAGTATGTATATGTATATTTTAAATCTGTTCATATTTATTTTAGGCTATACAATGTGTTACCCGTACATATGCACTTTCCTTTCCTTGTTCACAGTTTACCTTCTGTAGTAGTTATTTAATGATTTATTTCTTATTTTGCCCTTTTTTGAGATGTGATATTTTTGGGGGGACTATGAGAAATCTATTTGCCAGGCTTTGCAGATTTCCAGCTTCAGGGCTTAGGTGGGGAGGCGGACAATGCCACACTGTCATCTGGAGATGGTGGAGAGGTTCTGAGGCACAGCTTTGCTTCTTCAGGCTGGCCGCAGTGAGGGGACCGCCACGTTCTCCCCCCCCCCCTCTGCGTCAAGACAATTTGTCGAATGGACAAATTTGGCATACATAAAAATATTTAAATTTTTGAATTTTTTACTCATTGAATAGTGTTATGTTTTATTGGAACTAGATTCCTGTAATAAATTTGTTTGATAAAGTCTTGTAATTATTTTTTGTTTAGCTATTCATATTTTGTGGTTTCTTTCATTCATTTTGTATATTATCTAGACTTAAAAGGACGCCCAAAAGAGTTATCATAGTAATACAGTGTTGAAACATTGATTGTCTCTTAATAAATATTAGAAATTTATTTCCGGTGAGGCAGTAAATAATACACATTTCAAGTGTAAATTCGTGTAAATTTCGTATCGTGCTTCTGTAATCATTACTTCCTGTATTAAGCTATCCGGAAGTTCCGCCCTGACCACAGAAACCATTAGTCCCCTTTATGCGCATTGTTGAGATCTGCAAGCCATTTATCTAAATAAATGTACGATCCGTTTGACTTCCTCCTAATAAGGTGCTAATATCTATCGTTGGTTCATTTCACTGCTAGCTAAAACCAGGGTATTTCATTTTAACCCAACCATGTGAAATGAAATGTATTTACTGTTGAATGTGGAGAAAATCTAACTATAAAAATAAAAATTTATAATTCGTAAAATTGGTTTTCGTTAAATATTAAATAAATATATTCAGGGTATTATTTAATAGTTGGAGTGTAAACAATAGCAACATATTTGTTTTAAAATGCAAATCATAGAAACACTTGCAACCATGCTAGTAGCATCTTATCGTACTTTTATTGTATCTACTAAATAGTATTATGAAGGCAGAGACAACGACAGTCAGTACTTTTGAGTTGAACAATAATGAGAGAGAGAGAGATGCCACTTGATCACAATAACTATTCTATAGTTTCTCTTCTTTAGTCCTTATTGTTATTATTACATTGATTACAACCCGAAGCTTTTAACTTGATGAAGAAATACTCCAACCTTAATTCGGAAATGCAACAATACTTCAAACCACTATTATCTAGATATCACTGGAGTTTTTTTTAAGAATTTGTTGGAAATTATTCTTTATTGAATTTGTATTTGCAATATTATCAGTTAATTGTTAAGCTATTTACGATATTCAAGCTAATTTAAAATCCCCTCTTAAATATAAGTCTTCCAGAAATTGTATTTGTATAGTTATACATTACTTGATTAAATAATACAAGAGGCGTGTAATGCTATCTGTCTGCGTAACTTACTATATTATATGTCCCCGTCTTCCTTGGCGAGAAAGTTTTCATTGATACGTATAAACAAACATTATATGAAACATGAACTGATACATTCTAAAATATAGTCTTCTTTAGTTCTTATCATTCGAAACGAAACGATAATGTTATAGTAATTATTTTCTCTTGACTTTTGTTTAATAATTTGGTTTATTTAGGGTTCATGTAAGAAAAGGCGTCACCCTCTTTTATTTATTTTTTTTTCAAATACATTTATTACTACTACAGTATATCTAGCCTGATAATTTTGATTGGCGGAATAAGTAAAACCCCTTTAGCATTAGAGGTAACTGAATAGAAATACCCCTCTTAGAACTTTCAAGGCATTTTAGTTGGAGGTTTATTTGTAGGATGTTGTTTGGTACACATACAGTAAAACCAATCAGTTAGGGAATATCTTACAAATACCTTTGTACCATATTATTAATTCTAAAATGTTCCTCAAATGCTAGAACATTGGTTTGGTTTTTCTAGCTGACAAATTTAGAACTTATTACAAGGGCTCTTACATCACAACTAAACAAATGTACTTAGTTATTGATTTAAATAATGTATAAGTAATGTCAATCACCATTAAATAAACCAACAACATTAAACAATAAAAAACGTTATTATAATCAAAAATACCAACCTAAGAAGCAATAAAAGAATACATGACAATGTAGCAGAACACAAATACTAACTAACAATGGAATTTAATTTGCACTATGAAACATTTGAAATTTATAAAAATACATACACTTGAATAGGCTACACTGTAACAGTAGTTGTTATTAGTTATATTAAGGTAAATAATTAAAATAGCTAAAGGGAATTAGCTTAGTGAAATCTGTGTAGAGAAGTTGTGCAGAGCAAGATTAATGGGGTTGTTTTTAAGTAAATTTAGTCCGACTAGGACTTTTGCTTTTTAAACTGTTTGGTAATGCGAACCCAGTTAAGTGTGTGTCCTAGTTCTACAGGACCGTTTGCCTACCTTGCAGGAGGTAAAGACACTTAATTGTCTAATAACGTTATAGTTTATTATGTTTTAACTAAGAAAGTATTTTTAAAACGTTTATATTTTTATAAATCATAAAATAGTTCATTATCTTATATATTTTAATGCATTTCATGGAAAACTATTAAGAAAGAAAGTTCGTAATTTTTCATTTAGTACTTTTAATTTACTTATCAACTGTTAGTAACTTCTGATTGGTATTCTTCCAAGGTAACCGAAACTACTGTGTGGAACTAATTTAATGAAACGACATTTTATAATTTATATTTAAACTTTTAAATATATTTTAATGCATTAGGATGTATGAATTAACTTCTAAATCACTTTACATTTAATGATTAACTAGTTATATTTATAATTCCATGATTGTAAATAAAATAACAACTAAATAACAGTTTTTGTGTAATTAAAATTAACGTTCTGTTGTAAATGAATTGTAAATATGTCTATTTAGTATTTAAGACAGAAAAAGGATGTTTGTAAATAAGTGATGAGACCAATTTGTCACCATGGATTGAACTGCTTGGTGACTTCGGTTGATTTATTACTTTGTAAAGTGTTGATAGGGACAAATATTGCTGTTTTAAGCATCCATCTTATATTTGAAAACGAAAATACAGGATTTTTTCTGACTCAAGTATAAAATAAAAGTAATACTCTGTATTTTAATTATATTTAAATAACTGTAATAGTTATCAATAATACAAAGTAAATAAACATAATATCCTTTAGTATGTTTCAATGATTTTTAACTATTTTATAACTAAAGTTTTGTACCGTTTTTAATATCAAAAGTCAACCAAGTAAAACTCTTATGCAAAATATATATATATATATATATTTGTAAACAAAAAACAGTTTCTTATACCTGATGAACTAAAAACGTATGGTTAGTAGTTTTATAATCTCTTTAGCACAAATCTCAGCTAACTAGTTATAGTTTCTCAAATTGCCACCAGGGCTGTGCTGTGTAAGTTAGGTCTACGATACAAGTTAGGAGTATTTAAAGTTGTTTTAGTTTGCAAGCATTCAACCAGTTGTATAGACAGGTTAATAAAACATCAAGTGAATTTATTATATTCTGATAATCTTATTATTAGTAAATCGATTATTACAACAATTACGTTAGTAGGTGTTTCTAATACAACAACTAATTAGCTGCTAATTATTTAATTTAGTAAGTAAATATTAATTCTATTCAACTCTTTTTCGTAATTTTCCTCCATTTGTACACAAACCTAAATATCATTATAAGTAATATTATCATTGGTTGATTTTCTGAAATGGAATTTGTCCGAGCCTGGGTAATTTATTAATTACTTGTGATCTTTGGCTGTTAATAATGTGCATTGTTAAGTGGATGGATCAATATTATTGTATATGTATGAATTGTATGTATCATGCATACTGCAGCAATGTATTTGCTCACCATTGTTCGTGCATGGGTGGTTGGGTGGATCAATATTATTGTATATATATATATATATATATATATAAATTGTATGTGTCATGCATAATATAGTAATTTACTTGTTCAATTCGTGTATGGGTGAGACATTCTTGCAGATAATAACGATACGGGGATCTTACCTGTTTTCTGGGTTATTTTTTTGTGTTTTTTTTCCTCCAGTGTCTGATTAGGAAAAAGGGTTGTAAGTTTAATGTGGGAAGGGCAAAGTTTGATTTAAAACAATACAATATTTTTTAACACAAGTTGTTTCGGCCCTGAGTATTATAGATCATTGAACACTGAAAATATTTATTAAATGTTTGCGCTTGATACAGATGAAATACTGAACGATTGAAAATATTTTCGCTGAGACCCCACAGAGAAACATCAGTAGGTTGTAATATTTTTTTTCTTATAACTAATATTTGCGCTAACTTGAGACTTGTAAACTAATCAAATCACATAACTACCTGAATCCCAAATAAAGTGTAAAAGTCTTGTAATTTAATCAATATATATTTATTTTTGTTCAAGAACGACAATTATCAAGGATTACTTTTACAGTTCATAAATATAAACTATAAACATTTTTATTGCTTACCTTACATTGGTTCTAATGTTCCATAATACAACAATATAAATATTGTTCATTTAAATTATCTGCCATATACTCATTGATAAACTCATTGCTGACAACTATTAAGTGAGGTCTACGCTGTGTGATCAACCTTCAATAGGATTGCCAGAATGTTGTAGTCAGGACATTTGAAGCCAGGCCTACAACATGTTCACTCCATGATCAGCTCACTGCTGACAACTACCAGGTGAGGTCTACGCTGTGTGGTCAACCTACATTAAGATTGCCAGAACGTTGTAGCCAGGACATTTGGAGCCAGGCCAACAACATGTTCACTCCATGATCAGCTAACTGCTGACAACTATCAGGTGAGGTCTACGCTGTGTGGTCAACCTACAGTAAGATTGCCAGGACGTCGTAGCCAGGACATTTGGAGCCAGACCAACAACTTGTTCACTCCATGATCACTGATCAGCTCACTGCTGACAAATACCAGGTGAGGTCTACGCTGTGCGGTCAACCTACAGTAAGACTGTCAGGACATCATAGCCAGAACATTTGGATCCAGGCCAACAACATGTTCACTCCATGATCAGCTCACAGCTGTCAACTACTAGATGAGGTGTACGCTGTGTGATCACTCAAGAGTAAGATTTTCAGGACATCGTAGCCAGAACATTTGGAGCCAGGCCAACAACATGTTCACTCCATGATCAGCTCACAGCTGACAAATACCATGTCAGAAAGAGATGATATTCTAAGAAGAAAGAGATTTTATATAGGGCAATTAAGATTTTAATTTTACTAAAAAAGTTAATTTGTTTACTAACTATACGTGATTAATTTCAAAATTAAGGCAAATAAAGAGAATTTGGTAAAACTGAAAATGCAATCATGTGTGACATGTTAAACCAGGATGACAGATGGTAATTGTGTTCCAGCTTGTGGGAATGTGACACCAATAAGATAGTACTGCAACCTGGAACCAGACAATGGGGTAAGTTCAGAAAATAGTATTCTTTTCTAGTATTAGGTTAAAAACTATAATTTAAGAAATTCTTCAAATTAGAATCACATTAACATTACTACTTCTGAACACGTGGTAGAATGGCCTATATTCTTTATGTTTCGTTGTTTTCCGTGGTTTTTCAAATTTGGCAGTCATACACTTTGTTTTGTAAGCCACTTTTTATAAGGTATATACCCAAACTAATTAAAACAAGGACCGGTGAGTTTTTTAATTTATATTATTAACTTTAAAAAGTTATCTATGACACACAGCTTTAAACACTTAATGAACGGAAAATGAGGAATTGTAAGGAATTTATTAAACAACAACAGAAAAACAAATCAAATGTAAAACAACTAAGCGGTATAACCATTCTATAAGCAAAACACGTTTATTTGATAAGTGTTAAAAAAATTACCGTAATTATTGTAAATTCACCTTAACAAGTAAGTATCTAAACATTTGTTATTTTAATTATTTCGTAAAAATTATCATTCTTACAAATTCATTTGTATTTGTGTAATAAATCTAATATACATGCTAATTTTAGTTCATATAACATGTAAATTCTTCCTGTAAGCTCAAATATAAACAATATATAATTGTAAATTCATAAAAATATCAGGACACCATGGTTAATGTTTTATTTGTGGATTACAATAGATAACTAGAGATTCATCGCTCATTGGATTAATTAGAAGAATATTTTGCTTTAATTAGTACCACAAGTGTTAAGGGTCCATTATAACTAACTAATTGTTAAAGGCAGTGATTGGTTTGGTTAGTAAACATTTGTTCTATCAAAACTCATTATTTTATTAGTTACGATAAATTCCTTCAAATCGTGTCTACTAAATTCTAAACAGTTTTAAACTTATTTATAGGCTATTATTTAAATCGTGCGTAACACTAACGAAACTTCAATTTCATTTATTAAAGAGTCAATAAGTTGCGTGTCTGTAAAGAACCATTTTTACATTGGTTGATAACTTATTTATCAAAATCATATTTATATCTATGATTATTTAAGACATACTGATATATTAGTTTTTTTAGATATCATTAAGTAAAATTATTTTTTTATGATTGTGCTAAACGTGGTTTTTTTAGTTACAGATAGTAAGTTTGTCTAACGACAAACTACACTAACCATTGTTTGATAGTAAAAGTATTATTAGTGTCAATTCAGTCAAAATATAGCATTGGATGTTTAGAAAAGCTGCAATAAAGCAAATAAAATTTCGTCAATCATGAAAATGATCATTGCATTTAATACGTCCTAGATTTATTAGGCTACACGTTTAAAATATCACATATATAATGTGATACTTCTTCCACTAAGAAGTACTTAAGTAAAAATAAAACATTACGGACATCTGAAAGTTCTACACTTTACATGTTGTTTTGATATTAATTTTATTTGAATATTAAATGGGGCAAGTAAAGTTTGTTTAGGACTTAAAGGTACTAATCTGGCCGTTTGTACAGTTTGTCAATGAAGCCATTTTTCATTTCATTGTATTTTTAATGCTTCAAATAAAAAAAATCCCATCACCGTTATTTACCCGAGAGATAAACTTCCATGACAGTTCTCAATCACTAGAATGATTATCGAATAATTAAGTTATGTTGTGAGACAGAAGAATTAAAACAACAATAACATGAATCTTATACTTACACATTTATAATTCTGTATGGTTCCACATTAAATAATAAAAAACCTCTTTTTAGACTGAAAAAGTTAAACTAAAATTATCTTCAATGATATATCCCGAAATAAAGTTTATGAAGCCAGTAATTTTGTTCTATTATTTATTTAAGATGACTATAATAATTAATTGCACAATTTATTTTGAAGGTGCTTTGATTTCTAATTTCAATATTAAATACTGATAAAATCATAAATATTTTGTAACATTTATTATGATTAGGTGATAGTTATTTAATCTAGATATAGTAATTAGTATTTATTTGTCGTTAACAGTAAGATGCCATTATGGAACTGCTAAAACTACATAAAGAGATTCTGACGTAATCCCTGCAATTGTATGAGGCTTTCAGACTGTAACAACGGACATTGCTTCTAGTATGCTGTTCAAAATCATTTACTATCATGTATGATCATAAAAAATGGGTTTTAAATGTTATGTTTACTAGCGAACCACCGAATTTCAGTTTATTATTCGTATTTTAATGTTATTATTTATATGACAAAAGTTATGTGTATAATTTATTATTGAAAAAATACAACTACTGTATTATATTAGATATACTAATTTATAAACCCTTCGGATTATTTGAATAGAAACGGAGATAAATAACTTTAAGAATAAAAAATACGTTGAGATCTATTGACGGATCTTGTAACGAAACTGAACTTCACGTATTTATAAGTGAGAAGCTACAAACTGCAATCAAAATATTTGAAAAATAAAAAAGAAATTTATATTTGAAGTTGCAAATTCATGGTAAATATATTTACTTAATCTTCAATTATGATCCGAAATAAAATAGCTCATGATGGCAGAAATTAACACCCAACTAACTTTAACTAAATAATTTGATTTTAAATGAAACATATTAATCAGGTATACAGACCGAAAAACTTCATCATCGGAACATGTGTTAATGAAAAGTGGCATTCCTACGTCGTATATGTGAGAAGAAATTACCCTTTGCAAGTGGATCGTACAGGAAATATGTGGAGCAGCTTAAAACCTAAATGGAGAGGTTGAGGTTGTCAAAAGAGAATTTAGGTTGTACTCTGTAGACTGGTTTCAGAGGTGATGGTAAGTCGATAGTGATACCCCTTTACATGGAGGGACGTTCACCTACCTCATCTTTGGTTTGTTCGAGTCTATCCCGCTTTCATTTGTAGGAAAATGAATGTGATTGTGTTTAGTAACGTACATTCGATACCACGTAAGTACTAATCACATGACTGAAACGATATTCTTGTCCTCACATTACAAAAGATGGTATAAAGCCTAACCCAAATAAAAGTTATAAACAAGCTACATTTACTACGTACTTACTTTAAAGATAAAGTTAAAATATTAGTAACTTTGTATGTTTTAGATTATAGCTTTGTAAATATTAGTTTATAAATGAATAGTTAATAATACTTAAATACGTAATGATAGAGTAAAAAGTGTTTCTTTGATAGAAATATAGAGAAACGACACTAAAAATTGACACGTTTATCTTAAATAGACTAACATTATATAACTAATAAAATGGGGGAAATGGTAACTGTTTTAAAAAGGAATATACAATATTTTTGAGAACACTTATTCAGTTCTTGATAAGGTCTGACAAACTTGGTTCTGATGAACAGAAGGACTCCTAACCACGTTAACTGACTTCACTAATGGAGAGGAGCCTCCTAAATCCCTTGTCTGACTTTATTGTTAAAGGGAAATACCCCAAACCCTCTTGACTTTTATGGTATATATATCGTATGGTTTTTTTCAGCTGCCATTCAGTAATTTTTGTTTTTAAGCTGTCATGTATATTCGGATTAATATACAAGAGTCATGCGATAAATATGCTGTTGTTCACATCCACAGAAAATATTTAAAGCTGTACGTACACATTGGGTATTTCTAAACGGGCAACAAATCTGGTAGCTAGACTGTCACAAAGTTATGATCTCCCAGCTATGGCAGCTACCACACAAAAACGTTTGTAGTTAAGTTAACGACTTTCGGTTAAAAATAAATAAATAAATACAAAATAAATTAAAAACTATAATTATTAAAGATCGTTTACAGTTCTTATATTAAAAGGTACTCTTTGAACATTATACAAGAAAGCTGATTAAAAAAACCTTTTTAGTGCAGTTTATTTTTAGTGTAGTTGTGTTCTAGGTTAAGTTATTTTCAGCAAATTTCATCAACATAAAAGTTATGTGCGGGACCTGCACAATCACTTCACGCTTGATTAACCATAAGTTGCCATCAATTAAACAATAACATAACTATACATTATAAAATTAATTATGTTTTGTCATTAATTATTATGAAAATCCACATTCTTAATAAGATTACTTTATTTAAATTAATTTTTTAAACATGGAAATTGATTTAACAGTTTTACGTTATTTTAGTTGTATATTTTTAAAAAGAGGCTGTTGATTTTGGCTATCAATACCTCTGCACGTGAATGGGTGGACGGGTGGGTTAATACCTCTGCACGTGTATGGGTGGGACAACGCAACCACCAATCCACATATATATAACTCTAACTTGATAGCACATTATACTGTATTTTGATCACTGATTTTAATACCCAATATAGCCTACCCATTCTATCTTTACACGTATCCTTATTTTGATAGTCATAGCCGTGATATTAAAGACTCCTCCTCAAACAATTTAAACAATTAAAATTAAAATGTTACAATTAAAATTATTAGGAATATCGTAATACGTATCTTATGGAATGTGGTACACTTTAACTCACTTTATAACATAGTTCCTTCATCAGTATAGAGGCTATTACCGCAACACATTCCTGGGCCTAAATCACGTTATGAATTATGAAGGTATCCCACAGGAGTACGTAACATCCACTGGTTGAGATAACGGGTGTTTGTGTTTACTAAGATAATTATATAAAAATCTGTAATATTGCTGGAGCTTGTACAAGAAAGTATCAGCATATAGCTAAGAAATAAACATATGAAATACACGTTTAAGGATATTGGTTGACAAAAAATGTATCATTTGAATGTACTGAAGCTTTCAGTACCAGATAACAGACTGGGTTTGAGTGGAGTATTTAATATTTGGTATAATGGATGATATGAAGTACTGTATAAAATTGAACATAAGACAATCTTAATCTCATGAATACCGTTAGTATAAGGGAGGGTGGATGGGTCATCATCACTGTACTTATATAGGTGGTCGGGTATGTAAATACCTATAGTATACGGGTGGGTGAATGGGTCAACACCACTGTACTTATATAGGTGGTCGGGTATGTAAATACCTATAGTATACGGGTGGGTGGATGGGTCAACACCACTGTACTTCTATGGGTGGTCGGGTATGTAAATACCTATAGTATACGGGTGGGTGAATGGGTCAACACCACTGTACTTATATAGGTGGTCGGGTATGTAAATACCTATAGTATACGGGTGGGTGGATGGGTCAACACCACTGTACTTATATGGGTGGTCGGGTATGTAAATACCTATACTATACGGGTGGGTGAATGGGTCAACACCACTGTACTTATATAGGTGGTCAGGTATGTAAATACCTATACTATACGGGTGGGTGGATGGGTCAACACCACTGTACTTATATAGGTGGTCAGGTATGTAAATATCTATACTATACGGGTGAGTGGATGGGTCAACACCACTATACTTATATAGGTGGTCAGGTATGTAAATATCTATACTATACGGGTGGATGGATGGGTCAACACCACTGTACTTATATAGGTGGTCAGGTATGTAAATATCTATACTATACGGGTGGGTGGATGGGTCAACACCACTGTACTTATATAGGTGGTCGGGTATGTAAATACCTATACTATACGGGTGGGTGGATGGGTCAGCACCACTGTACTTATATAGGTGGTCAGGTATGTAAATATCTATACTATACGGGTGGGTGGATGGGTCAACACCACTGTACTTATATAGGTGGTCAGGTATGTAAATATGTATACTATACGGGTGGGTGGATGGGTCAACACCACTGTACTTATATGGGTGGTCGGGTATGTAAATACCTATACTATACGGATGGGTGGATGGGTCAACACCACTGTACTTATATAGGTGGTTTGGTATGTAAATACCTATAGTATACGGGTGGGTGGATGGGTCAACACCACTGTACTTCTATGGGTGGTCGGGTATGTAAATACCTATAGTATTGTACCGGGTCGTTTGACCGGTACGTTTTGGTTACTTTCGTCGTGGTCTGCCGGGCTGCCTGAGACCGCTCGTGCCCGGCGATTCGCTTACTTTGGTGGCCGTTGGCTCGGACTCATTCGTTCCTTGTTCCAGCTCTGGTCTGTCAGGTTGGCCGTCATTTGACTTGTTCTCCGCCTCAAGTAAAAACATGTCCGGCTAGAGACTCCTTAAACGTAAGTGTTCATTTTGTAATTTCTAATATCTAATCACCCTTTTGGTGAAAATACTTTGTTTAAATAATAATATTCTGGTTTATTTGTCATTTTCAGGGCATTGTTAAATTGGTATTCTTTGTCTAGATATTTGTTAACCTAGGTTTGAGCCACGTACTCAATGTTACCGTTTTACCAGTAATTGCTTTATTATATCTTGTTTTATATTCAATGGTAGTTCTGTATAATGTTTTGTTGAGCCTTTTTTCAGTTGGAGTTACCGATTTACCATATTTTTGTTCATTGACAATAACCTAGCCTATCTGTTTAGTTTTCTTTTTATTTTATAACATATTGCTTCTGATTCAATAGCCTAGTTTTCAGTTTGTCATTTTTAGTTCCATATACGTAATTCTTTGGTAATTTGTTAAGTTGTAATTTGTTTTAAATCTGATTTTCCAACATAATTATTCATAGTCTAAAAATGGATCTTTTATTTTCTAGTGTGCTCCAATCATGTACAATTTTGTCTGTTCTTGTTTTGTTTTGCCATTTCCTGTTGATTAGTTGTTATGTGTAGTATTTTTGGTTTTGGGCTGTACTGTTTTTAATGTGCTGTGGTTTTGCCTTGCAGTCCAGGGTTCTTGAGTGGGACGTTCTCCCTCAGCCTGCTGTCCGGGTGAAGTTGACCATCGACACTGCTAGCCTGGCCTGAGGACCATGTATAGAGGCCATTGGCGACCCTGCTGCCCCACCTACATCTTTGGGTAAGAGTCTTCTGTCCTCAGGTCAGTGCGTTCCATCTTGTTTTCCCGGCGGCTGAGCTGGGGGTTGATAGTTTGTGAAAAAAGAAAAAGAAAAAAATGGTGCGGAACTATTGGATGAGGCCTAGGCCTAAGGACTGCCCCGTAACCGGGTCTGAAACAGCCAGGGGACTTATAAAGGTTAAAAAAAAAAAAAAGAAAAAAAAACTTCAAAATACAAAAGCCAGAACAAAAAATGTTTGGGGTCATATTTATTGTTATTGTTAATCTTTATGTAGTTTATTTTTGTTATAGTTGTTTAAATTTTTATATTAGTTAGGCCCTATTGTTAAATTTGTTTTTTTTTTTTTTTTTTACATAATTAGAATCAGTTATTATTTTGTGTGCCTAAGTTTTTTTATACTGTTTAAATTAAGGAATTGTTCAAATTATTGTTTAGGCCTAGTGATTTAGTTAGTGTTATTTATTTCGTGAATTGTATTATTGATGTCAGGGGATAATAGAACGGTACCGTGATATATTTTTTTTAAATTGTTTAATTTTTAAACTCACCAAAAGGGGATTATTGTACTTTTACTTAACTTCCTTTTCGGAGCCGCCCAGGGATTCCGGCTTACTCCCTGGCCTCGGTGGAATCATGGGATGTGGGCTAAATTGCCGGGTTAACGGGTGTTACCAAATTTTTTTATAAATTTTCACTTTTAATTTGGTCTTTAATTTCTTACGTTTTGGGTTTCTCAGTCTAGGCTGCAGATAGGCCATGCAGTTTGTAATTGTTATATTTTGGTATTTGTAGCGTTAGTTGTTTTTGTAGCTTTTGTCATTATCTTGTTAATTTTAGTGTTTCTTGTTATTTATTTAAGTGCAATCGATATTGTGGCCTTCTGCCAAGTCTGGTTGTAATCTTTTTTTGTTTTCTTGATAATTAAATTAGTTTTGCTCAGCTGCCGAGTTTTATTTTGACCCTCCAACTGCCACCCGTGATCCCATCGCTTGACTAATTTTGAGCCATCCCCCAGTTGGCACGCTTTCAGTTTTGGTAGGGGGGGGGGATGGGTCTCAATATACGGGTGGGCGGGTGGGTTAATACCATTAGTCTACGGGTGGGTGGCTGGGTCAACACCACCGTACGTATATAGGTGGTCGGGTATGTAACTACCTATACTATAGGGGGGGGAGTGGATGGGTCAACAACACTGTACTTATATAGGTGGTCAGGTATGTAACTACCTATACTATAGGGGGGGGGGTGGATGGGTCAACACCACTGTATTTATATAGATGGTCGGGTATGTAACTACCTATACTATAGGGGGGGGGGTGGATGGGTCATCACCACTGTACTTGTATGGGTAGCCGGGTATGTAAATACCTATACTATAGGGGGGGGGGGGTCATCACCACTGTACTTATATAGGTGGTCAGGTATGTAACTACCTATACTATAGGGGGGGGGGGGGTTGGATGGGTCAACACCACTGTACGTATATAGGTGGTCAGGTATGTAACTACCTATACTATAGGGGGAGGGGGGTGGATGGGTCAACACCACTGTACTTATATAGGTGGTCGAGTATGTAACTACCTATACTATAGGGGGGGGGTGGATGGGTCATCACCACTGTACTTTTATGGGTAGCCGGGTATGTAAATACCTATACTATGCGGGTGGGTGGATGGGTCAACACCACTGTACTTATATAGGTGGTCAGGTATGTAAATACCTATAGTTACGGGTGGGTGGATGGGTCAACACCACAGTACTTATATAGGTGGTCGGGTATGTAAATACCTATACTATACGGGTGGGTGGATGCGTCAACACCACTGTACATATATAGGTGGTCAGGTATGTAAATACCTATACTATACCGGTGGGTGGATGGGTTAACGCCACTGTACTTGTATGGGTGGGCGGGTGGGTCAATACAATTAGTCTATGGATGGGTGGATGGGTCAAAACCGCTGTACTTGTACGGGAGGGTGGATGGGTCAACACCACTGTACATGTATGGTTGGGTGGGTAGGTCAACACCGCTGTACTTGTATGGGTGGGTGGATGGGTCAACACCACTGTACTTGTATGGCTGGGTGGTTGGGTCAACACCATTAGTATACGGATGGGTGGATGGGTCAACACCGCTGTACTTGTAAGGGTGGGTGGATGGGTCAACACCACTGTACTTGTAATGGTGGGTGGATGGTTCAACGCCACTGTACTTGTATGGGTGGGCGGGTGGGTCAATACCAATAGTCTATGGGTGGGTGGATGGATCAAAACCACTCTACTTGTATGGTTGGGTGGATGGGTCAACACCATTAGTATACGGATGAGTGGATGGGTCATCACCGCTGTACTTGTAAGGGTGGGTGGATGGGTCAACACCGCTGTACTTTTAAGTGTGGGTGGGTGGGTCAACGCCATTGTACTTGTATAGTTGGATGGGTGGGTCAACACCATTAGTATACGGGCGGGTGGTTGGATCAACACCGCTGTACTTGTAAGGGTGGGTGGATGGGTCAACGCCACTGTACTTGTATAGTTGGATGGGTGGGTCAACACCATTAGTATACGGGCGGGTGGTTGGGTCAACACCGCTGTACTTGTAAGGGTGGGTGGGTGGGTCAACGCCACTGTACTTGTATAGTTGGATGGGTGGGTCAACACCATTAGTATACGGGCGGGTGGTTGGGTCACCACCACTGAAGTTATATGGGAATGGGTACTACTTGTCTTGCTGAAGGATTAAAAGCATTACGATAACTTATGTTTAATATGATGTAACACATCAACCGGATTTTATATAATCAACAGAGATATTGGGTTGTACAAGAATTTGCAACGCCTTACACTCTAGTGCAAATAACGGAAGGAATACAACTTAGTGATAAGATGGGATACAACTTTTGTGAATTTAACTCCTGTAAAAGAGATCATATGACATGGACATAAAAACTATTTTGTTAAATAATAGTAGTTTTGTTAAGTAATAAGTTATTCGATAGTTCCATGCACTGTTTCAACAAGGCAGCGCACAGTGGTTTTCAATTTAGATTTGACAGACCTTTAAAACTTTGTTGTTACAAACATTTATTTCAACTTAAACTACTAAACCCACCCTCTTAGTTCGTGAATGTTGCATTTTATATTAACTCTTTAACATATAAACTAGGTCAGATATGTTAAATCAAACTAAAATAGTTTATCAAACACGACTACTTGTCATATAACAGAGTTGGAAAGGATATTTGTTCGAACGCAATTTTATCGTTTAGTTTTATGGGCGAACTTATGACATAACGTTTCAGAAACAGGACAGCAGTTAGTATTGTTGTTCCTAAGTATTGAGAAAAAATTACAGCAAAGTGATCCTGAAGCGCTTTTACAACTTTATTTAATTAGGTCCATAGCCTTATGTTTAACAAACTATAATCATTAAAATAAGCTAATATGCTTCGTATAGTCTATCTTCAGCCTATCAATAACATGTTATAACATTTTATATGATATACAAATAATATGATCCTTGTTATGCATATAAAAGTCTTTTTTTCATCAGCATGTTTTGAAGTTAAGCTAGATTTATAATCATTTTGAAAATTTAAAAGGAAAATGGAGGTAACACCTTTTATTGAAAATTATATTATGTTCTGCAAAATCAATCAGTTGTATAACAATACGCATAATTTTATATTTTTAGAACTTCTTATTTACATAATGAATGTTATAAGCCTGGATTTTTGCTCTGCAGACCATAAGAATTATGATAAGTGGAAAGTTCAGCAAACATATCGTTAGATAGTGGAGAGTGCCTAAAACTTAGATTATTACACATTGTAAACGGGTGAATTGAATTCACATACAAAAAAGTGGTCAAGCCCTACATTTGAATCATTACTACTATTATTAATCATTTCAAAAACTTCAGGAATGTGCAAAACGTATTTTAATATACAGGGTGAGTTTTATGTCCTGGCACATCTGGATATAATTTAAACGGGTTGATATATCATTGTGAGACCTTGACCATAGTAGGTATAACATATTTTTTTTAATTTTTCAAGTGTTAAATATTTTGCCCCCTTACCTAAAGTGGAGCAGAGGGAGGCAACTAATAATGTTCAAACTCAAACCTCTATCATGTGACTCCTCATTTTAAAGGGAATAAAAAAATAAATCCAACGAAGCAAACTAGAGGTCTCTACGTTTAGTTTAACAGAGTAAAATACAAATTTACAATAATAAAATCATTTACTTTCATGTCTTGTTTTTCGTTCCATCAGTCATTATGCTTTGGAATGTCCCCTGTTCTTATCTTACCGGTTTCAACAATCTACCTTTGACTTTCCCTTTTGTCCTTCTCACTTGCATTTTATCAGTGCATAGCTTAGGTTGTTAACAACTTAAGTGCAAGTTTATTAGGCGAGTTTATTAGTCATTACAATTATTATAAGTTTAGAATTTTAACAAGTTTACTTTTACAAGTTTATAATATTATTAAATTTTAGTTCAAGTTTACTATTTTTACACATGGCTATCACACTGTCAAACAGCCTAAGGTGAACAGTTTATAGACCTGCTATATTAAAACAGGTAAGTGTTTTAAGAATTTGGGTTAGTGTTGACTCATGTAACGAAAATTAGGAAAACCACAAGTAAATGATCTTATTATTGTAAATTCATCTTTTACTCTGTTAAATTAAACGTAGAAACCTCTAGTTCTTATCATTGGATTTCTTTTTTTATTCCCTTTAAACTGAGGGATCACATGAATATCATACTGAGGATTTTCATTTGAAAATGTTAAATTGCCCCCCTTTATAAAAGGATGGCAAAATGTTTAACAACTTCAAAAAGTTTTTAAATATGTGATAATAGGTATGGTCAAGGACTCATATTGATATCTCAGCCCGTTTAAATATGTGATAATAGGTATGGTCAAGGACTCATATTGATATCTCAGCCCGTTTAAATATGTGATAATAGGTATGTCAAGGACTCTGATCAGCCGTTATTGATAGTTGGTCAAGGACTCATATTGATATCTCAGCCCGTTTAAATATGTGATAATAGGTATGGCAAGGACTCATATTGATATCTCAGCCCGTTTAAAATATGTGATAATAGGTATGGTCAAGGACTCATATTGATATCTCAGCCCGTTTAAATATGTGATAATAGGTATGGTCAAGAACTCAAATTGATATCTCAGCCCGTTTTAAATATGTGATAATAGGTATGGTCAAGGACTCATATTGATATCTCAGCCCGTTTAAATATGTGATAATAGGTATGGTCAAGGACTCATATTGATATCTTCAGCCCGTTTAAATATGTGATAATAGGTATGGTCAAGGACTCATATTGATATCTCAGCCCGTTTAAATATGTGATAATAGGTATGGTCAAGGACTCATATTGATATCTCAGCCCGTTTAAATATGTGATAATAGGTATGGTCAAGGACTCATATTGATATCTCAGCCCGTTTAAATATGTGATAATAGGTATGGTCAAGGACTCATATTGATATCTCAGCCCGTTTAAAATATGTGATAATAGGTATGGTCAAGGACTCATATTGATATCTCAGCCCGTTTAAATATGTGATAATAGGTATGGTCAAGGACTCATATTGATATCTCAGCCCGTTTAAATATGTGATAATAGGTATGGTCAAGGACTCATATTGATATCTCAGCCCGTTTAAATATGTGATAATAGGTATGGTCAAGGACTCATATTGATATCTCAGCCCGTTTAAATATGTGATAATAGGTATGGTCAAGGACTCATATTGATATCTCAGCCCGTTTAAATATGTGATAATAGGTATGGTCAAGGACTCATATTGATATCTCAGCCCGTTTAAATATGTGATAATAGGTATGGTCAAGGACTCATATTGATATCTCAGCCCGTTTAAATATGTGATAATAGGTATGGTCAAGGACTCATATTGATATCTCAGCCCGTTTAAATATGTGATAATAGGTATGGTCAAGGACTCATATTGATATCTCAGCCCGTTTAAATATGTGATAATAGGTATGGTCAAGGACTCATATTGATATCTCAGCCCGTTTAAATATGTGATAATAGGTATGGTCAAGGACTCATATTGATATCTCAGCCCGTTTAAATATGTGATAATAGGTATGGTCAAGGACTCATATTGATATCTCAGCCCGTTTAAATATGTGATAATAGGTATGGTCAAGGACTCATATTGATATCTCAGCCCGTTTAAATATGTGATAATAGGTATGGTCAAGGACTCATATTGATATCTCAGCCCGTTTAAATATGTGATAATAGGTATGGTCAAGGACTCATATTGATATCTCAGCCCGTTTAAATATGTGATAATAGGTATGGTCAAGGACTCATATTGATATCTCAGCCCGTTTAAATATGTGATAATAGGTATGGTCAAGGACTCATATTGATATCTCAGCCCGTTTAAATATGTGATAATAGGTATGGTCAAGGACTCATATTGATATCTCAGCCCGTTTAAATATGTGATAATAGGTATGGTCAAGGACTCATATTGATATCTCAGCCCGTTTAAATATGTGATAATAGGTATGGTCAAGGACTCATATTGATATCTCAGCCCGTTTAAATATGTGATAATAGGTATGGTCAAGGACTCATATTGATATCTCAGCCCGTTTAAATATGTGATAATAGGTATGGTCAAGGACTCATATTGATATCTCAGCCCGTTTAAATATGTGATAATAGGTATGGTCAAGGACTCATATTGATATCTCAGCCCGTTTAAATATGTGATAATAGGTATGGTCAAGGACTCATATTGATATCTCAGCCCGTTTAAATATGTGATAATAGGTATGGTCAAGGACTCATATTGATATCTCAGCCCGTTTAAATATGTGATAATAGGTATGGTCAAGGACTCATATTGATATCTCAGCCCGTTTAAATATGTGATAATAGGTATGGTCAAGGACTCATATTGATATCTCAGCCCGTTTAAATATGTGATAATAGGTATGGTCAAGGACTCATATTGATATCTCAGCCCGTTTAAATATGTGATAATAGGTATGGTCAAGGACTCATATTGATATCTCAGCCCGTTTAAATATGTGATAATAGGTATGGTCAAGGACTCATATTGATATCTCAGCCCGTTTAAATATGTGATAATAGGTATGGTCAAGGACTCATATTGATATCTCAGCCCGTTTAAATATGTGATAATAGGTATGGTCAAGGACTCATATTGATATCTCAGCCCGTTTAAATATGTGATAATAGGTATGGTCAAGGACTCATATTGATATCTCAGCCCGTTTAAATATGTGATAATAGGTATGGTCAAGGACTCATATTGATATCTCAGCCCGTTTAAATATGTGATAATAGGTATGGTCAAGGACTCATATTGATATCTCAGCCCGTTTAAATATGTGATAATAGGTATGGTCAAGGACTCATATTGATATCTCAGCCCGTTTAAATATGTGATAATAGGTATGGTCAAGGACTCATATTGATATCTCAGCCCGTTTAAATATGTGATAATAGGTATGGTCAAGGACTCATATTGATATCTCAGCCCGTTTAAATATGTGATAATAGGTATGGTCAAGGACTCATATTGATATCTCAGCCCGTTTAAATATGTGATAATAGGTATGGTCAAGGACTCATATTGATATCTCAGCCCGTTTAAATATGTGATAATAGGTATGGTCAAGGACTCATATTGATATCTCAGCCCGTTTAAATATGTGATAATAGGTATGGTCAAGGACTCATATTGATATCTCAGCCCGTTTAAATATGTGATAATAGGTATGGTCAAGGACTCATATTGATATCTCAGCCCGTTTAAATATGTGATAATAGGTATGGTCAAGGACTCATATTGATATCTCAGCCCGTTTAAATATGTGATAATAGGTATGGTCAAGGACTCATATTGATATCTCAGCCCGTTTAAATATGTGATAATAGGTATGGTCAAGGACTCATATTGATATCTCAGCCCGTTTAAATATGTGATAATAGGTATGGTCAAGGACTCATATTGATATCTCAGCCCGTTTAAATATGTGATAATAGGTATGGTCAAGGACTCATATTGATATCTCAGCCCGTTTAAATATGTGATAATAGGTATGGTCAAGGACTCATATTGATATCTCAGCCCGTTTAAATATGTGATAATAGGTATGGTCAAGGACTCATATTGATATCTCAGCCCGTTTAAATATGTGATAATAGGTATGGTCAAGGACTCATATTGATATCTCAGCCCGTTTAAATATGTGATAATAGGTATGGTCAAGGACTCATATTGATATCTCAGCCCGTTTAAATATGTGATAATAGGTATGGTCAAGGACTCATATTGATATCTCAGCCCGTTTAAATATGTGATAATAGGTATGGTCAAGGACTCATATTGATATCTCAGCCCGTTTAAATATGTGATAATAGGTATGGTCAAGGACTCATATTGATATCTCAGCCCGTTTAAATATGTGATAATAGGTATGGTCAAGGACTCATATTGATATCTCAGCCCGTTTAAATATGTGATAATAGGTATGGTCAAGGACTCATATTGATATCTCAGCCCGTTTAAATATGTGATAATAGGTATGGTCAAGGACTCATATTGATATCTCAGCCCGTTTAAATATGTGATAATAGGTATGGTCAAGGACTCATATTGATATCTCAGCCCGTTTAAATATGTGATAATAGGTATGGTCAAGGACTCATATTGATATCTCAGCCCGTTTAAATATGTGATAATAGGTATGGTCAAGGACTCATATTGATATCTCAGCCCGTTTAAATATGTGATAATAGGTATGGTCAAGGACTCATATTGATATCTCAGCCCGTTTAAATATGTGATAATAGGTATGGTCAAGGACTCATATTGATATCTCAGCCCGTTTAAATATGTGATAATAGGTATGGTCAAGGACTCATATTGATATCTCAGCCCGTTTAAATATGTGATAATAGGTATGGTCAAGGACTCATATTGATATCTCAGCCCGTTTAAATATGTGATAATAGGTATGGTCAAGGACTCATATTGATATCTCAGCCCGTTTAAATATGTGATAATAGGTATGGTCAAGGACTCATATTGATATCTCAGCCCGATTAAATATGTGATAATAGGTATGGTCAAGGACTCATATTGATATCTCAGCCCGTTTAAATATGTGATAATAGGTATGGTCAAGGACTCATATTGATATCTCAGCCCGTTTAAATATGTGATAATAGGTATGGTCAAGGACTCATATTGATATCTCAGCCCGTTTAAATATGTGATAATAGGTATGGTCAAGGACTCATGTTGATATCTCAGCCCGTTTAAATATGTGATAATAGGTATGGTCAAGGACTCATGTTGATATCTCAGCCCGTTTAAATATGTGATAATAGGTATGGTCAAGGACTCATGTTGATATCTCAGCCCGTTTAAATATGTGATAATAGGTATGGTCAAGGCCTCATATTGATATCTCAGCCCGTTTAAATATGTGATAATAGGTATGGTCAAGGACTCATATTGATATCTCAGCCCGTTTAAATATGTGATAATAGGTATGGTCAAGGACTCATATTGATATCTCAGCCGGTTTAAATATGTGATAATAGGTATGGTCAAGGACTCATATTGATAACTCAGCCCGTTTAAATATGTGATAATAGGTATGGTCAAGGACTCATATTGATATCTCAGCCCGTTTAAATATGTGATAATAGGTATGGTCAAGGACTCATATTGATATCTCAGCCCGTTTAAATATGTGATAATAGGTATGGTCAAGGACTCATATTGATATCTCAGCCCGTTTAAATATGTGATAATAGGTATGGTCAAGGACTCATATTGATATCTCAGCCCGTTTAAATATGTGATAATAGGTATGGTCAAGGACTCATATTGATATCTCAGCCCGTTTAAATATGTGATAATAGGTATGGTCAAGGACTCATATTGATATCTCAGCCCGTTTAAATATGTGATAATAGGTATGGTCAAGGACTCATATTGATATCTCAGCCCGTTTAAATATGTGATAATAGGTATGGTCAAGGACTCATATTGATATCTCAGCCCGTTTAAATATGTGATAATAGGTATGGTCAAGGACTCATATTGATATCTCAGCCCGTTTAAATATGTGATAATAGGTATGGTCAAGGACTCATATTGATATCTCAGCCCGTTTAAATATGTGATAATAGGTATGGTCAAGGACTCATATTGATATCTTAGCCCGTTTAAATATGTGATAATAGGTATGGTCAAGGACTCATATTGATATCTCAGCCCGTTTAAATATGTGATAATAGGTATGGTCAAGGACTCATATTGATATCTCAGCCCGTTTAAATTATATACAAGTGTGTCAGGATATAAAACTCACCCTGTATATCCTAAGAAGAGGAAAATAAAATAATAGGAGATATTTTTACAGTGGGTAGGACAACTAACCTACTATCGGCGCAGAAACTATGTGTACCTGAGTTTGACGGTTCTTTACTAAAAAAACTGAGAAGATTGCAAAAAATCCAATAACAGACCTAATTTCCTCGTTTGATTGTACGTTGACATATGCACACCTAAATTGTATTATAAATTATAATAATTTTAATAAATAATTTACTAGTTGGAACAAAAATGTACAAGAATATTTAATAGTTTTTACTGCGCATCGACTTCAGATTTTTTTATTACTAAATACCCCGTTGGTGCATAGTATTATATGTTAATACGTGATTTTAAAGTGTGTATTATATAAGTGTTATAGCTTTCAGAATTTCAAGTTTTCATGAAAAATTGTCTTATCAATTTCATGAAATAATATTTTATTGGCTTCCAGAGTTTTTAAAATGACTTACTGCGCCGTAAAAATTACAAGGTGACGTTGTAATCCTTATGAAATGTATCGTTAAGATAAATTACTATTTTTCAATAACTTTCAAGTGAAACTGTTTAGTTCAGGTAGATGACAATACTCAGTTATTTGTACAGATATTCCCTCGGTAGAAGAAGCCAATGGAATGCTGAGGAAGATTTTGCTAAAGTGCGGATGGAGGGCCCTTAAGGATTGATTATGTCCCGATTTATAACGATGGAAATCTGGCAACGATTAGTGTACTGTTTTTCTTAAGTACAGTATTAATTTATATGATCGTCCAATACAGATGAAACTACGTATAGTAACAGAGATAACATTGCTAAAATGAAAAAAGACTATTTATATTCATGATAAATTGATTTTATAGATTCAATTGGGCGAGTATTTAATAGATAACATTACTCTGTTTCTCTAAATAAAGAAGTGAAACATAAACTATATTATTCAGTAAAAATATTTCTCGTTGGAAGTTTAACTCATGAATATTTTATGAGCGAGAAAAATCATTGCTTTTAAAATGATTTGTCGTTAGTACGAAATTATTCTTACAGTTTGTGTTGTGAGAACCGTTTTAATAAATACAATCTAAGGGATATTATGTTATATATAAGCAATTTTAGGAGCATATCTGTTTTATAAATAATACTTTTATACCCTATTTATTGTGGTCGTATTTTTTTAATTAGTGAGGCGTAGTGTGAGATTGTCGGCACTAGTGGCGCAGTGTTGTAACCCCGCTACTTGGGGACAAAATGTTGCGGAGATTGTAGGCGTTAGGTTCTATGCTCGGTCCTCTTAATACCGATACAGTGTCCGCTCAATGGTTGCCATAGACGTGGGCACTACTAGACAAGTCTGGAGTGTCCATGTTGGATGGTAGTTTTAGGTTCAAATGTTTTCTAGGGAAGAGAACTGAGTATCAGGCTTGTCAGTTAGCTGAAAATCAGACCAACACCATTTGGTTCGGATTTAGCGTAAAGACGAGTTCCCTTAATTCTACTGGCTATTGGAACAATAATAATAGCTCTTTCTGAGGAACAGTCAACCACAGTTAGTAACAATGACTACACTCGTTCATCTACACTCAGTACAATTATTCGCCCTTCATATTCGCCATTATCTTTACGTTTTATTAATGAATAATAAAGATAATTTAAATATTCGGAGTAAATCTTCAATCTGTAGTTTTCAATCTACAGTAGTTTAAAAACACCTTTAAAGCAATTAAATATATAACTAAATATATCACAGAGACCATTTTGATAACTGTAGTTTTGTTTAAAATTTTCTCAAATGCACAATTTTAGGGTGAATTTTCAAATAAATAAAATAATTTCAACTTATTTTTATTTTATAAGTATTTTGCGAACTTTTAAAGTTAGATACAAACGACCCCACAATTTTTATTTGAAACATTACCTTTGGTTTTATTAATTTTATAACAATGTTTGCTTTGTTTTGTTGCTAAAGAAGTACTACGTCTGTAGACCATTTGTAAAATCGCGCACACGCATATGTGTTGTTTTTGGTCGACAATGTATTTTAATGTATAATTTTATTTAATAAAACCTTTATTTGATTGGAATTGATTAGATTGATTGCTATTTATTGATCATGAAGATACCTACTATACAAGTTTTTCTCAGCTCAATAATTTCATAATTTTATTAATCGTACTAAAGGCTAAAATGTCCTTAGCCAAATGTCCTTCAACTTATATGTCATTTCAAACAAAGAAAGTGTGAGTCAAAATATCAGACTGATCTTGTAATTTACGATTCTAAATAATATTATATAGATATTTAATAGGCGAAGGCAATTGTGCCTCAGTTATACAGGGGTTTTGTTACTATGGGAACAATCAACGGACTCTCTAATTTTAACAGGATTTCCAAAACAATCAGGATTCACATACGGCGAGTAAACTCAAACAACAGGGATATTTTACGGCTTACGTACCATTTGCCACGTGTATACAGCAACTCTAATGTGTATTATATAAGTATACTAATACACAATAAATGACTAAAAATACAATAAATAGGTGTAGTTTTATGCTTTTACACATATAAAAATATTATTGCTTAGGAAAAACTGCACCTAGAATAATAACTCTAACGCGAGTGGAAACTTCTAATAATATTTCATAATTACAATATTGTTACTGATTTAATAAAATATTTCCAAGAAAACCTTTAGAGTTTTATTATTTATAATTGCATGGTAAGCAGATAGTTTTTAAGTTCTATAGATTTTTATACTTTCAATAAGTTTTCAATTTTCAGTTACATGATGACTCTTTAATAACCATGTAGAGTATTACGTACCCTAAACACCCCACTATTTTTGGCTTGGAAATTACGTGCACCCAAGTTTGAAGTTTGTTGTCTGAGAAGCTGAAAGGTCTACGAACAAGCTAATGACATCATTGTCTTCCTCGTTTAACTACACGTTATTACGTGCACCCAAGTTTGAAGTTTGTTGTCTGAGAAGCTGAAAGGTCTACGAACAAGCAAATGACATCATTGTCTTCCTCGTTTAACTACACGTTATTACGTGCACCCAAGTTTGAAGTTTGTTGTCTGAGAAGCTGAAAGGTCTACGAACAAGCAAATGACATCATTGTCTTCCTCGTTTAACTGCACGTTATTACGTGCACCCAAGTTTGAAGTTTGTTGTCTGAGAAGCTGAAAGGTCTACGAACAAGCTAATGACATCATTGTCTTCCTCGTTTAACTGCACGTTATTACGTGCACCCAAGTTTGAAGTTTGTTGTCTGAGAAGCTGAAAGGTCTACGAACAAGCAAATGACATCATTGTCTTCCTCGTTTAACTGCACGTTATTACGTGCACCCAAGTTTGAAGTTTGTTGTCTGAGAAGCTGAAAGGTCTACGAACAAGCTAATGACATCATTGTCTTCCTCGTTTAACTACACGTTATTACGTCCACCCAAGTTTGAAGTTTGTTGTCTGAGAGGCTGAAAGGTCTACGAACAAGCTAATGACATCATTGTCTTCCTCGTTTAACTACACGTTATTACGTGCACCCAAGTTTGAAGTTTGTTGTCTGAGAAGCTGAAAGGTCTACGAACAAGCTAATGACATCATTGTCTTCCTCGTTTAACTACACGTTATTACGTGCACCCAAGTTTGAAGTTTGTTGTCTGAGAAGCTGAAAGGTCTACGAACAAGCTAATGACATCATTGTCTTCCTCGTTTAACTGCACGTTATTACGTGCAACGAAGTTTGAAGTTTGTTGTCTGAGAAGCTGAAAGGTCTACGAACAAGCTAATGACATCATTGTCTTCCTCGTTTAACTGCACGTTATTACGTGCAACGAAGTTTGAAGTTTGTTGTCTGAGAAGCTGAAAGGTCTACGAACAAGCTAATGACATCATTGTCTTCCTCGTTTAACTACACGTTATTACGTGCACCCAAGTAGTTGAAGTTTGTTGTCTGAGAAGCTGAAAGGTCTACGAACAAGCTAATGACATCATTGTCTTCCTCGTTTAACTACACGTTATTACGTGCACCCAAGTTTGAAGTTTGTTGTCTGAGAAGCTGAAAGGTCTACGAACAAGCTAATGACATCATTGTCTTCCTCGTTTAACTACACGTTATTACGTGCACCCAAGTTTGAAGTTTGTTGTCTGAGAAGCTGAAAGGTCTACGAACAAGCTAATGACATCATTGTCTTCCTCGTTTAACTGCACGTTATTACGTGCACCCAAGTTTGAAGTTTGTTGTCTGAGAAGCTGAAAGGTCTACGAACAAGCTAATGACATCATTGTCTTCCTCGTTTAACTGCACGTTATTACGTGCACCCAAGTTTGAAGTTTGTTGCCTGAGAAGCTGAAAGGTCTACGAACAAGCTAATGACATCATTGTCTTCCTCGTTAAACTGCACGTTATTACGTGCACCCAAGTTTGAAGTTTGTTTTCTGAGAAGCTGAAAGGTCTACGAACAAGCTAATGACATCATTGTCTTCCTCGTTTAACTGCACGTTATTACGTGCACCGAAGTTTGAAGTTTGTTGTCTGAGAAGCTGAAAGGTCTACGAACAAGCTAATGACATCATTGTCTTCCTCGTTTAACTGCACGTTATTACGTGCACCGAAGTTTGAAGTTTGTTGTCTGAGAAGCTGAAAGGTCTACGAACAAGCTAATGACATCATTGTCTTCCTCGTTTAACTACACGTTATTACGTGCACCCAAGTTTGAAGTTTGTTGTCTGAGAAGCTGAAAGGTCTACGAACAAGCTAATGACATCATTGTCTTCCTCGTTTAACTACACGTTATTACGTGCACCCAAGTTTGAAGTTTGTTGTCTGAGAAGCTGAAAGGTCTACGAACAAGATAATGACATCATTGTCTTCCTCGTTTAACTACACGTTATTACGTGCACCCAAGTTTGAAGTTTGTTGTCTGAGAAGCTGAAAGGTCTACGAACAAGCTAATGACATCATTGTCTTCCTCGTTTAACTACACGTTATTACGTGCACCCAAGTTTGAAGTTTGTTGTCTGAGAGGCTGAAAGGTCTACGAACAAGCTAATGACATCATTGTCTTCCTCGTTTAACTACACGTTATTACGTGCACCCAAGTTTGAAGTTTGTTGTCTGAGAAGCTGAAAGGTCTACGAACAAGCAAATGACATCATTGTCTTCCTCGTTTAACTACACGTTATTACGTGCACCCAAGTTTGAAGTTTGTTGTCTGAGAAGCTGAAAGGTCTACGAACAAGCTAATGACATCATTGTCTTCCTCGTTTAACTACACGTTATTACGTGCACCGAAGTTTGAAGTTTGTTGTCTGAGAAGCTGAAAGGTCTACGAACAAGCTAATGACATCATTGTCTTCCTCGTTTAACTGCACGTTATTACGTGCACCGAAGTTTGAAGTTTGTTGTCTGAAAAGCTGAAAGGTCTACGAGCAAGCTAATGACATCATTGTCTTCCTCGTTTAACTACACGTTATTACGTGCACCCAAGTTTGAAGTTTGTTGTCTGAGAAGCTGAAAGGTCTACGAACAAGCTAATGACATCATTGTCTTCCTCGTTTAACGGCACGTTATTACGTGCACCCAAGTTTGAAGTTTGTTGTCTGAGAAGCTGAAAGGTCTACGAACAAGCTAATGACATCATTGTCTTCCTCGTTTAACGGCACGTTATTACGTGCACCGAAGTTTGAAGTTTCTTGTCTGAGAAGCTGAAAGGTCTACGAACAAGCTAATGACATCATTGTCTTCCTCGTTTAACTGCACGTTATTACGTGCACCCAAGTTTGAAGTTTGTTGTCTGAGAAGCTGAAAGGTCTACGAGCAAGCTAATGACATCATTGTCTTCCTCGTTTAACTACACGTTATTACGTGCACCCAAGTTTGAAGTTTGTTGTCTGAGAAGCTGAAAGGTCTACGAACAAGCTAATGACATCATTGTCTTCCTCGTTTAACGGCACGTTATTACGTGCACCCAAGTTTGAAGTTTGTTGTCTGAGAAGCTGAAAGGTCTACGAACAAGCTAATGACATCATTGTCTTCCTCGTTTAACGGCACGTTATTACGTGCACCGAAGTTTGAAGTTTGTTGTCTGAGAAGCTGAAAGGTCTACGAACAAGCTAATGACATCATTGTCTTCCTCGTTTAACGGCACGTTATTACGTGCACCGAAGTTTGAAGTTTGTTGTCTGAGAAGCTGAAAGGTCTACGAACAAGCTAATGACATCATTGTCTTCCTCGTTTAACTACACGTTATTACGTGCACCCAAGTTTGAAGTTTGTTGTCTGAGAAGCTGAAAGGTCTACGAACAAGCTAATGACATCATTGTCTTCCTCGTTTAACTACACGTTATTACGTGCACCCAAGTTTGAAGTTAGTTGTCTGAGAGGCTGAAAGGTCTACGAACAAGCTAATGACATCATTGTCTTCCTCGTTTAACTACACGTTATTACGTGCACCCAAGTTTGAAGTTTGTTGTTTGAGAAGCTGAAATGTCTACGAGCAAGCTAATCACATCATTGTCTTCCTCGTTTAACTACACGTTATTACGTGCACCCAAGTTTGAAGTTTGTTGTCTGAGAAGCTGAAAGGTCTACGAACAAGCTAATGACATCATTGTCTTCCTCGTTTAACTACACGTTATTACGTGCACCCAAGTTTGAAGTTTGTTGTCTGAGAAGCTGAAAGGTCTACGAACAAGCTAATGACATCATTGTCTTCCTCGTTTAACGGCACGTTATTACGTGCAACGAAGTTTGAAGTTTGTTGTCTGAGAAGCTGAAAGGTCTACGAACAAGCTAATGACATCATTGTCTTCCTCGTTTAACTGCACGTTATTACATATACCTTTTATTATAATTTTTATCCTAATAGGAACAAAAAAATACCGGAATTTTGACTAGTTTTCACTATACATCAAATAATTTATAACCTTAATTACCCAAAAACCCGTAATAGTATGGCATTTATATTTTAATTCGTGGTTGATATGAATTTTTATATAAGTTTTATTAATTTTAGAATTTTACATTTTTGAAAAAAAGTTCTTAACAATTCCCTTAAACATTATTGTTTTGGTTTCTAGATGTCGTAAAATAAATGACGTGGTCTTGTAGTAATCTTTATGACATGTATATTGCCGTTACTTTACTTACATATGTGTAGGTAAATTCCGTGATTTTCAAATCGATTTAAATCAATGTAAAATAATTTTAATTGGATAAATTTACATTGATTTAAATCAATGTAAAACCACTGTATTTACGTACACAACACATATGTAATCGGTGTGTCGTAACTATACACGTCATGAGGACTTATAAAACTTACATCCTCAAACATTTATATCAACAAGTTATTAAAATATAACTGAAATACATTAACGGGTAATAATGGTGTAAATGTGATGTATAGTAAAAATCAGTTAAATATCTGGGTTTTTTTTTTTTTACTAGTGTAAAAATTATTACAAATTTTTTAAATGCATATTTAATAATTTACAATTAAAAAGAATGTAAAAAAGGATGTGGTTATATCTTTAATAGGCCTTTTAGTTCCATAGAAAAATCTTCAAACTCGATTTCTGTGTCGACAGTGGTAAGCATATAAATAAGCAATTACTCTTCATGTCAGTCTATCTATTCCAGGACTGAATTAAATTAACCTTAAATACTTTCTGCTAAGTTAAATGCAAAGCTATTATGAGTGTAAAAATAATGATGTTACAAATAATGGCAATTTACAAGCCGGAAGGCTATTTAAAATGACTCAGTTTGGTTGATACTTGTACAATCCGTTAAGATTTTGCTTCCATCTTCTGTATGAATATTCATTTGTGATATGCTAAAATAATTTGGAAAGGTTTTAAGCAAATCAAGATTTTCTTAAGGAATCTGTTTTGTTAAAGCAATTTGTTTAAATCAAGATTGTTTGAGGACCTAACTAAGGCTGTTTTATTATTTTAGTTTTACTTTTCTATAACATGGCTCCTTTAATTCGAATTCGTTATGTTGAGAATATTTTATTTATTTTTTGCAATTATTGTAAAATACGTTATTGTGACATATTTTGTGACATAATTAACCCTTTAAATTTCAATAGAACTTCTACTTATAGATTTTTTAATTTGTTCTCAATCCCTGAAATATATATTAATAAACTCTTAATATATATCATTATTGAATGTACTAAGAAGAAATTTTTTCTAACTCTAAAAGTTAATACCTTAACAGTTTTAAACGTGTTAAAATTGTCATTCACTTTAAAAGCCGATATGAGTAGATTTGAAGGATTTAGTACTAAAAAATGCTAAGCAGCCACACGTTTTTTTCTATGACCGTACGTAAATTTTATAGGTATGTGGGTGGATTTAAATTTCTCCAAATGATTGAATTTGCTGTAAGATCCAAATTTGTTTTCAATGCATTAAGTCAATAACCACGTCTAATATCACAATGCGTTTAGCCACGATAAAATAATTACAAAATAGTGACCGAAAAATAAAACTAAACAACAAAGTAAACCAAGAAGTGTTATTTGTTAAAGAAATGCTTTACTTTCATACATATTCTTTTATTACATAGCTCGTAAAAATGAAAATTAAAAAAATCATAGATTAATGATTCTTTAAATTAGTTTATCATTCATTTAGAAGTGAAATGAGTAAGAAAAAGTAATTTATAAGTTTCATTTTTAGTGGTTAATTATCTATGTACATTATATTTACTGTAAATTAGGTCAATGCTGAAATATTTTCTACTTATTTGAAGAACTTTTCATCCTTAGCTTTACAGCAGACCACAGGAGAAAGAGTAACAATGCTGTTATCACAAGATTATACTATTCAGGTCAAGCTGTTTTTAAATAAGCATATTAAGAATTTAATTAATTATAACTCCTTAACCTGCGATTTTACTGTTATGTTCTTATTGATTTTTTATTTAAATCATTAAGCCTGTAAAAAGTACACATTCGTGCTTAATATGAAGTTAATGGACCAAAATTTTTCTATATTCACACATTCCCATTATCTTTCCTAAAATAGAGTGTAAAATAGATTCGATACAAATCAAGCAAACTAATGGAACTAATTTCATTTGTGAGTTAAAAAAAATATAAATAAAAAATAGATAATTACATAGAACAGGGACCTTGTTGATGTTTGGCTGAAACTTATTTTCATAGCAGATAAATTACTAAGAAACAAGCATATCATCGTTTTTTTTTTCAGCGGAAAAGCCGGTAAAATTACGAAAATGAGAGAAACGAAAAACAATTTTTTTATATAACGATGTAGATACTCCAATTGCGCGGAATTGTGTCCTGATCACGGATATAGCAAGAATGTTACAATCTAACTATTAATAAACACATTAGCGCCGGAAACGTGCCGGTTCCAGTAAGGTTATGTTTTATATGTTTGGCTAACCCAACATGACTTAAATAAACCGAACATAACCTGACCAAAGCTAACTTAACCTATCAATACTGAGTTAAGCTCTACCCTACTAAAACATAACCTTACTGGAACCGGTACATTCCCGGCGCTAATGTGTTTATTAATAGTTAAATTGTAACATTCTTGCTATATCCGTGATCAGGACACAATTCTGTGCAATTGGAATACCTACATCGTTATATAAAAAAATTGTTTTTCATTTCTCACATTTTCGTAATTTTACCGGCTTTTACGCTGAATAAATCTATCCTATTCTTGTATCTTATTCATGTATCTACTATGAAAAAATGTTCAGGCAAAAAATCTACAAGACTCCTTTTTTGTAAATACCAAATATTATACACCAGTTACCACAATTTATAAACATGTTACTAGAAATTATAAATCAAATACGGTATTAAATTCATCTTAGGATGTCTTTACCTGACAAAAGCTTAGATTTTATTACTTTAAGGCCTCTGGATAGTGATCAATGTTGAATTCGACTACATAGGCCAATCTGAGTAACCCAGTTACATCACAATCAGAGTTTAACACGACCAATACAAATTGGTACATTTGTTAATGGCTTCCATAGAATTAACAATACAACTACCAATCCAACTCGCTCTTACCATTATACAAATAATTAAAAAACGGAGATAAGATGGGCTTGTTAATATTATTCATCTCTAAGACGCCGATCGTAGAGATATGGGCGAATATGAGGCATGAATGAGTGCGATGAGTGTAGATGAACGAGTGTAGTCATTGTTACTATCTGAGTTCGACTTAGCTCAGAAAGGACTATTTATTAATAGCCCAATAGCCAGGGCTACTATGGGACCTACAGCTTTACGTGGAATCCGAACCATGTAGTGTTGGTCTGATTTTCAGCTAACTGACAAGTTTGACACTTAGTTTTCTTCTCTACATAACACCCGAACCTTGACTACCATTCAACACGGGCACTCCAGACTTCTCTAGTAGTGTCTATATTGATGACTACCATTGAGCGGACGCCGTGTTGGTATTAAGAGAACCGAGCATGGAACCTACTGCCTACAATCTCCCAAACACTTTGTCCCCAAGTAGCTGAGTTACAGCACTGCGCCACCAGTGCCGACACATTGTTATTAAAAGCTAACAATGTCTCCTTCAATATTTTATGACCATTCATGTTTACCAATTAATGGAAACATTACCATTTACTACATTAAAAGTGTTACAGGCCTGTTTATTCTTTGCAATAACTAATGTTGCTACATTTTTTATGGTAGCTGCCTTAGCTGGGAGTTCACAAATTCATGACAGTCCAGCTACCAGGTATGTTGCTCCTTAAGAACTACCCCCTCCAGGGAATATGTACAGCTTTAAAGATTTGTCGTGACGCGAACAACATCAACCCCCAAATTTGTTCAATATACTCTTTTTAGTTGTTAGTATATTCTGTTTGTTTTAAATTTCGAGCTATTATCAGAAAAAGGAAAGCAACCTATAAAAAATGTTAAATATCAAAAAGATAATGAGCTTACCAATTAGAAAACGTTTAAACTAGTAAAAACATTGTGGCATATATATGGACTTATCTTTGTTATTTAGATGAAATAGACAAAGATAAGTCCATGTGTGCACGATTATGATCTTAAAAAACTAATTTTCATAATTCATTTTTTATATTATTCAATGTCCGCATAGTATTATAAGTAATAGTAACTGTAGATTTTCATTTAAATGTATGGCGTCCACTGGCGTGAAGGATATTAAAAAACGTATTCAGAACGTAAAATCAACGAATTAAAAAGTAACTTTTAAAACTGAAATAAGTAACTTGTAATTTTAATTTAAAAAGTAAAAGAAAAAGTTAATTAAAAGAATAACCAATGTCTTCCATCTTTAACATAGTAAAATAAATTTCACGATCAAATCCAGTTGTTTTGTGATTTGGATGTATAAACTGCTAATTACTATTTTATAAATGGCATTAATAGAATTTATTTTCAACTATGTAAAATCGACATATTTCAAAATATTTTTTAAAACTAAAATACTTTACTTGTAATTAAATAAAACAATAACCTATTATCTCCAACGTTAACATAATAAAATTAATTTCACGATCAAATCTTGTTATAGTGATTTGGATGTATAAACTGACAATAAATATTTTATAAATTTTTTCATTGTTTTTATTTTCAACTATATAAATTAAAAAATACACACACCAACTACCATAAAGAAATATTTACAAACACATTTACAAATATAAAGTTACAGTAATATCTCAAAATAATCATAAAATGGCTAACAATTTTTATTTATTACCAATTGTTAAATGTAATAAAATAAAACGTAGTTATGAAAACTATCGCAGTTAATTATTTCCAACATACATAAACCATTTAAATATTTTCCAGTAAAATTTTAAATAGAAAGTGGTAAAGGCTCCTAATATTTCTGCTGATAAAATGTACATTTTTGAAGCCGAATGAATTACCCCATCTATCTAAACGTATTATCCACAAAGTCATAAAATTAGATCATAAATCAAAAGGGTTGACTTTAAATCAATAAACCATTAAACTGGCTTGTTTCTACATCAGTGCGAACGGAAGAGCGGTATCGACTCGATGATAACCTACAATGGTTGGCCATTTATTTCTTTTATGACTTTATTTTCTGTCCTCTTTTTTAGAGGTTTTTCACTGAATCCGGCCTCTTTTATAACCAAGTATTAGTTAATAAGTATTGATAAACCATCTCAAAATGAACAATAAAAATATGTAATTAATTTGTTTAACTGATAAATAGAAAATTACTGTCAATATTTATATTTTACTCGTGTGTTTTACTGTCTTATAATGTTATAAAAAATAACAATTACTATCCGATTCAACAAAATTAATCAATTATAAAAACACTTGGCCAAACTATTAACTGTTATTATTGGTTCCAGAAACAACTGTTTGTATTATAATCACAAAAAGCACGTAGGAGTTACTTAATTATTATTAAAACACTGATCGTTAAGACATGGGTGAATTTGCATTTCGAATGAGAGGGTAGATTATCGAATTTAGTCATTGTTAAAAACTAAGGCTGAATATAATTTAGAAAGTGTAATTAATAATTAGCCCAATGACAAATGAACAGCCATTGGTTCTCAGCTGATCCCGTTCAACATTTTGTATAACTCTGGTTGGGATTTAACAGAGAACCTTTAGCTTATGAACATGGGTTTAATCAACACCCATGTTCATAAGCTAAAGTGCTGTTAACAAGCTACTTGGGGGACAAGGTGTTGTGAAGATAATAAGCGCACTCAGTGCTTGCCATTGACGTGGACACTACTAGAGAAGCCTTGGGTGTCCATGTTGGATGGTAGTCAAGGTTCAGATGATGTGTAGGTAATAGAACTGAGTGTTTGGCTTGTCAGTTAGCTGAAAATCAGATCCACACTACGTGATTCGGAAACCACACAAAGCTTTAGGTCCCTTAATTTCCCTTGCTATTGGGCTATTAATAAATAACTATGTCTGAGGAACAGTCAACCTTTGCTAGTAACAATGACTACACTCGTTCTTCTACACTCATTCACCCCTCATATTCACAAATTTGACAAACCCCTCATATTCCCTCTCTGTAACTAGGAAGTCAAGTTTGGATTTGATAGGTTGCTATTAGGCTCCAGAAACCGTGTGGGAGAATTGATGTGCCTGACTTCTAAAGGTATGTACCACTATATAAACCACAGTTAAATGTATCCCTCTTTATAACTAGTACGTCAAGTTTGGAGTTGTGGGGGTTGAGTTAGACTCCGGGCACCATGTGGGAGTAGCGATGGCCGTGGCATCCAAAGGTCAAATTATCTGGATGAGGCACGGTTCCACTTCTCCCTCTCTGTAACTAGGACGTCATGTTTGGATTTGAGAGGTTGCTATTAGGCTCCAGAAACCGTGTGGGAGAATTGATGTGCCTAACTTCTAAAGGTATATACCACTATATAAACCACAGTTAAATGTATCCCTCTTTATAACTAGTACGTCAAGTTTGGAGTTGTGGGGGTTGAGTTAGACTCCGGGCACCATGTGGGAGTAGCGATGGCCGTGGCATCCAAAGGTCAAATTATCTGGATGAGGCACGGCTCCACTTCTCCCTCTCTGTAACTAGGAAGTCATGTTTGGATTTGAGAGGTTGCTATTAGGCTCCAGAAACCGTGTGGGAGAATTGATGTGCCTGACTTCTAAAGGTATGTACCACTATATAAACCACAGTTAAATGTATCCCTCTTTACAACTAGGACGTCAAGTTTGGAGTTGTGGGGGTTGATATTGATATATATATATTGATTTGTATATATGGTCAACTACGCTGCCGACCAATTAATATGACCAGAGATTTTACCTTATTCCGATAGGAACAATGGAATCACCTTACCTGTCAATTAAATTATCTAAACATTCATTTACCCAAAGTACAAGCGCCTTATATGAACGTAGCCAACTAACGTATTTAGCTGTCTTTTACATATGAATCGATAATTAGAAATTAAATTATTCTAACATTTTCTCAGTATTTTATGCATACGTATGATGTATGCATAAAATACTGTTCATACGTATGTCCAGACTAAGAATAAGAATTGTCCAGTAAAATATTCACAAAAGGCAGAGATAATAAGTTAAGTTTTGTTCCATGCCACTGTAGAATTGTAATTAATATTATTTGCGATCCAAATTAAAATCAATCATACATCATACGTATGCATAAAATACTGAGAAAATGTTAGAATAGTTTAATTTCTAATTATCGATTCATATGTAAAAGACAGCTAAATCCGTTAGTTGGCTACGTTCATATAAGGTGCTTGTACTTTGGGTAAATTGATGGTTTAGGATTTAGCTTCCAGGTTCTAAAATATCCTTCAGGCACCACAAGATCTCTTATGAGTGTTTCTTCAATAGCTCTCAAGTCCTTGAATTGATAAGCTTAAACAATAACATCTCATATACAAAGACTAGAGAGTCTTTGTAATATCAGCGGTATACACGTTGTGTGCTTAAAAAATTTACTCATACAAGTAATAATTTTTTTTTTTATAAATATTATTTTTTTTAATTTATCAAAAATAAACTTATTCAAAAATTAAAGAGAGTAAATAAACCTAAAAAAAGCACGCAATCATCAGGACAATGAAAACAAACCTGTAACAATTGTAGTCATACCCTATGTTAAAAACCTTTCAAAGAAAATTCAAAAAATGAATTCTAAATTCAATATTCGAACAAGTATTAGATCATCCGGAGGCCTTCATAGTAAATTATCTAAATTAAAACCAAAAAATGAAAATCAATCAACAAAAAATGTTATATACCAAATTAATTGTGAATGCAATAAAACATATTTCGGCCAAACATCAAGACCTGTTAAAACAAGAATAAAGGAACATATATATAATTTAAAACTGAAAATACTGAACAATCAAAATTAGTTGAACATGCTATTGATGAAAAGCATGGTATAAAATTTGAAGAGTCGTCTATTATATATAAAGAAAAATCGTGGAAAAAAAAGAAATAAAATTGAAAGTGCGTTCATGGCATTAAAAAATATGACTGTATTTCTCAGCCATTTGTTAATTTTAATAATATATGTTTACCTGTAATTAGAAATGAACTAGAAAACAACTTAAATAATTCAAAACCTTGTTTTTAAATGTTAACTACTTATCCATCAATGTTATTTAATATTTATAAATTGTATATTTTTTTAACATTAGTTTAATATTTTTGTACAATTTGGTTATTATGATCTGAAGATGCCGTAACTGGCGAAAATGCATTAATCAAAAATTAAAAACTGTGGAATTACTAAAAATGTTTAATTTAAATCCATCGAAATTCCACCAAGTACCAAATAAAGAAAAAGTAATAATATTTTTAAATAATTTTAAAGGATAAAAAAGGCATTTTATACTTATATTGTTTTGTACCTACTTATGCGAATTTGAAAGTTCATTTTGGAATCAATGTCTTTGTTTCCTATGAATCGCTGCGCATATAGTTTCACGACTGAATATATCAAAGACTCGTTGAGCCTACTGCTGTCATCGAACTTTGGCGATGTAAATTACTATACCTGAATACACTGTGACGTAAACTTTAATTGCGTTCAGTAATATTACTTAATTTTGTATTTACTTTTCAGATATAAAATAAATACTACACATATAAATACAGAGAAGTTTAATAAATATCTCATAATTTCAACAGTATATTTTAATCATAAATATTCAGATAACGTCTAAATGTACGTGAATCACTTTTTATTTTTCATGCTGCTATAATAGCATTAACAATGTACTCTTAACAATAAACGAGAAGTGGCTTTTTCAGAATTGGTCATTCGCCAAAGACCAGTCAGTTCATTGCAGTACCGTTCAAACCCACACAAAATGCAATGGTAAAAGAACTGCTTTAATTTGATGAAAATCCGTTGATTTTAAATATCCAACGTTACTATCTCGTTTAATTAGCTAACGACATCTTTACAGCACACTCATTTTAAATATCCAACGTTACTATCTCGTTTAATTAGCTAACGACATCTTTACAGCACACTCATTTTAAATATCCAACGTTACTATCCCGTTTAATTATGCTAACGACATCTTTACAGCACACTCATTTTAAATATCCAACGTTACTATCTCGTTTAATTATGCTAACGACATCTTTACAGCACACTCATTTTAAATATCCAACGTTACTATCTCGTTTAATTATGCTAACGACATCTTTACAGCACACTCATTTTAAATATCCAACGTTACTATCTCGTTTAATTATGCTAACGACATCTTTACAGCACACTCATTCTTACTTGTAATGATAGATAATAATGATTCAAACGCAATTTAGTTGTCTTATTTGGTTTACTTAAATAATGAAAATCGTAGTAAGACTAACTAAAAGAGTAAGCCATAATTTTTACGTAAAAAATAATGTCAAAACAACATATAATTATTGTTTAATTATGAATTATGTAAAGTAGATTGTTTAAAGTGTTTCATAGCTTTAAACATATATGTCCACGTACATCACTCAAGATATATCACTTTAATTTTATAAATTGCGTTTTATCAATCTATATATATATAGATATAAAAGGCAAATACCACTCACTGACTGACTCACTCACTGATCGCTCTACAGGCCAAACGGTAATACCTAGGAAACTGAAATTTGTACACAATATTCTTTGCATACTGAATGCGTGCAATAAGAAAGAATTTTGGGAAATTCCAACTCTAAGGGGGGTTTTGGGGGTGCCAAAAAGCCCCAAAAGCGTAGTGTAGTCGATCCAGTTGTTTGGCTCTACTGGCTTAACCGTTGATCAAATTTAAAATTTGACAAAAATTTTTAGTCTGCAATTAGATTATCTGCAACTTTGGTCTCTTGCCTTTTTTTCATATCTCTCACCGTTTGGCTTAAAAAAGCACAAACTTCCAAAATTTCATCAAAAAGTGGATAAATCACGCTGTTTTTGACAAATATTTCTCTAATAATTAGTTGGTTTAACTTTTTTAACACATAGTATTATGGTAAAGAATGTAATTTTCAACAGCTTTAGCGCCAGAATAGCCCAAAAAGAATATTTAAAAATAAATATGAAAAGCAATATGTCGGCCATAAGTGCTGTATTTGACTAATTTAATTAATTTTTATAACCGGTTTTTTTCTTATAGTGTTTTAGTTTTAGGAATAAGATAACGTTACCAGGATAAAATAATATATTATTTCTTTACTAATTCTGACCAACTATAATAACTTTATGTCTACAATGATAGGACCTAGGATATTGAATCGTTGCACGTATATCTATCTATATTTAAGTTTTATATAACGACTTTTGTAGTCACTTGAGTAGCTACTGATCTAAATTTAACGAAGGTTGTTTAGTTAGCTGTTTACTTATATAAAACTAACAGTTAAAGAGGGTGTGGTGCATAAAATTGATGTCAGACTCGGTCATGAATTTCTGGGTTTAGTCTAAAGGTCAATACTGATAACACACCTCCCTCCCTCAGAGAACAGACATTCTTGCACACAGTGTGGTTTGTTCAGTCCAGTTGCTGTTCAGTTACAGACCGCTTCCGTGCTTTCCTATACTACTACTCGGATTCAGTTTAAAATATTATTTTAAATTTCTTATTAATTATTACCTTTCTTTTATTTTCAATTAACTTACCGCTAAGTAATTAAGTAAATAACCGTAGCAAAGCACGGGTACTCGGCTAGTAACTAATATTTTATCTATATCTATTAATACTAGTATAGTCTAACTTGTTGAAACATGTGTTGGGTTCTAAAGAGAAAGACAGTACTGACAATCTCCAAACAGTAGGCCTACTACTTACATTATTTGTGTTTACTAATAATACCAAAGGTTTTTGTTGATATTTTTGCTTTACTTATTATTAATTCTAGGTTATTTATATAAATAGAAATCAAAGAGAATTCAGTAATTACAAACAGTGTTACTAATTACTGAATTTAATTAGTAACACCATAAATTAATGTATATTTTTCATCATTATCAGTAGTATGTATTTTTTTTCATTGTCCCAATACCAACATTTACTTAATTCTGAATCATGTTCTATTTTCATATTCTAATATACAGTAAACGTTTGCCTTCTTGGTAGCTGGAGTGAAGGTTGAACCCTATTAACTACTTCATACATTGCTTTACTATCGCATTTTTATTATAGACCCCTGACTTTGCGGCGCTACTGTATTTACAAAACAAACGCTAAAAAATATCTAATCACATGTTCCCTGTTTAATATACTTTATAACAGTACCAACAGGTTTTAGTTTTTATTTTACGTGTAAACTTTTATGCGAGTTACAAAACAAAAAAAAACACGGTTTTTCACGCAACTTTTTGAAACCGCAGCGCAGTGCTCCATTGTTGTCGGCAAGAGACTGTCCATCCCTGATAACACGCAGCCCGCACCACATCCAAAACATTTTTAATTATTTTCGTCATTTAATATTCTTTTGAGTTTTATTAGCATTGACAACGTGTTATCCAATTCACTAGTGAGAAATAGAATCAATATAGATAAACCAGATTTAGAAATACCTTTTCATTGAAAAAATAACAACACCTACAAAAAATGAATAAAATTTAGAATTTAAAATTTACCTAAATGTAGTTTATTATTCATAACAATTTATGTATACAATTGCTCTTCTGACTAATTTAACTGAATCCTCTAAAAGTGGTAGAACATTAGAGTAAACAAAAACAATGCTACCCAATGCCAGGACTAAATTAACTGTGAAGTGTAGTACGCTTCATTCCCCCAACTTTTGTCACTCAAGTTATCAAGTTACACCTGTACAGCAAGTCCAAAAGCTTTTTACAGATAGTAGTGTACATTATTTGTTAATTATATTTTGTTTGATTTATAAATACAATAATCATATAGTTAAATGATTTATGAGCTTTGTGTGCACTATAAACTAGATTAAACTTAAATATCAAAGTAAATTAATAGACATATTTGTATACATTTAGCATATGATTGTATATTCTATAGACGCAATTAAGGTAAAATGATCATACAATTACAATTCACACAAGCATATAATATTATTAATACAATGAAATCGCTAACATTTAAAATTATTTAATAACTTTACCTACTACTCAATTCATCATATCTATTATATTTCAGTTTTAATTGTAGGCCGTCAATGTGGAATATTAATTTTCCTGATAATATTCTGAATATGTAAAACAAATTAATGAAAATGTAGATAGCAAATAAACAATCGCATATTAACACAAAGGGTTATTACTATGTTAGATTTAAATATTGAGACTTGTGCCAAAGGACCTGCACAATTGTTTCTAAACTTAAAAACCCAACTATACAAAAGATTAATGTTTGGACTGTCTAATCTCTATAGCTAAAATAAAATTTATTTGTTGAAAATAAGTTGCTGATAATATTTTTTTACATCCTGGAGTTTCTATTAAATGTTTATTAAAAAATCAATAAATAATTGTCTATTTTCCAAATAAATTTCAAAATGTTATTTGTTGTTTTACAACTAAGTTTGAGGCTGGAGGCCACTACTCAAGTTGTTGACCATGCCTTCTACAGTGTAAATTATTTTATAAACTACCACTGGTATTTTACATAAAATAACTCAATTTCTTGTAAAGTTTACTAAGCTACGTGACATGCATATATTTTATATTTAGTTATTTATGACTTGTGCCCATGTACATTGATTGTATCTTTATGACAATAAAGAATTACAAATACTTAAGCATCTGAAAGATTCACGTAGAGAACAAATAATTACATAATTAATAAATAAACACTTAATTATTTAATATAATAGGCCAGTCATTCATGTTATAGTTGCCATGGTGTCCAAGATCTACGCCTTAGTGGAGTTTCAACGATCAGCATCAGTTGGGCTCTTAAATTTCCATTTTATAAATTTATTCAAATGCAATGAATATCTTGTTTTACTACAATCTTCCTAATTTTTTTAAAAACACATGTACTGATTGTTGCTTGTAATAAAGGTTCATAAGCTAAATTGGTAATCTTAGCCCACAAGCAAATTCTTATTTCTTTACTATTTAAGTCATTTTTTTTATAACTGCAAACATTTAATAAATTTGAATTTGGTGTTATGATTTTAACATTTTGTGGTAATTATATAAAAAAGAAAGTTTTATAAAACAGGCTTATAAACAATATTTACAGCTTTGTTTCTCTTTGTGAAAATGTGCAGTTAACTTCTGATTGAAACGTGAGTGCCAAAATGCGTTGTGGTTAGGTTAGGTACGGTATTTTACCAGGTTTGGAAGAAACCATTTGGAAATAATACTTAACATATCTGATTCCATGAACATACTTCATTGAAAGTTTTACTTACATAAAATATCAATAGTTCAAATATAATGAATTAATCCTAACACAAAGTGAAATATGACTAAGCGGTAATGACAAGTCAATTAATATTGTTTGAGCTCATAGGGCTGGGTCTATTTGACCCTCACAGTAGTTGTACTTACACATAGATGATTAAATAAAAGGAAAAATACAATATATTCTGAGAGTCGAAGTGAGGCTCCGCTTAGACTGTCGCTGTCACATGGGCGCTGGCCAATAAAAGGAGGATGTCCACATCGACCCTTGATTTACAACAAGACTAATTCATTGGCACCTCTAGTCGGCAGTCAGCCAGTCATACTCAGGCAGATAGAACAGTTCATCACTTCATCAACATTTGAACGCATGTGTCAACGCATTGAACGCTGATTAGCCTAGCGCCTATGTCACACCAGCAGTACTCTTGCTGAATGGAACATACTGTAGATAGTTTTAGGACGCTACAAAGAATTACTGCTGTTAACACCAATTTGACGTTGAATGGTGATAAAAACTAAATATTCTGGGTCTGAGAGACACAGCCCATCTATTCTGATGTGAAGTGTCAAAAAGGGCCTCTCAGCCCTAACTTCACCAGATTAAATAGACCTCAACAACCCTGTAACCGTTAATTTATATTTAATTGATGATTAACTCCTATCATTATCAATTACTCTATATATTAGCAATATTTTTCTCACTAAACATTTTTAAAATATACTCATTAATAACAAGTTCATAATTTTATAATAGAAAATAAAATAAATTCTTACATTTAGCAAATAAATAATTCTACTTTTTATTATTGTTATTATTAAGTATAATTTGTACATTTATTGTTATACATATTATTGACTGGCTAGATGTATTATTGGCAGTAATCAATTTAAGTACATACTGTTCAAGGTTTAGATCTTAATTAGGTTACTTCACAATTTATCTTTAATGTGAACATGCAATTCAAGCCACTGATACTCCTCATAGTTTTTACATGATTTAATTTGAATTCGATTTAAGTATATATTGACAATTAAATTTACATTGAATTCATGTAATGCAAATCGTGCAAATACCTTGGTCTTATGTTGTTTTCCAAGGGGCTTTACAAACTCCAACAATATCACTGATTAGCGAAAGCTGGCAAAACGTTGAGTGCTTCATAAATCTCTCGCGAACACTGTGAAAACTCCTGCAGATGTTTATATTGTAACATCGGTAAAACCTCTTGAATAAGGTTTTCGCCCAATATTAAAACTGTTTAAAATATAAAAGTAGGGAGAACCATATCACTTGATATCCACATGAATATTTTTATATTATTTAAGTTATACTTTTTCACTGATCCACAGATAGCAAATAGTTTAAATAGACAGTTATTTCAGTGGACTTTATATACAAATTATTAAATTCATATCTTTTTTGCCATGTGTTTTCTTTATCAGGTGTGTGTTTGACTTCTGACTTTAGTTTTATTAGGTATGTTATACTATATAGCTAACACAATTTAAAATAGTTCAATGAATATAGTTAGTTATTTATTCTTGCCTGTTGAAGATAATTCAATGCATTCACTCAAAGCTCAAAAATTCCACCTTTATAAACTGTCTGTGACTATTCTTATTATTCTTTCTTATGGTGTCTCTTTATTGATATTTGCTTAAGGTGGCTATTTCCCTTCACAAATAAACATGGGTTTCTATTTCAACAATACGGTTTGTAAAATAATCATATTGTTATACTTGAAGTGTCATTGTAAAGGCGAAGACCTATTCTTTTTTTTCTCCTTCACTCGCCAGTTCACATGGGCCTACAGGCCTGTGCGTCAATTTTATTCAACAAGTGAAGTACCGACCGTTGGCTCAGTGGGGATTCAAACCTTGAACATGCCCTCCGCTGTCCGAAGACTTAGCCACTGAGCCACCACACTGGCATACTAGTGGACTCTAAGTTGCTTTTTGTAAAAATATTAGTATTTTTATATTTTTGAGATAATTCAATGTGTGAAACTTAAAATGTCAGACTTTGTGATTTTACATTTTAAAATTCATAATAACAACTATTGATCCAATATAATGGACCTTTGATGATTATAAAGTGTTCACTATAACTTATTATACATGTACCTTTGAAATAAAAAATTATGTTTTTGCCCGCCGACGCTAAAACTGCAGAGCGATTGGGAAAGAGATCTGCAACATTTTAGTACTATTATTAATAGCCTTGGAGATTTTATTAGTTATTTGGCATGATTTATTACTGAAATTATTTTAAGATTATAATATTAAATATCAGATTCCCTCAGTAGTTCAAAATGTCACTGGTCTTTTTTTCGACAATTGCAATGATACTTTAATCTATATTTGGGGCATTTGATATGATTTGTCTGCCTATTTTATCTTAAATTATTATTCCACACAATCAATCTACAGTGGGACATTTACAATATCTGAATGTATAAAATCATACTGCACAGTAATTAAGAATATAAATAAATATTGTAACACTATTATCATATAAGTCTAATACATGTGATATAATTACTGTCACAATTATAATACACGAGTGATATAGTTTGAAAGCTCTAAGACAAGAAAATCGAGATTTTTCACAGCGGAAAAAGTGTTTTCTTCAAAGATTTTAGTTCTTTTAAAAATTGTCTTTCAGTGTTATGAATTTGTAAACAATACATCTTTTTCTAAATATTATTTTTGTAATAGTTACAAATATTTACACTTATTTTCTTATTCCACTGATCATAATATCCTATTTTAATGAGAAAATTATTTCATTTACTGTTCAGAAAATAAAATCTAAGTGACTGTAGCTTTTATCAGAAGTTTCTATTAGCATTAAGATTATTATTACTAATTATTACACTAATAGTTACACTAAAATAAAAAGTTGTGGCTAAGTATGATTATTTTATATTTTATCACAACTTACTCTTTTAAAATCATTGTCTAAGTGATGGCTATAAAAAAGTATTAACGGAATAGTTATTATTTTTACGGTCTGAAGTTATACTTGTATAATATAATTGTAATCGTTATTTTTCTTAAAGATAAATAATTACTAGAGTAGTAATGGCAATAGGCCTATGTACAACACATAGGGGTTTATATGGTTAGCATGGCTCCAATTACAAGATTGGGACTTGTGGCTGACCCTAACAGCCGATAAGCGTTGATTGTGTCAGCTTGTACTAACTTACAAGGCTTACAAGCTTAGGGGTCATGTTACCTCACATCACAACATGACCCGTAGCAAAACCAAACCATTTTGGTAAAATTGCATACAATTTGTGTATTCACCTGCTTAAAAGGTGATGTTTTCAAGGTTATTGTAAAATATTGTAAATATTTTTAAAACTTGAAAACTAGACATTGAAACAAAATGTTCTTGTTGCAAACAAAATTGTAATCATCTGCCGAGAGACATCAAATATTCAGTTGCCAAATTTGTAACCTCTATACATTTTTAATTTGTACACCTAAATATTTAACTGTTATTGATATTCAGACAGTATGTAGTTAAAATGCATTGATGTATGTTACACAGCAGTTGGGGCCATCCAGAAAAATTCCTTTCATGATCGGTGTGGAAGTTTCCGGAGCTCGGTAAAGTGAAACTGTGTGCAGAACTGAATTTATCAACTGACTAGCAATTTGTTTACAGAGTGCTTCATGGCAATACTGATTCAGTTGAGGCTATTGGTCTAAGAGTTCCAGAACGCATCTTCTTTGCGCTCAAGAGATCCATTTGTCCGCTCATACTGTGGAGTTTCTGCTCCAGTGGTTAGATGTGCTATCATTGCAAACAGGCTTCACATAGCATTCTTTATAACTATTATGGCCGGTTTCTAAGGATATAATTCTTGACTATGTGACTAAACCTACACTAAGCCAGTGAAGTACCACTCTCAAACTCTAGTTTGGGCTTCGAGGCTGTTTCGGACACTTGAGAGTTCTACTAGTCATTGATAAGGCTAGTGGGTAGAAAAAATATCCATCTATATACAGAGGGTGTTACGAAAAGGTGGGGCTGGCTATGGATTTTCAGATTCTATGTGAAACATTAATTCACATACAAACTCAATGGCTACTAATTTGACAGTATTTTAACTGTATGTGAATTAATGTTAGTTCATAAAATTGTTATTTCTTAACCGATTTTTACAACTGAGGTATAATTGCAAAGGTAAAATTATTTAAAAAATTTGTGTCTTACACAATTTTTATAAAACCAGTATTTTTTATTTATTTGTTAAAATAAAAGCTAAATGGCTGTAATTTTGAAAATAATCAAGATAAATTTAAAAAATAATCAAGATGATTTAAAAATATTTTTTTATCAAATACAACCTTCTAATATGAACCCATTTACCGAGTTTTGTAACAATTGTAAAGATAACAATAAAGATATAAATTGTTTTATGAAAAAAAAATGGCGTCTAGCTGATAAATGAAGAGGAAATTGAACAAATATTATTCTTTATTTTTAGCTTAGATTTACACATAGGATCAGAAAATGCTTAGCCAGCCCTATTTTTTGTAACACCCTGTATATAAGGCAAAGCCCAGGCTCACTCACTCACACACTTACTCACTCATCACTAACTCTCCAACTTTCCATGTAGAAAGAGAGCTGAAATTTTGTTCGGTGTTTCTTTAGCTTATGTAGGACAACTAAAGTATTTTCATCTTAATAAATTACTCCTAAGGGGTATAAACCAACCCTAAAAGATTGTTCGATAAGTATTACATTGGGTTCATTTTAGTAAATTATAACAGCTGTTTTGTAAATAAATAAACATGTTTATTTTGAATGTTTGACATAATATTATTAATGCATTTTTAATTATATACTAAGAGTTTAATCTTCAGCTGTTAAACAAAAACAAATTAAATGTATACATTGTAAATAGGCAAAGTAATACCGTTGGGTATTTATACTAATAGATAGGTAGCAACACAAGTAGCATGAGTGAGATACTTTAAAAAAATGTAATATTATGATTTTACGTTATACAGTTAATCTACTATTAATTAACCGCAAATTTTGTAATCAAAATTCATATGCCGAGGCTGAAGGCCGAGGTGTTTCGAGCGCAGTGAGTGCCGGGGTTTTCTCTAGTATAATATAATTTTTATTGAATTGTACAAAAAATAACATTATAAATTATAATCGTTATTTTTCTTTTATAACCTAAGTTGGAAGTTTTTTAGTTGTAAATATTATTTGTATAAATAAAAGTTTAACTCATGACAGTTTTAATGTCATACAGTTAATTAGTTCCTTAAAATTGCATTAAGTTAGCTAATCCATAAAAATTTAACGAAATAAATAAAGCACTCGTAATACTTGGGAAACTAATTAAGGTCCATTTGGAGCAACGGCTTTATTTTCGTCTTAATAAAGAAACGTTTTCATACAGTTTTCTTTGACAAGATAAAGCTTGAATAGCATTTCTCTCCTAAACACCCACGCTTTTAAATGGTTTATCTCCAGCACTCAGCACTTTCAAAGAATTAAAGACTCGTAGGAATATTAACAAACATTCATTCTCGTGTTTTAATTATGTAGATGTCAGTGTATGGATTTCCTGGTTCTAATGAATAAAATGGTTTTCATTATTATTCATTAGCAAGACGCCGATTGTCAAGATATGGGCAAATATGAGGGGAAAATGAGTGTGATGAGTGTAGATGAATGATTGTAGTCATTGTTACTAACTAAGGTTCACTGTTCCTCAGAAGGAGCTATTTATTATTATTCCAATAGCCAGGGCAACTAAGGCACCTACAGCTTTACATGGAATCCGAACCACATAGTATTGGTCAGATTTTCAGCTAACTGACAAGCCTGACACTCAGTTCTCTTTCCTAAACCATATTTGAATCTTGACTACCATCCAACAAGGACACCACAGACTTCTCTAGCAGTGTCCACGTCGATGGCAAGCATTGAGCTTATGCCATGTCGTTATTAAGAGGACCAAGAAAAGATCCTATTGCCTACAATCTCCTCAACACTTTGTACCCCAGTAAGTGGGTTATATCACAGAGCCACTAGTGCCTACAATCTCCTCAATACTTTGTACCCCAGTAAGTGGGTTATAGCACTGCGCCACTAGTGCCTACAATCTCCTCAATACTTTGTACCCCAGTAAGTGGATTACAGCATTGCACCCCTCAACACTGTGTACCCCAGTAAGTTGGTTACAGCATTGCACCACTAGTGCCTACAATCTCCTCAACACTTTGTACCCCAGTAAGTAGATTATAGCACTGCGCCACTAGTGCCTACAATCTCCTCAACACTTTGTACCCCAGTAAGTGTGTTATAGCACTGAGCCACTAGTGCCTACAATCTCCTCAACACTGTGTATCCCAGTAAGTGGATTACAGCATTGCACCCCTCAACACTTTGTACCCCAGTAAGTTGGTTACAGCATTGCACCACTAGTGCCTACAATCTCCTCAACACTTTGTACTCCAGTAAATGGGTTACAGCATTGCACCACTAGTGCCTACAATCTCCTCAACACTTTGTACTCCAGTAAATGGGTTACAGCATTGCACCACTAGTGCCTACAATCTCCTCAACACTTTGTACTCCAGTAAATGGGTTACAGCATTGCATCACTAGTGCCTACAATCTCCTCAACACTTTGTACTCAAGTAAGTTGGTTACAGCATTGCACCACTAGTGCCTACAATCTCCTCAACACTTTGTACTCCAGTAAATGGGTTACAGCATTGCACCACTAGTGCCTACAATCTCCTCAACACTTTGTACTCAAGTAAGTTGGTTACAGCATTGCACCACTAGTGCCTACAATCTCCTCAACACTTTGTACTCCAGTAAATGGGTTACAGCATTGCACCACTAGTGCCTACAATCTCCTCAACACTTTGTACTCCAGTAAATGGGTTACAGCATTGCATCACTAGTGCCTACAATCCCCTCAACACTTTGTACCGCAGTAAGTGGGTTATAGCACTGCACCACTAGTGCCTACAATCTCCTCAACACTTTGTACTCCAGTAAGTTGGTTACAGCATTGCACAACTAGTGCCTACAATCTCCTCAACACTGTGTATCCCAGTAAGTGGATTAAAGCATTGCACCCCTCAACACTGTGTACCCCAGTAAGTGGATTACAGCATTGCACCACTAGTGCCTACAATCTCCTCAACACTTTGTACTCCAGTAAGTTGGTTACAGCATTGCACAACTAGTGCCTACAATCCCCTCAACACTTTGTACCGCAGTAAGTGGGTTATAGCACTGCATCACTAGTGCCTACAATCTCCTCAACACTTTGTACTCCAGTAAGTTGGTTACAGCATTGCACCACTAGTGCCTACAATCTCCTCAACACTTTGTACTCCAATAAGTTGGTTACAGCATTGCACCACTATTGCCTACAATCTCCTCAACACTTTGCACTCCAGTAAGTTGGTTACAGCATTGCACCACTAGTGCCTACAATCTCCTCAACACTTTGTACTCCAGTAAGTGGGTTACAGCATTGCGCAACTAGTGCCTACAATCTCCTCAACACTTTGTACTCCAGTAAGTGGGTTATAGCATTGCGCCACTAGTGCCTACAATCTCCTCAACACTTTGTACTCCAGTAAGTGGGTTACAGCATTGCGCCACTAGTGCCTACAATCTCCTCAACACTTTGTACTCCAGTAAGTGGGTTACAGCATTGCGCAACTAGTGCCTACAATCTCCTCAACACTTTGTACCCCAGTAAGTGGGTTACAGCATTGCGCCACTAGTGCCTACAATCTCCTCAACACTTTGTACCCCAGTAAGTGGGTTACAGCACTGTGCCACTAGTGCCTACAATCTCCTCAACACTTTGTACCCCAGTAAGTGGGTTACAGCACTGTGCCACTAGTGCCTACAATCTCCTCAACACTTCGTACCCCAGTAAGTCGGCTCTGCGCCACTATCAATAGTGCCGACTATTAATTTAATAATTAGATCGTCTTCACATGATTTAACTTCTTTATTTTTAAGCTGGCACCATGGCTTATTGCTGTAACCTAGCTGCTTGGGTAGACCGCATGTGTTGTGGATTTTGTAGGTGATAAGGTATCTTCTTGGCCCTCTCACACGAGCAACTAATACATCATCCGCTTAATGGTTGCCATTAGAATGAATAGTCTAGATAATTTTAGAGTGATCTTTTTAATATTGCTCTTGATTGAATATTACAATCTATATGTTATTGATAAATATTATTTGTTTGGCTCCAAATCTGCACTCTAGCAATGTTCTTTAGTTTATGCATCAGCTCAATGTACATTTATGTAACATTAAATTTCAAACATGCAAATATCTGCCTTGCCAAATTTACCTCCCTTAAAATGTGATTCTAGGGTTAAATGAACAAATATAATCCATCCATTAGCAGTTTCGTTCAAACAGGATATAACCAAAATGCTGTGTACTGAATACATAGTGATTTATGTAATTTCATATGATAACAATTGGTTAATGTATAATAAATTTCAGGCCTCAACTGGAATTAACGAAAGTCATTGGTACTTTCACAGAGCAAAGAACAAAGTAGAGTAATCTAATGAATTCTATCCCGCAGTAGTAGTTGAAGTGGATATTTGCCATATTGATGAGATGGGCACAGTTGATGTAACTGACCATTGAAATACAACATTTTGTAAAATTGAAATATTAATTTTAACCAGAAGTAGGCAGATATACATTATTAGAAAGAAATAATAATCAAATGAATTTATTTCATAATATTTACCTGTGGAAAGTTATTCCATCCAGCTTGTTTAAATGGATATGTTGCATGGATACTCAATTGTATTTAATAATAAATAAATCTGACTATAAGAAGAAACTTTCAAGATGGGTGTTATGGAAAAAAGAAAAGAAACAATTAACATTTACTTTTCCATCAAATAAAGAACCTATTATAAAATACATACTAATTTCCAATGTCAAAACAAAATCCAAAAGTTGAAAACATACTATCAAATCCAAATTATAAAATTTTAAAAGAAAATAAATAAAGAATTTATAAAATTAATAATTGTGATTAATGTGAATGTATATGTTAGTCAAAAACGAACAAAAATCAAAACTTGTTATAAAGAACATGAAGTAAGTTTGAAATATGAACAGCTTGAAAAATCAGCAAAGGCATGATGTAAAAACAAACCATAGTTTCTCATCTTTTGAAGATCTAAAAGAAATTCAAAATTATTATAAATATGTTTGTAATGAGACAAAATGTATGATCAAACACTTTTCAAAATTAGTTAATAATGAACCACTACCAATATGAAATTCTTATTGTTCCATTAATAACGCCACTGTTTGAACGTTACTAAACTTATTACTTATACTTATTTATTCTTTTTTAACATTTATTTAAACATTAAACTTTAAATGTTATATTAGTTTATGTGAATGTTTAAAAACAGTTAATTTGTAATAAAGAGGATTCACAACCTAATTTTAAAATTTTGTTATTATTTACATTAATTTACTTTAATATTTCCAATAAGAAACTCTTTTTACCATTTACCATCAATAATTCATTGTTGGACTATGTTTATCATCCGATCATGAAGGTTTGTTCATAGATTACCACCCTAAATTAACGTTGTTCTCTACATACACGTCAATAAGAAATCATCTCAGTCTTCATTTTGGAAACAGTAAATGGTACTCGTTTTCAAAAATTGTATCAAGTGAAATCACATAGATTTACAACGTATGCCACTCATGCCACTTTTCTATAATTTTTATGACAACATTAAAATTATTTTAATTTTTATTGTTTACTTTAATGTAAGTGATTGACTATAAACACAAAAATATAAATTTGTATTTGATTTATATCCATTTATTACGGTTTTCAATCATGTGTCAATTTGAAAAGACCAATTGATATCTAAATTGTTTTCCTGATTTTATATATAAATATATATAAATCGAATGACACATTAAGCAGAATTTGTAACATACTTTTTTTAAACAAGTCTGAGCAATGGGATATATAAAGCATACTACTACCCTGTTTCTTATGCAGACGAAACAGTTCTGGAGTAAGAAAGTACAAGAACTAGACTTTAATACTCTGTCCTTTGTAAAAATTTCGCAAGAGTACTGTCTAAACAACGACTTATTTTTCAACGCATTAAAAACTAAATGTCTCCCTCTCGGAAGACATAAAAAGAAAGCTCTGACACCACCGAATCTGGAGAAGGTTCAGAAAATAAAGCATCTTGGGGTGATAATCGATGATCATCTTACTTGGAAGTCACATAGATATGCTTTGCGAAAAACTCAGCTCAGCACTGTTTGTAGTACAGAGATTAAAAGCAATTGGTACACCTGTAGCAACTAGAACAGCCTACCATGCCTTGTTTGAGAGCCATATTCAGTACGGTGTGGTGCTTTGGGGTGGAGCATCAGCTGGCAACCTCCACAGAGTGCTTGTTATGAAAAAAAAGGCAATACAAATCATGGCTGATCTGGGGCATCAGGTCAGCTGTAGGGGTGCCTTTAAAACTAAGGAAATACCAACTGTGACAGCACTGTATATCGCTGAAATAATCCAACATGCCTCCAATCATGATCTCTCGTGGAATAATGATATCCATGGCTACCCAACAAGGCAAGCAACTGACATTAATATCCCAGGAGATCATTCCACCTAATTTAGCATTCATATGCTGGAGCACTGCTTTTTAATATGCGTCCAAGAGATCTTAATGCCTGCCCTCCAGTGACTCTAAAAAAGAACTTACTCAATTGGCTCTAGTAAGCGAGTCTATCTACACCGTTAAAGAGTTCAAATACATTGCAAATGCAAGATATGAACACTTTTAATCATTTACGTAATCATTGTTACCTATTGACACTAATGTAATAATTTTATTATTTGACTCATAAACTTTATAAATTGTAATACTTGATTCCAATTCTGTTCTTGACGAATATGAAAATGAAGCTATTGTCTATTGTCTATAAACACATGAAGATTATTGACTGAACACGTAAAAAACAATAATATTGTTTGTATTATTCAAAATTTATTTTAAAATAATTTAACTAAAATATAAATATAATTGACAACATTTCCACCCCAGAGCATTTAAAGGGAATAAAGTAGTCCTCAAAATAAAGATGGCAATGTTTGAGAGGCTAGGCATACTTTCAAAAATAAATAATCCTTCCATTCCATTTAATTACGCAGTATTGTCTGTTAAACTGAATCCTTTTATTACACAAAAGCTCCAGCAGAGATTTATAATTAAGTTAATGTTTTTTTAATCTTATACCATTTATATTTAGTATCTAGGAACCTATTAAGTAATATTACTCTTAATTACAGTGCCACAATCACCATTAACAGTGAGTGATTTTATTAGAAAAAAGTAACTGCCAATATAAAACATTTAACATATACAACATTAAATATGCATGTCTTTTTGTATTACTATTTACCTCAAGTGACAAACCAATGTTTTGTAAAATTTTATATCACCACAAAATGTTGTATGAACCTAACTTTGGAATTATTAGCATGAATAATCAATTCTATATTCAATCTGTAATTCCTCATTGTTCATTAGTAAGACTCCGATCGTCAAGATACGGATAAATATGAGAGGTGAATGAGTGTGATGAGTGAAGCTGAACAAGTGTAGTCATTGTTACTAACTAATGTTGATTATTCCTCAGAAAGAGCTATTTATTAATAGCCCAATATCCAGGCCAAGTAAGGGACCTACAGCTTCACATGGAATCTGAAACACATAGTGTTGGACTTATTTTCAGCTAACTGATAAGCCTGGCATTCACTTCTCTTCCCTACACAACATATGAACCTTGACCACCATCCAACATGAACACCACAGTCTTCTCTATTAGTGTTCACGTTGATGGCAACAATTGAGAGCATATAACCTATCGCCTACAATCTCCTCAACACTTTTTCTGCAAGTAGCTGGGTAACAGCACTGCACCACTTTTGCTGATATTTAATCTAAATACTCAGTCTAGAAAGACTGGTTTATACTGGTAAAAATTAATTCAGTCGATTTACATATACAATTTTTAGTTAGTTGCGGCTATCTTTAAATATTAATTCTATTTAAATGTATCTACAGAGAGCTACCAACACAAATTGAAATTATCGCATTTGGAATTAGGAGAATCTTACTCATCTTTGATTTAAGAAAACAAATTAAAAAATCAGTCATTTTCTGCATACGGTTAAAACTTGAAACAGGCTAAAGTTGAGGTTGCATCATATAATTTGAAGATACTAGACAAAATACAATCAATGGAAGCAGGCTTGGACAGAAATAAAGTGAGCTAAAAAAGTATAAATATGAATAAAGTGTAGAGATATAAAAACACTTCTTAGTACACGTATACCAGACCTGCTAACCTTAACAAACCACTGGAATTTATCTCTTACAATCACAGACAAATGTTCTGTGTCTAAACATATGCTGGTCATTTATAAGTTACAAGTATTGTTATTTCTGTAATGTTGTAAGTATTTCTACTGAAGGAGAAAGCAGGAATAATAAATCCCAGTTACCATTAACATTTAATTAAATCAAACTTTACAAAGCAGTTTTGTTTGAATTGTCTTTCGTGAGTTTAATTTTATTTGCCTAGAGTAACTTCCCTCTTTCCCTTACAGAAGTAATTTCCAACTTATAATTTTTTGATCAAAGTGTTTATGAGCATTAACACACAGTTGCTCTATTTTTTTTAATGTCTCATGACAGTCTTTATTATACTATTTAGTTTTATAAAATAAAAATTAACTGCACTCAGTGTTGAATTTAATACTGAAATTCAATATTTCATATTGGTTGAATATTCCAAAGTTTGTTTAGTATCAGATTTGCTTTTCTTCTAATTCATTTTACTATAATAATAGAGGTTACTATCGCAACACAATTTAAAATTGCCTATTTTGTCATATTTTGAATAATATTCAGTTTTTAGGTTAGTAAAATTATTGTTAACATCTTTGAAATAGAGTTGTAAGTAAGGAATGAACATATAATTTTATTTTAAAAAGCAAGTTTCTCCAATACGTTCAAAATGTTTTTGGATTTAAAATTCACTAATAACATAGCAAAAATTAATAATAGGAGTCTAGAATTATCTTGTTATTATTATTCATGTGAGCAGCAAAATGAAAAGGCCAAACTATTGTGTTGAAAGAATGGGATGTTAGTATCCAGTGTAATATCATCAACCAATGACCTGAATAATAATAAAAATATAAATTTATTTGTACAAGTATACTTTAATAATAGCGAATTACTGCTGGGACAGCATATAATCTTTATTTTGCTTTGACATAAAAAATGTGTTTCTAATATATTTATATAACAATTCATACAAGAAGACGCCTTGGTTAAATAAGAAATTTACTGCTTCTAATTTTATTTCAGATTATTTAACTATTATCACATATTGCAGTATGGGACAGAACATACTGCACCACCGTCTCCAGTTAGGGTCTCAAAAGACACCTATCACTGTATCAGTTGTGTTACTATTTGGTTTTTGAACATAACATTTTTAAATGAGTCATGATTTGAATGATATTGACATTTTCATTTCTATTTCTATTGACAGAGATTCATAAGATATGTTTCCATCACCTGTGAACTTAAGCCTGAATGCTTCTAATGACAGCTCACTATGATATCTTATTTGCATGCTATTTTATTTAATATCTAGTATCTTAGTAGAAAAAAAACTAATAGCCCAGGGTTCTATAAATTCAAGTCTAAGAACAAAGATCCTTAACTAGATTAAGAACTCAAAATTTCTCTGAAAAAGTCCAAATGCAGGTAGAATGTCTAAACAAAAATATTGAATGCCTTCCAGTAAATTTGAACTGAAAGAATGAAATTGAACAGTATATATAACAGTATAAAATGTATATATATATATATATATATATACATTTTAATACATCCAGAAAATAAAATAAATGTTTATCCAACGTGATTCGATTAAACGAATTGAAAGCAGAAAATCTTATGTAAAGCCTTAATTTCATTTGTCTGGCGTTATGAATGGGACTTTCTAAGTTTAATTTAATCCTAAGTATAGAAAATGTAATAAAAACTAAGAGCTGAGCATTTAAGTTAGAAATGACATTACCTTAAGGAAAACATTTCTTTCGGGATGAGAAAATAAGGAAATTTCTCCTGCAATGCTCATGACATCTTAGGCTTATTAGATCTCTCATAGTTAATTTATTTTGTTTCTTTATTTCTACAGAGGATAATTGAATATAGCTAGATGATATGCAGTAGTTTAAAATACATTGATTATATTTATTGTAAGAAGGTGAATTTTGCTACATCGGATATCAAAGATTATCAATAAAGGTTTCTTAAAAATGTATTAGATTGTTGACTTGGTAATGTATGAACTACAGCAACATATTCATGTAACGCTTTGTGTACGTTATGTTTAGTATTTATTACATTAAGTCTTCAAATTATGTCCCTTAATTAGTGACCCCAATAGTTTATTTCTTTCAAATCAAATCGCTTTATTGTCAATAACATTTGTACAATGTATAACAATAGTCATATTTTCTTATATAATCAGTTACAATAAGTCACAACAATTAAAATCTATAAAGTCATTGATATTATAAAAACAGCGCAGTGTTAACAGACGTTTAACTTCTCTTTTAAAGTGGTCAAAATTTAACTCTTTATAGGCTATAGGTAACATATTGTATAACAGTATCGACATATAATTAAGATTTTTTTGAGACTTTGAGTATTTACAAACTGAATTTCTTAACTGAAATCTACTTCTAGTTTGGTGGCTATGGACACTATAATTGTTCTGTAACAACCCAATATTCTTATTCGTGCATAACAGCACCTGATATATATAAATAGATGGTAATGTCATGTAGGTAATGTAATACCTAATTGCTTAAAAAGTGGTTTACAAGATGTCCTGTCATCCACTCCACAAATTAACCTTATAGCCTTTTTTTGCAATTTAAACAATTTTCATGACTGGCCTTGCTGTCCCCATATTAATGTACAGTAACTGAGATGGCTATGAATCAATGAGTAGTAAGTGGTCAACAAAACATCAGTTGTTACATTGCCTTTAATTCTTCTGATACAATATAATCCTCTACCTAATCTTGTAGCGACATGATTCGTGTGATACTGCCAGTTAAACGATCTATCCAAATATACACCTAAAAATTTTAAATTTGCCGTTCCTAATCCTAAAAGAAATTTGTTTGAGAAAGTTATTTCCAAATCTTTGACTTTTTTTAGATTTAAGTTTAATTTGTTGACCATGCACCACTCCTCAACCCTTTTAGTTACCAAATCAATTTTGCCTATCAAGATGGACTGAGAGTTACAATTTATATTTATACCCAGGTCATCTGCAAACAGATAATGCTGAATTTCATCACGTAAACATGTGGGAAGGAACTTAATTTATCATAGTTCAATTAATAGCGACAACAATACCACCCATCAACCCTTAATATCACTTATCATAGATCATCCAATATACAGTGTTAAACTGTTTATTACAAGATCGTCAAACACAGGATTCCTCTTGTTGTGTATGGGGTTGATCAGAGAGCATCCCAATATACAGTGTTAAACTGTTTATTACAAGATCGTCAAACACGTGATTCCTCTTGTTGTGTATGGGGTTGATCAGAGGGCATCCCAATATACAGTGTTAAACTGTTTATTACAAGCTCTTCAAACACATGATTCCTCCTGTTGTGTAAGGGGTTGATCAGAGGTCATCCAATATACAGTGTTAAACTGTTTATTACAAGATCGTCAAACACATGATTCCTCTTGTTGTGTATGGGGTTGATCAGAGGGCATCCCAATATACAATGTTAAACTGTTTATTACAAGATCGTCAAAAACATGATTCCTCTTGTTGTGTAAGGGGTTGATCAGAGGTCATCCAATATACAGTGTTAAACTGTTTATTACAAAATCGTCAAACACATGATTCCTCTTGTTGTGTATGGGGTTGATCAGAGGGCATCCCAATATACAGTGTTAAACTGTTTATTACAAGATCTTCAAACACATGATTCCTCCTGTTGTGTAAGGGGTTGATCAGAGGTCATCCAATATACAGTGTTAAACTGTTTATTAATAGATCGTCAAACACATGATTCCTCCTGTTGTGTAAGGGGTTGATCAGAGGTCATCCAATATACAGTGTTAAACTGTTTATTACAAGATTGTCAAACACATGATTCCTCTTGTTGTGTAAGGGGTTGATCAGAGGTCATCCAATATACAGTGTTAAACTGTTTATTACAAGATCGTCAAACACATGATTCCTCCTGTTGTGTATGGGGTTGATCAGAGGGCATCCCAATATACAGTGTTAAACTGTTCATTACAAGATCGTCAAACACATGATTCCTCCTGTTGTGTATGGGGTTGATCAGAGGGCATTCCAATATACAGTGTTAAACTGTTCATCACAAGATCTTCAAACACATGATTCCTCCTGTTGTGTATGGGGTTGATCAGAGGGCATCCCAATCAACATAACTCCTGGTTCCCATCCTACCTCGCCAACAAACAAAAACCATGAAAGTCTATTTACAACCCTATATTCTACACATGAACTTTATAGTACCTTCATTCACATATCCAAAACAAGACCTCCCATGGAGTATATGCCAAATTTTTCAACACTGGCAGCATTACTGTTTGTGCATGGACATTCTAAATGTAGATCGTGAATGTTTATTTAAATAATTCACTTGTTCTTTTGTTCTCTGTTAATAAGTTGTAACGACTTTTATGCTAACATAAACTTACAGAAATTTTTATTTGAAATGAAAGATTGTTCTGCCCAAAGTATGCAAACTGTGTTCTTTAAGTTTTATACAAAGTATGTACAAACAGCAAATTCTACAACAATTACATGTGTTTGAGATGGGTTAGGTTAAGGGCACTAGGCTAGTAATTAGTATATTGGAGAGATAGGACATCAACAAACTTACTTTATAGGACAAGTTCACTAACACCAAAGTGTAGTAACATGCAAAAAATAAACACATAATCACACAAATTTTCAATGCCACTGGCACTTTCTTCAGGTGAGTAGAGAGAGAGAGAGACTGACATGGCTTCCACTATTGCTGGGTAGGTGGCTGTGGTGGGGGTTGTACATCCATAGAGTAACTCTCAGGTATAGATGCAGTTTTTATATATATATATAAAGTTTGCTGATGAGGAAGGGGTTGAGGAGAAGTGGTCTATCTTATGCTCAGATTAGGTGGGTTACAGGATTTTGTTATCAATTGGTGTGCTAATTCCATCCTTCGGAGTTGTGAACTATTAGCATTGGAAGGAAGGGACCTGATTACTTTAGTGGTGTAACACTGATCAAAATTTTGGTTATGGAGAAGAGTATAGGCAGAGACAGGTTTTTCAGGATTTTGGACTTTGCAATTATGTCTATGGCCAATTATGCGTTTTCGGAGGGTTTCACTGGTAAGGCAGGACAGTGCTGGCATTGGAGTTGATAAATTAGATTGGTGGAATCACAGGAGTGGTTTCCAGGTATCTTGTACGTTAAGGAGGTAGTGGAGCTTGTAAAAGATGTGGCTGGGAGATGAATAGGGCAGGTTTTGCAAGATTTCTCGTTACAAGGATTAGAACTGGCTGGTTGCTGGTCTTTACGATAGGTCAGGATGTTGGGATCAGGTAACTTAGCATGGACCAGGATTTGGTGAAGGTTTTTGCGGAGGTTTTGGCGGAGGTGTGTTTGAGACGAAAAGCATTTCCTAAATGATTTAAACTAATCTTTGGCTTTTTTTAATTACTTTTTAAAAATACTTCACTTGCTTGTTGACGTGTAGCCCTGGTAGGTTAGTGCTGAAATTGACTCAATGAACAAAGAAAGCACCATTCATGAGCTTAGTTGGAAATTTGAATCTTGGACATCAGACTCTGCAATCCAAAGCCTTAGCCTCTGAGCCACGACGCAATCAGGCCTCCATCATCAGTTGACAATCAGGCCTCCATCATCAGTTGATAATCAGGCCTCCATCATCAGTTGACAATCAGGCCTCCATCATCAGTTGACAATCAGGCCTCCATCATCAGTTGACAATCAGGCCTCCATCATCAGTTGACAATCAGGCCTCCATCATCAGTTAACAATCAGGCCTCCATCATCAGTTGACAATCAGGCCTCCATCATCAGTTGACAATCAAGTCTCCATCATCAGTTTACAATCAGGCCTCCATCATTAGTTGACAATCAGGCCTCCATCATCAGTTAACAATCAGGCCTCCATCATCAGTTGACAATCAGGCCTCCATCATCAGTTGACAATCAGGTCTCCATCATCAGTTGACAATCAGGCCTCCAACATCAGTTGACAATCAGGCCTCCATCATCAGTTGAGAAATTGCTAATGATGTTTAAGATTCAACATAATTTGTGATTACTTCTCGTGTTTGTGTATTATTTATTCTAAAATTATTGACACTTCTTAAAATAACTATACAAAAAAAACTTCATATGTGTATTTTACTGTATAATAGTCTAGTTTACACTGTTGTACACTACACTGGTGTTTACATTAGTGCAAATACCTACCAAGTAATATATATTTGTTAGGTATTTAGGAGGAGAACCCGCGAGCTGAATTCTATAGCAGGTAGGTAGGTAGGCAGGTAGGTAGTAGGTAGAGTACCAAGGACCAAGGTAGTTTTAGGTTCCACACTTTATTTATGTGTACATGTATGCGCTGACCCACCCTCCCACTCATACACGTACATTGGTACTGACCCACCCTCCACCCATACGTGTACATTGCTACTGACCCACCCTCCCACCCATAAATGTACATTGGTACTGACCCACCCATACACGTACATTGATACTTTTCTTGTATTTTCTTGTAATGTATTTTTGTTGATTATTATTGATTTATTTTCATTTGTGTGCATGTTTCTAGGTTAAAGTTAAATTATGCAAATCCTACGGTTTATAAGTGCTTTTTAGTATGAGTCGAACCAATAAGATCATAGACTAAATTAGATGAAATTTAAATTTAATACTAGAAAAAATCATGAGTAATATGAGTATGAAGTTGAAACACCATGAATGGTTCATCACAAAATGGATGAGTCCAACATTCCTGGTTTACTCGTTCAAATACTCCATCACTATCAGATTTGACGGAGTACTTAATACAATTCTGCTAAAACACAGTTTAGGCCTGTGATACTTACTGATGGTCTCCCATATATTATGTAGCAGAACATAATATATGGGAGAAAATTTAATGTTATGTAATATATCTTTTTCAGTCTAAAAAGACCAATTGTTTTAATATACGTGGGTAGGTGAGATGGCACAGCCTTATGAACTGATGAGTAATGCTTTGAACTGCATAGTCCATGGTTCGAATTCATAACTGAGCTGAGATTGGTACTTAACATATTAAATAAATGTCACGCATATGCCTAGAGCCTATGTGAACTGGCAAGTCTGATAAATATTAAATAAATTGGCAAATATAATGCTGAACCAGGGCTTACTTCAATTACTCATATTCAATCTATAATAAAAGTCAAACTTTCTTACTTCGTATAATATCAAAGACCAACCAAAATCCTAATGTTCAATGGTATTTTGTAATTTAAATATTTTTCTTGATTAGTATACATTGGACACTATTGTTTACGTCGCTTATTTTATTTTGTTATTTATTATATATACTGATTTCAAAATTTCAAATTAATTGTTCTTTGCATTTTTAGATTAATTAAATCTAGGCATGAAGTCACTTTATTATATTGACGATCAAAACATTAGTAATATTTAATTTGACAAAATGACAAATTATTTGTATTTGTTAGAGTCACTTTTCTGCCACTGTAAAATTATTAATTTTATTTGAATGCTATCATTTAATTCAAGTGTAAGCCTTATTAATTTGATAGAAATACATTATAATTATGTAACTGTGTCTATTTTACCGATGTATGATTGCTAAGAAGCCTTACTTACTCAGTGAATGTGTTATCAATGAACGTCATTCTACCCCCTCTCCCTTCTGACATCATCATGCCACGTCAGTCGTTGCGTAGTAACCACCACCCATTCATGACTGAGTTAGTGCTTCACAAATCTATATGAAGCAAAATAATCTACTTAGATATTTAATTAAATAATACTTTATATTCCAATTTATAATATGCAGTTCTCTATACAATATTTAACTTAAAAGGTCATTTATTGATAACTATCAATTGAAAGTTAGTTTCTTAAAAATTAAAATAGTATTCATAGTAAAGGATTATTTTAAATGCTATATAATATTAAATTATTGAAATTTAAAATTTGTTTGAAAAATGTAAGCATAGTTAAATTAACTATAAAATATATCATAAGTCTCCCATACAACCTCTCCTAGACACAGTAGTAATTGCCCTCCCACCTTTCCACAAATTAGAAGTAAATTGTTTTCTCACCTACCTATACACATACAGTGATAATGGCCCTGCCACCTTACCTTATACTTGCAGGAGTAATTGTGCACCCACCTACCCATACGTGTGCAATAGTAATGGTCTTTCCACCCACCCATACATATACAGTAGTAATGGCCCTATAACCCCCATACATGTTCAGTGATAATGGGAATCCTATCCATCCATACACGTGAAGTGGTAATGGTCCACCCACCCGTACATGTGCAATAGTAATGATCTTCCCACCCACCTATACATATACAGTAGAAATGGCCCTTCGACCACCCATACATGTTCAGTGGAAATGGGAATGCTACCCATCCATACACATGAAGTAGTAATGGTCCACCCACCCATACATGTGCAATAGTAGTGGTCTACCCACCCACCTATACGTATACAGTAGTAATGGCCCTCACACCCCCCATACATGTTCAGTGGTAATGGGAATCCTACCCATCCATACACATGAAGTGGTAATGGTCCACCCACCCATACATGTGCAGGAGTAATGGCCCTCCCAACCCCCAAACATGTTCAATGGTAGTGGGAATCGTACCCATCCATACACGTGAAGTGGTAATGGTCCACCCACCCAACATATACAGTAGTAATGGCCCTCCCACCCCCTATACATGTTCAGTGGTAATGGGAATCCTAACCATCCATACACGTGAAGTGGTAATGGTTCACCCATCCATACATGTGCAATAGCAATGGTCTTTCCACCCACCTATACATATACAGTAGTACTGGCCCTCCCACACCCCATACATGTTCAGTGGTAATGAGAATCCTACCCATCCATACATGTGAAGTGGTAATGGTCCAACCATCCATACATGTTCAGTGGTAATGGGAATCCTACCCATCCATATATGCGCAATAGCATATTGGTTCTTCATGAATATTAAACTTCCAAACATACATTAACAAATGGATTGAATAAAAAGGTGTTGGTTTTTTTTAATTCAATGTTTAAAAAGTTATAAATGTTTAAAAGTAAAATAAATTTGATTGTCTGCTTATTCCAAGCATACTTTATTTTTAGTTGCTATTTTCCTTACTTCTTATCAAAGCCTATGTGGTATAATTTGACTTAATTTAATGGCTACTTTTTACTTTTTCAGAGTTATACATAGAGTCATACAAAAATTATACATCTTTCTTCTTTATAATCCTAAAAACCAAGAATTTAACTTTATAATCAATTCATTTTGCAATATAATCTAAAACTGATTATGTTTTACAAAACCTGAAGTAAAGTTTTTAATTCTTATGGAAATATGTTATTTTTTTAGTTATCTTCTGTTTTAAAAAATTCCTAAATTGACAGTCAAAAAACAATTAATGTACATCTTAAATAACCTATACACTTTGAGTAAAGAATCCTAGAAATTATTTAAATACAAGTATATTGAATTTGTTACATTCTTTATCAGTGGTAGCAAATTAAGTGACTGCAAGTAAACTTAGTTGAACTAATGCACAATTTTACAGCACATATTTCATCGGTTTCGTCATGAATGCAAATTAGTAAGATTTTTATGTTTAGTATTACTTTTATGGCCAAAAAAAATTTAATTTTACTTTATCAAACATATTTTGTAGCTCGGTTGAAGGTTTCTAGCTTGGGAGCTCAACCGAACATTTATTGCCCAACAGTGACATACAATAAGTATGGTAATATTGGTCGAAATACGTCTACTGGCCGAGTAGATGGTAGAAGTAAAGATTGATGACCTGATTTCAATTATAAGGGAGGTCTTGTGGCTTGCTCTAGTGATTGACATGTGTTGATTGCCGTAGTAAATTAGCTCTACATACAATAATGTATTTTATTTGTTGCATCTCACAATTTTAACTAATATTTTCTAAACTTAAATTATCAGTAACTAACAATAAGGATTAGGCCAATAATATTCAAGTATAAACATGTGGAAATTACACTTATTTAATTTATTCATTAATTATCATTCGTCAGCGAGACGCCAATCGTAGTGATATGGGCGAATACAAGTGGTGGATGAGTGTGAGAATTGAAGATGAATGAATGTAGTCATTGTTACTAGCCAAGGTCTAATGTTCCTTAGAAAGAGCCATTTATCAATAGCCCAACAACCAGAACAACTTAGGGACCTACAGTTTTACGTAGAATCCCAACAACGTAGTATTGGTCTGATTTTCAGCTAATGACAAGCCTGATACTCATTTATCTTCCCAACACAACACCTGGACATTGACTACCTTAACCTTGTTCCTCTTCTCCGTAGTCCTGAAGACCAGGGAAATCATCAAAAAAACACTTCTTGAAGGTGAGAGTATGTGTGTAAGTGTGTATGTTTGTTTGTTGTAATTTGCCTACTTTTAAAACAGACTACCACACAACACGGACATTCAAGACTTTTTTAGTAGTGTCCACACTGATAGCAACCAATGAGCGGTCACCATGTCGGTATGAAGAGGACCAAACATAGAATCTATTGCCAGAGATCAAGTAAGTATATTATGTTTGGTTTGTGCTATTGCCTACAATCTCCACAACTCTTTGTCCCAAGTAGCGGGGTTACAGCACTGTGTCACTAGTGCCAACCTAGTGTGATTTGTATAGTTATATAATTACAAATTAATTATAAAATTTATAGTTAATTTCTTTAAGTATAAAGAAACCTAATCTTATATAGTTTAAGTTTCAATGCTGGATTAAATTTGAAAGTGATTTCAATTTTGATGATAGTCAATGATTACAAGTGTTTACCTAGGAATTAAGTGGATCTAAAGAGTTTTATTTAGCATTGTAAATAATTTACCTGAATATTATATTGTTATTTAAAGCTCCTACAGTTTCGAATTTAGATCAAATCCATTGTTTTTAATATATTTACAAATAATTTTATTTACTTATTAAGCTATTTTAATCAAATATAATAAGAAACTTTATAGTATATTTAAATCTTTTTAGCCTTCAGCTATTTAAAAGAAAATTCTTTATATTTATAACAACTAATTTGATTAGGAAAAATTCTTTTTTATTTTCACTTAAATTAACAATAATATCAATAACATATTGGTTTAATTTTAGCATACTTGATTTTTAATACTAAAATGGGAAACCATTTCTTATCTATGGTAAAACCCCCTTTGATTGACCAGTCCAGTTTTGTGGTCATGAATATTAAATACCTGACCACATGATATGAATGAAAATCAACAAAAAACGCTATATAAAAATAGAACTGAATAGAATAGTAACAATACAGTTTGATAAAGTATATAACGTTGTACCGGGTCGTTTTGACCGTTACATTCTTCGCTTTTTTCGTCGTTGTCTGCCAGGCTGCCTGAGTTCGCTCACGCTCTGCATTTTGCGTAAGTTGGTGGTCGTTGGCCCGGTTCCGTTTCGTTCCGTGTTCCAGCAGCTTCGGTGAGGTTGGCCTGTCTTCTTTTGTCTTGTGCTGCCGATCAACTTAACTATGCGTGGCTGAGAGACACTGTAACTCCAGGGTCCTCGAGTGGGACGTTCAGCCCTCGGCCTGCCGTCCGGGGATTGTCGACCATCTCCAATCCACCCATGAAACCCATTCAACAACGTAACCAAGCGGATTGCCTAAGTTTTTTTTTTTTTTTTTTTTTTTTTTTTTTAGTTAAATTATTTATTAGGATTTTCTAATTGTTTTGCTTTTTAAATAAATTTTATTTATTTTTTTTTTTTTTTTTTTTTTTTTACAATACCAAGACACCTTGACGGTAGGTCGGCCAATCATGACCTACTAACAGGCAAACACCCACCGTCAACAACCAAGTGAGATTTTTTTTTTTTTTTTTTTTTTTTTTTTAGGCAACCACGCTCTGCTACCAATTGAGACCCATCCCCCACCAAAGCTGGAAAGCGTGCCAACTGGGGGATGGCTCAAAACAAATCGAGCGATGGGATCACGGGTGGCAGTTGGAGGGTCAAAATAACACTCGGCAGCTGAGCAAAACTGATTTTATTTTCAAATAATTCAACAAATAAGCAAAACTTGGCAGGCAGAAGGCCAAAACAAAATTAGGCAGAAGGCCCCAATATAAATTAGCACTTAAATCAATAACCATAAACACTAAATTAACAAGATACAACACATAAACTACAGAAACAACAAACTCCACAAATACCAAAATTTAACAATCAATTTTTGTATGGCCTATCTGCAGTTTGGCCTGAGACTCCCAAAACGTAAGGAAAATTTATTAACAAAATTTAAAAGGTGACAAACTTAGAAACAAATTTAGATAACCCCAAATAAAAGTGAAAATTTTGAAAACGTCTGGAAAACAACAATTAAACCGGCAATTTAGCCCACATATCCCTTGATTCCACCGAGGCCAGGGAGTAAGCCGGCATCCCTGGGCAGCTCCGAATTGAAGTTAAGCAAAAGCACAATAATCCCCTTTTGGTGAGTTTAAAAATTAAATAATTTAAAAGAAAATATAACCCGGTACCGTTCTATTATCCCCTGACATCAATAATACAATTAACAACGAAAAAATAAATAACAACTAGGCCTAAACATATAAATAAATAACAACATGGTTTAACAATGGGGACCTAACCAATATAAAATTTAAAAACTATAACAAAAATAAACTACGTAAAGATTAACCATAACAAATAAACTAACTAAATAAATAACAATAAATATAAACTTTTCCTTCTTTTTTTTTTTTTAATTTTTAAATATATATCTCTGGCAATGTCCCCATGGCTGTTTCATACACTCTGTCCAAAGTTAGGCCTAGGCCACATACAGTTCCATAAACATTTTTTTTTTCTTCTTTTATATTTCATGATTTTTTCTTTTTATTTCTTTTTTTTTTTTTTTTTAATATCACCAGAACCCCTCAGCTCAGCCGCCGGGAAAAAAACTGGACAGAACTGACCTGAGGACTGAAGAACTCTACCCAAAGCTGTAGAGAGGGTAGCGGGCGAAACTAGGCTCCAGCATGGTCCTCAGGCCAGGCTAGCAGAGCAGATGGTCGACAATCCCCGGACGGCAGGCCGAGGGCTGAACGTCCCACTCGAGGTTTTGACCGGTACATTCTTCGCTTTTTTCGTCGTTGTCTGCCAGGCTGCCTGAGTTCGCTCACGCTCTGCATTTTGCGTAAGTTGGTGGTCGTTGGCCCGGTTCCGTTTCGTTCCGTGTTCCAGCAGCTTCGGTGAGGTTGGCCTGTCTTCTTTTGTCTTGTGCTGCCGATCAACTTAACTATGCGTGGCTGAGAGACACTGTAACTCCAGGGTCCTCGAGTGGGACGTTCAGCCCTCGGCCTGCCGTCCGGGGATTGTCGACCATCTGCTCTGCTAGCCTGGCCTGAGGACCATGCTTTTGTCGTTATATTGTTATATTGTATTGTTATATTGTTAAATTGATTCTTCGCTTTTTTCGTCGTTGTCTGCCAGGCTGCCTGAGTTCGCTCACGCTCTGCATTTTGCGTAAGTTGGTGGTCGTTGGCCCGGTTCCGTTTCGTTCCGTGTTCCAGCAGCTTCGGTGAGGTTGGCCTGTCTTCTTTTGTCTTGTGCTGCCGATCAACTTAACTATGCGTGGCTGAGAGACACTGTAACTCCAGGGTCCTCGAGTGGGACGTTCAGCCCTCGGCCTGCCGTCCGAGGATTGTCGACCATCTGCTCTGCTAGCCTGGCCTGAGGACCATGCTGGAGCCTAGTTTCGCCCGCTACCCTCTCTACAGCTTTGGGTAGAGTTCTTCAGTCCTCAGGTCAGTTCTGTCCAGTTTTTTTCCCGGCGGCTGAGCTGAGGGGTTCTGGTGATATTAAAAAAAAAAAAGAAATAAAAAGAAAAAATCATGAAATATAAAAGAAGAAAAAAAAATGTTTATGGAACTGTATGTGGCCTAGGCCTAACTTTGGACAGAGTGTATGAAACAGCCATGGGGACATTGCCAGAGATATATATTTCAAACATTACAAAAAAAAAAAAAAGAAGAAAACGTTTATATTTATTGTTATTTATTTAGTTAGTTTATTTGTTATGGTTAATCTTTACGTAGTTTATTTTTGTTATAGTTTTTAAATATATATCTCTGGCAATGTCCCCATGGCTGTTTCATACACTCTGTCCAAAGTTAGGCCTAGGCCACATACAGTTCCATAAACATTTTTTTTTCTTCTTTTATATTTCATGATTTTTTCTTTTTATTTCTTTTTTTTTTTTTTAATATCACCAGAACCCCTCAGCTCAGCCGCCGGGAAAAAAACTGGACAGAACTGACCTGAGGACTGAAGAACTCTACCCAAAGCTGTAGAGAGGGTAGCGGGCGAAACTAGGCTCCAGCATGGTCCTCAGGCCAGGCTAGCAGAGCAGATGGTCGACAATCCCCGGACGGCAGGCCGAGGGCTGAACGTCCCACTCGAGGACCCTGGAGTTACAGTGTCTCTCAGCCACGCATAGTTAAGTTGATCGGCAGCACAAGACAAAAGAAGACAGGCCAACCTCACCGAAGCTGCTGGAACACGGAACGAAACGGAACCGGGCCAACGACCACCAACTTACGCAAAATGCAGAGCGTGAGCGAACTCAGGCAGCCTGGCAGACAACGACGAAAAAAGCGAAGAATCTACCGGTCAAAACGACCCGGTACAACGTTTGAGTTTACTTTTATTTCACTTCTCCTTCGAATCATGTGATTAAAAATTTTTAAATTGATGATTTTATTTATAATCAAAGATTTTAAAGTGGGCAAGGGATAAGTGAATAAAATTACTACCACGGTAGAGTCCTTTTAAGAGTCTGCAGAGGCTGTCGGCCATGTTGGTTTTAATCCCATAAGAACAATGATATTTTCAAATGGGACATACAATCACGCGTATCCAAATTAAACAGTTATTTTTAAAAAATTTTTCCAAACAAATTGCATATAATCAAGAATGAAATTGCATGTTGGAATTGCTTAGAGAATGCCTAATTAGTTTTATAGAAAAAAAAATGTATAAAAATATTAAATTTGAAGTTTTTATTTTTACCTATTTTTCAAAACAAAGCACATGTATTCAAAATATCAAAAGAAAATCCAATGTGCAATATGAAATGTTTAAAAATACACCTCATACACAACTTTTGGTCAATGAATAATTGAAAAACATTGATTCCAAAATAAAATTGTTTTTATAGGATTCAAATCAACATGGCCGACAGCCTATGCAGACTCTTAAGTTTCTATTTATGATATTTATTTCTCAGTGTTCGTCCAGTATCTTGAAGCTGTTGGGAATTAAAATGTCTGCAATGTACATTCCAAGTAAACTCATGGGGCAGACCTTTTTATAACATAGTTATCAATAACAGAATTTATTATTTTCATCTTCCATGGTATATTAAACCAACATAAAGTAGTGAAACATCGTTAAATAATAGTCTCTTGTGAGAGATATATTTCTGTCTTCAAAATAGCTCATACACTGCATGTTCTTTTGGTTATTCTTGGTTTTGTGACCGTCTTGTACGAAAGGCAAATAATGGAATTTTGGTTTGGGGAGGGACCTCTGCCACCAACCTCCAGCGAGTCTTAAGACAACAAAAAAAAGGTATATGAATACTTGCTGGACTACAACGACTCGATAGCTGCAGAGAGACATACAAGTCACTGAAGATCGTGACAACTGTGCATCGTTAAACTATGCGATAATATAATGTTAACATGTAATGCTATATTAAAACAATCGTTTAAACTCATAAAAAACACATAACCAGATTTCTATTTCCGATATGACATAAAATTAGCATGAACATTATTGATTATCTGACAAAATTAAAATTCATGATGTATTTTTACCATTAAATTAATGTATACAGTTTCAAATGTTTAGTATTGAAATATCTAGTATTCTTGTCGCTATTGTATAGTTAGCAACACTAATATACCAATTACGCTATTATTGATTAGTTAATCGATTCTGAAGGAAGACAATAATCTATTCGTAATACTTTGAAAAGTAATTACCGTCCTGTTAAAGCAATGGATTTATTCTTACCTCAGGAAAGAATGTTTTGATGAAGTTTTCTTTGACAAGATAAAATTGGAATGGCCTTTATTTCTTAAACGTCCGGGCTTTAAGTGTTTTATCTGCAGTACTTAGTGTTCTCATCTGTTTGAAGTCAAAGTTACTGGAACGTATTTCACTGTATAAAGTTTGTAACATGATTTTTGTTTCCATTACGATCTATTTAAACATTTAAAAATTATTTTGAACCATAGTTAAATAATTCACCGGCTACAAGATTACGTGTCCACAGACTCAAACTGTTCCTGTGTATAACGAAAAGTGTTATTGTCAAAATTACAAATGCAAGCTTAAATACATGACATATTGATGTTAGTAGCACCAAATTGTGTATCTAGTTTCTTGTATTACCTGTAAGCAATTTTTTTGGTGAAATTTCTAGTTTGTTTTTCAATAAGATTTGGTGGCGTCCAGTGGCATATTTAGGGGGGGGGGGCTATAGAGGCTGTAGCCCAGGGCGGCAGAATTTAGGGGGCGGCAAAGGAGTTGGAAGTTACCAGGCATGTAATGGTATTTTGAGAATATTTGAAAATTAAGGGCGTCAATGTCAAGTACAAAGTACTGTTCTTTACAAAATATTATCAAGTTACGGCTGTCATCTAACTGTGTTACGAATGTATGTATAGAGCGAGAGCGGCAGAAGTTGTGTACTTTTGTTGTTAGGCGGGTCCGGGGAAGAGGGGTAGAGGAAGACGTATGTATGTCTGATGTTCGCCGCCAACTCGCGCCCCTTCCCACCCCCACCCTATGATACAAACAAAGGGCGGGGGGTGGCAGATAGCCACTATATCCCCTAGGTGGCAAAACGTGAAATACGCCACTGGGTGGGGGGGGGCAGCAAATTGTGTCTAGCCCAGGGGCGGCAAATCTTCAAATACGCCTCTGGTGGCGTCACTTCGTCAGTTTTTTTTCTAGAGTAGCTCATAAATTGTTTATATTACAAAAGAGAGCTCTTAGGCTGAATTGTAATGTGCCTAGTATGAACATTGTAAACCCGTGTTTGTAAGCCTGAGTATTTTAATACTACCTTCTATATAAGTTTTAAATGCACTTTTATATGCTACCTTACACTGCCTTTATAACCAAAAATGTAACTTTTCAAAGAGCCGTGTTAATTATCAAGTATGCTTCTTATGTTAATCAAGGCATTAAACTCTTCAATGCTCTTTCAAACTATACAAAAGTAATGAGCAGAAATAATTTTAAAGTAGCTATAAGAAGGAGTTTATTGAGATGATGTATATTTAGTATTGATTGATTCTCTAGTAGATAGGAGAAAATGTGGACTAAGCTATATAGGCTATTTAAATTTTTATTTTTTTATTTTTGCATGTTTTAGCCTATGCACAGTAGGCTGCAAGGTCCAACCTACAGGCGTTGTTATGTGATTTTGTGTATTCTGGCAATAAATGATTTGCTTTGGTTTATGTACCCCTAATATTTATTAATAAAGTATGGTTGTAAGTGCACTTATTCATTAACTGCTTTGACTTATATTATAGCGTGGTAATAAAATAAAATGCATTTTAAAAAATTATTCACATATTACAATTTTTTATTTTTTCCAATTTGAAGTATATAAAAAAACCTACCTGTGCTTAAAATGATCAGAATGTGTAACATTAGTTTTTTGATATGTAGACAATATTTGGATATTTCCAATGCTTTGAGTGTTTTAAAACTCTTGTATAAATTGCAGTAAAATTATATATTTTATAAATACATTAAAAGTAAAATGTATGCAAAAAGTGTGCACAATTCAATTTGTGAAAGTTCAATTAAAGTTATAAAAATGTTTACTGAACATTTACCAAGGATATTACCTCTCCAACATACTTTCAGTGATTACAAACGCTATTTGTTGAAATCACAGATGGAGAATAGTTTGAGAGACTGTACATTCCAATGTAAAACTTCCTTCCATTTAATTACGCAGCATTGTCTTTGGAAGTGAATTTCATTGTTTTGTATAAAGCACAGATTTGTAACTAAATTATCCTTCAGACATCTATGTTTATGTTTACTATTTAAATTTGTTACTTCCTTTAAATGTTTTACGATAAATATTATTAGTTAAAGTTTCTAAAACACATAAAAATATATAATTTGCTTGTGTTTAGATTATAAACAAAATTTAATGTAAATACGTATATAAAACATAGCTACAAATATGTTGAACAACTTCAACACAAATGTTGACAAAACAATCTCAGATTCTGTATTTAAGGTAGAATCCTTGTTTCTAATGGATATAACTTTATAAAATCGGGTCATTCTTTTTGAAAACCCTGTATGTATGATAAACTATACCAAATAAGAATTTCTTTACATTTTTTATCTTCAGAAAAGATTCTTCTTTAAAAATTATAAATGTACTGCATAAAATATGTACAATATTTTAATTGTAAAAGATACTTATTAACAGTGACGTTAGTAAATAAAATATTTAAAAATAACTGATGCTGCAAACCAGTGTACTGTAATAACATAGAACAAGTGAATTTAAATTGCAGTAATTGTTAACTAAATATATACTGTACAATTATTAACATAAATAATTGGTCAACATTAATTATTACTGTTTCTCTACTCTTGAAAGATAAAAAATAAAACAGAATTATTGATCCTAGTCAACATAAGCATTATCAAGTTCGTCTCTGGATGCTCTTCTTCAATTTCCTAATTTCGTTTTCACTCCCCAAACTTTTCTTACTTAATGACTTCACTTCTTACTTAAATAATGCTTTATTGTTATTTTTTACTTGCACACCTGCTTTAAGGAAGTACAGTACTTTACTTCTTATTGTAACATTTTATATTTACAGTGAAGAAATGTACTAAGCAAAATATCTTGAGTTAAATATTTCTTAAGATAGTACCATGTAAAAGTCTATTCAAAAACTTCTACTCTCCCAACTAAGGTTAGTAATGATGATGATCTGTTACGGTTTTTTTAATTGTTTTATAGTTGAACCTTGTCAGCTGACTTACTAGGGAAGAATTATTCTTCCACATGTATTTATCATTTATTACTATATATAGTTAAATATCTAAAACTGATATTGAAATATTGTTATTTACAAATATATGTATAAATATCCATCAGACGAATTTTATTGCAAATTTGACAACAAATTTCCCTATCCTCCTACAGCTTTAAAATATACAATATACATTTATAAAAATATTTATACCTGACTGAAACATACATATATAAACAAGTTTTTTTGCTGAAGAGTATGACTTATTGTTTTGTTAGGATGTACTCAATTGTCTACTTCATAAAGATACTCAAATCATGTGAAATCTATTAACAGAACAAAACATTTTTCTTTTAGAACACCCTGTATTTTATGATTTTTTCAGATAAAAATCATAATTTTAATCCTTTTTTATTTTTTGTAGTTTTTTGATATTTTGCTTAATAACGTTGATAAAAATGTTCAGATTCCTTATGGAGCTTCCATTGAGATAGCAACATTTATTAATATGTATTTAAAAAATGAACTAATCTGCAAAAATTATAACATAAATTATACATTTGGTAAATGTATGCCTGGTTACTCTCTTTCATGATTCAACGCATAGTGTGATAAATTAATTAACACACAGAAAATAAAATAGATATGTTACTATTTTAACACGGCTAAATTAATGCTAGCGCTGTTTCAGCTGTTTAAGTCAACTTCCAATACATGTCAACAGCTATAGAGTTAGGCATACATTTTCCAGATATAATATGTTGTAATGTTTACAGATTTTTGAGTGCATATTAAAAAGAGTTAATATCTGAATAGTAAGCTTAATAAGGATTCGCTGAACATTTTGAGCGCTAATATCTACATTATTAAGTAAAATATCGAATAACTACCAGGAATAAAACAATCTTAAAATTACTATTTATTACTAAAACAATCATAAAATACAGGGTGCTTTATAAAAAAAACCAAAGTTGACCACCATTTTCTGACATTGAAATATGTATTTTTCATTTTTTTAAACAAGGTGAGGTTTCCCACTTAAAGTTATTTGTCAGACTTATGTTTTCCAAGATCACAATGGTGGCCCATTTAAAAAAGACACCCTGTATATTATAGAAGACATAGTGTTTGTCATGTAGTGCATGTCTGTTGTTGGCCAACTTGAATCTTTATTTGAAGGCATGAAAACTTTATAAGTTATAATTTAAGCCAAAATCACCTAAATTTTTTGTCTGTACTATCACTAACTTTATTTTTATATCAATGCTGTACATATACAAAAAGACATTAACATTTATAAATTAAAGATTGTAACACATAACAAAGATTCCTTTGCTCATTTGAATTGTTAATTCAACTTCAGATAGTGTTAACCAGCCATCGGTTGCCTGGTGAGAAAAAACTCTCTAAAACAGACACTATATTAGAAAATAGTGTGCATAGAAATTTGATGCTTAAGCTTTAGCTAATCCTTTCCTGGTAATTTTTTTTTTTTTCATATTTCTGCAAACAATGATGGAAGAAGACAGTGGAGGAGGGAGTAAACCTCATGCCATGTTTGGCGAATTCAACATTCTCTCACCACCCAACCTGTTCTGTCACAGTAGTTAGAAGAAGCTTTCTCGGTATTTCGGTTCTTTACGTCTTTCAATTCTGTTCCTACGTTAATTTTATTTCTTTCGGTACATTATAGTTTGACATTTAAAAAGTTACTTTATACTGTCTTAAACTGCCTAATGGCAACCTACCAACAATACAAATATTGATTTTAAAACTTTTAACAGCTCACTCTCAATTGAGAGATTTTCTAAAAGTGTGACCAAAGCTGCACTCATCAACAACACAACCAACCTGAGTCACATGAAAAATCTGCTGTGAGAGCTATCTTGATCAAATGTGCTATGGATTTTTCTTAGTCTTCTTAGTTAAAAAGCCTTCTTTTCAAGTCTCAGTAGATAAATTATTTGTTTGGATTTGGATAAATGTATTGATAATGCCTTTACATCAGACAATACTTTACATGTTACTACAAACTGGGCTGTTCTTTGGTAATTCATGAGTTTAGCTCTGCTAAATGTAGAAAAATTACTGCTAAATCTAAAATTCTTTGTACATCAATTAACACTTTTTACTTAAATACATGTGATATTTTACAATAGTGTAGATATCTATTTTGATAGCTATTTTAGATTTATTTTAAAACTGTCAGTGTGCTTAAACTGCTCTATAAATGTGGATAACCTCTTATTAGTTAAGGCTTTAGGCACCTCAGGACTTCTTGGGCCACAACTGATTCTAATTCAAGTTAAAAACGTGGTAATTACTCCTAAAGAATTAATATAAACTAAATTAACCAAAATTAACTGAGTGGCTTTGTGAAAAAGCATTATTGACTCCAAAAAATGAGACAGCTGTAGAAATGAATAATATTTTACTAAACTCTTTTCAAGAAATACAAGTTGAATACCTACCAATAGATTCAATTGTACAAATAGATGATGTTGTACAATTACCAACTGAATTTTTGCATACATAGACCCACCTGAATTTTCACCACATAGACTCACTTTAAAAATTGGAACACTGGTCATGCTTCTCAGAACCTTTTTCCACCAAAATTATGCAATGGTACACGTTTACGAGTTACTGCTCTCCATAAAAATGATATTGAAGCAACTATTATTACTAGCTATACTACAGGAGAATCTGTATTTATTCATAGAATCCAATTAATTCCAACAGACTAGTAAATTATTATACTGGAAATGTATACCTTGAAATAAAAACTAATATTTAATCCGTAGTTTAATTTATATGTTTTTTTAAACCAATGTGGAAATTGTCAATTTGGTGTTGTTTTTCTGAATCACTTCTGATTAATGTATTAAAGGTTAATTATCTTAAATCTGCCAGTGATCCTGTAAATCCTCTTGGATTATGCATTTCGGCTTTTATGCCATCATCAGATCCTTAAATAAATATATTTGATGTTCAATGTTTTTTTTTTTAATTTACAAGACCATCGAGAATAAATCAAAAAATGTTTCAAGTTTATTAAGGATCTGATGATGGCATAACAGCCAAGTCGAAGAGGATTTACAGGATCACTGGCATGTTGAAGGTAATTAACCTATAATACATCAATGTGAAAAACCTACTATCACATATACTCTTAACGAATATTATAATTTACGCTTTTAGTACAGATGATAAAAAAGGCAAAATAAATAGGCATATATTCTGCTTATCATACAACTTTTTAGCCTAAGTTAATAAAGTAAAATTCTTTGAATTTATAATTTGAATTAATAAAATTATAAATTTTATATATTTTGTATACAATTTGATAGTTTGCCGGCGAAGCCGCAACGGGGATGATAACTAATATACTATATTATAATACTATTTGGTTTGGTAAAATAGTATGATTTCATATATTGAATTGTGTTAAATTTAACATAATTATTTACAGCCATCTTCACTTTAAAAATGTAATGTTTCTTGTAAAGGTTGTGTAACCGTAAGAAAAATATATAAATAAGTAAATATTTGGCAAATGTATCACATTTTTAAGCTTTTAAGGCTCTATTTTTGCTTTTCTCAGCAGAATGCTTTTCTAGTTCCCACCAAGGTTTTTTTCAAATCAAGTTAATTTATTCAAGAAACAACAGTAAAGTTATTTTAACTTAATAAAATTTTAAGTTTAAGCACTAATTACTTTTTATGTATATTAAAAATTGTAATTTTAATCTTGATAGTACATTTGGTAGTACACTGGTAATCAAGAGTAGTTGAACGAGTCTCCGGCCGGCGAGTCGGAATTCCTCGTCTAACTTCGCGTGAGTTCGGGTTTTACTATGAGTCAACTCAATTTACACATCGAGTCGAGTCAAATCGCTGGTCTGCAAGTCAGAAATCCTCATCAACTTTTGGGCGAGTTCAGTTTTTGACTCGACTAAACTTGCTAAAAAATAATAAGTCAGAAACATTCGTCAACCTCTTGAAAACATTTTTTTATTAATGGTTTCTAAATATTTTAATGTGTAGATATTAGATATAACTGATGATATAAATATGTCTTTAAACAGTTTATCTGTACAACAATACAGATAAACATACGAGTATTTATAAGTTTGTATTTACCATAATCTATCTTAATGAATATATTACCATGCATGTTTTATTTTTATCTCTATGGGAAGAAAGAAGCTGTGGTTAAGGTTATAAAACTGGATTAGGTATGTGGGGTACCAACATCCTGTGCTAATTACATACTTAATGATTTAAGCTGAATGAATCTTATAAGATGTTTAAAAATCTATTATTAAGAACAGATTGCTTTTGATCAATAGACACTTTTCTTAAAACATTTTCAGAATCCTTACAATGAGGTTTTCTAAAATATAAAGTTAACTTATTTTAGGGTTTGTTTCTCATTACAAGAGAACTTTATCCTGATTTGTCTGTAGTTCCTCTAAAGTCAATTACTTTTTCAGAATATCTAATGACGTACAACTGGATGTACTCCTAGAGTTATTTTTTTCCAGGCCTGAACAGATGATAACCTGTATAAATATTACTGGAAAATACATAGTAATTAAAGTACAGTGGAATATTTTAATAAAGAAATTAGCCCAAATGTAACAGCACAGAAACCATTTTTATCGTAAGTCAAAGATACACACGCAATATTATGTACTTTGTGGTCAAAGATACACACCATAGCAACAAGAAACATATGATTTATAAACTTGTAAATATAGTTATTCTAATACCTCCACTCAATTTTGAGTTTGGCTAGTTATCTAGAACTCAGAATTGTATGAACTTATGATAGGTTCAACTTTGGAAGAAAACTTTTCTTTGTTTAAAAGTTTTGAAAATATATCAGAAATATTTTCTTCTGAAGGTACATATTTAATTTTAATCATACCGTTTGCAACAATATCTTTAATAAAGTGAGCTTTAGTATCAATATGCTTTAATCTCTTGCTATTCTCATAGTTGTTAATCATCATAATTGAACTTTGATTATCTAAACAGAGAGTTGCATTAGCAGATTTATTTTAGTCATAATAAGACACAAGGCATTAATATGTATTACTTGAGCTGCACAATGTGCAGCTACTATATATTCTGCTTCTGCTGTTGATAAAGAAACTACTTGCTGTTTCTTTGAAGCCCAGTAGATGAGATTACCAAAACTATAAACTGCAAGTCCAGTAACAATCTTTCTGTAGGTTTTGTCACCTCCCCAATCTGCATCTGCAAAGGCTGTAACACAATCTTGAATGTTTTTGTTCTTGAAATTTAGTGAATAGTGTTTTGTGTGTTTGATGTATTGAAGAACACATTTAGCTGCGTTCCATGTAGTTTTTGTAGGCTTATCTAGGTATCTTCCCAGTAAAGCTGTTGCATAACAGATATCAGGTCTTGAAATCATGACAAGATAATTGAGACTGCCAATCAGTTCACGATATCGTACATCAGTTATTGATTCCTCTTCATTTACTTGAAAGTTTACTTCCATCCAGGTTTACCTTTACCTTTACACTAACTCATATTGAATTTGTCCAACATTTTTTCTATCATCTTCCCTTGCTTTAAACTTACTATACCATTATGTCTTTTTACTTCAATACCAAGAAAGTTCTTCATCTCACCAAAGTCCTTTGCATTGAACTCACGTTTCAATTGATGAATTACATTTTCAATTTTATCACTTTTTCCATTATTAAACAATCATCTACAAACAGAGTTAACCAAACATCTTCACCTATATACAAACAAACATCATGTATCAAGCGTTTAAAACTATTCTTCTCAGCAAATTTGCTAAAACAATTATTCCAACATCGAAGGGATTCCCTTAGACCATACAGTGCTCTATGTAATTTCAGAACTTTTCCATCTGCAACTTCGACTCCTTCTGGCGCTTTTATATAAATATCTTCTTCGAGAGAACCATTTAAGAAGTCTTTTGGTACATCGAAATGTCTCAGTTGCCAGTAATTTTTAACTGCATGAGAAATAGTCACCCTAACTGTTGTCATTCTAGCTACAGGAGCAATGAATGACAACAGTCATGCTCCTCTTTAAGGATGTTGGTTCTTGAAAACATTTAGCTACTAATCTAGCTTTCTTGATATTGTCCTGTTTAGTTCTAAAAATCCTTTTTGTATCTATTGCTACTTTACCTTTTGGTAAGCATGCTTCTGAACATGTGCCACATTTTTCATGAGCATCTAACTCTTCTTTTTTTGTGGCATTTTCCCATTCTAGTTCAGTTTCAATAGCTTCCTTATAAGTAAGAGGATCTTTGTCAGCACTAAGCAACAAAATGCACTATAAATATTATAATCCTCATACCTTTTGGGAATATTTACTGATCTCTCACTTCTCCTTAGTTCGGGAATAGGTTTAAAGTTCTTGTCATGGTCTTCGGTTTTTACCACCTCATTTGGTTTTTCCTCAATTCTATCTTCACTATCCACGGAGTAGATCTTTTCTTCAGTTGGCTTGTCAGATTGTACAACTGTGTATTTGTAATTGTTCTCATCAAAAGACACATCACGAGATATGATAAATTTATTAGTGTATGTATTCCAAAGTCTATAGCCTGCTCTGGCATAACCAAACAATATTTTTTCTGTAGCTCTTGGTTCAAGCTTATTTCTTTTGGGATGATTATATACCCAAATTTTCAATCCAAATAACCTCAATTTGTCAAGGTAATTTTTAGAGTTCTGATAATAGATATTAGCAGGAATTTTTCCTTGAAGTGCTCGTGTTGGTGATCTATTTAACTGGTATATGCACAACACACGGCTTCTCCCCAGAGAAGTTTTGGTAAGTTGGTATCTAAAACATGCATCTGACTTTGTTTAAAATGGTCTGATTTAATCTTTCAACAACACCATTTTGTTGAGGTGTGTATGTAGCTGTATATTCTAATTGAATACCACGATCCAAACAATAATTTTTTTAATGTTTGAAGAGAATTCAGCTACATTGTCTGATCTTATTCGGGAAACAAGAATATCTTGAGCTCTCAGTTGCTCTACATATCGAATTAATTTGTTTTCAGCTTCAGATTTATTTTTAAGAATATAAGCCTGTGATAAATTAGAAAAATCATCCGTTATTGTTATATAGCACCTTTCACCATTAAGAGTTGGTGTAGACACAGGTCCCCATACATCAGTGAGTATCAGCTCACCAATTCATCTCGAACAAGGCTTCTCAATTGTTCTAAATACATTTCTGGTAGCTTTAACGGTTTTTCAAGAATCACATGGATGTTTAGTATGTGGAAGTCCTAGTAACTGTAATACTATTCTGTTTAGATGTCCAAGTCGAAGAGGCCAAATGTATTGTTGACAAACCTACATTGGTGTTGTCTTCACCTGTAGCAAACCTCACAACAAAAAGATTATTTTGAGTGTTGCAAGTAAATAGAATATTTTGTTTCTTGGTTATCTGTGCATGACCTTCCTCAAAAATTAACCTAAAACCAGCTTTATAAATTTTTTTGTAAAGAAAGTAAATTATATGGTAAAGTGTTAACAATTAAAGCTTAAATTGAGATCTGCTTGGAAGTATTTTTATAATTTTTGCAATACACTGCTAGTTTACCTGGTTACTTCGCTTTCGTAGTTTGTCCATTAGCTACTTTCAACTCTATAGGAAGCATTTCTTTAATATCCACCATATACTTCTCAATTGATGAACATACCAAATTATTTTTAGCTCCTTAGTCTAAAATAAAATTCACGTAACCTTCCTTTTCTGTATTTAAGACTGACAAGAAAGCAATGAAAGAAATGTTATCCTTATTTAATTCTTCTTCAACCACATGTGCCTTAAGGTTATACTGATTTTTCAATTTGTTTCCTTTACAGTTATACATACCTCTTCCTCTGACACTGTTGTTAAATTTAGTGGGACAATCATTTTGAAAATGATAACTGCTGCAACATTTAAAACATTTATTAGTTTTGTTCACATTTGAACTCACATTTACTCTAAATAAATAATTTTCCTATGGTTTTGAATTCCTACTAATACAATCACCTGTATTGCTCAACTTAAGTTCAACATCTAACAATTTGCTTTCTACAAAATCAAGTGAAAGAACAGAGGTAGTTGTTTCTATAGCTGTTATTACTGGATCATATTTCTTGAGCATTGTAAGTAATAAATGACATACCTTGTTGTCTTCATCGAGTTTCTTCCCAGTTAACTCCAAATCTCTAATCAAACTATCAAATTTAATGAGGTGATCTTGTAAACTTGTATTCTCTTGGCATTTTAGGTTGAGTAACTGTTTTCTGACAATGTACTTTTTCGCTCAAAAATGTTTTTAAGAGATTGCAACATTTCATACGCTCTTTTACAGTCCTTCAAATCACAGATCTATGTTGGTTATAGTTAACTTAAGCCATTTTTCTTCACTAACATGAAAAAAACTTAATTTTTCCAAAATAACTATCCAAAATAGCTGTAGTATATAAGCAAGAAACTAATTCTAGAGATTTAAAACATTTTAAGTTTCAATTTTTGTTTTAATAAATTTAAGTGCCGAATATATGCCCTTATTTTATGCATAACCATTTTATGATGAAACCTATAAATGCATAGTAAAACACAATTTTTATGCATTATATTCGGTATTACTACACTTACTGTGGTACTGACCCACCCACCCTCCCCTACAAGTACTGAGATACTGACCCACCCACCCTCCCCTACACGTAAAGTGGTACTGACCCACCCGCCCTCCCCTACATGTACTGTGGTACTGACCCATCCACACTCTCCTACACATAATGTGGTACTGACCCACCCAACCTCCCCTACACGTACAGTAGTACTGACCCACCAGCCCTCCCCTACACGTAATGTGGTACTGACCCACCCGCCCTCCCCTATATGTACTGTGGTACTGACCCACCCGCCCTCCCCTACACGTAAAGTGGTACTGACCCACCTGCCCTCCCCTACACGTACTGTGGTACTGACCCATCCACCCTCCCGTACACATAATGTGGTACTGACCCACCCAACCTCCCCTACACGTACAGTGGTACTGACCCACCCTCCCTCCCCTACACGTACTGTGGTACTGACCCACCCACCCTCCCCTATACGTAAAGTGGTATTGACCCACCTGCCCTCCTCTACACGTACTGACCCATCCACCCTCTCCTACACGTACTGTGGTACTGATTCCTGTATGTGTGGGTGGGGGGGGTATCTTGCAATGTTTTGGTCCGTCCTGACAATGCAGTTGCTGTACGTGTATGGGTGGGTGGATGGGTCAATACCATTGTACGTGTGTGGGTAGGTGGGCGGGTCAATACTACTGTTTGCAAATGGGTCGCAACACCCAGTCACGTACCACTTAACAGTCTATGTTGTGTGTGTGTGCGTGTGTGCGTGTGTGCGTGTCGTGTGCTTGTGCGTGTGCGTGAGTGCGTGCGTGCGTGCGTGCGTGTGCGTGTGGTAGGGGAGTGATGTGAGTATGTGCAAATGTGACTGTAAATGCGTGTTTGTATGGTAGGTGAGTGGGTATGAAGTCTCTGCTTATGCTAAATAGCACCTGATACAATAATATAATTGCTTATTAGTCTCTTCTTATTGCACATGCATATATTTTATATTCTTTTATACCAAACTAGTTTTAAGTTTATATTGTTCTTTATGCTATTTAGTAGTAGTGGCCGACAACATTCCGACTGTTTTGGACTCGTTTCTGATTTTGGATAATTTTTTGGGTTATTGTTATCCAAAATTCTACCCAGATAGCTCATTCCCAACCTAAAGAGTGTTAACAATTTTTTCTTAGTTTTCAACTGTCCGCTTTAAAGCGCGTCGAGCGATCATCAACTGGACGACGTTGCCAGATTGAACTCAAACAACTAACCATATTAATAACGAATATTACAATAATAAATATCACCTGATAATAATAAATGAGATTTCATACTTGCTCAATGTGGCAACGTAACATCCTAAATTCATGGTCCTGTATTCTGTGTTGCCTAGATACTCCTTAAACAACACGCACACTTTTCTCATATACTGTGAGCCATCTGGGTAGTTAGTAATCTGTGCTTCACGTAGTCCAAGTGTCTATTTGTAATACACTGAACAATGACTGATCTTGCCTTTGCATCTTGTGCTAATATATCTTTCTTTTCCTTTTCTTGTGATTTATCCATGTCTTTAATATTTACTCCATTAATCGTAATATTCTTCACTCCTTTTTCATCTAATAAGCTTCCCAGTTGAAATTTTCAATTAGGGAAATTACTATCTGATAGCTGAGGTAAAATATTTATGCTTGTCATTGTTATACTCAATTACCACTGCTATATATTCATCATCAATAAATATAACTGAAATGAACTCATAGCACAACTGGGCCCATAACTTATTGGAAAATACATAGTAATTAAAGTACAGTGGAATATTTTAATAAAGACATTAGCCCAAAGGTAACAGCACATAAACCATTTTTATTGTAAGTCAAAAATACACACTCAATATATTAATACCATAGCAACAAGAAACATATGATTTATAAACTTGTAAATATAGTTATTCCAATAAATATAAGTAAGGATAATGAGGTAAGGACTTCCAATCTTTAAAACTGTTTCTACAGAGAATGGTTTTCCCTGCTCTGGTTATAACATGTAAGAATTTTTTTATATTTAAAACTAACTCAACATGGGTCTGCAGGTACGTGCGTGAACTTTATTCTACGATTGAAGTACTGACCGTTACCTTAGTTGGGGATTCAAACTTTGGACCTTTTCCCTCCACAGTTTGGACCTTTTCCCTGGTCAGCCTTAGCCACTAAGCTACCGTGCACCATTGCTTTAAGACAAGAAAAATGTCAAATGCAAAAAATATGTTATCCCACCTTATTGGTTATAAAAACAATGTCCCTGAAAAGTAGTAAAATAAGCCTTCTCCGTCCAATTCTTCAGTCAACACCAAAGAATGAATACATTCAACTTTCAGTATCTTAGAGGCCAATTTTGATGCGGGGTTGCTGATTTAACACTTTCACTGCCGGTGGGTTATATATGATACTTCTATAGAATGCCGGCTGATTTTTACAGTTTTCAAAAAATCATAACTCATAAACTAATATAGATAAAATTTGGGTACTTACCTTTTTTAAAAAAATGCATCTTTTTCTGAATAAAATAATTTTTGTTATTAATGTCTACCTTAAGGTAATTTTTCCACAAAATTGTCTTTGCATGATGTTTTTTACAAAAAATCAAAAGTCAACCAAAATACACACTTACTGAAAAAAACTAAAATAAATCCAATTTTACTGAAATTTCTTCTAGAATTCAATTTTATATGACTAATAATATATTTACAACTATTTACAATAACAAAAAATATTACTATGCAAAATTTTTCCTCGTATGAAAATTTTTGAAACAGGGTTCTTTACACATGGCAATTTTGCACTCGCTACACTGATACGTAGTGTCCTTTCTTGCAGATTTTCCAGATTGTTTTTTTCCTACAATAGAACACACTTTACATCTTTTTTGGACTCTGACTTTTCCTTCAGGAACTGGTATTTTTTCCAAAAAATGTTTCCCAGTTTGAAGCCAACTCAATTGCCTACCACTTGTGCTTGGTGGAGCATCATCTTCTTGTATTACCATTTCTCCACATAACTTCTTCATAAAGTGGGTGATAGTGAGCTTCTTTCTGTTCAGTTTGTTGTACAAAATGCATCCATTGGCTAAGCACATAAGCATCATGTGAAAAAAAAGCTTTCGCCACCATTTTACCGATTTATGGTCAAACGCACCATACGACATTCTTTGGTCGGACAAGTCGACTCCAAATTTGTGTTTGTTATATCCAATAACACAAGCAGGTTTGGTCAGTTCTTTTGATTGTTTATTCTGGTAAGTGACCATTGAAGCTGTGTGCCTAGTGCTTAGCATATGCACATCACGTTTATCTTTCCAGCACACAGCCAACATGTTACCATTCCTTCGAAAAATCTGGTCACCTTTCTTCAATTTGGGTTTCTTCAACTCCAAAGGTAGGCCCTTACGATTAGGCATTACAGTTCCCACAAGACCCGTTCTTACTTTTTCAAGCTCAGATGCTAATGTAGGACTTGTATAGTATCTGTCTGTGTACAGCGTTCGCCCCTCATTAGCTAGATCACCCAGCAGATTTTGAACAATATTTGTAATGATATTGCTTTGGCCACAGTACACTTGAAAATTCCAAATGTAACCAGAAGTACTATCTGACAGCATATACAGCTTGATGCCATATTTACTAGGTTTTTGAGGCATGTATTGCTTGAAGACAAGCCTGCCTCTGAATTTGCACATACCCTCATCAATTGTAATGTTCTCTCCAGGGCGATATGTTTGCTGAAAACAAGTAGATAATTTGTCTATTACAGGTCGGACTTTATAAAGGGGGTCATAATTAGGTTCACCTTTTTTTGGCTGAGACGAATTGTCATTGAGGTGTAGATTTGATAGAAGCAACAGAAAGCGGTTTCTCCCCATTACATTTGGACAAAAATTGCACGACACTCCTGGATCAGTGCTCCAGTGATCTTGTATCTCGGGCCTTGTGCTAAAGCTCATGTGAATGATGATGGCCAAAAACTTTTTAATTTCTAGAACAGAGACTGGTTTCCATTCTGACATTCTACAGGTAGGAGATAGTGCTTCTTTTGCCCTCAGTTTTCTTATTCTTTGAGAAGCATAAAGATTTGTTTGATGCTTCATCAAATGTATTGTGTCGGTATCAATGAAATGTAAAAAAAATTCACTTACCGAGCATCCTTCTTGCAAATTTGTACCTGGAAGCATTTCACCTTGTCCAACAAACACATCAATGTTTGGCACAAAGTCAATTTCAGACCAATTGCTGGCTGGTGGTTGATTCGTTGTAGGCCTAATTCTTTGATGCGTCGTCCTAGCTGTAGCGCCAGTCGGTTGCCTTGGAATGGTTACGGGTAGGGCCTGCTCTTCCACTTCCATGGGTTCATCTTCCACACCTACAACATATAAAACAAAATATTTATGGATAACATTTGTGCACATAAAAGTTTATTTTAGGTTATTCCTAAAAAAACAATGTAGTAAAATAAATAATAATTTCAAAATTGAAAATAGGCTACCGTTTACTTACCTGAACTTGAGTCTTGTAAAGGTAAATTTGGACTATTTACATCAGTTTCACGAATTAGACTAGGCCTAAATACATCAGGTTCTGGGATAGGTGTAGCTTGCTTACTAGGTTCAGGCCTACTCTCAAATTCATCTGCATCAGAATCTGAAAAAAAGTAGCCTACTATAAAACTCAGTTATCGCTTATATTGATGATTATACAAGAAAAATAAATAACACAGTAGGCCTAAGTAAGAAATACGATACTAAAAACATGTTTCAATTATATAAATGCAATTATAACATTGTTTACTAACCTGAATCATCAAACAATTGATCAACAGTGAAATCAGGATCATCATCTGTGTCGTCACCAAATAGATTACTGTCTTCACTGTCACTTGATAATCTAAACAATTCGTCCAGTACTTCATCTTCTTCAATACTTTTACGATCCATATTGTATTATAAATAAATTGTAAACAAAAACAAACTTTTATTTACAACAGCAGCGCTAGGCAGACGGTAGCGGTGACAGCAGACGCTCAAAACAACTGGGAAATCGGTAGTTTTATTCTCGATATTTTAATCGATAAATCGGTTGTTTGATACAACTAAATCCATAGAGTAATAACAAAAAACATCCAAGAAGCATATAACAAATGCAAACACCGTCATTATACGTCAAATTGCATTTGCAACAATTAAAACATCGGCGCCGTCAAATGACGTTCTCGGCATTTTACCGAAGATCGCGCGCGCCGTCAAATGACGTCGTCGGCAGTGAAAGTGTTAAAGTAGATTTTTGTGAAGTCTAAGTTCATATTTTTACAAATACATAAACCAATCAATGTATCAATGTTAAACAATATTTTTTTTATTTTAATGCTAAAGTATGATTATATAGAAGCCTTGTAGATGAATGATAGTGGCAACAACTTAAAATGCAGTAATGTTCAAATAACTTTAAATAATATCTTCATATGACAGGCACACAAACCTAAACAAAAACTTGAGACGAGATTTTCTTCAAAAATAAATTATGAGGAATAGGATAATAACTAAAACTTATCTTGAAAAATAGTATTACATGACTTTTTATTCAACAATATTTTAATTTTTATGCAATAATATATAATGCTTTAAATTGGAATTCATTATTTAGAGGATTCAATATAAATTTGAATTCATTATTTATTGACTACAAATAACTGAAGTAGCCAACAAGATATCTAAAAAAATTTAGATCCACACAAGCACAAATAACAAGAGGAGTCCTGCAAGGATTCGTCCTGGACCCTGTGCTATTTACTTTATACATAAATGACATCCTCCACGCTAAACAAACACTGTGAAGTATTCCTCTGCGCTGATGACACTGCCCTCATTGTTTCACACAAGAATGGCTGCCATGTATGGCCAAACAGTTTAGTCATGAAAATTATCTTGTGCTGAACGAAGACAAATGCAACAGATTTTTTTTGGTCCACAAGGAAGGAGTGCTATCGAACTACCTAATGTCTCAACATTTAATGAGGCAAAATACCTTGGGACAACCCTAGATAGCGACCTCTATTGGAAACCCCATGCAGACCAGATGTGCAATAAACTTAGCACTATATGGTCTGACTGTGTGGGGGTTCTTACCTCAAGGAAATCTACATAGGGTACTGCTCCTTCAAAAAAAGGCAATCAGAATTATGGCTAATCTGGGCTTTTGAGACTCTTGCACAGGGGTGTTTAAGATACTGAAGCTGCAGACAGTGACCAACCTGTATATCGGTGAGCTATACCTTTAGTGTTAACAAAGGACTTGTTCAATTATTGGACACTCATCCATATAACACTAGGAACAGAGTTAACTACAGACTCCCTACATATCACCTGACTGCCTATGAAAGAAACCTTCCTACATTGGGGCTATTATTTTCAATATCCTTCCACAAAAGCTTAAAGAACAAAAAACCAACAAGAATTTTAAAAAATGCTCTTATTGACTGGCTGTTAGAGAGGAAGTTCTACTCTGTTGAAGAATGCCTGCGGATGGGAAGACCTCCTTATGTATAACCATGTACCTCAACCAAAGACTCTAAACGCCATGACTGTACTCTATGTTAATGTCAATAAGGATCATTTGTCACTGTCATTTACAAATAATATGACAATAAGTAATCCACCATACAATGGAAATGAGATCGTCGGAGATGTCCATCACTCTCTTTAAACACTTCAGGTACTGTACCGTACAAACAATATTCACCAAATTCAAACTATGTCCTGAGAAAGATAACAGACAATTGCAATAATGTTATATTTTAAATGACAGAATTACAACAAAGGGTAACATAACCTCTCATTCAACCAGTTTCAAATCATCTGCTGTGTAGAGAATCGAGAAATAGAGGTTACTTTCAAGTGCCATCAGGCAGTTTCAGCCAATGCTTGCTCTTCCACTAGTATGGAAGACATGACTTTTTATGCATTTGAATGTCTCATTCTTCCCCTTCACCTCTCTAACCATGAAGTGAATATGAGATTGGGAATGGCTTCTCTAATTATAAAGCTCCCTATTGACCCTAAATAATTAATTGTGACTGCAACTAGTGCTGAACTCCAAATCTCACTCTGAAAATTTTAATATTGTTTATATTTATTGCTGTTTTTACTGATATCTATTGTTTAAAAAATTGTAAAAAATATAAAATATAATGAATAGTGCTTGGGAATCCCAGCTAGCCTTAAATATGACATTGGTGCTGAAGGTGGAATGAAGAAGAAATGTGATACATTATAGTTCCAGCATCTTTTTCATTCTTTATTCAACCAAGACAATTTTATATAGATAAAGACGATTTGTTATAGTTATAAAATAGTTATAACATTCAAAATCAGCCAAAAGATAGAATTAAGTTTGCTGTAACACATTTTTTTAACATTAAAAAAGTCGCCACTGCAAAATTTAAGTTTTAAATCGTTATACTTTTATGTAAATCTCATCGCAATATGAATAAAGTGAACAGTAAAACTTTGAAGAACCTCAATACTAACTTAGAAAACTAATTTATTTTGTTTCAAATATAGAAAATGCTTCTTGTAGTTTCATGTTTAACTTTAAACTCTAGCAAATACTTGTTACTAAACTTGAGTACAAATAAACAATACTATAATATTCAACAAAGTTGTAAATGTATAAATTAGTAATGTATATAACTAATTAGTGACCACTTAATTTAAATAACTGAGTGATGAGAAGAAAAATTAATTTATTATTATTATAAGTCCTGGAAGTTTTTGAGTCTGATTAGATTTTGAAACATTGTTTAAAAAGATCTTAAAATCTGCTAATTGTTAAGTTTGTCAAACAATATAATTAACATTTAAACAAATATATAATAATTATATTTAAGGTGCCATAAGTTTAAACATTGCTGAAGACGTTGTTTGTTAGATTTATCTTAAAATGTTTGGAAATTAAAAAGTATAATTTGCCTTTAAAAATTAATCCACCATATAAATTATATGTTATTAATGGCATAAATTTGAATTTAATAGTCCTGAAAACATTTTTAATATCTGAATAAACACTCAATGTTATAGGAGAAACAGTGAGAATGCCATTATGGTACTGCCTTTTTCAGTCTGTAAACAAGTAAAATTTGGGAAACTATTGGCTTTTATTTATTACTAGCTGTACCCGCCTGCTTCGCCGGTCATAATATTGAGTTTGATTTAGAACCTAATAGATGAAAGAATTCGAGCATTTTTGCTTCTTCTACCAATATTAGATTTTTTAGGAGGCATGTCATAAAAAGTAAACTGCAAAACAAATAATTATTTATTTTTTATTTTCACGTTTCACCACATGTTTTAATTACCGAGGAAAAAAGGTTAACACCAAATACAGTTCACCCAATCAAGTAAAAGTAGTGTGTGCTACACTCTCAAGGTGAAATGTAGAACTACAATAAATCAAAACATATACAGTACTGTTGTTGTGAGAACTTCAATCTGCTTATGGCATGTGAAACTACATTAAACCACACAGTCATATGTTTTTTGTAAACAATTCAGATTCTCCATTTGAATAACATGGGATCTTTAGGAGCCCGTGGGGCGGGACCCTGTGGACAGATCTGCATCAAACTTCACAGAAACCATCTCGGGATTATACAGGACAACATCCTAAAGTTTCATGGCGATCGGTTGGATGGTTTGGCAGCGCATAAACTTCAAATATACAAACATCCTCTTTTATAAATATAGATTTTGGTTTAGAATGATTTAGTTATTATATTTTTGAACTGTTGTGAAATCTATACCACTGTACATATATACAATTACCTTTTTGAAGCCATCCATAACCAGGACACATTTTTATTTGCATTATAGGTGGGTATATAAGCAGGTGGGTGGGCCTATGCTTATATGCGTGTGTCTTAGTGGGTAGCTGCGGTAAAAGTTTGCTATAATCTGGTACAGGTACATAAATCACAATTTTCCCTAAAAAGGAACATCAAACCATTTTGGTTGTAATTTATTGCTTGGTATACCAGATGTTCTACAGCTGGGACTTTGACCCACACTTTTTACAGGAAGCAAGGCCATAACCAGCGGGGAGGGCCAGGATCAGAACCCTCCCGAAATTTCAGGAAAAACGTAACGTTTTGTTAGAAACAAACAAATCCTATAAAGCGAAAGAAATGTGCAAAATATTTCGTTTTCTGATTGTATTTAGAGGTATATTCTCACTAGTTTCAAGTAGTGAATGTATTACACTCTTTAATTTGGGAAAGAGAATATTAATACTACATGCAGGTGTGGTGCATCTCGCAGGCCGGTTACTCACAGGGTGGTTTCCGCCGTAGCGGCAAATATGCCATGCCGCTCATACAATTTTTGTTACAGAACATCAAAATTCTCAAAACTGCCGCTACCGCGGGTATGACTCATGAACCTTTGGCTAGTTTGTTGTTCCTCAGAGAATGTCGGTTTTCAGGTAGTGTTATATAGACCATTTTGTTTAAGGATTTGATTATTTATTTTAAGTTTATATTAGTAATTAGTGTATGCCTACTATGAATACACACAATACATCCTATTTATACAGATTTATCAATAACACAAGATTGGAAAAAAAATCTACTTCATAGGGTAGATGAAATTTAACAGGGAAGGAGAATTTTGTCTTCATCAACATTTGTTTGCAACATATTTATTAGGTTTTTTTCATTTATATAAATATATTTCCGAATGAAGCAACAAAATATGATAGTAGCTGTTGTGATTATTATTATTTCTATGTCAAAATAATCTTTAAAATATTTAAGTGTTTTATCGAACATGATAAAATGCCTAACTTTCTTCCAAATACTATAGAATTATTCCAGTATATGCTATAAAAAGTGTTAGTGTTGTAATTAAGATTTTACAAAATATTACCAATGAATACATATCTATAGATACATGTGTATTCATTGATATTACTGAGAAAATTTTGAACTTATTTATTGGAACAATGTTAAAGTAAATGCAAAACAGAAATATACAACATTTTAGTAGTTGATATGTATAACTGAAGAAAATAAATGATATGTCACTTATTTATTAAATATAAATAACACTCATATTTGAATTGAAAAATATGAACTTTTATAACCCTAGACATGACAAGTTGTCATACATTATATGAAACCTGTCATAATTAAAAGAGAGATGATTTGATGAACAAAGAAAATAAACACCTATTTTTTATTTTAAACCTTAGCAGGTAGCTTAGAAAACTTTATCGAATCAAAGATTATTAACACGTCGTTATCATTATCACTGTAACTCACAAACTACATTATTCATGAAAGTTAATATTAATAGGTTACCAACAGAATTAAATGCTCTCTTCAGCGTTCAATCGAACAGAACTTCTGAGGTCTACGAGCTGTAAAAACTGATCTGTGTGCAAGCACCCATACGCTAGTACTTGGGCGGCGACAGTAAAATTGCCGTCGAAAGTAGTGCTCTAGGCAACCCGCGGCTGAACATTGACTGACAACACCAATATTTACTGGTTCATGTTACAGCCCTTATTCATCAATATTTTTATTGACGAATAATTAATTGGACGACAATTATTATTGCTGGTTCCATTCTTTTCTAAAAATCACTATATAATATATTGACGGAATGTGTTTAAGTCTTTGAGATTCTTCTCAGTATCTTGTTAGTTGCTAAACTATGACTTTTTTTATTATACATCAGTCAAATTAAACCATGTTATTCAAATGTTTAAAATATTATTAGACTTTTATACAAAGTAAACTTTGTTACATAATTATACCTAATTTTGGATTTTATTGTACTTGAAATGTGAAACAATATACAATAATAATATGTATGGTAAATAATGATAATAAAAAATCACATTATATAGTATATTAATATTACACTTCTTTTACTATTTATAAACCCACATGCTCGCACATTTTTCTCTACAGGTATATATAATAATGTCGACTAACCAAACCCCTTCGGAATTTTCTTTCTTGACAGGAACATTTGTTTCGTTATATCCTCATCACTTTCAATGTCTTCAGTATATTTGCACATGGATCAGTATAACAAATATATGAATTATTACCATTATCTACTTCATATTTGGTTTCTGAATAGTCCAATTAGACAAGGAGGCATATTCTTTTTGTCTGTTTTAAAGGGTAAGAGAAGTTATTGTAACATATGAAAATCAAAAACGAAGTTGATTGCTGCTAAATAAATTGTTAACACTTAGCAGTCAAAGAGTATTAGACCGGAAATTAGTATATTAGGAGAGATAGGGCACCAGCAAACTTACCTCAGAAGACAAGTTCACCAATACCTAACAGTAGTAAAGAAATAAAGAAACATTACATGACACAAATTTTCAGTGCCATTAGGTGATTATAGATTGAGTCTATTGAGTAATCTACTGAGTCTCTACTCACCTGAGGAAAGTGCCAGTGGCACTGAAAAATTGTGTCATGTGTTTTTTATTTCTTTACTACTTTTAAGTGTTTGTGAACTTGTCTTCTTAGGTAAGTTGTCTCATGCCCTATCTTTCCTAAAATGCTAATTTCTGGTCTGTGCCCTTTAACCTAACCTAAATAATTGTTAAATAATCCCTAAATGCACAAAGTTGTTGGTAGAATAAACAGAGCTCAAAATTTCAAAATGACAAGAACCAGTACAATTCAGTGACACACACTATAGTGTGCACAGCTATTGTGATGTACATGTGTCTCGTTCTATATTTTACTAAATTTGTACATATTTGTACAATTGTAGTGGTCCTTTACAGTTTTCAGCAACCTCATTCATCGGGGGGAGGGGGGGGTTGATTGGCCTCTTGATTGGGCTGGAGCAGGAGCAAGCAAGGACTTTAACTCATGAAGAAAATTGTAGCACCTGCAACCCTCCCAGAATTCTCATCAAGTAGTTGAATATTTTTGATTATCCGTATCTAGATCACCTGAAGTCTTTAGATACAGATCTAGAATCATATCACTGTAGATGAATGAGTGGGCGGCTGGGTCATTACCACTGTAGGTAAATGGGTGGGCGGGTGGGCCATTACCACTGTACGTGTATGGAGAGCGTGTGAGCCATTACCACTGTATGTGTATGTGTGGGCGGGTGAGTCTGCAGTGGAAGTCATAAAATGTTTGCTGCTATTTCAAATTATTGTCATTGATAAATCAGTTCATTTAGAAATAATTTGTACATGAAATTGATATTTAATCTAGATAAAGCAATAGCTGGCACTACAACAACCTTCTTATAACCTGTTGTATACTGTTTATGACATAGTAAATAGGTCAGTTTACTCAATGGTGTTTTGAGTAAACTAATTTTGAGAGAGGTTGTGTAGATGTGGGAAGATAGATCGTCACATATGGCGACTAATTTAGAATCATCAGAGGCTGTCTGCCAAGTTGGTTTAAATCCCATAAGAACAATGTTGCATATCCATATTTTCTCGTTATTTATTGATAAAAAGCACTTGCTAAGATCGTGACACCTCATCATGTGACTATTGATGTATATAAAAAAACTCACTATACTTGAGCTGCAACCTATTTGTAGTCTAAATATAAACACCTAATGTTATTATTTAGCCTATTTGAAAAATGTTCATTTTATTTAATAGCTGATTATTAATAAAATAATTCTGATAATTAGATACATTAGGTTATGATTGAAACATTAAAGGTCAGAGCCCTACAGTAAGATGTAAATAAAACCATGCTTAAAACCCTTCTATAGGAAAAAATACATAACTCCCCAAAGTCTCATGACGCACATGATTTTTGTAATAATGTTTAAAGGGCAAAAGGACATATGTCTGAAAGAAAAGTTTTCGCCCAGGCAACCTTCTATGACCTGAGCAAAGCTGTTGACTGCGTAAATAATTCTGAATAATTAATGAAATTGAACTACTACGGTATTAAAAATAGTCAACTCGAGTTTTTTAAATCCTATTTCTTTAATCGAAAACAAAAGGTTTTTGTAGATGGTGAGTGGTCCCAGGAGATAGAAGTCACGAATGGTGTTCCTCAGGGATCGGTCCTGGGACTCCTATTGTTTTGAATTAGCATAAATGACCTTCCAAATTTTGAAAATAGTATAACTTATCTTTATGCCGACGATTCAACCTTTTTTAATTCAAATTCAAACATTGAACAACTTAAATCGCTATGTGAAAGCACACTAAATAGAGCATCTTAATGGTTCAAATCAAATGGATTTCTCTTAAATGAAGATAAAACTAAAGAAGTGATATTTTCTTTAAGACCGGGTAGTAAAAACAATTTAAGTTATAGTTCAACTGACAGTGTTAAATTTTTAGAAATTTATATAGACAAAACTCTATCTTGGGGACCACATGTAGATTATATTAGTGGTAAATTATCCAGAGAAATTCATTTGTTAAAACGATTAACTTACTGTGTGCATCAAAATTATATTAGATCGGTTTATTTTGCGTACTTTCAGTCAATATTTAGATATGGAATAATCTTTTATGGGAATTTCAGTAGGATAGAGGAAATCTTACTTCTGCAGAAAAGGGCTATAAGAGCAATCTTAAATGTAGGTCCTATAGAACATTGTAAACCCCTATTTGTTAAATTGAATATTCTAACTGTTATAAAAATTGACATCTTTGATTTGATTTTATATGTTTTACTACTGGTATAATTTAAAAAAGTGCTCATCAGTATAAAAGCAGGATTAAAGATCAAGCTACTATTAATTTTGTTAGATTACATAACACTTCAAACAGCCATAATATAGTTTCACTTAGAGTTTATAATAAATTAACCTACTTGATTTACACGTATTGTGTAAGTTAATTGTGTAAATCAAGTAAATAAGTTTAATTGTGTAAATCAAGTAGGTTAATTTATTATATATATAATATTGATATCCTTATTACTAATTGTTTCTAATTTATCTCCATGTTATTCTTGTGGCCAAAAAACATACTTTGAGAGTTTCAGGATAAAAATATTAAACAAGAACACCTTTTGCACAACAACGATTAGCGTAAAAAATTTTTAATTGATCCTCAATTTTGATTGATTCAAGAAATAAGAGAAGAGTTGTGCTAACAAAAAAACGGCTACATATTGTGTATAAGGGTTTATTATAAATGATATATGCATATTTAACTGATTAAAAGTTAAATTGGTCTAATGACGATGGAAGATAATTAAAATGTTCATAGCTGTTTACCAATGCTTATTATTGTTAGTAACTATGATACTGTTTCGTATCACGAAATAAAGCTTAGATAAAAGATTGGCAATATAGCCAATAAAATCAGATATTTTAAAATTTTGCCTGGGTTTAACAAGTAAAGGTATCCATGATTATTTACCTACAACCACGGATGTACGTTCACACGTGTTTCAGATTCCACTGTAAACGAGGTACCTCAACAGTCATGGACGCTGGGTTATGAATAAATTATCCTTTCTAAAGAAAAGTCAATTTCAATTAGTAACCAGACTATATGCATAATTTAAATTTATCCTTTACTAATCTAATATTCATTTTCGCCTTAAAATGTACAACAATTTGCATCTCATTTTGAATCTGTAAGAATTTTCAAGACTTATATACAGTTAATGAAAATAGTAGTTATTTCAGTAGAGATCAGTTAAGAAAATAATGCTAAATGGCAGTAACAATGTCTTTATATAATTTTACAACAGTGCTATTTGAATGGTTTTTCTTTAAAAGTTTTTTTTATTTAAGATATTGATATTACTTTTAAATATGATATGCAATATGTAATCTGTTTATTTAAAATAAAGTATATAATTACCATTAGTAACTGTTATTGTTTTAGCAACGCTCACTATACTTTACAGGTATCACCCACTCCCCTTATCAGGACATTCTCACTGATATGATATCTAGAAGTGTGAAGGTGTGTCATCACAGTAAAGTCAGATAGTGTCTTAATGAACTTGTGAGAAATGTGCATTTCTTGGTTTAATATTTGTACAGGTTTTCTTTTGTTGGTGTCCACAACAGGAGTTCTTGGTAAATACATTAGGTTTAGTCGACTGTACTCAAAAAATAAAATGTTATAAGTTAGGTTATAGGCAAGATTTGTCGTAAATCTTTCTTACATTCTTACATATGAGACGCCGACACAACGTTGTGCGTATTTTAAGGCGAATATGAATGGTTTTATGAGTGTAGGATGAGTGTAGATGAGTGTAGTCTGGTTACTAACTGAGTTCAACTGTTCCTCAGAAAGGGCAATTTATTAATAGCCCAACAGCCAGGGCAACTAAGGGACCTACAGTTTTACGTGGAATCCGAACCACGTAGTGCTGGTCTGATTTTCAGCTAATTGACAAGCCTGATGCTCAGTTATCTCCCCCACACAACATCCGCACAATGATTACCACCCAACATGGACACCCCAGACTTCTCTAGTAGTGTCTACGCTGATGGCAACCATTGAGCGGACGCCGTGTCGGTATTAAGAGGACCGAGCATCCAACCTATCGCCTACAATCTCCCAAACACTTTGTCCCCATGTAGCTGGGTTACAGCACTGCGCCACCAGTGCCGACAATCAGTACAACTACCAAAGGAAAGATCATAAATGTTCTAAACTACTATTTTTTTCTTCTGAAATAAGTATGAAAATGTACGTTGGGATTAAATAATGTAGTGACGTGATACATCATTGTTATTTCTTCTATCCACATAAGAACCAAATAGAACTATGTGAAATACAATCAACATTGTATAGGCAATTTAATTTCCTTTGTGGTCAAACTTGTTTTATTCTTTCTGGAAAGAGATCTCTTTCCTACACCAGACCAGGTTGTTCAGGTTCTTTTCCTATCTCCTTTATACCAACTTTCCACTCAAAAATCTTAATTTGTTACTGATTAAAATGTCTGTTTGTGTTACACATGCTGGAATTCGATCTTCTTTTATCGCACCAATAAAAGATTTCTGTTTTTTTTTGTTTGTATTGTATTTTTGTATTTTGTTTTTTTATCGCACCTACTTACTTGTTTCTGTTTTGGCCGTACTATTTCTTTCAATACAACATTTTCTTTCCGTACAATTCTATAATTTCTTTGTTAACATAGTAAATTCCATTCTCTTGATTGGCCCATAGAATTTTAGTCTCAAAGTGTATGTCAGTTATTTTTTTATGTCCTTATTGATTTTCTTAAAGTTAGCTATTGATACATAATATTGTTCTGATAATCTTTTTTTATTTTTTTATTTGTTTGATAATAATAATAATAAAACTTTTATTGCATTAGGACAATTATAAACATTGTATTGCAAAAGTCATATTTTTTAATAATTTGCCATCCATTCTAACAATTTACCCTTTCAAACATACATATATTGACAGACACCCAAATTCCCACTCATCGCCAATTGAACCTCTTCAACTTCACTTGTGTTATTGATTTTCCCCCTCCTAGTTATGTGCAAAGAATTCGTCTATACTATAAAATGCTTGTTTTGAAAGAAACTTCTTGAGACGACTCTTGAACGCCTTGGGCGTTGTAGCACTTTTGATAAATTCTGGTAACTTGTTGACTATACGAACGCCCATCTGTGAAGGCAGGCGTTCATAGACTACCGTTCTATGACGACCAGTTCGGTAGTTGTCCCTGCCTCTAGTGTCGTATGTATGTATATCTCTGCCTCTTGTGATAGTAGTCTTGTACCTACCATATGTAGCAGTCTCAAGAATGTAGAGGCAAGGTAATGTCAATATATTTAACTCTTTGAATTTTGGCCTGCACGACTCTCTGAAATTCATTTTTAGGATGATTCTAACTGCCATTTTTTGAATTCTAAATATTCTGTCAAAGTTAGTGTTGGAACATCTTCCCCATAGCACTAATCCATAGGTAATATTAGGGTAGATCAACCCGTAATAAGCCCTCATCAGTAACTGAGTTGGGCAGAATTTAGCTAAATTTCTCAAACTCAAACTGATGATAACTTTTTACACAAATTTTCGACGTGGACATTCCAAGTCAGCCCTCGATCTAGGTGCATTCCAAGGAATTTAGTTGAATTTTCGTCTTTAATTTCAGTTTCATTTATTATGACCGTCGGACCTCCTTCCGAGTCCGACGCCCGCAAACAAAACTGCATACATGCTGATTTTTCTGGATTGATATTAAGATTGAGTTGTTGGAAGTGCTGAATGCAATTATTTATTTCAACAAAAGCCCGCACTTCCAATTGCTCATTTGAATTTTCTGAGAAAGAGATAGTCGTGTCATCAGCGTACTGCACGAGTGACCCATGCTGCAGTGATGAACCAATTTCGTTTACATAGATCAAAAATAGGAGGGGGCTAAGAATTGATCCCTGCAGGACTCCAAAGATGATGTTAATCTTTTTGATTAAAACTAAAGTCTCTTACCAATAGAAATATTCATTCTTGTTTAATTACTGTGTTATAGTTTCTGAGTTTTGTATAGTTAGAAGTAAATGTTATTATACCTGTTTCGTGTTAGTCTGCAAACTAGTTTCAGATAATTTTACTGCCAATATGAAAATATTATTATTGCAGCTGTTGTGAAGAATTTTAACCTTATCAATACTTTTTAACCTTCATGTACGTTGCTACACCATAAGTTCTACGTCCGATAGCCTTGACCCATCTATACCTTGGGTACGTTGCCTCTTGCCCTAATTCTTCAAAGTGGTGTTTCTTGGAGTGCAGGGATGTCAACACTGTTTTTAGAGAAGACTTCACCTAAACACTTACACTTAGCTCTGCTCATACCCTTAACATTTTGAAAAAATGTAGTTTAAACAATAAGGAAATATTAATTGTGATAGTGACAGTCTACAGAGTGTCAGTCAGTGGTAGTGTGAATCTTCAGCCTGAAGTTTATATGAACATAAACCAGTAGTTGTTACGTGACATTAATTACTGTAAATAAGAGTGGTTTAATATCAAGTGCTAAAATAGTGTCTATTAATTTATATTTATAAACACCTTGTATTGCGTAGCTTAGTTAATAATTGGAGTGAGTAAACAAAGGAAGCATAACTAACTTAGCCACAAGTAGAATCACCTTATTACTTAGGTCCAAACACACTTAGCCACAAGTAGAATCACTATATTACTTAGGTCCAAACACACTTAGCCACAAGTAGAATCACCTTATTACTTAGGTCCAAACACACTTAGCCACAAGTAGAATCACCTTATTACTTAGGTCCAAACACACTTAGCCACAAGTAGAATCACCTTATTACTTAGGTCCAAACACACTTAGCCACAAGTAGAATCACCTTATTACTTAGGTCCAAACACACTTAGCCACAAGTAGAATCACTATATTACTTAAGTCCAAACACACTCAGTTTGAAAACAACATTGGTGAGTAAGTAATCATTAAATTATCTGCTATATTTGTGTATTAATTAATTTATCCAGCTCATGATGTTTTCTTCACAGCCATGTTGGTCATTCTAGCCACCAACATATTGTTACTTTTTAAAAGCCAATGAATACCCAAACAAAATATTTCTGGAATGATCCTCTTGTATCACAACACTAATTTATGTTTATGACATGAGCAGACACTAACAAGCCAGATTATATTGTTGGAAATATATTTATGTTCCATATATTTACCTAACTGAAGAACTACCATTTCATTTTATGTGTTATATTCTGCAACTTAAGTGATAAATTTTAGTTTGTATTGCTTGATATTTATACATAAATTAATTTCATTTATGAAGTAAACTTCTTTTCTTAAGAGACGTGTTGTTTATTAGTAAGTTTCTGTCACTAGAGGGCGAAATAGCAAACAATCTTTATCATCTTTGTTTTTGAAATTTGTTAATGATGGAGTATCAGATGAGGGAGACAAAGGTAGTTGGACATTTGCCATCATTACGTGAAAATTAACAATCACGACGTTTCGATTTGGTAAAACACAAACCTTTTTCAAGTGCTAAAAACTAAATTACATCTACACAAACATGTTATAAAACTACGTTCTTAAACTAACAAACAAATCTACTTTAATAATTATCTACATTTTAACCTAGATCCTAGAATGGGGTTTAACAAAATGAACTTCTACTAAATATAAAAAAATATTAACAGGGTTAAATTAGTATAACCAATTAGGCGCTGTCAAAGTCACGATATCGACGAAAATTGTCAAAACACAATTAAAATTAATATTCAAATCAGACTGAAATAAGATTACATTAAATAATCACAAATATATGGTACCTGAAAAACACTATTAATTTAAAATAACATTCATCATGCACAAAAAATTATATATATGACTCGGAAGGACTGAGACTACTATTACAATTACATTTTAACCTGAAAAGACAACAATTATTAGAAATAACAATACAATAATCAAATAATACAAAAATGATGAAGTATTACGACCCGCAGTGTCGATGGTGTCTAGACGTCCCAGGCACGAAGTGAGGATGGTACAATCCAAATGCAGTGTCTACGAAGTTCCCTCCAAGGTGATAAGACACGGGGACAAGACACATACACACTACACTTCACAACAACCATACACAGACTGACGCATTAATTACAATTAATTTTAATTGTGTTTTGACATTTTTCGTTGATATCGTGACTTTGACAGCGCCTAATGGGTTATATTAATTTAACCCTGTTAATATTTTTTTTATATTTAGTAGAAGTTCATTTTGTTGTACCCCATTCTAGGATCTAGGTTAAAATGTAGATAATTATTAAAGTAGATTTGTTTGTTAGTTTAAGAACGTAGTTTTATAACATGTTTGTGTAGATGTAATTTAGTTTTTAGCACTTGAAAAAGGTTTGGGTTTTACCAAATCGAAACGTCGTGATTGTTAATTTTCACGTAATGATGGCAAATGTCCAACTACCTTTGTCTCCCTCATCTAATCTTTATCATCTTCGTGGAATGTTAACGTATATATGTTAATGATTCAAAACGCATATTTTACTGATAAATCTTAAAAGAATAACAAATTTTTGGTGGAAAAGTTTTAAAAATGTTGATTCTGGATGTACTGGTACTAGTAACCTATCACAAACTCCAGTCCTTATGTCATTAACCTTCAAGGCAATGTACAGACTAATTACATCCAACTCACTCAACAAAGGTCCACTAGATCTGGATAAGTACTAACTATACTAAGGAACTCAGAATATAGGAACCACTGCATGGATTAAGTTGGGCAGAAAAGCCCATACACCCAGTGGAAAAATTAATGTGACAATCCCATTATTTTAAATTTTATATTTTTTGTCATTTAGGTAATATAATTCTTTTATTTTTTCTAAAACAAATAGATGAAAAGTAATGAGTTTTTCTTTTAATCCCATGAATTGTTTCTCCAAAGACCATAAATTAATTAGTCACAGTGGAATAACCAGCTCTAAAACGGTGTTGGGAAGGAGTGATAAGATGTTGGATTCTCCAACATATGAAACTGTAAACCACCTTCATGTAAACCAACTAAACGGTTTTAGGAGTAACACCAATAAAAGTTCAATAGAGAGGATGGCCCTTTTTTAGAATCAGCGATAAGCATAATCAATGCTGTTTCCAAGTGTATTGGAAATCTCCTGTCCATAAAACCACTTAAAAAATGAGACAAGCCCAAGAGCAATGATTTCAGTGAGACCTTTGACAGTAAATGACTGATAGGTCATCCAAGACTTGGAACATCAACACTTATTCAAAAAGAATATATGTACAGTGAGCTTGGCCATCTGCCTAGCAGTTTATCAAAAGACTGTTAAACTGATGCAAAGTTTGAAAAAGGTATATACGTAAAATAAATCAATGAATAAATGTGCTGAGGAAATGTATATTGGTTTTGAAAAAAATTTTTAAGACTAGAATTAGTTTACAGATGAATCATCAAACAAGAAAAGGAAAAATTAATTGTAGTATTGATAAAATACAATACAAATCAAAATCGGCTTACTGCAGATGGGTCATTTAAATTCACTTTTCAATTCTGTATACATTGTAAGAATGGAGTGGCGCAACCATGAGTCTCACTTGTTATTTATTCAAAATACAGGTGGCCAAAATACTACAATAAATATGTCTGATGGTAACCAATGAATACACATCTATCTAGTTCTGTATTCATTGTTGTAACTAAGCTACAGACTATGTTCAGAATAGCTTACATCCTGTAATACTATGAATGAAGTTGTCCTACATGTTAATGAATATCTCAATATCGTCAATTCATTTGATTTCTATGTTGTTTTAGAATACACATTATAAATTTATACAATTGTTACTGTATGAATCTTAGAGGTACAGTTTCTACATAAATTATTTATAATGTATGAATTGTTTTTTTTCTTTCAACTATATGTCTAGGATGGTAAAATTTACTGTAAAAATTATAACCAAAACTAAGGCATAGTGCTAAATTATTTTCTTGTTTAATTTTGTCACATCTTCTCGACGCTTGCCATTGGCTTGGGACCACTGAAGAGATCTGGGGAGGCCTTGTTTGGTGGTGGCCAATATTCGGATGTTGTTATGGAGGAAGTACTGAATATCAGGCTTGTCTGTTACTCAAACATCAAATTAATTAAGCCTAAGCAGCAGATTCTCTAGCTATTGAATTACAGTAAAGTAAATTGCCCTTTTAGAATTACAGAGGTCACTTTCTTATAGTCGTAGCAAACTCCTAAACATCAGTTATAAATGGATTTAAACTAATAATGTACATCTTTAAAAATCTATAGTAATAATTACTACCTTTATCCTTGAAGATTTGCGGGTGTAAGGGGAGGAATTAACAAGGTGGTGGCCCTGCAATCAGTATGCAAATTGGAGAAATAACTACTCAGTACACATTTAGTGCACTATTGGATGAGAACTTTGTTTCTTTCTTCTCTGTAGTATTAGTCAATATTTGTTTGTATCAAAGACTGCAAACATTTGCAATCGATATTCACCTATATTTTGTAGAGATTGGCATCTTAAGGATAAATAAATAACTACTATTAATAAATTTTAAATGCTCTTGTATTTTTTATACATTTTATGTTTTTTAGTCTTAAATAGAATTATTTGATAGTTTTAAGCCGCGTTTACACCGGAGTCACCAATACTTGATAGTAACATTGTTGATAACAGTTTAAAAAACAACTCAAAATTTGTAGGTAACATTTGTGTTATCAACAAAAATTAACTAATTGTTATAAAAAAAATCAAATGTTACTGTGTGTTTTGCATAGTAACATTTCCTCTTGACAAGTGTACTGGTGTGCGGGTGGCATCATGTTGATAACAAGAGTTATGTTACAACATTTCCTCCTGACAAATGTACTGGTGTGCGGGTGGCAACATGTTGATAACAAGAGTTATGTTACAACATTTCCTCCTGACAAGTACTGGTGTGCGGGTGGCAACATGTTGATAACAAGAGTTATGTTACAACATTTGTTACTAAGAAAACTAGAAGCCAAATGTAAAGTTATTAAGATCTGTTATTGACATTTGTTGGTAACTCTGGTGTAAGTGCGGCTTTGGCTATAATTTAATTTATTACTCTTCAAAATTATTTGAATATGAAAACTCTTATGTTTTAGGCGATGACTTTGAAGATTTTATGTGAGTATTTTACACTTTCCATTATCTTAAAACATGCAGATAGTTGGAAAAAATTTAACAATTTGTACAAATGTTATACTTGATCAATGTTAACAACCAAGATAGTTTAAGAAACCAAGAAAGTGTTTCTACATACACATTGCCATGTCACAAACCTTTTTATTGCATGCAGGGCAAGGGAAGTAAGTGTTTATACATACACATTGCCATTTCACAGACCCTTTTATTGCATGCAAGGCAAGGGAAGACAGTGTTTCTACATACACATTGCCATGTCACAGACCCTTATATTGCATGCAGGGCAAGGGAAGTAAGTGTTTATACATACACATTGCCATGTCACAGACCCTTTTATTGCATGCAGGGCAAGGGAAGTAAGTGTTTATACATACACATTGTCATGTCACAGACCCTTTTATTGCATGCAGGGCAAGGGAAGTAAGTGTTTATACATACACATTGTCATGTCACAGACCCTTTTATTCATGCAGGGCAAGGGAAGAAAGTGTTTATACATACACATTGCCATGTCACAGACCCTTTTATTGCATGCGGGGTAAGAGAAGAAAGTGTTTATACTACACATTGCCATGTCACAAACCCTTTTATTGCATGCAGGGTAAGGGAAGACAGTGTTTATACATACACATTGCCATGTCACAGACCCTTTTATTCATGCAGGGCAAGGGAAGAAAGTGTTTATACATACACATTGCCATGTCACAGACCCTTTTATTGCATGCAGGGCAAGGGAAGTAAGTGTTTATACATACACATTGTCATGTCACAGACCCTTTTATTGCATGCAGGGCAAGGGAAGAAAGTGTTTATACATACACATTGCCATGTCACAGACCCTTTTATTGCATGCGGGGTAAGAGAAGAAAGTGTTTATACATACACATTGCCATGTCACAAACCCTTTTATTGCATGCAGGGTAAGGGAAGACAGTGTTTATACATACACATTGCCATGTCACAGACCCTTTTATTGCATGCAGGGTAAAGGAAGAAAGTGTTTCTAGTTGTTTTACCTTCACTTACCTTAACATCATAGGAAATTTTTGCCATTAGTAGTTTAGAGGAAACAGATCAAACAAGGAATGTAGTAGCTAAAAATTAATTGTATGTGCTATACTATATTGCTGATGTACCATCAATCCCAGTTCCCTCACAGCTATTCCGTGATAAGCACAGACACACTCAGTAATAGACCTAATATCATATTTTAGGAAATCGAACTTGGAAGTTTTTGCGTGTCTTGTCGGTTTTTATAAAACATTTGTATTTTTTATAATATAGGAAATGACATATCCACATTTGTACAATGTTTCAACCATATCGGAGATGGAAAATATTTTATTGCATGCAGGGTAAGGGAAGACAGTGTTTATACATACACATTGTCATGTCACAGACCCTTTTATTGCATGCAGGGCAAGGGAAGTAAGTGTTTATACATACACATTGTCATGTCACAGACCCTTTTATTGCATGCAGGGCAAGGGAAGAAAGTGTTTATACATACACATTGCCATGTCACAGACCCTTTTATTGCATGCAGGGTAAGGGAAGACAGTGTTTATACATACACATTGTCATGTCACAGACCCTTTTATTCATGCAAGGCAAGGGAAGACAGTGTTTCTACATACACATTGTCATGTCACAGACCCTTTTATTGCATGCAGGGCAAGGGAAGTAAGTGTTTATACATACACATTGCCATGTCACAGACCCTTTTATTGCATGCAGGGCAAGGGAAGTAAGTGTTTATACATACACATTGTCATGTCACAGACCCTTTTATTGCATGCAGGGCAAGGGAAGTAAGTGTTTATACATACACATTGTCATGTCACAGACCCTTTTATTCATGCAGGGCAAGGGAAGAAAGTGTTTATACATACACATTGCCATGTCACAGACCCTTTTATTGCATGCGGGGTAAGAGAAGAAAGTGTTTATACTACACATTGCCATGTCACAAACCCTTTTATTGCATGCAGGGTAAGGGAAGACAGTGTTTATACATACACATTGCCATGTCACAGACCCTTTTATTGCATGCAGGGTAAGAGAAGAAAGTGTTTATACATACACATTGCCATGTCACAGACCCTTTTATTGCATGCAGGGCAAGGGAAGAAAGTGTTTATACATACACATTGCCATGTCACAGACCCTTTTATTGCATGCATGGCAAGGGAAGAAAGTGTTTATACATACACATTGCCATGTCACAGACCCTTTTATTGCATGCATGGCAAGGGAAGAAAGTGTTTATACATACACATTGCCATGTCACAGACCCTTTTATTGCATGCAGGGTAAGAGAAGAAAGTGTTTATACATACACAATGCCATGTCACAAACCCTTTTATTGCATGCAAGGCAAGGGAAGAAAGTGTTTCTAGTTGTTTTACCTTCACTTACCTTAACATCATAGGAAATGTTTGCCTTTAGTAGTTTAGAGGAAACAGATCAAACAAGGAATGTAGTAGCTAAAAATTAATTGTATGTGCTATACTATATTGCTGATGTACCATCAAACCCAGTTCCCTCACAGCTATTCCGTGATAAGCACAGACACACTCAGTAATAGACCTAATAACATATTTTAGGAAATCGAACTTGGAAGTTTTTGTGTGTATTGTCGGTTTTTATAAAAACATTTGTATTTTTTATAATATAGGAAATGACGTATCCACATTTGTACAAAGTTTCAACCATATCGGAGATGGAAAATATTTTTGTCGAAAAAGATAGCAAGCCTAATATAGACCTTGCATCACACACATGTGCGCATGCATACACACACACACACACACACACAAACACAAACTTGTGTGCACACACAGATATATGATATAATTATTCTGAGAATATTTAGTAGTGTCTGCTGGACTATGTCCATTCTTATTGAACTCATAAAAAATCATGTAAAGATTTAATGTACATAGTATTCATGTTGTAATGAGAGGCGTTAACAGTGAGTAGATGGCATAATAATATGGCCAATTTACGCTGGATAAATGGCCCTATAAATATCACCTGCTGCTCCTGCTCAAACACACAATGATGACTGAGAGGTTAAAGGTCAATTCATTACACAACATTCAGTAGAAATTCCTTATTTTAGTTTGAAACCATGAAAATATTAAATTTTTTTGTTACAAATGAATATAACTGTAGGTGTGGATAAGTCTCCCTGAGGCAATGAAAACCAATATTTTTTATTTGGTCACTTACCACACAAAATTAAAACAAATTAAATCATTTTATTAATAAAAATCACAAAAAAATTACCAATAATCACTATCAATGTGTGTTTTATTACATTTAAATAGTTTTTATATTTTCCCTTGACATCAATCAGATTAATTAGCACTTATCTTTTCAAGCAGAATGCTTTTTGATTCCTGAAATCCAATTCAAATTAATAACATATAATTCATCTTACATTAAACAAAAACTACTAAAAAAATCTGACCTAAACCCTGAAATACTAAAACAACTTAGTATTTAGACAATAGATCAAAATTATCCGAAACCTTTATGGACTGATATTTACACAGAAGGATCAAAACTAACTCAGCAGGTAGGTGCTGGAGTTTTTGTGAACTATTTTCAAATTATCAAACACTTTATTCATCTAAAATTGCTTTTGATGGTGGAATAGCTGCAATTGAACTAGTTCTACTAAATTAAATAATTCATGAATACATGCAATCTAAAAACATTGTCTTATTTTGTGATTTTAAATCAGTAATTAAAGTGATTTTTTATGATACAAAGATGGAACCAAAATGACTGATGGAATGCAGAAAACTTATTGAACATTTAAATTATCAATTTATAAATTTCATTTCCCATTGATTCTGTTACTAAACAAGGAGCAACAGACAATCTACCATATCAAAGCAATATAACTCTATTTTTTATAAATTTTTAGTACATTTTTAATATGTTTCCTGCATTCCATCAATCATTTTGATTCCATCTTGATATTTTTTAGATATTTTTACTTTTAGAGATAGCTGTATTTATCTATCTCGCAACTGACAATTTTTGATGTACAAGCATTGTATAATACAGAGAAATAAAGACCTTATGTCATATCATTCTATCAAGTAAAGAGCATTATTAAATATTCTTTAAACTTCATTTACGAATTACCTTCGAATATGAAATAAAAACAAACCATAGGAAAATTTTAATAATATTCAAGATTTTCCAATAAAAAAAATCTATTGTTTGCGTTTTGACTAACAACTGGACGTGACTGCCTTAGAAAATATTTTCATTGTTTTGGAACATATGGAAGTTCAAATAGTGTTTTATGTAAATCATCTGATCTACATTACAAAGAACATATTATGTACTGTTCAAAATTATCAAAAAATAATTATTTATATTGTGCATATTGGGATGCAATGTCATCAACAGGTCAATGAATTTTTGTCAAATACTTTGCTTTTTAGTAAAAAAATTAACTAAATTTGTTCTAGATTCTTTCGGAATCTATTTACCCTAGCGTTCTTCACAGTCTTCACCCTGATAGTTGTGCTGTTCGTCATCATAATCTGCAGGATTTGTGGAGCATTCATACGTAATGAAGATTGCCACTCAGGTAAATGTATCTCTACTAATAGGGTTTTATTGCCTAGTAGATGAAATAAGTCCAGAATTATAAGAAACCAATCACCATTAGATAGCAGCAAAGGCATGTGTCTGCAGCAAATAAATGCATTGCCTTATTATTTTACCTTGTACAGTCTGTTTGTTTCTATTGTTAATGGCATTACCCTTGATTAGCTTATAAAATCAATGGTAATACTCAATGCCAACGAGACAGGGCCGCCCAGAGACTTTTGGTGGCCCGGGGCAAAGTTTAGCATGTGGCCCCTCCCCTCAATTCAAAATAAATTTCATTAATCTGATCGTCAATAAGATTTCTGTTCATGGACGTTTTCTCAGGGCTAGCTGCGAAGCTCTGGAAAATGTTTGGTCTAATTGACATAAACTTTATTATCGCTACAATAACACCAATGTCTTATAATAAAACTGCTGTTCTTTAATATACAGTACAAGTATACGTCACACAACACAAATATATTACAAAATAAGCACAAAATGCACAAAAATATTACAATACAAGTACAAAATGCACAAATATTATGGTGATCGATTTTGGTGAACCACGCTCACCCTCCTCAGACCAGGGGCGTTCACAAATTTAAATTGATCTATTTAATGTAATTTTAAATTGATTAAAATCGATATAAAATCACTGCATTTACTTACACATATGAAAATATTGTAACGTAACTATACATGTAATAAGGATTACAACAAGACCAAATAATTAGTTTTACTACCTCTAAAAGCCAAGAAAACAATGTTTCAGGTAATTGATAAGAAATTTTTTCTTGAAAAGATAAAACTATAAAATTTATAGAAAACATTCCTATCAACCATGTATTAAAATATTAATGTGATACATTATCAGGTTTTTGAGTAAAACCCAGTGAAAAGTAGTTAAACTTCCGGTACGTTTTCCGTTCCAACTAGAATTAAAATTACTAACTTATAGGAAAACTTTAAAATGCATATGTTATAACGCACAATTAAAAAGGAAAACCATTGTATGACTAGAGTTTTCATGGGCTTCTTAGTTTCTTAGTAAACAACCTTCAAACTCGGGTGCACATAATTTATGCGCCGATAGTAGTCACCGCCACAATCAGTTGCATAGTTAGGCGCAGCAGCCCTTCGATCGCCAGTTTAGGAGCCATCCTCGCCGATAATATTAGCCGTGGGTGAGGGAGGGAGGGGCCAATAAATTTGTATATGCCTTTTGGCTTCGCTAGCTAAAGAACAAGCTTAGACCGAGAGTGGCCAAATGTTCAAGAAGTAAAATAATTCGGCGAGCGCGAACATCAGTGCTTCAAAAAACAGTCAACCGAGAGTTGGGGTTATGTTATTGTTTTCAAAACAGGTTGTAGACCACTGGCTACGTAGCTTATTGATGTCTGGAAATAATTATTAACATTAAAACTCTAGTTGATACTCATGAGTTGAAGTTTATTTTTGTGCTCAACTTTAAAATTATTCAATTTTTATCTCACAGGCATAAAAGGCATTTTGTAGCAACTCAATTTTCTCAGCATAAAACACAGTGAACTTTGTGTTGTCATGCGGGACACTATATCATTGATGTACATCACAGTGTAGACGTTCGTACAGTGACAGTGGTATTGACCCTCCCGATCAACAATACACTTAGACTACAGTGGTTCAATCATAGCTAATTTCATTTATCTCGTAATAAACAATAAATAAATACTGAATTAATGATTACCTAAAATATAAATGGCTTACTCGCTCACTAGTGACAGTCCTACTTTGTAAGTCTAAATTTTGTTATTCCTCTTCATCCAGTTACTTTTCAGTGTTTTTATACCTCTTTGTAACAGTGTTTATGTGTTCTCTTGAGTTTGAGTCTTGTAAAGATCCTTTGTGTTCACAACTTTTAAGATAAATGGTCTCTTTGCACTGCATAGAGGAACAGGAAACCCATTTATCTGTGATGACGTTATCGCCTCTGTCGGTTTGCTGGATAACATTGCCAGCCACTAATACTACTAATAGTAGCCTACATTAGTCTACTTGACTGTGAGACAGAACATATGGTATGAACCACAGACACACATCTGTCTGTTCTGTTGCATAATGGTGGGGTGTTACCTTGCCGAGCAAACGTAGAGACGATACCAAAACCAGCCAGCATTCGACTAAAAGAATCAGCAAAGCAACCATTATCATTCTGCATTAGCAGATTTTGATAATATTCTAGTATTTTTTCTGAAATAGGAGAACGCCTTGAAATTTGTAAATAATTATAAAATAATTTCTGTGGGAGATAGCTATTTCTTTAGTTCTTATGACTTCTAATCTTGCCCTAGAAATTTCCCTAGAAGGGAAGAGAAATTTCTAGGTAACAACTCAAAATGTTACTAAATGGAGAAGTTGGGTTAAATTGGCTAAGTATGCACAACAGACGTGGAAAATTGCACAAGAATTTAAATTTTAGGTATCCGATAAAAGGCTGAAGTAGTTTCATAGTACCATTGATTTTACTATATAAAGAGATATTCCATCCATATGGGAGAGTTGTGGCGAGACCCCAAAACTGTTTTTAGGCCCCACGCTGCGCTGCGCATAGCCCTATTTCCTCTCTCTCTCTCGCACGCTCTTCTGTCTCTCTCTCACTTTCCTCCTCTTAACCCACTCTCCCAATCTCCAGACAGCCGCCCCACCCTCTCCTTCCTCAGGTCCCACACACAAACAACATCCTGCTTAGATAATTGTTTCTGTTATTCCATATTGCCAACGTTTATCCGGGTTCTCTGTTTTTATATTTTCTTGCATCTCTTTCGAATGATAAAGAATACTGTGTTAGTCTGTGTTGATACTATTACAGTAAAACTGTACACTTTTAGACTCTATGGTTGTTTGCCAGATCAGGTACCACTGCTCATATGAATGTTTGCCAGATCGTGTACCTCTGTTCATACTCTATGATTGTGTTGTCATGAATGATCATGTACCAATGTCCACTGTTCATATTGTATAATTGTTTATTTACCAGGATCGTGTCCCACTATTCATAATACTGTATATGATTGTTTGCCAGGATCATGTACCACTCCAGTCATGATTTCTCTACCGCCGTCAACTGGAATGACCACCCAAGGTTTTCAAGGTTATGACAGACCCCCTCCGTATTCGGTGTCCCTGCCTTCAGCCCCTCCATGTACGTATGTCAAAACTCAATAATGTTCCTCTTTGTTAATACTAATGAATACGTATATATAAGAAATGAAAGGAGATAGGAAAATAGCCAGCCTTTCTGTAGCAGACGAAACGAGCTTAGCGCGGCCAAGGCTACTAAAACATTGAATCACTAAATGATTTAGTAGCCCTGTAGCGTGGCTGCCGATACGGAGCGCTGATCAAGAATTTTACCACGTACTCCTCTCCCAAGTCCCCTCTCTCTCCTTTTTCTTTCTCTCTTATTCTCATGGCAATTTGTAATCTTCCCTATCTCCCCAGTCGTCCACGTTGTCCTCTTTGTCATAAAATGTATCACTCAAGGCTGCCGCACTACAAGGACTTGCGGTCAACCTCACAATATTATAAAGTAGTCTTGCTTTTTAACATTGGCTTTTCGCTTATTATATATGTGTATTCATTCATTGTTAATACATAAATCATATGTAACAACGTTTAACTTTTTGTCACCTGAAAGCAATATTTCCAATAATCGGAAATCGAAAGTAAGATTTCAATAACAAAGAGAAGAGAACTACTGGAAATATTTCGCATTGTTTCACATGTACATTAACTGTGTCAAAAAGTACTAAGTAGTTCTAATTATTTATAATTTTACTTTTAAAAATCAATGTGATAAGTAACAAAGCTCTACTCTCTTTAGATAAGCAAGCTTATGTAAAATAAGTATGATTTTTACTATATCCTGTTCAACCATTTCAGAGTGCTTCATAGAAAATAGTACATATTCTAAATTTATGCAAATTTTAATGAAAATACATAACACAGAAAATATAATTAAATGTTTAGTATAAAAGAAGAGATTCTTATGAGAAACCCGAAACTTTAAGCATACCTACTCGCTCGGTTCAGTATTTGGATATTCAAGATTGTATTTGTATTTAAACATATTATATTTGTTTCAATCAGAAAATTCGTAATTTCGGCTGTGCTTTGTTAAATTATTTGTTTGGTTAGTATTACAATTAAACGCATTGAAAAGTCAAAATTATACTGATGAGAATTGTATTTGTTTCAGCGTACTCATTTCATCCGGAGATCAATAATGGGTTTGAAGAAGAACGAAAAAATTATATATAACATAATGAACCATAATTAATAGATAGAACTTCCAACACTTCATTGTATCACAAATCTGTATCGTTATCATGATTATTTTTAAATTCTACATTACTGTACATAATGGATTGTATCTTTAATAGTAGTAGGCATAGAAATAAAATAACTGAAAGATTATTAATTATATCTACCAGTAAAACTGCATTAATTTTGAAATATTAATGTTATCTAAGTATAAATATTAATGTTATCTGAGTATAAATATTAATGTTATCTGAGTATAAATATTAATGTTATCTGAGTATAAATATTTTTTAATATTCAAATATTCTATTAATTTATATAGTTTATGTGTACATAAACGAGAGAGTAAACAGGTGCTTAGTAATCGGGAACAACTGATATCAGTGATAGATTTGTGGCTATTTACTTCTCACCAAGAGTATTCAAATCCATCGTGTTCATTATTTGTGTTAAAATAAGAATACAGAACAATACATTTTGTGGGATTTTAAATTACATTACCTTATAATAGTTCAAATCTAATTGTACGACATCTATTTTTTTAGCAATTTCCAAGCCTCGCAAAGGTTTATTAAACCTTCAATAATTTCCGTCATTTTTGTACACTTTGTTTCAGCCTAATACCATCGAAAATGACGTTCAATTTTTGATAAACTAGTTCTCAGGTGATCTCAGGTGATAAAATATTTGTCAGGCGAAATCAGGTTACTTCTGTGTTTGTTGGATTGATTTTTGGCTTCCAGGTTCTAAAATAATTAATTATTGAGGAGAGTGGCTAGATCAAGCGTAAGTGTTCTTTCTGTTTTTTTATATCTCCTCGTGTTGATTTGCAAGAGTAATTACATCTCCATATATGAATTTTCTGGGCTGTGTGGCGGAAATGTCGGCAGTGTATTCATTGAATAAAAGAGTATTTATTTATTTTTATTTATTTATTCCATTGACAAGTACAATATACATGTATCGCAATCGTCACTCTTTAAAAATAAATCTAAATTTACACAATCATTCTACAATGTTCACATGCATTCATACAAAAGTGTCACATTCATTCATTGCTCTTCCATACATAAAGCTTGCAGCAGTTTCATTACCGGTGTCAGTCAGGCCAAATCATTGGTCTCCCACTCCTCAGTACCACTGTACGTGTATGGGTGGGCGGGTGGGTCAGTACTACTGTACGTGTATAAATGGGCGGGTGGGTCAGTATTACTGTACGTGTATGGGTGGGCGGGTGGGTCAGTACCACTGTACGTGTATGGGTGGGCGGGTGGGTCAGTATCACTGTACGTGTATGGGTGGGTGGGTGGGTCAGTACCACTATACGTGTATGTGTGGGCGGGTGGGTCGGTACCACTGTACGTGTATGGGTAAGCGGGTGGGTCAGTATCACTGTACGTGCATGGGTGGGCGGGTGGGTCAGTACCACTGTACGTGTATGGGTGGGCGGGTGGGTCAGTACCACTGTACGTGTATGGGTGGGCGGGTGGGTCAGTACCACTATACGTGTGTGTGTGTGGGCGGGTGGGTCGGTACCACTGTACGTGTATGGGTGGGTGGGTGAGTCAGTATCACTGTACGTGCATGGGTGGGTGGGTGGGTCAGTACCACTGTACGTGTAAGGGTGGGTGGGTGGGTCAGTATCACTGTACGTGCATGGGTGGGCGGGTGGGTTAGTACCACTATACGTGTGTGTGTGGGTGGGTGGGTCGGTACCACTGTACGTGTATGGGTGGGCGGGTGGGTCAGTATCACTGTACGTGCATGGGTGGGTGGGTGGGTCAGTACCACTGTACGTGTAAGGGTGGGTGGGTGGGTCAGTATCACTGTACGTGCATGGGTGGGCGGTTGGGTCAGTACCACTATACATGTATGTGTGGGCGGGTGGATCAGTACCACTATACGTGTATGTGTGGGCGGGTGGGTCAGTACCACTATACGTGTATGTGTGGGCGGGTGGGTCAGTACCACTGTACGTGTATGGGTGGGCGGGTGGGTCAGTATCACTGTACGTGCATGGGCGGGCGGGCGGGTCAGTACCACTGTACGTGTATGGGTGGGCGGGTGGGTCAGTACCACTATACGTATATGGGTGGGTGGGTGGGTCAGTACCACTGTACATGTATGGGTGGGCGGGTGGGTCAGTACCACTATACGTGTATGGGTGGGCGGGTGGGTCAGTACCACTGTACGTCTATATTACGTCCATGAAGGCTTTACTAGGCACCTTCTTTGTTTATCCTCACACACTTCTCTTAAAGAAGTGATAGTGTGCTAAAAATTCTCTTACACTGTAAAAGGCCTCAGATATCAGAACCCTTTTTAAATTTGCCTTAAACTGCCTTGAGCGAATTGAGGCTTTATATTTGGATGGTAAACTGTTGATTAAATGTACACCAACCTGTGAAGGAAGGTGTTCAAAAACGACCGTTCTGTGTTGCCAGTTCGGAAGTTATCCCTACCTCTAGTTGCATGAGCATGTATGTCTGTGCCTCGTGTGAGAACACATTTTGACCTGCAATATTAGGCGGTTTCTAGTATGTATATGCAAGGTAGGGTCAACATTTGTAATGTTATGAACGCGGTTTTGCATGATTCTCTCATTTTTAATTTGAAGATTATTCTTATTACCTTTTTTTGTAACCTGAACAATCTTGTAAATTCGTTGTTTGTATAACTGCCCCAGAGCACCACTCCATAGGATAGGTGAGAATAGATGAGTCCATAATACGCTGTCAGCATTACTTGAATTGAGCAGAACTTAGTGTTTTCAAAGCATACATTCCAGATGTCACTCTAGAGCAAACGCTATCAATATGATTATTCCATGTTAAATAGCGGTCCAAGTACACAACAAGAAACTTGATCGCTTGGACTTCTTCGACCTCTGTTTCGTCTACCATCACTCTGGTACTATACTCCGAATGTGATTGGGCGTAGACAGAAATGAATGAAATTAGTTTTTATTGTATTTGTTCTTAAATTAATGTTTGTCAAATGTTGCGTTAGTCCGTTTATTTCCGTAAATGTATGAATTTCCAAGTCAGACTGAGATTTTTCACTAAAACCAATGGTCTTATCATCAGCATATTGGACAAGTCTTGCGTGCCGTAGAGATGATGATATATCATTTACGTACATCAAAAAAAGTAAGGGGCTGAGTATTGATCCCTGGGGGGACACCAAATTTAAGTTGATTGAGTTTTGATAAACGGCTGGACACTTGGACTGTCTGCAACCTTCCATGTAAATACGAGTTGAGCCACGAAAGTGGCACTCCTCGTATACCGTAAGATTCTAGTTTGATCAACAGGATGTTGTGGTCAACACAGTCAAATGCCTTAGATAGATCTAAAAAGACGCTTAAAGCTTGTCTGTAATTTTTGAATCCCTCCACCACCCTCTCAAGCAGACAAACGATTGCATCTATTGTAGGTTTCCCTTCTCTAAAACCGAATTGATATTTAGAAAGAAGATTGTATTTTTGTAAAAATTGACTTTCAAGCGTAAATACCACAAAACAAACATAAGCAACACAATAGTTTTGCGCATTAATGATAATAATACACTTCTTTTTATTATGTTTTGATTAAACATAACATTGTAAACTACGTGTTAAAAAGACCTTCTCTAAGACCTTACTTAGCACTGGAAGAATAGAAACAGGTCTAAAGTTGCTGATAGAATTTTGATCTCCCTTCTTAAAAATAGCATACTTGGGATTAACGATTAAAAATAATTAACGATTAAATTTAATCGTTACTTTTTATATTAACTTTTTAACTTATTCGTTAGTTTTTGTTTATTTATATTAAATGTTTATTTATATTAAAGTATTTGTTTATGTATATTTTACTGTACCAAAACTAACTTTTAACTTTCAATTTCAGTTAATTTTCTCATAATTTAACTTTAATCAGTTAGTTTCAATTTATTCTAACTTTTAACTTCAATTAGTTACTTTTTTAGAGTATTAACTTTAACTTTATTCAGTTAAAAAAATTATTAACTTTCCCAAGAATGAAAAATAGGTATGATTTTAGCTATTTTAAGGGAAATGTCCAGACTGAAAGGAAATGTTTATTAAATGTGTCAGAGGACCCAGCAAGTGTTTGTAGAATTGTTTAAATAGCCAAGTTGACAGGTAATGCATGTCATTTGATTTCTTTGTAGAAAGAATTTGTATCACTTTATCTAGTTCTTCCTCTGAAACTGGTGTCAGAACCAGTGAGTTTGGACATCGAACGATGTCAGGAGGTTGAGACGCTACTGGACGTTTACATTTATTCATTTATTCAATTATTCATTTATTCGTTTGACCAGCCCAGTGACTGAAGCACAGAAATCATTGAATTTAATGGCGACTCTAGTGGGTTCGGTAATCAACTCCCCATCAATTTTTAATTGGATTTTCCCTGATTTGTGTTCATTTTTTAGCGAGTTTATAATATTCCAAACAGTTTTAGACACATTATGGGATTCCCCAACCTTTTTAGATATGTCATAGGATTTGGCAGCGTTAATAACATTTATATATATTCTGTTGTACTGTGTAACAAACCGCTTAAAATTTGGATTTGTGGAAAATTTCAATGTTTCACAAAAGAATTAAGTTTTTCTCTCGAAATTAATATTCCCCTAGCGATCCAGGAACAAGATTTGGGTCGTTGTTTTGGTTTGGTTTCTTTTATAGGACATGAAGTATCCAAATGAAAGTTCAGAACTCTTTCGAAATTTGAAAACTGTCCTTCACACGAATCAGTTAAATTAAAAAAAAATCCATTTCTCTTTGGAGAGAAATGAATTTAGAAGGGCAATGTTTGGTGGCCTTGTGATTCTTATCTTTTAAGGAGAATGGGGTACACTTAGTGGACAAAGGTTGGGAATTATGGCTTGTTGAGCATAATGATCTTTTATGGCCGTGTTCAACACACATCCTTCAACGTCTGGTAAGTTAGTTATAATGTGGTCGGTAGCTGTCTGTGAGGTTAATGTCACTCGTGTAGGAGAGTTAATTAGCGATTTCAGCCCAAAAAAATTCAGGCAGTCTCTAAATGATCCTCACAGGGTATCAAGAGCAGATCCTTGTAGAGGTCCTCGTCCAGGAGTCTAAAAGAACTTTCTCTGCGACCCAAGCACACTTTACTGTCTAAACCTGTTGCTGTAGGTGAAATTTAGAAATCACAACAATCGAGGCCACAGAATCAAGCTGTAAAATTTAAGTAACAAATTATTTTTAAGAATTTTAAAGGAAATTTAAGTAAGTGGAAGCAGGAGTTGAGTGGTTACCAAACCTGGATTTAGCTCTGTGACGATAGATCAATATTTAAACACTAAAGAACAAGTACTTTGTACTGTAGATTTTATTTTATTTAGATTTTTTTATTAGTTTTTAATTTTAATCTTATATTAGTTTGGCCCATGAAAGCCGTACGATATACATGGTGTTCATAAGAGACTCTTCAAGACTTCGGGATATAATTACTTACATGGAAACTAAGAAAACAGTTCCTGTAAACATGTGTCCCAAAATGGTTAGTTTCCCATCTGTCTGTCTGAATGTGTTTTTTTACATAATTTTGCATATCTTAATAGCCTCTCAATATATTATCTTCAAACCTAGTACATGTATAAGGAAAATTTTGATTTCATAAAAGATGGTACAAATATTGTTAAGATCGGATCATTAACAACTGATAGGTTGTAATTTTTTTATTACAGTAGCCTACGTGCTTATTGAATAATATTGACATAGTACTAGCATGTACTGTATTTAAAAAAATTACAATTTATCGGTTATTAATTATTTCATATTAACAATCATTGTACCATCTTTTAGTGAATAAAATTTTGCAATTTTTGTGAACCATGTAGTTTATTTAATACTTTTTAGGATTTTAAGCTTAGAATAAGAAAAATAGCAGCCATTTTGAAACGGTACAAATAAGGAACTTGGCCCACCCACCATTCCACAGACTTGGAGCTAAAACGTTACCCTGACAGACACGACCCACCCGCCCACCCATACACTACAGTGTTACTGACCCACCCACCCACCCATACACGTACAGTATTATTGGACCACCCATACTCGTACAGTATTATTGGACCACCCATACACGTACAGAGTTATTGACCCACCCACCGGCCCACACATGTAAGTGTTACTGACCCACCCACCCACCCATACACGTACAGAGTTATTGGACCACCCATACGTACAGTGTTATTGACATACACTCACACCCTATGGGCAATACACTTGGGCCTATTAACCCACACTAGGGGCTCGACTGCTAGGGATTTACATACCCACCCTACGGGCACAACCTCTGGGGACCTACCCAACCACCCTGAGTCCTAATGGGTACTACATAAAGGAAAATTACTTATAAATAACGGTGAAATCTCTCATGGAGATCTGAAACATAAATAAAACAATAACTAGATAACAGAGCTTATGGTTCCTAAGAAATATTTGACTAAAATGCTCCACAAATTGCTATCGTCTCAATGATCTGAAATAATTTCAATCATTCAAGATCTGACTCCTCACATTAGCTACAGATCTTTCAGATCAGTAAGCTGACCCGAATATTGGAACCGGTTTGTTTAAGAACTGGCCATCACTACTCCACACGACGCCAGAGTACGAGTACACTAGCGGCAGCTGTCTTTGTCTTTATAATATCATAGGCTTTGGTGGATTGGCCTTGTGTTGAATGCAATCTTTATTATAAAATTGTTTTGTTGAACTCTCCTGCGAGTTTAATAATGAGTCATTTTAGGTGATACTGCACACATAAGGCGGTTTGGCCGGCTTTAGGGCAACTGAATTCAGCTCGAAGCGCTAACTGTACGACTGACCACGATCTACTCATACAGACACTCGACCCCTGGTATGGGTGGGGTAAAAGTACAACCAAAAGTTGAGTATACAAAGTTAATCAATTTTGCAAATTGTGTGATATTAAGAATCAGAAGATGCCACATTGTATTTTTCGTCGTAATAAAATAAAGAAAACATATAACATCAATTATTTAAAATCAAGTTTACTAAGTTGTAGTAAAATTACGTAATTTAAAATAACTGAAAAGCAAGACCAGTCCTGCGTGGGTCTATTTTTGAAATTTGGTAATAATCGAGAAAATAGTTATTTAATTCTGTATGTACCAAGAAAGTCCAAATTCGCATCTTTGGGGTGATGTATTTGTAACTATAAACATAATTTTAATGAAAGGACTACTTGGGGACTTTTAATAGCTGATAAAATGTCATTGAAATTGGAAAAAATCTAATTTTTTTGACCAACAGCCTTAAATGATATGCACACAAAAGAAACTCAAGCCTCACAATCGTATATAACAAAGTAGATCAGCTCATCTGTGTTTCAAGCTTGTTTACAAACTAAATGGTAAAGCTGTCTGACCATCAATAATACAACAATTGTTAAATAATGAAAAGAGCTCTTCCTACAAAGCAGGATACAGTTAAGACTAGAAATAACTTATTGCTGCAGAACTGCTAGGCTGCACAGAATTGTATGGCATTCACTTAAAATAACAAAATCATCTATATCGTCCCTAAAAATTTGTGAATGTTAGCCTGAGCATAAAGCTTTTAAGCAAGATGGAAACTGAATGAAGTACAAAGTGGTACCAGTGATTATTTTTGGCACAGTTTTGGGTTACCAATGTGTGTACAGTAACTAGGAACTATGATTTTTTGGCAATTTCAGTACGATAAAATTTCCAATATGGTGGCTTGAATAGTAACATTTTTCAGTTTCTTATGTATAGAAAATATTTTTTTAGCTCAAATGTGTTTAGTTAGGTGCACAAGTATTGATTTACTACTAAATTCTGAATTTCAAGTGTCTTGAATATGCGCACTTTTCCAAGGCGCCATTTTGAAAAACTGAAAAAATCTGCAGGGCAAAGTGTGTTATTTGCTAAACCTTGACTAACAGATTATGTTGCACGTAGTCAAAACTAGATGATATGAAGAAATAAATTTTACCTAAGTTCCTCCATTAGCTGACCATGTGTTTTTTTTTTCATTGTTGAAAAACTGTTCCTCTTTAGGTGTAATTTTTCTTACATACTATTGTACTCTGACCCATTTTGCATGTACTGTTTGAGATTAATATTTGTAACTTTATAATTGTCAAAATGGTGGACCTACAAACTTGCGCACGAAATACAAAGTGGTATCAAACTTCATTTTAGCCAAGTTATTTTATACGTCCTTGCGCATGTATATAAGTGACACTAATTTTTGGTCATTACGGTCTGCTAAGTTTTTCAATAAATGGCGTCCAGCCAGCCTCATAAAATGCTATTTTTTTGTTTTACGTATATGGATATACATAATATATATATATATATATATATATATAAGTGGTTTAGTTAGATGCTCAAGTAGTTTCAATTGATTTGCTTAAAAGTAGGATACTTAATTTCCTCTGGGACATAGAATGTATATTAAAATAAGCAACTTTAGGTATAAAACAGGTATATGGAAACAGTTTTTATGCAAATCATTTTCAATGCGAAGCTGCAGAGTGGGCTAAAACATGCGGTTCTATTTCAAATATATGTTTCGTGTTTATTTTCGTAATGATTAATAGCACAGTCATCTTGTTAGTGTACATTTGTAATTATTCAATGTCCAAAGTGAAGGTCATGCTGTGTACACAAGGCATTCAGAATCACTAGAAAATATGTATCCTAATTATATTTGTTCTAAATATAAAGTAGCTCCTCTTCTCACAAGATCACTATTATGTGCCGCTGTTTTGGGAGTAGAATTAAACGAAAATGTTACAGCCTAAAAGCATGCTCTGGTAACATTAAATTGGATCATATCTGAACCAGCTCATTAGTCGAAATTTGTTGACTACCACAAAGCTAAAATCCAATGGCACTCATTGGGAGATAAGTTCCATCGAACGTGTATGGGACGGCATGTAGCCTCCAACGAAAACCCTACTCATTTAATTTCCCGTGGTACTAAGACTGAAACAATGGCTAACTCCAATCTAACCTATTCTGACCTAACACAAAACTTAATAAAATGTAATCTTATCTAGCTTAACATAACGAAGTGTTTATATTTGGAAACCTGTAAGTGTAGGTAATTACCGAATTTATTATTTTTAATGTCCTCTAATTCGTCAAAATCATTTCGAAATAGAAGACTCACTTCATGCCAAGCATTCCTTGTTGCGTTTCTCTTTACATTTATTCAATGTTTTATTCCAAAGAACGGGCTTTTCTTGAACTAAATAAATGAGCCATCGTTTTCAATAGAAATATCATAAGCCATATTGAATGAATTATGCAAATTAATGTACGCCACAGAAGTTGCAGATAGAAGATCAACATAACAAAATACATTAGACGACAACGCCCAGTTTAGTGGCAAGGGTCGTACACCCAGCTACTGACGCCATTAAATAAAACGATAGTTAATTCTTCGGTCCATTATATATAGTAGCATTAAGCTTGGTTCAGTATAAAAGTAAAACTCAATATATATGAGCGTTAGTAAATAGGGGCAAGTTAAAGTTGAGTGGCTGTTATTAATATCACTGTAAATACAATAATAATAAATATAGATCTTAATTAGAGAGTAACAATTAGGTGGTCAACTGCAACTGAGAAAAATTAAGTCTTTAGCTATATTAAACATATCATAGAGTGCAAAAAAGTTATTTTAAAACATGATTGTATGATATCTAAATGAATGTAAGTAACTTACATGATTATAAGTGTAAGGTTAAAACTTTATCTGATTATTTTATTTTATGTTTTGTTAGGATTTGGAAATAAAACTATGTCTAGTTATTAATATGTACCTTCAGTGTAATTGGTAATATTTGAACAGTAGGAAAACGTATGCAAGTCACTCTATCGTTAGGTTACTGTATTTAAACAGATTAAACAAAATTGTATTAATATGATTAAATAATGGAAGAATATGTATGTTTTAATAAAACTAATAGCAGCGAACAGTTGCAATGATTGTGGTAACGGAAGTGGTTTCGATAAGGAAAGAGTGCGAGGACTATTGGAATGAGTAGAGTTCACAGTACATCGGTCGAATAGAGTCAATAAATAAAAGTTTTCCGTAGTTTTACAAGATAATTGTATCTAAATAAATCAAATTACAATAGAATTGTTTAAAGTATGAGAGGAAGTATTTGAATTATAGTTTATTGTTATCGTATTGAGAAAATAATTAAATTCTTTACAAATTAAATAAAGATAGACTGTTATAATAAATACTGAACACTAACAGTTGAGGTAGGAGATACCAATAAGAATAAGAATATGTTTATTCAGCCTTCAAATTACAGTTACATATTAATACGTATAACACTCTGAAATACTAGCCATTTTTCCAGTACATATGGCTAGCACATCTTAAAACTTAATTAAATTAACAAAATTAAACAGTCCATTTTTGACAAATGATCTCGGCGGCTCACTGCAGCACGTGTGGTCTCCTTGGTGCTGTGTAATTAGTTATACCTTATACTAGACTCTTCACGTACCAAATATACATTTATAGTTAATACTAAATTCACAACAATAAAAAATGTTTCTAAATATTGCAAAACGAATGCAACTACTTACAATTACATAAACAACCAAATGTTTTTACTTACGGTATTTACTATATATACTGCTATATATACTATTTACTTATTATTATTATACTAAGTAACTACTTCTAAAAGATCCCTAATCTGTGTCTTGCCAAAAAGCCATGTTTTAATTTTTTGTGTAAATTGTTCAACATTTCTACATAAATTTATGTTTTTTGGTAATAAGTTGTAAATTTTTGGGCCCAAAAAGAGAAAGGAGTTTTTAAAAATTGTTTTATTAACTTTTGGTCTTTTAAGAAGCCCTTGTGCGATGGATCTAGTAAGGTGTGGTGGCCCTATTATACTTCTGTTGCCACTGATAATGTAAAAGATTTTAAGCACTTTAAATACAAAAAGATATTTTAACGGAAGAATGTTCAGGCTTTGGAATAAAGGCAGAGAACGATCCCTCTTATTTTTAAAAGCTATTATTCTAATAAAATGTTTTTGAATAATCTCTAATGGTTTTAATGTAACATCATAAGATGAGCTAAAACATGTAATCAACCGATTGTATGGTGGTTAGGTACTTCTTTAGGAGTCTTGTCTGTAGTATGAGTGGTGGTTGTAGAGTGTGTCCTAAAGAATCGTTTGTGTAGAGGTAGGTGAGTGGACTATTAAGAGTCATGTGTGTTTGGGACTCCGGGAGTGGTGTATATACATTTTCTATAATTTGCTATAATTGGCAAGTATTATAGCCAAAAGCAACCAAACTTTCTTAATGTTAATACCAAAGTTTCTACAATAGAATAGACACATTTCAACTAACTATTCGTTTATTTTTTTAATAAACAGACACAAAGGATCATTAGCACCAAGTTTTGTTAAAAACCACACTTAAAATGTGCACATTATAGAGAATTTATTCCTATTGGCTACTTACACTTTGCCAACTGTTTGACGTCATTTAATAGTGAATGCAAAGCCAACTAAATAATTATGTAGGTTAAAAAATTAATTTACAAGGTTTACATCAGTTTCGTACGTTGTTTAGAGCTCAACCTAAGTTTATAAAAGTTCTATTAGAATATTTTAAAGTTTTTAAAATGTTTTGAATATTTATTTTATCCAACAAATATCATTTTATGGCCTTGTATTTTAATATTTTTAGGGAATTATAATATAATTTGTAAACAAACATCTCTATTTATGGACATCTAAACTCAATTTTAAGGGTTTGGAGAGTAACTTTCCTTTTATTTTGATAGTTCTTCCTTGATCTGAGACATTTTTCAACAATTATATTTTTATGTAAAATTACCCTTTTTCTGAAATTTGTATGTATCTTTGATTTTTTCTTACTTTTGGATAGCATTTACTCCTCTTGTAGAATGATTTACAATATCTTACTTAGATCACTTCTTGACTCTGTACCATACCATACCTTTTCCGTGATCTTTCTCACAGGTTTTATTAATGTGTTTGTCTTTGATTGAGATTTAACCAGTTTTTTTCACGGTATTTAATTCCTCACTACCCTCAAGTAAGCTGAAGGCAAAACTGAAGGGCATTGCCCAATTCCCATGAGACGCACCCGATGGAGGTCTGGTATCCCCGCACGGGTAGTGTAATGAGCCCCAACCAAAACGCTCAATACGGTGGTAGCCATTCCATAACAAAATGCTACCTTCCAAAATTATTTAGATTTTTTAAAATTGTTGTACTTTTTTTGAGTCCCTCTGAAAGTAAAGACACCACTTTACTCGGTGAAGCCTTTCAATGTGACGTACAAACTTACAAAGGGGCTTTTTTATTATATATATTTTTTTCCTCAATGTAGGACGTACAGAACACTTTACTCGGAGAAGCCTTTTCAATGTATTCCATCAGCCTACAAAAGTTATATTTTCTAATTTTTTACGTTTATTTGTAATGCCAGTGACGTTCAAGGAGGCCCTGGACTTACGGAGGTTAGGCCTGTTATAGAGCCTGGAAACATTCGTGCCCTGGACTTACGGGGTTTATCCCTGCCATAGAGCACCAGCTGAAGGACCAGGCCGTCGGGAGAGAGCGGTCGGGATATTTCCTCCGGTTTTTGTCCTGGACTTACGGAGGTTAGGCCAGCCATAGAGTGCACTGTTCAATCATACACGTACCGTACGAGGGCTCCGGACTGCGACTCAAGGTTTTACAGGGGATTAGCCCAGCCCCAAGCTGCATGACTGCCTCAGTGCTTACGCGTTTTACGGCTGCCTTGAAGAACAGTCGGGCGATTTTTTATTTAGATTTGGCCACCCTCACCTTGATGTTACGGTATTCTACATTTACAGAGAGCTGGAGATAACAGTTTTTATATTTTAGTAATGAAATCTTACAAACGTGTCCATATTATAACAGAATTTACTTTACAAATTATTTTGAAAGGTAAAAAAGTTTACTCAAAACTAACTTAACATTACTTACCTGGCGTAGGAGTTACTGTAATCAAGAAGGATGTTCGTCCAGTACGAGGTTTCAATCATTACACACCCGTTTTCTGAAATAGTACGAGTATGAAAGTTTAATCTGAAAACAGTTTGCCTTATGGTGCTGTAAACGATCACAGAGTACGGATCGCGGGAGTTGTTGGTGAAACTCTAGGAAAAGGTCGTACCCATTATTGTATAAGTTACACAGCGTGGACAAGCATAGGTGGTATAAGGATTGTGGGATGGACGCCATACTGTAGTTGACGAGTAAATGATTCAAGTTGAGAGTGACACGAACCGACACCCCCACGTTACAACCTCCAACATCTGATCGCACACGTGTGCATACTACTCCGCGCAACTACTGTCAGTTGTCGCGCCAGCCTATAATGATTGTATCTGTACTGTTGGTACTTACTATGATCTTCGACACCATCTTAGGTCCTCGGGAGGAGGAGGATGATGATGACCGTTCATTTTCCTCCTCGTCGTCAAGATCATCAACGAATTGGAGGTATCAACGGGGCGGCGGCGGCTGGAATGGGTGGCGGGAATACCCGGAACTCGATTCTGACAAGGGCTGGGTTAGTTTAGAAGAGGAGGACGATGATTACAACAACCCGGATCTATTCTCGACACCTCCGACGCCACCTCCAACCCCAGACCATCTGGAAGAACAGGATCCAATAGTGCCGAAGGGATTTTGGATACCGTGGGTGGTCAGATAGGTGAGTTACTGTGTTGTTTTCTGCTTTTTATAGCCGTATGGTAGGTTATCATACTTACCTTCACGTTTTCGTTTTGGTCCAGTCACTTTAAATACTTTTGTCTCATTTACAGTTACTAAATCCCTACAACTAAATTTGTACGGATTGACAAATACGGGATTCTTCAATATCCATGTTTTGATCCTCATCACTTAGAAACGTCTCTTTAAGTTTTTCAAACGTTTTTATATTTAGTGTTAGACCTTTTATTTTGTAATTGGGTATTTTTTTTCCTTTGTTGAATATACAAGATACGCATATGTTTTAGGTCCGCCTGATACAAATTCCATAATGTATGAACCGGTACCGTAGTCTTTGGCAAGTTCGTCTGTCATCTGGCCTAAATAATCGACGGTATTTACTCTGTGCAGACCATCTTTGTATATGTAGACAACCGAATCTTTGTCGTAATACAGTACCTGAACACCCAAGGCATCCAAGTGTTCGTACAATTTTAGTATAGCTTGGGCAGTGGTAAATGCTGCCAAAACAACATTAAAGGTTCTTAAGGATTCTCCAACCTCCTCTAGATGTTGCCAGTTTACAAGGACAACGTCCTGGTTAATTTCCTGAATTCTGTTTACCTGCACTTCAAGATTGGAAAGTAGTTTAAACAAATTTTCGGGGTCTCGCGTTATTAACGCTTTGGTCTGGTTTTCTCTTTGTCCAAATTTACCCCAGAAGGAATTTAACATTAATTTAGCCAGACATCTGAGGCCTTCGTTCTTTTCAATTTTTGATGGGTCCAGCTGGATACCTTCGTGTTCAAAGTAATTCTGAATCTACTTGTTTTTATCCTGTTGCGAATGACACCATGTAGGGTAACCTGAAGACTCTTGCTTGATTTTTAAAAATGTATCGATAAAATCTGTAAAGAGACCACCGTTGCTGAATGAAGCCATTTTGTATTCCCACAGCTCAAACATTTCCAAAATAACATAACCTTTTTCAATCGCCTTCCTTATTTCATCCATTGTCCATGTTCCTGTCAGACCTCGTTCCTTGTCACTATGTACACAATCACTAACACACTGCCCTTCTCCACAAACTCTACACAGCACAAACATTAGTTTATTGTTCATTCTTGTAGGAAGAACCGGGTGAAACAAGTTGTTGGGAGGTAGTACTTTACACTTTAGCAGTCCGTTGACATTTAAACCACAGCTACGGCACTCTGTGTCTCCTACGTAGATTGTTGGGTGTTCTAAGGGGTAATGGCCGTGTTTACACACAAACGGGTAAAGAGAGTATACATCGACATACTGGATAGACTCATCGTGGTTATACTTGTGGTACAGTTTTGAGTTACCAGTACGTCCTCCGAAAAGGGCATCTCGTGGGTTGAGTGGTAGAGTATGCAGCATAGGGTGTGTGTCTAGGTGGTGAAGTCACTCTCGTTCTTTGACTTTTCTAAAATCACACTGCCACATTTCAACTATCTGGTAGTTTGTTTGAGCGAGTTTTTCCATTTTAAATTGTGTACGGTGATAGCGAAGCTGAAGAGTCGGATGGGTCTTCTTTTAGAGGGTCCTCCCTCTTGTAAGGGAAACATTTGGGGCATCTGTGGTAGTAGCAGCCATGGAATTCGTATATTGTATCTCCGTCGAAACCATCCACCTTCATTCCATCTACTTTAACTTCACACTCCCTACCCACATGTTGGATCCTAACACCTTTTTTCTCCTCTTCCCAACACAACCACTGAAGTGCTATAGTCGATTGATTATCTACTAACCGGTATCCATGTTTTGGTAAAAGTCCAATAGTGTTTTGGTTTGAGGAATTTTCGTCGGAAAGCAAGGTTACACGTACTCGCTATAGTAACTGCCTCCAAAAACGGTCGACTTGACACTGATCTAGGAATAACGATCTGAATTTTAAACACGCTTGGGCGAGTATATTCACATCCGAAATACAATATTCAATTATTTTTTTCTGAAAATCAAGTACATAATTGTTTTCTATTTGTTGGTTGTACCATACTTGGAACGAATCATGGTTCTTCTTGAACATTGAGTCGGTACAGTAGTAGCTCTTGTCCGGCATAGGTCCTACGTAGTTCTGGTTCTGGAGGGTGTTGAACAGGTGTGGAAAGTATCCCTTTTTTCTTTTCAGGGCCAAGGTCAAAAGCTTTGGGTAGTGCAGAGAGAGCCATAGGGAAGTAGTTTAGACTATCGATGAATCTGACATTATCCAACTCTAGTAGAATCATTTTGGAACCTCTTGTTATTAATTCGGGTGTGAATTTAGTTTGCTCAAGTAGGTACTTCAGGATAAACTGAAAGTCGAACCCTTGACCGTTATGAGCGATAACACAGAGCTTTTTTAACTTTTTTCGTTCAGTCATCACATAGTCCATAAACTGTTCAATGGGGTTGGCCTTGAAGATCCTCATACGTGTAAGACACAAATCACACGAAACACTTCCTCCCAAACACTTCCGGCAGAACTGTTGCGATACACACAAATTCACTATATGCACTTTAGCACTACTATCATTACTTATACACTCATCCTGTCTGGTTTCTAGATCAAAAGATATAAACGCAAAATCTTCTGTTTTTGGTCTTCCAGTATCCACACGCATATAAAACTGATGATTGGGGGTCTTGAATGCATCACAAGTAGTACAAAACACTTCACCACATACATGTACAGACCTACGATCTTTCGGTCTTACAATTTTGTGACATGAATTACACAACTGTATCCTACTACACACATCTCATTGATGAGCAATGAAACAGCGTTGGTTCTTGAATACTCTACAGCATTTTTGACAGGTAATTACTTCATGCTCACGTGTACACGGCGGTGAGATGGTATGACATATGGAGGAGCACCTGTGTTTAGCCTTGTGATCGTAGGGAGTGACATGCTTCACAAAAATATTTACAAGGAAAGGCTGCAGTAAGACTAGTAATTACATTGAAATGACCATTATTGAATAGTAGGTTAATGCTATACACTGCATCGTTACTACCTCCACTAAAATACACTTCACGGCCTTTCCTATCATAATTATAAACTGTAATTTTATATTTTTTAAGGTGGTCCTGAAGCTTTTTAAGGTCAGCAATAACCACCCCTTGTTCTGGAATTTCCACTCTAGCCTTGACTAACAGTTTCTTAGCCCTGCCCTTGTCTTTTCTTATAGCACTGTACAATGGATCTTTTTTGGCGAGCACTTTACTTACCACAAGAGCTCTTGCAAGACACAAATTATCTACATTATTGATACACACTACCCCCTACGTGCCTTATACTTTTACATAAAATTATTGTAAAGTCCCGGTCTTGGGGGTCCTCCAGAAACAACAGGTAGATTTATTCTAGTACATTCTACTTTAAAGGTATCACTGCTTGTTATTGACTCTGCGTTACTTTGTACAATACCTCCAAAAATGTTTCAAATAATATCGTCATCAATCTCGGAAGCGGGACTAAGGGCTACATACCCCGGCTCTTTATTTTTGAAATTAATACTGGTTAATCCAAGCTGGTCAGCATCTGCAGCGCTAGATTTCATTTTATTCACAAGTTCACTGAGTCCCCGTCTGATCCAGTCAATTTCGGCAATACCGGGAGGAGGTTGGTTAAACTTAAAAGTTGTTTTAGAACCGTACAATCTAAATTTCCTAACATAAGTATCGTTAGTACCAACAATATTTACAGGATCCATTTTAAAATACAAAGATATAGTAAAATACACACAAAAACCAGTTAAATACGCTTAAAATAACAAAAAGTCGATATAATAATCGAATATGAAATGATCAACTAAAGTGATCGGTTATGAAGTAATTGACTGTAATAATCGATACAACTTGTAGTTGTAGTTGAGTTAGGTTATAACTTAATATTAAAATACTCACCAAGAGTCAAGTCAAAGTCAAAATATTTATTGTCGTTTACAATGATATGCATGACAAAGGTCAATTATACAATATATATATATATATATATATATATATATATATATATATATATATATATATATATATATATATATATATATATATATATATATATATATACACATGCGCACATTAGCACAAACTAAACTAGAGCTCTTACACTAACACCTACCAACTACGCCTGATGTTGTAGTTAGAAGATTTTTATTGAGGGCTAAAGTATTGGAAGTTTTTCTTTAGAAATGACAAACACTCCAAAATATACAACGACGGAAATGTCAACAGTTTATTGGATCGAAACTTTCCTCTGCATGACTCCAATCCTCTGATACCCAACATCAATCTAAGTGCCTTTTTTTGCAAACGAAATACATGCTGTGTTTTTGAGGTCTCGGCTCCCCATATTGGAAGTCCATATGTAAGATGAGGATAAAAACATCCATAATAAGCTGAAAACATTATATCCCTGTTTGAAAATTTAGACAGCCTGCGCAAAACGAACAGCCCACTACTAAGCTTACCACAAACTTTATCCAAGTGGTACCGATAGTTGAGATTGTTATCAACAACTAATCCTAAGAATTCAGTTTGCTGAGATGACCCAATCTCTGAGTCCCCAATGATAATAGTGCTTGTTGATGAGTCGTCCCTTATCTGAAAATCTAAAAATTTTGTTTTTTCAACGTTGAGATTCAGTTGATTATCCATCAGCCATTGCAACAAGCAGCTGCCTTCAATAAACGTGTCAATTTCTAACTGTTCGCGACATCTGTTAGACAAGCTGTAAGAAGTGTCGTCAGCAAATAAGCACACATTTCCTTTACATATACAAGATTGCATATCATTAATGAACAATAAAAATAAGATGGGTCCAAGGACTGAGCCTTGTGGGACCCTAGCCTTGACTTCTGATTTAGATGATTTTTGGTAACAAAGACATCCAGAACTGTCCACATATGGTACTTCCACAGTTTCATACCTATTTGTCAAGAAAGACGAAATCCACTTTAATGCATTACCTCTTAGGCCCATTGTTTCTAGTTTCCGAAGAAGGATTTTGTGATTGACCACATCAAAAGCCTTACAGAGATCCAGGAATAACGCAAAGCAATAGAAGTCACCGAGAAGGCCAAAGAGAGATAAGACTACTTACCAACTTGGTTCCTAGGCACCAACTGAATTTTTCTCTCTCCTGGCCTGCTTATATAGGGGTTTAAGATGTCACTCCATGTCCCTTGGCACTGATCACCTTGATTCTCCCGTTCTTTAGAAATTTCCAGAAGTTGGCGGAGAAAATATCAGAAAAATGTGGTTTTTTGCTTATATCTCAAAAACGGTGCGTCCTAGAGCTTTGAAAAATTTTTTCGGCCCCCTTATCCCGAACAGCATCTCACCGTTTTAGGCTATTTTAAACATATCTGGAAGAAAAAATTCCAAGAATATCGTCTCTGGACTTATCTGTACCCCCACTACTCCGAATCCAGATTCGTTATTTACCGACCGATTTAGTTCAAATTTGGTACACATAAACAGATAGACGTCCACTACAATGTATAATGTGTTCTCTCCCGCTCTTCTGAAAGTTCCAGAAGTTGGTGGAGAAAATGCTATAAAAATGTGGTTTGTTGCTTATATCTCAAAAACGGTGCGTCCTAGACTATTGAAAAAAATTTTCGACCCCCATAACTCGTACAACAATCCACCGTTTCAAGCTATTTCCGACATATCTGGAAGAAAAAATTCCAAGAATATCGTCTCTGGACTTATCTTTACCCCTACCACTCCGAATCCAGATTTACCACTTACCATCAGATTTAGTTCAAATTTGGTACATATAAACAGATAGATATCCACTAACAATGTATAATGTGACTTTTCTTTGTATGATAACTCATATTGATTTTTTCCATTTTTAGGTGGGAGTTATGAAGAAGAAAATATGTTGTATAATAACTTTTTTGTTCCTAAAGTTATGTTTGGATAAATATTATTTGTTAGCTCGCGCGCTACATAGTTGATTATTACTATTAAGCCTGTATTATATATTTTTAGCATAGTTTACTTATTCTTGTACTGAAAATAATTGTTGTGTAGTTATAGTTTTGTCAAAATGGATGTATTAGGTTTTTACCTGTAGCTGTTATGTAAAGAGTCATAAATAAATAAATAATTTAAGTAGTAAAGTCCATTAGGTGCATACAGTCGTATTATTACCATCCTTCCTGATCCCATTATTATCAGCTGATACAGAAAGTGAGGATAGGAAATTTGGCGGGAAACAGGGCGCCGCCATCTTGGATGACGTCATCAAAGAATGGACCAATCAGAGCTCGGGCCTCAACGCGCGCCCCTTCTACTGACCGTTTTTTTCAGTGAGGCGTTGATCCTCTAATAGTTCATCGAAGTGTTTTTTCTCAATTGTTTCTGTAAAAAATGAGACTATGTGCCCCAGCTAGCACATACAGCGGCTGCTTCTTCTATCATCTTTTCAAACGAGCATGTCAAGTGCTTCGGTCTAGTCTAGAGCTAGAGACATAAGTAATGCTTATGTCAAGTGATTCGGTCTAGCCTAGAGTTATTTCGAGGCAACAGTGGCATGTTTCAAAACGTGATATTGTATCACATGTAGCAAATCAAATTTAAAATTGTCTAATGCCTTCTTAAGTTCAATTACTTCATTTCTGTGATTTTCTTTTTTTTTATTTGTCAAAATTACATTTGAGAGAGCTTCCAAAACGTCGCAAAATCGTTAACTGAGAACATAAACTGCTTCGTGTCTTCTTCGTGTCAGCGAGTGAAGATTGGAGTTTTCAAGGTATTTTTGAATGATCCTTAACATTTCCTATTGCAAAATGCTTCATTCAAAAAAGTTATACACATTTAGAATAGTTTCAATGCCTGTGAAACTTCTCTTTTTCTGTCAGCCCCTAGAAGTTATGTGTATCCGAGTTTGAATGTTGTTTACTAAGATACTAAGTGGCCAAAGTAAAATTAAATTACATCATTGTTTTCCTAGTTTAGATGTACGCTATAAGATGAATTTGTAAATGTTATCATAATTTTTAGTAATTTTCATTCTAGTAGTAACAATAAGAGTACCGGAATGTTATCTAGTTTTCACTGTACATCAACTTTACACTTTTATTACTACAAATTCATTAATGTATCGCATTTATATTTTAATAAATAATTTACAAGAGTGTTTTATAAGAATGTTAACTTTTCAAGAAAAAAAATGTCTCAATAGTATCCTAAATCAACGTTTTCTTATCATCTAGAGGTCGTAAAATGAATAACATTTTTCATGTTGTAATTCTTATGATATATATATAGTTACGATACATTTCTTTCGAATCCGTAAGTAAATTTAGTGGGGTTTTAAATAGCACTTTAAATTGGTCAATTTGAATTGATTTAAATCAATTTAAAATCATTGGATTTACTTGCGAATATAAAAGTAATGCATAGTAAATATACGTCTCATAAGAGTTACGACGTGATTAAGTAATTCATTTTACGACAACTATAAGACAAGAAAACATTTTTTTCAGAAAATGTATAAAAACCTTTTTCATGAAAAGTTCGATTCTGAAATGTATAATTATAGAACTTATAGAAAGTACTCATGTAAACCACCTTATATAGTATAAATACGATACATGTTCGGGGTTTTGACTAATAAAAATGTAAAGTTGATGCACAGTGAAAACTAGTTAAAAGTCTGGCTTTTTTTTTTCGTTCCATCCATAGTAAAAAGTATAGTAAAATTTATATATACATACGACATATCGTACAATTATAATGAGGAAAACAATGGTGTTTGGATTTTACACAGGCCTCTTAGTTTTTTAGTAAACAACCTTCAAACATGGGTACACATAATTTTTGTACCAACGGTAGTAGCCACCACAACGAAAAAAGCGTCACTTATCATAAACCACCGATTGGCATAAAAAAAGCTCAATAACTCGTTTATTAGGCCAGATTGACAAGTACACATTGCACTAGCCAAGTCAATAAGTAATTCTATTTAATTGTACAGCTTAAAACTAACAACAATTTACACTTATTGGTAATTATTGTAATCAGCTGTAACTACCAGCCTGGTAGTCCCGCACGCTGTAAATAACCTTATTCAGCAGCATATTCTTTTCTTCTGTCATAAATGTCTGGTGGTCTAGCTCGATCTTCAGTGAGAGTGAAATGCTATTGAAAAGTTTAATAGCATTGTAGTCAAAATTTCTCTGGAAAATGAAGTGGAATGTTTGAGAATTGAAATTCTATGAATATTGCGGAATCAATATCTATGACGAGAGGGAAAACTGAACATAGAAATATTCTTCCTCGCAAGCAACAGAGTCTCCGAAATATATAGAAGGGAAAGTTAAAATCCTGTTAATTCTGAATATGTCTTTACATGATCGATCTCTACGAAGAGAAAAGATGATTCTTATAGCTTTCTTTTGTAGGAGAAACAATAATATGGTCCTCTGGCTCTCACAACCCCAAACCGGAACAGCACATGACAAGTATGTATAAACAGAGCCATAGTAAGCTGAAAGAAGAACATCACTATTAACGGGTTTCTTTAATGATCGAAGGATAAAGACTCCAGCTGAAACTTTATTGGTCACACTTTCAATGTGTTTGTGGTAGGTAATTTAAATTATCGTCTAGAATAATGCCAGATTTTGGAATGGGTACGGTACACGATAGTATCTTGCAAAAGAACATTTAGCTCAGAATGTAGAAGTTGAGTTTTGTCTGCATTTAAAATTAATTGGTTATTTTGACACCATTGTAACAGACTATTGGATTCGTAAAAGGCAATCTGTTCCAATGTTTCATTACTAGGACTAGATTGTGAGGGAGGTATCATCAGCAAAGAGACATATTTTAGATGAATTTACACCGGTAGGAAGGTTATTTATGAAAGGAAGAAATAGGGTTGGGCCCAAAACAGAACTCTGAGGGAACCCTGTCCTGATCAGGGCCCTAGAAGAGGTATTGTGTCTCATGCAACCAGCACCATGAACATTTGTTATTATCACAAACTGCTGTCTATTTTCTAGATATGAGGCAAACCATTCCAGTGCCATCCCTCGGATTCCCTGGGCATACATTTTTCCAGCAGCATATCATGGTTGACCATATCGAAGGCTTTACTAAGATCAAACAACAGCCTGATACATATAGTCCACTAACTGTCTTTCACTATACCGTACTATTTACAAGGCTGAGTATGGATGGCACTTGTTGTGGATGTATTCTTGATGGGTAGCTAGCATTCATTAACTTTTTACGTTACAAATTTGTCTTTAAGGCAAATAAGAAATCTGAGGCGAAAATATTGAGTTTTCGTAACGAAAGAAACAGTTTTTGGTATTTTTTTTATAAATACAGTATTTCTTTTTCTTTTCTGAGTTGTGGCCCCCAAACCTCGAGGGTCCCGGTGCACTGCACTGGTTGCACCAACCTTGCTACGCCCCTGGTTATCAGTAAATAATCCCATCGTTTAAAAACGCCGTGATATTTTTCCGACCTCTGGGTCAGGCCAAGAACTTTTCACCTTACCCTCATATATACACTTATTCATTATAGAATAACAATAGTATAGAATAGTATAGAAAAATAGTATATTTTATTTTTCAGAAAATCCACGTCTACATGACTTCTGATTACCCCCACTATAACATCCGTTCCATCCATATATGTTTAACTGATTTCCGGCAAGAATACGAGCTTTCTCAACTTTTTCATCTAGATGCGTTCTGCCATCTTGTTTTGTACTAAGGTTTGAGCGTCTAGGACTACATAAGAAGTTAGTGTTGCTGCGTCTGGATAGATAGTAAGTAGATTATTTAGATTTAGTCAAAATAAGTAGGATTATGTCTTATATTGTAGTATTGAAGGACTTGTAACCTTTATCTACGTCAAGATTTAGAAAAGGAAGTTTTTTTTATTGTAACAGGATCTGCCCTACTTGCTGATACCCATGACGTAGTTGTCGAACAAATACCTACTATCAATTTTTGTCATTTATCTTGCATGTTATTTTACTTATTCCCACTCTATAGTGCACAAACTTTTGATTGGCATAGATATGTTCCTAGTTAATATATTTAAACCTAGAACTGGCAACGGTGCACCTCTGTTCTGGTGGCCTCTTTTTGTTTTATTTGCAGGTTTTCTGATATAACATCCCATTTTATAACTAATGATTCCAATGTTAATATTTATATTTCATTTTATTCCCAACTATTGGGGAAACAAAATAGGTTCCCATAGAAATAATTTCTTTTGGTTCAAATGTAACAAAATCATTTTGAAAAAACTCTGTTTTCAAACTGTTACCACTCCGTTGTCGTGCGGATGTCATTCAGGGAAATTTGTTTTGTTGCTGTAGTCCAAGTGGCTGATAACAGTGACATACTTGATACAGGTCATATACCTTTCCTTTGTTTGGTCTAGTATACAACAGTATTGGTTGAGACTCCGAGTGAGAGTGCTTTACATGTTTAGAAGCTTATTTGTGAAAGTTGTTAAGTGGTGGATGACATTCGTGTAAACAAATCAGTTAGTTGTTTAACCCGTCAGGGGTCGCGTGGTCTTTCATAACGCGAGGGGTCGTGCACGGTGGATTCCACCGATTATGGTTAAAAATAAAACTACAACGTACAAAGCACAGTTTTAATGAAAATAAATATTTGACATGTTAGAATAATGTACAAACAATATTTTACACGCTATTCATGATAAATGTACAATAATTTGTTGAACTTATAAATATACTTGTAAAAATAAAAAGTAACAATATCTGTACTAGCCATTTTTTTTTTAATTTGAAATGAAATACACTGCATTAATATATAAACAAATGTATTACCACAATTAAATAAAACAATATACGAGGAACAAGAAAATATATAGGATTAAAATAGTTACAAGCTTCGTTGATATTAAAAAGATACAATAGATACAATAGATACAAAAAGATACCGAGATACAACGCCGTGAGGGGTCGCGCACGGTGGATTCGACCGAGTACAAGTTCAAAGCCATCTGTAGACTGACTGGGGAGAGGGAGTGATGCTACAATCACGCCTTTGGAATGTGGGCGAGTCCATTTTAAGGTACTGAAGGGGAGGCAGCTGTAGATTTAATGGTGTGGAAGTTTTTAGCTAAAACAGAGAACGCTCGGTGGAATCCACCGTGCGCGACCCCTCACGGGTTAACTGCTGTTAACCCTTTAACCTTTTGGCTGATATACAACGATAGGCCTTTATCGTTGTTGGAAAAATTACCGAAAAGTGATGAACAATGATATATCGTTGTTCCTGGTTCGGCCGAAAAGTGATATGCAATGATATATTGTTGTTGCGTAATTAATTTAGTACGATGTTATTTTTTTGTTAAATTAATTCAAATGTCCACAAATTAGTTTCTAAATACATCACATTTAATTAAAAAAATATAGGCTAAATATGTTTCATATAATGCGTTTTTAACATTGACCTTGAATGAAAACGTAGTATTGATTTGGATCAACTAAAAACGCGCAAGTCATTTTTTCTTATTATATTCATTAGATAAGTATTTTTAAACCAAAACTCTTCGAATTTTCAGCATCTTTTCATAATTAAATGTACTTTTAGTATATATTACAATAATAACGCTACATATATACATAAAATATGTTTTTATAGTTCAAACTTAAAAAAAAAAAAAAATGTTTTTTATTTTGATCTATAAATAAGTGTAACATTTAAAATTTATGCAATGAAATATATATTCCTCAATAGACAATTTAAATACCTAAAAAGCAAAACTATTTTCAAGCAAATATGCTCATTTTTACTAAAGTTACAGATCTTTAATCAAAACCTTGCAAAAACACCATTTTAGGCCTATCACTTTTGGGATAGCCCATGCCAAAAATCCTATCAATTTTCAGAAAAAAAAAGTTTTTTTTGCCTATCAGTCAAAGGGTTAAGAGCCACCAGCCAATCAGATTGGCCACCCAAGATTACGCGATTTTACCACCGGCCGATCATCGGTCGGCAGGGAGCATTCGAGTTTGGTCACTGACCCGTGTCATTGGCCGCTTAGTTGTGTGTGTGTTATGCTGTTGGTCGATGTGATCGGCTTTTCGTTTTTAATAATTTTAAAGCTTTGACGTAAGCTGTTAATCTATATAATTACTGTAGATGGATTCTTTATTACACGATTCAACATACATTTTTTTATAATAATATGTCATACGCTAAATAAACTATTAAATCAGCTGTAACAGATTGTCTTGCTACGTATACGGCATCATATTGAGTAGCTGATTACTTATTGCCGGTCTCAACTCCCAATACTGTATCTATCAATATTGTTTTATAATTTATATTTTATAAAGTGTGATATTAACTTAGATTATTTATATAAGTATTAACTGTATTTTGTAAGTGGAAAGAGAGAATGATGGGTATTCAACATTGAAAACTTTCATCTCTTGGTTTCTGGATATACTGGTTAACCCTTTCAGTGCCAACGTCCTGGTCCCCGGACGTTTTTTAACTGTTCACAAAGTGCCAACGTCCGGTAGGACCCGGACGTTTATAGGTGGTCGCGTAGTGCCAACGTCTGGTTTTCCCGGACGTTTCGTAAAAAAATCGTAAAAAATAAATAATCATTTTTAGCTTTGAAACTTTAACAATAGTATTAAGAATAATATTCTTTATCCGTTTTCAATATTTATAAAGCATTTAACTGTGTACATTCAGTATATAAAAATAATAATAAACATCACAACGTGATCAAGTCAGCAGCGCTCTCCGTCAGCTGTCTGACGCAACGTCATTGTTATTCTGCATCACATCTTTACCTCTGCTGTTTATGTTGTGTGGTGGTTATGTTAGGTTATTTTTATAAGTTTTGTAGTAATTTACTGCGCATTTTGTTAACATGGATCGGTCAAGATCTCCTATTAGTGAAAACACTATTAGGAGAGTGATTGAGGATGAGTATTTAGGTGACAGTTTTGTCAGTGATGATTTCGTCTGTAAACAATGATAGTGATTTTTATTTGTCATAAAAATTGTAAATATGTTAGCCTAGTTCATTTTTTTACTATTAATTATATAATATTATGTAACATGTAAGAACTTCATTGAACTTATTTGGATGGAAATCAATAATAGAATATCCTCATGTATTACCGGTTATTGTAGTGAAAAACTGAAATGCGCCAGAATTTACAAAAATGTGAACCAATTACTTATTTTTGAAGCTATGGACCTGAAAATTTGTATTTATATTCTTAAATGATTGTTTTAATTAGTGAAGTGCACATCTATAACAGATTTTTTTCATCATGGTTAAAAGGCATTCTTTTTGGATTAAAAAAATAATAAATTGGCAAGTATATATATTTTTATATAGTGTTAACCATAATATTATATGATTTCTGTTGTTTTATGGTGTTGTGCATACCCAGGGTGGCTACTCACCGGGAATTTCGGGAAAACCGGGAATTATGCTGAATTTTACGGCGCCTTGAAAAAACCTGGAAATATGCTTGAATTTCGGTAACCATCGGGAATTCTCATCGAGCGAGACGAGAGTAATCCGGTAACGTCAGGAAGGTTCGGACTTCAGGGCTCCAGTTAAACTCAAGCGATAAGTTCGGGAAACATCGTCAATCTTCGTATGATTAGACTAGGCACATTGATATGTTCAAAATAATACGCATGGAATAGTTTGACAAAACGGTTGCAACCGAAACAGTTGAATGAAGCTGTTGCAGACAATATGATAGCTTTACCCACCGCATTTTGCCGAAGCACACGAATATATTCAATGTCAAGCGTCGCCTCTTAGATTTGTTGACATTCGGTTGCACCTTACGCTGCAGGTTAAAGTTGCAACTAAACTTTTGGAGTTATCGTTTTGTTCTATTGATATCCGATGACGCTCACTGTTGCTGTCTGTTCTACTGCAGCTATTTGCAAAATTTTGAAACGTTTTGGTGCCGCATTATTGTTTCACTGAAACTATTACGTTCTTTTTAAATAACGAAAATACATCGACAACAGGCTAGGCTTATGCATTTGTTTTGTTTACGTTTACCATTACCGGCAACAACAGGAGGGCAACAAGAAGAGATAATGTGAACGGCGTGTTTTGTTAATTAACCTTCCAGTTTATTTATTCAGTTATTATAAATAAAATGCAGAATTACTTAAACAATTTATCGTTGATAAAAACATTAGTACAGTATAAAGTTCATTGGATGTTGTTTCAAGTGCGGGACGTTTTGTGTTGTAGTTTATTGGCTTAAAGGTCTAGGCCTACTAACTCTAAAATCGTAATTTTTGACAAACTGTTTTAGTTTTGTGTGAATTATTTTTTATTAAAACCAACAAGGTTATTATGTAGTTTCTTGCCACCAAACAAAATTTGAAAACTACCTGAAATGGGTAAATAATTGACTACAATTTCTTGAGAATTTTTTATTCTTCGGAAATCGTTTTTACCGAACAATTCGAAAAAACGATTGTCATTTTAGTATTTTTGATATATTTCCGTTAAATGATATTATAATCATTTTTTTTTTTTATTTTGATGTGTTGTTTTTGCGCTAAATACGAATTTGAAAACTATTTTGGTCTATACAAATTATTTCTCGAGATATAACGGAAAAACTACTTTCGCGGCGAATCACGATAAGCGATCATTATATACATCAGATTTTAACCACAACAAACTGAATTCACGCATACTCCTGCCGGAATGACTGACGATAGGCCGTCACAATAATTTAACGCAAATTATATCTATTTGTTGAGTAAAAAGTCATGATAAGTTCAGTTATGTTTGGTTAGGTCAGTAAAAGTGTATTTTTAAGGCCGAAAAAATAATGTTACCGGATAACCCAATTATGTATTCGTGATCAGCATAAAAAAAATTTCGCGGAAATTACGTATTTTACTTAAAAATTCGGAAAACTAATATCACAACTTATAGTATTTTTGACATATTTCTGTTAGTTTAAATAGTATTTTAACCATCGTTTTTTTTATTTTGATGTGTTTTTTGTACTGAATACGAATTTGGTCTATTACCATTATTTCTTGAGTTATAACGAAAAACTACTTTCGCAGCGAATTGCGATTAGCGGCCATTACGCGATCATTATATATAACAACTATTAATCACAAAAACCAAATTCATCTATATTTCCGCCAGAGATACAGCCGCAGGCCGTCACGGAGGCCAAACACCCGAATTTAACGCAAATTATGAATTTTTGTTGAGTAAATAGACAATTAGGATAAGTTAAGTTATGTTTGGTTAGGTAAGTATAAAATGCATTTTTCAGGCTAAATAAATAATTTAGTTTTTTCACTATCAGATAAAAAACTAGTTTTTTCGATTTTCCGTTAAAAAAGAGTTTTCTGCGGATGAAATCAACCTTAAAAAACTCACATTTCACCACTTTCAACAAGAAATTGTATTTTCAGAGGTGACAAGAAATTGCATGGTTACCAAAATATGTAAAATGAAAAAAAAGTTGTCGAAAAATAACGATTTTTAAATATGTTGGTTTTTTCACATACTTATCAGATAAAAAACGAGTTTTGTTTTCAACTCATCATGTTATTGATATAACAGTAATTAATTAAAGCTGGGCCTATCGCAAATAGTCCGTAGGCTTATTAGTAAAAATTGTATTAAAGTAAGCTAGGCATATCACTAGATTTTGAGCCTACTTATCAATGAAATAAAAAAATTTAGGTAACTGCTAATTAAACCTAGGATACTTTTGCAATAATTCAATTTCTTTATGGCCTACATGATTATTGACATGCCTAGCTATAAAACATTTGTTTTTTTATGTATTGTACTAAATGAGTGATTACGTTGATTCAGAAATATTTTCCTCTGTAAGCGTGCCTTGAATTTTGTTTGAAACCCCTTGGAAAAAACCTTGAATTGTGCTTGAATTTTTTTTTACATGATTGAGTAGCCACCCTGATACCTTTTAGAAAATAACAAAAAAAAAAAAAATCATTGTTTTACCTTGATAAATAAATTAGTTATGATTTTTTTTAAATAGCTTGCAAAACCGCTTAAAATTGCCCGGCAACATAAGGTAAACCTAGTGAAAAAATGCCCGGCAACATAGGGACATTAAAAAAAAAATGTCCGGCACTGAAAGGGTTAAGGTTAGGGGTAATAACCTGATTAGGTATTAATTAATATAATAAACTAATAAGTTTAGTGGTTAGGTCTAAGAGAGGACTTTTTAGTCTCAACCTCACCAATTGTTTGTACAATACAGTCATTTTTCATTTCATTATACTGTACTATTAAAAGTTTTGTAGGCTTAGAGAACTTTTCTGATTATTATTTACAGTTAAAGTAATTAACCCTGCAAGTATGAGCCATTGGAATTTCCTATGGTTGGTACCTATTACGGGTGTGACTCGGAACTTCCGACTGTCTCGTTTCGTCACCACTACATTATTATTTTATGTCAAATTCCATTATTATCACCACCAATTGGTTCATGAGGTTCCATTTGTTATATTTAGATGTCTTTGGTTGCACATTTGACTGAATACACTCTGCTAACAGCTGATGTATTTTATACTACAGTTGTCAATTTGTCAGATGTAGTCTGTGTTCCAGTTTTACTGTCACATTATTTTGTTGAAATCTAACCTAATTTTTACCGTTTTATTTCATACATACAGTCAAATATTGTTTATATTGTATTTACTGATATTGATTTTAGTGTAAATATAGTTATTGTTTTTAGAAAACACATATATATATACATATTATATGAACACTGCAGGTTACTGATAGGACTGTTTGTAGCTGGCATGAATCTTAGTTATGATTATTTTATTTTGTAATTTATTTTTTGATAATTACAATTATTGAAATATTTTTTATTTTTAGGCCTAGTCTAGTATATGTTTTTATTATATTATTGAATATAACACTTTATGCTTGATACATTATTAGTGTATTGAAGGTATGGCAACAAATGCAAAACACAATTTTTTATTTATGTGCGAATTTACTTTTTGGAACCTATAACTTCCTATCAAGTACTGGTTTATATAGATACTTATACATTTTTGTAATCTGTATGAAATTTTGCATAGTATGAGGAAACTACCAAGCTAAAATAATTATCACTAGTGTTATATAAATAGCAAAAGACAAAATAATTATTTTATTTATGTATCTATTTTGTCTCTTATCTCATACCAGATTTACAGAAATAAAGTTAACCTTCTAATATATGTGCTGTCAAATGCTACATTTCAAGCTGAAAACAATGATATACAACAAGTTATTTTTAAACAATAATAAGGCAGCTGGAATATTAATTTAATAAACCTTTGCGAAACAACTAATTTTGCTGCCACACTGGGGGAACAACGATACCACACTTGCAGGGTTAAGGTAATAGGCCTATTGCTGTTCAGTGTATTCCGTTTTGTTTGTTGAAACTTTGACTAAAATATATTTAAGAGATTATAAATTTTAGTTTTATAGTGTAACTTGTTGCCTAAAAACCATTAATTTGACAAAACGTGCATTTTTGGTAATATTGGAATAAAACCCTTATTTTTCCATATTTTGACATGATATTTGAGTGTTACGCTCACAATAACACATTAAGTGTGGAATAATATTCAATTGTAACTTTATAGTAATTTTGATAGTTTTTGTCTATTCTAAAAACTAAAAAAATGTATTTTTTAGAATATTTTCTTTTCTTATTTCTACACTAGACATACAATCCCAATGTACATGTACGGGTGGGTCAATACCAATGTATGTGTATAAGTAGGTGGGTGGGTCAACTCCAATGTACGTGTATGGGTTGGACGCGTGGGTCAATCCCAATGTACATTGGTATTGATGTACCACTGTATGTGTATGGGTGAGTGGGTAGATCAGTACCACTGTACGTAAATGGGTGGACGCGTGGGTCAGTACCACTGTATGTCTATGGGTGGGCGGGTGGGTCAGTACCACTGTACGTGTATGGATGGGCGGCTGGGTTAACCTAACCTAACCCACCCGCCCGCCCATACATGTACAGCAGTATTGTATGGGTATTGAGTAGTAGGTATATTGGTTGGCTGGTTGGTTATTTTATTGGTTGGTATTTTAACGTACAGTGGCATTAACCCACCCGCCCACCCAAACACGTACGGTGGCATTAACCTACCCGTCCACCCATACACTTACGGTGGCATTAACCCACCCGCCTACCCATAAATGTACGATGGCATTATCCCACCCGCTCAACCCTACACATACGGTGGTATTGAAGATGTGTATGGGTAGGGCCCGCCTACCCATACACGTGCAGTGGTGATCGTGCAGGTGGGTGTTAGTAGTGGGTTAGTACTAACATACGTATGGTAACCTAACCTAACCCACCCACCCATACACATACAATGGTATTGACCCACCCACCTGCCTATACACGTACAGTGGTATTTACCCACCCGCCCACTCATACAAGTACAGTGGTATTGACCCCCCCCCCCCCCCGCCCACCCATACACGTACAGTGGCTTTGACCCACCCGGCCGCCATACACGTACAGTGGCATTGGGTATTTTACAACAAATATTGTTTACCTTTTTTGCGTGTTACCCAGAAGTGTGTAGCGGCATAATGTTCATAAAAGTTGTTCAAACTGCTTTGCTGTAATCAAACAATTCTTGTATATTTCTATTCAGAAATTTGTCATTATCAAGTTTTGCTACATACAAAAATCTTAAAAATTATTTTATATTTTTTATTATGATTTTACACAGGGTGTCTACTGCTCACGGAAGTCATGAAAAGTAACGAATTTTTAAAGTCGGTCACGGATGTCACGAAAAGTTATGAAAATTGCTTCTTAAGTCACGCTTTCCAAAGCGTTACCGGAGGGAATTCGGGAGGCATTTGGAGTGAATTGGGAAATTTGCTCAAAACGTTCTGTGGCAAATAGTTTGGCTAAAAGTATTTTTTTTTCTCGTCATTTTCATTACGATGTTATTCTAACTATAGTCTTCTCTACGATATAAATACCGTGTTCAGGGTGTAAAGAACCAGCCAGCTCTTTGCCCACTCAAAATTATCGTACTTCTCTTTCCTCTATTCAGGAAAAGAGAATGGTGTAATGTATTAATCAGGCAACCGTTCGTCATCATTCCCACTCAAAATATGGTATGTTTGCTACAATTAGTACCATATGCGAAGTTATGCCTTATTTCTGTGTACAAACGGAGTCAAAACCAGTGATATGTGAGTTGTCAATATTACAAAATGTTTTAATGTTAAACATTTTTTATATAATTGTTAAATCTACAAATTTAAAAACATTTTAGTTTTGAATTTTTTTGATGGATGAAAGTGATTAACTGTGTGCTTTACAATATTTGAATTCACAATGGGCGTTTAATATTGAAACGTTCTAGTTGTCATATTCCAATTCTTCATTGCTGTACGGACGGAAGTAAGAAAATACTATTGGCGGCACCGGACTGGATGTTCATTGATCAATGTTTGTTTTGTTTATACCGTTTGTTGGATCGTAATTGTTCAAAGTGGTGGGCATCTAACTGACATGTTTTAATATTTAGTTGTGCTTTAAACTTTATATTTGTTAATGGAATTTCGTCAACTTTATAATTAATTCTTTTCTGAGTCTAAGTCACTAGGCTTATATTTTATATGACAGTTAGATTTTGTTAAGCATAGTGTTTGTTTTTATGCGTATAGCAATTTTGATGTATAAAGAAAAGCACGAAATTGTTCGTTTTTATTATTGTTCAAAATATGAAACAAAAATTATTAGTGTTTGTGCACAATGCCTGGAAAGTGCAAATTTCAGAACTTGTGGCTCGAAGAAGGTTTTATACAAATGTGAAGAGTATGTTAGGCCGTATATATTGTTTGTTTGTATGATTTTTAATTGTGTATTGAAATTTTAAATTTCTAATTACTACAAAACAAGTGACGATGTTGTTTGTCAGTTTTTATAATAGTACACAGGAGCATTTGGCGGTACAAAGGAATACTTACAAACTGTTTCCAAGGTAAATTAATCTATATTTATAAAAGAGGATGTTTGTGTGTATATATATATATATGTTTGAAGTTTATGCGCTGCCAAACCATCCAACCGATCGCCATGAAACTTTAGGATGTTGTCCTGTATACCCCCGAGATGGTTTCTGTAAAGTTTGATGCAGATCTGTCCACAGGGTCCCGCCCCACGGGCTCCATAAGATCCCATGTTATTCAAATGGAGAATCTGAATTGTTTACAAAAAACATATGACTGTGTGGTTTAATGTAGTTTCACATGCCATAAGCAGATTGAAGTTCTCACAACAACAGTACTGTATATGTTTTGATTTATTGTAGTTCTACATTTCACCTTGAGAGTGTAGCACACACTACTTTTACTTGATCAGGTGATCTGTATTTGGTGTTAACCTTTTTTCCTCGGTAATTAAAACAGGTGGTGAAACGTGAAAATAAAAAATAAATAATTATTTGTTTTGCAGTTTACTTTTTATGACATGCCTCCTAAAAAGGTATTTTTTTTTATATATAGTTCATAGAATACTGCTTAAGAGTCCTGGTAAGGTCGTAGATCGATCTTCCTCACGAGGCAACATACCAAGATCCAAAAATGGGACTGTAGCAGTGTCTTGGTGAGGCCGCAGGCCGAGCATACCTCACGAGCGTAGCGAGTGACGACGGGGTTGGCACGCGAAGCGTGCAGGGGTGCCCCCTAGTTATTTCTATAAAATAATAGTTCTGGAGGCTAATAATACAAAATGAATAAGGTTTATTTTAACTGTAAACTTGTTATATATTTTATCATTTGTTTTGTTTGATAGGATACCTTGTTAGGTGAAACCTTGGAAACTGAGAGTGAACCAAGGAGTGAAGTCTTGGAATATAATCATAGAAAGCGTAAGTTTACTCAAGCAAAATTACATCCATCAGATTTATTATTACGGTACCTGTCTTGGTAATTTATGTATTGAAAATCTCTCCTTTTTTCATTTGTCCTTTCCTTAACCCTAGGTTAGTGTGGTGAAAAATAGTAACATTATTAGTGTGGTGGGTCTCAGAGACCAAAAATCTAAAAACCCTATTAAAATTGTTTATATCAAAATTTAGAATAAACATACAATGTTTAATGCATTTTCATTGTTTTACATGGTTTTATAAACTTTTTTTGTGATTAAGAAACATACCCTAGGTTAGTGTGGTGAGTAATAGTAACATTATTAGTGTGGTGGGTGTCAGAGACCGAAAATCTAAAAACCCTATTAAAATTGTTTATATCAAAATGTTTATAAATACATTAGTATTTTTAGAATAAACATACAATGTTTAATGCATTTTCATTGTTTTTCATGGTTTTATAAACTTTTTTGTGATTAAGAACCTTCTTTACTCTGTAGGATTGAAACCATAACGTGTTTAGTGTGGTTGGGTGTCAGGGACCGAAACGGAAGTTGTGCACAGTTGCAGTCGTTAAAAAATAATGCCACTTCAAGGTCATGCAAAGGCTCCCCCTAGAGGAAGGTACTGGGAAGGGGAAGGGCGTATTCTTACCCGGCTGCAATATTTTCTTCTTAGAAGTACTAATTGGTCTCTCAGACCGCGCCACACTAACGTAGGGTTAAATCAGTTTTGCAATGCTCCATTTTTATTTTTAATTGCTTTAGCAATTCTTTCACTCCACCACTGTTTATCCCTTTTTCATCGAAATATCAATGATACCGCATGTTTTCTCATCTGCTTTAATCAGGAGTTCTTGAATCTCATCCATTCCTCCTGTTTTGACTTCACCTCCATGTAATCATTATTTTATGATATTTTTGTTTCCTTAAACTTCCATGTCTTGATTCTTGTCCACTATAAATTCAATTTACTGTTCAACTTAGGTTAGGCCTATTTGATTTGTTGATAATGCTAAATTAAGAATTGAACCTACTGCAGACATGTGTCATCATCACATCAATCATTGTGAAAATATAAGTAGGTAATGCTCAATTTGCAGGGTTTCTGGAGTCTGAACCTGCTTTTTGTTTTGTTTTCATATTAATAATGAAATATGTCTACAAATCAATTTTACTCACACAATGTTGGGCTTCTTTTAATAAATAGTATATAATTGATAAAATATATACCTTGTTCAATCACTTTATTTCATATACACGACATGTTTCGATCCTTAGATCATCTTCAGGTGTAAAATGTAACAAATATTGAATGTAATAATAAAATTTAAATTAATTAAAAGTTATCAAATTGAAAATACATAAAAACTGTTTTGGATAGTCTAATTGATAGAACAATTAGACTATCCAAAACAGTTTTTATGTATTTTCAATTTGATAACTTTTAATTAATTTAAATTTTATTATTACATTCAATATTTGTTACATTTTACACCTGAAGATGATCTAAGGATCGAAACATGTCGTGTATATGAAATAAAGTGATTGAACAAGGTATATATTTTATCAATTATATATTATTTTCAATCCAGGGTCAATATGATTATCATAATAAATAGTGTTAGCCTATTTTAATCTGTTGTATTTTATCTATATTTGGTTTATAAAAGGTTAATAATGGTATCCTTAATTTAGTAGAATATGACTAAAAATAATGCGATAACTTGAATCGTATTTACCATTATTCGGGTAATGAATTTTCATGTTGTAAGTCATGAATTTTCATTTCTATTTGGCAGTAGACACCCTGTTACAATGTACTAAATTTTGCAAGTGCGGTTTACACAAATTGCACACATTAACTTATGGTGCTATAAGTTTTATACTTTTTGGAATATTTTCATATATTTTGCATTTTTTTGTAGCTAATAGATTGTATCAACACGTTTTCTGCATTGTTATAATTTCTCGGCCATTCATCCTGTGCGTCACGCTAATCTCGGGGTCTCATTGCATACCATCAATTCAGTGCGGGACGAGATCCCGAGATCTCGTTGCGGAACAGAAGTTCTGTGCACAATATCTGTCATCAATTGAAGATATAGCACTCGGTTATTGTTTTAGAACTATCAAGTGTCTGACGTTATAAGTGCTATGTAGGTTGTGGATGTAGCGTGTAAGCCTGAGGCCTCTGGAACTTGTGTCGCATATAAGGGAGTACAATAATAAATTATACTCCATCTGAGAAATTAAGGTGTATGTTGTAATAAACAAACAACTCAGCAACCATGTGGAACAACTCCCGCTTTTTAAAACGACAGCTGACAATCTGTTTGCTAATATTGACGTTTCGTCTACCATGTGATCTACATGTTCTATGGGTCTCGTACGCATATAACTAATTTGTCTTTACTCTGGTGCTATAGATATTGTGTAAGATTTAGGTCACTATTAAATTCACAAAGAAAAATGTTCCATAGAGTTCAACTCCTGCAACAATGCGTTAATTACAACAAAAAATATCACAAACACAAATAAGGAATTGTGGTGATGCGAATTTCATCACTTTGTGAATGTAAGCCTACGATACGAGACTCTGGGATCTTGTGACGCAGTGAACGTGTTAATAAAGTACATGTAGTAAAAAAATTTTAAAAAATTATTCATACCCTTTATTTTTGGATTGTTATGTAATTTTTCAAATAAATTTTTCGTTTCCGCGTTAACGTTTTATTTTTCTCCATAACAAAAAAAAATATGAATGTATGTTTTAGGGTACAATATGACTATTTTTCCTAAACAACTTTTTCTTGTCTATTTAATGATTATTTTTTCATTTTTACATGTACTACTGGTTAAACAAACACTGGTTTACATATATGAGTATATAGAAACTGTACAATACACTACAGTCGTAGAAAATGTTTGTAACCACACACCCACACACGTACAATGGTACTAACCCACCTGCCCACCCACACAAGTACAATGGTACTAACCCACCCGCCCACCCAAACACGTACAATGGTACTGACCCACCCACCCACACTACGTACAATGGCACTAACCCACCCGCCCACCCAAACATGTACAATGGTACTGACCCATCCGCCCACCCATACACGTACAATGGTATTGACCCGCCTGCGAAACCCATACACGTACAATGGTATTGACCGCACACTGTACCACGTACAGTGGTAATGACCCAATGACCCTCCCACCCGCCCATACACATACAGTAGTAATGATCATGCTTTAACTTTGCAAATTTTTTCATTTTCGAGTTTTATGTGAACAATAAATATAAAAATAAAAAAAAACAAAAACCTACTAATTTATCTAAAATGTAACAACATATATTTTTAAACTGCACTAAGCAATAAACAATTTGGCTATCTTGGAATTATTTACAAAAATTTTTTAGCGTATGGAGGGTATAAGTGTTGATTTACGTTCAATATTTTCAAGTTTTTTTCTTGAAAATAATTATTTACTAATTCGTTATGGGAGTTTTGATGTTAGTATGTGAATGTACAGTTCTTGAGAAGAAAAACAAACGGTAAAGTTTACATTCGGAGCATAGTATTTTTTATGATTTTTTACAAAAAAAGCTTGTAAAGCGCCGAAAAAGGACCTAGCAGTTGTAGTTTATAATGGTTCACTTATTGATCATCTAGGTTAAGTAACTTAATAAGAAGTGCGTAAATTAAGTTAATTCTTGTAAGAAGTGGTCTTTTTTTGCTTTTGGTTTTTTTCTTTGTCTTAGATATATATCTCCAAAACTCAGTTTCTACTTAACTTTTCATTACAATTACTTAGTTACAATTATTTAGTTTTTATTGCAATTTATGTACTTTCATATTCAACAATTTTAATTCAATTAATTACTAAGACAAATTGACTTTTTCTATATTCATTAAAAGAAATTAACCAATGAAAGTTTCTCATAAGCTGTAGATAATATACATTTAATTAACCACTCCAAAGCCAAATATTTTGTAACATAATGTTAAAATGCAAAATAAAAATGAAATAAATGGTGGATGACAATAATCATCTACAAAACTAACGGTGTAACAGATAAGCATGCGACCACCGCAGTGTTAATTGGTACATTTTGTAATAAAAGTGTAAATGTATAGTTTGTTCACAGTCTTATTCTGGTTAAAATAATATAGGTATTATAACAATTAGATTATAATCTAATCTTTAATGTTCTTTTGTATATGACTTGAAATGAAAAAGTGTGCCGTATTACTACTCTGTCCAAATGTGCAAGTCTGTTAAGATTTGTAATCCATCATTATAAATCAACATAATATGACTAAATAAATATTAATGTAAGAATGGTAGCTATAGCAAAAGAAAATACGAAATTTGAAGTATCACTTTATTTAAATAGATTTTTAAACAAAACAAACAAACCTAAGTATTGTAGACATTGTGCAACGCCACATTGGCTAAGTAAGTATATAAAAAATAATTATTGTTCACAAACTAGATAAACAAAACACAAACAAACATTATAACAATACATTACATTTGGGTAAAATATGACCTCAGCTGCACTGACTACTGACATAATCTAACGTTTTCTGCAATCAGCTGCACGAGTATATAATAAAAAGTGTGAAACTGACAACGGCGGTTATTATCGATTCGTCTGGTATGAATTTGGAGGCTGATTGAAGAAAAGTAGTGATGTAGTATAACAAATACGGCATGTCTTTCACAGTGACTCTCGGCACTATAAGGGTGCGGAGCTGCCGTCGAGTTAACAAAAGCTGGTAAAGGGTTGGCAATAAATATAGGAACATTTTAGAATTTATGTTTGTACATAGTTATAGACCTAGCTTATAGAAGTTTTTTTAATGCTCATAAGCATTACTGAGATGGTTACAAAATAAATTGTAGCCTGCTCATTATTTTCTGGAGCACTGAAATAAATATTCCAATATCTATATAAACATTTGAATTGTATGCTAATAAATTACCAACATAATAGATACAAAGCATATTTTGGAAAATTATGCATTTAATTTCCAGCCGCATTTGAAAAAGCAATAATTTCTTGTTGAAAAAGTGGTGAATAGTAAGTTATATCTCTTTAGAAGGTTATTTTTCATCAGTTTAGTATCTAAGTTATGATCTTTCTAGACGCCTTGCAATCTTGACTTGGATCACCATTTAGAATAAGTTCTATATTTTATGAGGAAACACTTTATTTCGCAGAAATAATATGTTAAAAAAAAGTTAAAAGTCATGAATGGTTAAAAATGTTAAGCTATTTTTCGATTTATGCCTGTTATATTTCCTTGATTTTTTCCATCATTTTTGTAAAATTTGATATAGACTAGTTTTTTGCATTGAACACAAATTTAAAATTATTTTGATCTTCAACAATTGCTTCTCAAGATATCGCGGTAAAACTACTGTCGTGGCAAATCACTTATGGTGGCCAAATGCACAATGTTAATAGGAGCTTTGACCAGCCACCAAACACAAATTTTCATATTTTCTTGTTGGAGAGACAGTCGGCAGGCTGTCTCTGAGGCCATGCACCTGAATTTATCACAAATTATGAATCATTTTTGAGAATAGAGACGATTAGTAGGTTAGGTTGTTTCCTGGTTTTTTTTGTATGTATATGGGTGGGCGGGTGGGTCACTACTATTGTACGTGTATGTGTGGGCTAGTGGGTCAATACCATTGTACATGTAAGGGTGGGTCAATACCACTGGAAGTGAAAAAGCTTTTATTTTTGTTAAATATTTAAAATGATCTTGTGGTACGCTCCACTATCACTCTCAGTTGTTTGGTTTTCTCATCTTATTCTTTTATACATACAGATAAGTAAAAATACAGATAAGTAAAATTAAAAATGTATTTTTGGGTCAACAAATTAATTTTACTAAAAAACCAACTTCATAACTTTATTTGTGTTCAGCATTAAAAAACAAGTAAAATAAAACAAAATATTGTTGAAAATTCTGATTATTAACCCTCCGTTTGATAACTATTGCGATATATTGGGTTAATTATAGGGGTAAAAACTGTGTGATACATTTGGTTTTGCGTAATTTACGTAAAAACAGCGCTCACTAATTGACGTATAGTATTAAGGAGGGAATAATAGGGTTTCCATGGATATATTGGATTTCAAATTTTTTACAACTTTGAGAATATTGGGATTATAGTTTGACAGCTGATTGGTGACAGCGCTCTGGCAGTAGTACTATGCAGTTGCTTTGCTATAGCGTACATATGTATATAAAGTGCTATAAATAAACATTTCTATACTATTACCATTTTTTAAATATATACTATTTGTGGACTAGTGATTGTTAAATGAATAATTTTTTTCTTTCATATTTTCTTTGAAATATATATAAAACTGATGAAGTGTTAAACAAGAACAAACTTGCATTTGGTACAAGTATACAGTTGGCAACTCCTGAGTTATATATATATATATATATATATATATATATATATATATATATATATATATATATATATATATATATTGTTGTAGTAAATAGTGCACATATGATATTATTTATATTCTAAACAAAATTTGGAAAATGTTGCATTTTTGATTGAACAATTTTTTATAAACATTTGTGGCATCAAACAGAATATATACAACATTTTTTTCAAGCCATCTAACGATTCTAGAATAGCTATATTGACAGGACATGTTTAATTTTGACTAGTTTGGACTGTATAATAAGTAGATGAGTACGGTACCTTTACCAATACCTCGGCTGAGCTGTGAAGTTGAGACGGAGATGCTGAGGGCATTCAACATGATGTTCTGCGTTGACTAAGAGATGATGATTTTCGACCGTAGCACGGTATACATACACAATAAGAAGAATACAGTAAATTTTGAACAAAAAAGGATACAAAGATCACCATGGACATCTTGAGAGTTAGTCGGAGCCCGACCGAGAGTCAGTTCTAGCACTTGAAAAATTCATGTTTCAACGAGGAAGAAACTTGAGACAGACTGAGAGCGAGATATCATAGCCAAAACACCCCACCTGGCATGACATTGCCTAACTACCAATTATAATACTTGTTATTGCTACTAGGTAGCGTAGTAGGCCTATATACATTGTTACAGACTAAACGAAATAAATATTTCTTTTTATATAACACCATCGAATTTTCAGGAAATATGATACGTCGAATATTATTTTAGTACTCGATAAAGCATTTTTTTACTATAAAAACAATATATAATATTCATATAACAACACTTCTTAGGATGAGTAAAAACTGTTTTAAATAAACTATGTAAATTGCCCAAAAACCGCTTATCATTTATAAGTGAGTCATCAAATGGAAAAAACTTTGGAGTTAAAATAATTGTTTGTTTACTGTCACATAAAAAACTATTTAGCCTATTTGGTTTTTTAACCCTGTGACCGCCGAGGAATTATGTTGTGTCCCAGATCCGCCAGGCCCTTTCGCGCTAGCGCTTCCGCCTGGCACAGTCGACTTGGCGGTGTGTTACCCAAAACCGCCAAGCCATTTTTAGTCAATTTTGTATAAGTAAAGATATATATCTTTATTTGAAGTTTCGTTCATTTTAAAGATAGAATAATGTTTTTGGTGTTATTATTTTTGTAAAGACATATTCTCTACACACACATATATATATATATATTAAGATGGTTCTATCACAGATAACTAACTCTACGCAGATAGCTCACAGTATACAGGAAAAACGTACGCGCTGTTAAAGGAGTTCGTAGGCAACAAGCACTATACGACCGTGATTCTAGGACGTGACGATGCTGCATTGAACAAGTATTAAATCTCAATTATTATCATCAGCAGATATTTATTATTGTAATATTCGTTTTTAATATGGTTAGTTGATTGAGTCCAATCTGGCAACGCTGCCCAGTGGACAGCCGCTGGATGTGCTGTAAAGCGGACATTTGACATACTACGATAAATCTTTTAACACTCTTTACTATGGGAATGAGCTATCTGGATAGAGTTAGTTATCTGTGTTTTTATGTTTTTAATTTAATATAGTCGAAAATTAAAAAAAATAACTAACAAAATTAAGTTAACATTAAATTTTATAATTTTTTATTTTTAAATTTCAATAACATTAATCATAAACATAAAATGTTTATTTTTAAATGTAAAGCAACTAATAAAAAAGGTTTCTTGTGAATTTGAGCCACAAATACTCATAATTAACATATATTTTTGTAATTTTTAGGATGTTGTATATTATGCAAAAATCTATCTAATGCTTACTTATGTAGCCTACTTTCATTATTTTTCAACATATGATATTAAAAATATCACACATGATTGCGTTATTTCTCAGAAAATATATGTAAATTGTTATACTAATAATTCAGATTCCCAGGAGTGCGTGGAAAAGATAATTTTCACCACAAAAATATAAAATATTAACTGGAACACTAAGTTTTAAAGTTTAATAAAAGGTTTATTCAGCAACACATTTTTATTTACACTATATACAAAAAATTGACTGTGTGTATTTGTTTTGCACAAAACAGCTGATCATCCACAGACATCAATGTCATTAATTTTTGTTATCATATTTTAATATACTAAATTAAATAAACATTGTTGAGGATTTGGATGAGGGGCCATACTTTGAGATACGTATGGCCCCTCTACGAGATACGTAATTTATTTATATATTCCTATAAATAACGAAAATGTGGCAAAATTACTAAAAGCTGATTTGATTGGCTCACGGCAGTTTTGGTTCGACAGTGCATGGTGCTGATATTGGCCCTCGGCAGTTCTGGCTTAGTGGTGAGTTGATGTACTTACCGAAAGCCTCTGGCGGTTTCGGGTACTTACTAGAAAGCTGATCTCATCGGCCCTTGTCAGTCGGAGGGTTAATAAGTGAGTTTCCTGCAGCAAATATTGATCTCATATTTCTAGAAAGTTCATAATGGTATCTATATTAGCTAACAAGTTTTTTATTCGGAACAGAAGTATATAATTGGTTTTTTAATAAAATTATATTTTGTCCTGAAGCACTTTTTCACTTACCTAGAACCAAACATAACCTAACTTATTCTAATTGTTATGTTTATAATAAAAAGAAATATTTAATTCGTTTAGTCTGTAACAATGTAAATGGCCCTACAACGCTACTTAGTAGCGATAACAAGTATTATAATTTGTAGTTAAGCAATGTCACGCCAGGTGGGTTGTTTTGGCTATGATATCTCGCTCTCAGCCTGTCTCTTAAGCTTCTTCCTCGTAGAAACATGAACTCTGCAAGTGCTCGAACTGACTCGTTTGGACTCCAACTAACTCTGAAGATGTCCATGGTGATCTTTTTATCCCCTTTTGTTACAAATTTATTGTGTTCTTATTGTTTATGTATATTGTGGTACGGTCAAATATCATCATCTCCTAGCCAACGCAGAACATCATGTTAAGGGTCCTCAGCATCTCCGTCTCCACTTCACAGCTCAGCCATGGTATTGGTAAAGGTACCGTACACCTCTTAACTTATTATACAGTCCAAACTATTCAAAATTAAAAATGTCTAGTCAAAATAGCTATTCTAGAAACAAACATTTGGTTCTCCAGGCCCTATAGAAGTTGCCAATGAAGTTGCGTCTGGGTCGAACTGGTCTCCTCTCCTGGCCAGCCCCATTCCTAACCCTGACGAGGATACTGTGGCCTTACCTTCATTTAAGTCTTCTTTTGCAAGTGTCGCACCCTTCTCCCCTGCCACAGCTCCAGTCTCCACTCTTGTTCCTGTGTCTAGTCCTACCTCCTCTCACGTGCCTACTCTCACTACCATGTCATCTCTAACTCCTGCACCTACGGATGAGAAGATTCCCTGAACGTCTGCCTCAGCGTTAAGTACATCCTCAAGTGCAGACAAGCTCAACTCCCTCACAGATCAACTATCAACAATGAGGGATGGCTTCATTGAAAGGCATGGAATGGAGCCAGTTGTAAACTTGAAGTACTCTTGACATGAGTTCCACTGCCTCCCGCATATCCCTGTCTGTGGCAGATGAGGTTAACAGAGGAACTGTCCCACCGTTACAAGAAGAATCAGCAGGCCCAAGTTCGGAGGAATCAGATGTACCACCTGTGGCACCTGCAGCAGTTACAGAAGCCATGTCAGAAGGGCAAGATTTTGCCATGGATTGGAATGAGAAAGCCGAGGTGGTCACAAGAAGGAGTATTGAGAAAAGAACTTCACATGCAATTGAAAGAGAAATTTATTTATTTATTTATTTATTTATTACATGCTACATAACAGCTCATGCCAATTACAATGCAGCATTACAATATAAATCAAGTTACAGCATGCTACTCAATAAATCTTAACGATGAACAACAACAGCAGCGAAATGTATATAAAGTCCATTTTCAATGAGATCAGATCAGATTTGGCTTATAGGTTATTTAAAAAGCAACAAACACATGCAAAAATAGTTAACATATAGAACACATAATTTTTATATATTATCTAAATAAATTACTATTCTAAATAAATTACTCAAACCATAATTGCTAAGCCAGGTTTGTAAATCATAATATACATATATATACATACACACACACATATATATATACATATATACATATACATACATACATACATACACACATATACATATTTAAAATCTGTAGATGTGACATACATAGTTCATAAAGAAGGTAAGTTAGTCAACTGTCCACATCAACAAGCAGTATTTTTTTAAAGCTTTTCAATGTATTATGAAAAATATCTACGTTCGATGAGTAAATATTGTACGTTCTTAACATGGTGTTAATCGGTGAGTAATACCCGAGGTTTGTGTTGGCAAAATGAGGGCTGAACAAGAGGCAGCTACGAGAGTTACGTCGGGGCACTGCAAAATTAATCTCTGATAACAGTTGTGGGTTATCAATAACCCCGTTAACCAATTTATGCAGGTACAACAAGTTTTGTATTTTTCGCCTTTTAGTGAGACTTGGTAACTCAAAAAGGTTTAACAATTCTGAATAGGATATTACGTAATTGTAATTACCAAACTCTTTATAATATAGAAAACGTAAAAACTTCCTCTGTATACTTTCAATTGTATCTATAAGATACACAAAATGCGGAGACCAAACTACTGCGCCATATTCAAGCTTGGATCTTACTAGTGAATAATAAAGCATTTTGAGCGATTTGGTGTTTCTTAAAAAATTACCCGACCTGCGTATGAGCCCCAGTAGCCCAAATGCTGATTTGCACACTGCTAATACATGCTCAGAAAAAGTCAATTTAGTATCAAATAAAATTCCAAGATCTTTAAAAACTGATGTCCTCTGTAACACTATACCATTCATCGTATAATCATATAAGATCGTGTTCTCCTCCGATTTGCGCGTATATGACATAACGGCACATTTATTTATATTGAATTTAACCCTTTCCACGCGTATTACGGGATTTCTCGCAACGTTATATTTACGTAAAACGCGTATTACGGTATTTCTCGCATTTGAATATTTTGAGATAAATATTTAAATTTAAGTGATAAAACTATACTAACGTGTACGTAAATAGTTATTGAGGTAATTTTGAAGACAACAGAAAGGATGACAACGTTTTTTGTCATCGTGACCTTCACGCACCGTCGCCATGGCAACCGAGCGGCCATTGTGTGCTGCTGCGCCGCGCGTATTACGGGATTTCTCGGACCACCCAGATGAGTGTTTTGAGTTATTTCACACAAAAAAAAAAACATTCTAGGGATACTTGTAAGTGCTTGTATATCATCTATATTAGTAAACTTGTAAATAATTATTATGATTACATATATATTTTAGCTTAATCTAATTTAATTTTTTTATAGATTTATGAGTAAATAAACAGAATAATTGTTCAACAATGGGAATTTTACAAATTGCTGTATATTAAATATTGATTTAAAAATACCAGTTTGGATTGTGTTTTCTTAACAGTTGTTGGCCTTATAACAAAATTCTAAATAGAACTTTAAACATTTTTAAAATATTTTTTTTAATTTATGACACGTTTAAAAGAAATAGCAAATTTCCTATGTAGCGTGCAAAGGGTTAAGATTAATTTCGCTCCACGCCACAAGTGCATCAAGGTCTTCTTGCAATCTCAAGCAATCTTCAATACAGGTAATGCGTTTGAAAAGTTTTATGTCATCTGCATATAACAGTATATAACAATATTTTATACATTGTATAATTTTATTAATGAATAGTGTGAATAACAAGGGCCCCAGGTTTGAGCCTTGAGGGACGCCCGAATAAGCAAAATACTCGGTAGAGGAGAAACCCTCGTAGCTGACAAATTGTTTTCTTTGAAATAAATATGAACAAAACAACTTTACGTATTCATCCGACAATCCAAAATAATGTAATATTTTTAACAATGCTATAATTTTTGTCTTGTCAAATGCCTTGGCAAAGTCCGTGTAAACAACGTCCACTTGTACATTGCTATCAAGAGCCGCAGAGCAATATTGCAAAAAACTTAATAAGTTTGAATTAATTGACCGACCAGGAAAAAACCCATGCTGTTGTGGACTGATATATGGTTTTACATGAGAAAACAATCTTTTATGTAAAATAGTTTCAAACACCTTCGCAGGTGGCGATAGAAGTGCAATAGGTCTATAGTTTTTTACATCTTGCTTATCACCTTTTTTTGGAATAGGAATAACTTTGGCAAGTTTCCATTGTTCTGGAAAACAACAGATTTTTATTGACATGTTAAATAAATAATGTAAAGGTGTAATAAATAACTCGGAGCATGCCTTAAATATATATGGTGGAATTCCGTCAGGACCCAGCGAACGTTTGGGTCGTAATTTTTGAAATGCATTTATTATTTCAGTTACGGTAATATCATGCAAACTTAAAGTTGTAACATTGTCCATGACGGGAGACCGGACGGCCTCCTGGCACAGCTGGTCGTGATTAAGATTGTTATCGCGATCGTAAACAGAACCAAAATACTCAGCCATAGCCTCTGCTATCTCAGCGCCCCCTTCCACTTCCTTATCATCAAGGTGCATTGTTGCTGGTATCTTATCAGTACCTCTTAACTTTTTAATAGCGCCCCAGAATATTTTTGGATTGTTGCGAATACTAATTTCTACACCCTGAACGTAAGCATCAAAATCAACTTTTATTTTACGTTTTACCTCAGCTCTTACTTCTTTATATCTGGTTAACACACAAGGCATTTGACATTTCTTAATACGTCGCCTAATTTTTTCCTTATATTTAATCATTTTTCGCAATTCCAAAGTAAACCAGGGAGGATATTTACACTTAAATGCTTGTTTGTGTGGAACATGACAATTCATAGCATTGTATAATTTATCATAACAAAATTCTATAGCCTTATTCAGATCATCTATTAAAAATGAAGCTATTAATCTATTAATAGAAGCTATCTATTAAAAAAAAGGTGAAATGGATGAAGCAAAAAATAACACCCGTCCAAATACAATGATGAATGATAGGGTGAAAATCATGAGGCCTTCCGTGAGGCAAAAATACATGTGGCATAGAAACGCAAGGACTATGATCAAGGAGGTGACCTTTTGGGGGGATGATTACGTTCTTAGTGGGTCCGACTGTGGCCATATGTTTGTCTAGGATCTAGTGACGGCACAACTGGTGATGTTGTTGGAGACACACCACCACGTAGAGAACTGCTTACAGCCTCATCCGTCTTGCCTCTCCTAGCCACCTCCGGTATCGACTACGATGTCAAGCTTTGGGCACCTGTGCTTCCAGAGCCTAGTTTCAATGTGAAAATGACTGAAGAGCTAGTAAAATGTAACGAAGTTATGTTACAAGAAACTAGAGATAGAATCACAGTTCCTGCTTCATTCATGATCAGGAATGATTTGGCCTGTCTTAACCAAATCAGAAGAGGTGCAAGATCAAGGGTTCATCGATAAGATAATAGCTCTGGTGACAAATCTCAAGATTAATGATACTAATAAAATTAACTGCAATAATTAATTTATAAAAATTCAAATTTCTCTTAACAGCTTAATTTGACCATTTTTATGTATTTTTAGTTTTACAGTTAATTTTCCCTCAACTCTTCTGCAGATTTTGGAGGCCGAACGAGAGTCAGTTTGAGCACTTGCAGAGTTCATGTTTCTATAAGGAAAAAACTTGAGAGACAGACTGAGAGCGAGATATCAAAGCCAAAACACCCCACTTGGCGTGACATTGCTTAACTACAAATTATAATACTTGTTATCGCTACTAGGTAGTGTAGGCCTATTTACATTGTTACAGACTAAACGAATGAAATATTTCTTTTTATTATAAACATAACACTAATTGTCTCTTTATTAATTAGACATTCCTTATTTGCGTTTATTTTAGATGCCTGGCTTCATGGACAGCCTACTGGCTGTCACTCTGGCTAAAATATAGGAAAATTATGCTTTTATTTATTTAAGAGACAAAGCCATTTACAAATGTTATAGGTATAAATTAATATATATGTTGGCAAGATATATGTAAGTAAAATAGAACAATAATCCGTGTTGGTAAGCAGCAAACCTTAAACAACTGTAAACAGACAAGCTCAACTTATCAAAGGATAAGTTATAAAGAGGACAAAGCTCTCTTTATAAGGATTCCGTATACAGAGTGATTTTTTTAAATTGTACCACAATTGGGGTCTCTTAACCCTTTTAGTGCCACACGACACGCTCCGTGTCGATGCATATCTGTGCTAAAAATGCCGTCGACACGGAGCGTGTCGATCCGTATTTAATTTATTATAGTACTACCTTACTCTATTAACTGGCTAGTAACGATACAGACAGCTTCTAAAGGCGTCGAAGTACTTGTTTCGATCGATGTTTCGATGTACTCTTCGATATATCGATGTTTCATTAGTTTACAAAGTTGCGCTAGTTGTTTGTTTACATTGTGCCGAGCGGTGTTTGCGTGTGTTTTCAAATCAAAGTTTTAATAATTTTTATTATAAAATGGATAGAAATAAAGTAAACTGTGATGATTAGTGTAAAAAAAAATTGTAAATTCAATGCTTCAGTAAGGAGACCTGATTTTTCACTCTGAATATCTGAATTGAACAATCAATAAGGTATGTAATGATTTATTTTCTATATTATTCTTTATGTTCTATTGTTACTATGGTTACAACATATTTTAGGTATAGAATAAGCTCCTAATATAGTAATTTACTTCTTATAACTTTGTTTTTTTAAAAGAATACAGAGAATAAATTTTTTCCTTAACTTATATGTTTTCGCCGTAAATTATCGTATTGTAAAATATTTTTATTTTGCAAAATATTGGGAATTGTTTGCATGAAAGTAATATTTGTTATACTGGTTTTGTTCAGTTTTAGATGCACTATAAGACAGTATTACTGGAAAAAATAAAAAAAAAAATACTGAAATATACTTTTATGGACTCAAAGTCAAATTTTTTTTATTGTTATCTTTTTTACATAGTTTTTTTAGTTTATAAATACTTGGAAGACAATATTTTAAAATAATTTACAATCAAAAGGTGCAATAATAATCATAAAACAAAATGAAACCTATTTCAAAGGTTTATGACCAAAAATAAATTTAATATGACTTTTTTGTAAACCCTTACATTTTTGCTCAGAATTGCTTGGCACTTTTCACCATAGAGGCCGTTCAAGGTCACGGCACTAAAAGGGTTAAACCTGCAGAAACACAACAAACTCTAAATGAGGGACTTTACCTCATATTTTATGCTTATTACAATTACGTAGGTCAAATTTTAAAATTCGGTCACAATTTTTCAATACAGCGGTCAACTTGGAAATTTCTTATGGGAACCCCTATTTTTTGTTATGGATTTAGGTTTGACTGGCGATTCTAAGACTTTATTTTTGGCATTATTTTGGTATACTTTTGCCTTGGTATTATTTTGGTATACTTTTGCCGCTAGGAGCGCTGTTAAACCAAGAATATTTCTGTAACTTTCAGCGCTCCTAGAGGCGAAACGGTTAGTATATAAAAAAAATACCAAGAATAAAAAAATCTTAAAATCATTAATAAAACCTAAAACCATGATAAAAGTAGAGGTTCCCATAGAAAATTTCAAAGTTGACCGCCAAATTGGAAAATGACGACCAAATTAAAAAAAGACGTAGTTGTAATGAGCGTACGTAAAAACATGAGGTAAAGTTCCCATTTAAAGTTTGTAGAATCTGCGGGTTTAAAAGATCCCAATGGTGGCACACTTGAAAAAAATTACCCTGTATAATGATAATTCCCCAATAACGATAAATATAGTAAAACGTTGCTTGGTTTCTTCATTAGGACAATGTATTTATACTTTCTTTATACCGATAACGTTCTCTCTTTATAACGATGACATTTCAGCGTTCAATAATCGACAGCCAATGTGTTATTTTGTTAAAAGTCTACGCTACCTGAGTCACGAGAGGCTGGGTCGTTGTCCAGCAATTGTTTTGGTTTGTTTGCGCCTAAGAAATGCAGCCACCCCTCGTTTTGTTTGCACCTAAGAAATGCAGCCACCCCTCCTACTTATTGTTCCCCTCGGATTGAGCGTCGCCCTTTTATTGTTTGTGCCTAACATCCAATGTTGAGGACTTATCACTTCCAGTCTTAGTTGTTCTCAGTATGTGAACGGACAAAATGTTTTGAAAAAGCGTGAAGTGCTCTCGGTTGAAGAAAAGTTATCGTTGGTTCAGGCAATAGAGAAAGGTGAAAAACAATCAGGTGTCATTCGCCGTACGGAGCTGTTTCAGTCAACAGTGGCTACGATATGGAAGGACAGAAAAAAAAGTTTTGAAGCGAATATGGAAGGAGGTAGCAGGAAGAAGCTACAGAAACCTTAGCATGAAGATTTGGATCGCGCTATGCGTCAGTGGTTCCAGCAGCAGCGTATGAACCATATTCCACTTTCTGGGTCTGTGGTCAGAGCAAAAGCTGAATTTTTTGCAACTGAGCATGGAATTGAAAAATTCAAAGCATCTGAGAGTTGGCTGTGCAAGTGGAAGCTGCAGCACAAGATATACTATGGGCAGATCATTGGAGAGGCTCGCAATGTTAACAAAAACTTAACAGATGGTTGGCTAGAAAACGTGTGGCCTGAACAGAATGAGTCAGACGAAATTTTTAATGCAGATAAGACTGGGTAGTTTTTAAAATGACGTCAAACAGAATTTTAAAATTTGAATCTAATAAGTGTGTTGGAGGAAAGCTCTCTAAGGAACGCATTACGGTTTTAGTGGCTGCTAACATGACGGGTACAGTGAAAAGAAAATTTTTAGTTACAGGAAAGTCGAAAAACCGGTGTTGCATTAAAAACATTAAAAATCTACTTTTAACCTACAAAGCAAACAAGAGTGTGTGGATGACTAAGGACATTTTTGAAGAAGCGATTAGAAAATGGGATGTTAAGCTTAGAGAGAAAAAATTTTAGTTTTTTTAGACAACTGTCCTGCTAATCCTGTACTGTACGATCTCCAAAACTTTTAACTTTGTTTCATGCCAGCAAACAATATAAGACTTTGTATTTTTGGTGATAGTTAGTATAGTCAATTAAAAAGTACCGCTGCCATGAGGGCAATTGTATTTATAGAATTATTTTGTTTATTGTTCAGTTTGTTGTAATTAAGTTGGGCACCCAAGGACAAGCATTCATAGTTTGTTGGGACCCTATGTTGTATTATTTTAAATAAAGTACTTGAATTTGAAAAAAAAAACACGAGTGTTCTTAAGCTCACATATATTCTTCATATTCGCTTGTATCTTAATTAATCAGAGTTAACTGTCAGATTAAAAAAATTGACTGGCATTGAAGGCCGTCTCGGATCTGAGACGCTAGCACCTGGTGCCCTGCCTCTCTGTCTCGGATGTGAGACGCAAGCACTGAACGTATCAAGTCGGTTAAGAACTTCAGCATTCACACTTTAATACTTAAACTTAATTGCTCTTTTTTACATACATTTTATATCCATTGTAAAGGGTGTCCCGTAAGTAGTGAAATATAAAATTTCACGAGGTTATACGATAGGTTAAAACAAAAACAATTTTCATCATATAATGTATAGTCCCATCTTGCTTAGTTTTGTGTCTGTAGGTGTTTTGTATCTTCAAAATGGTTTGAGATATCAAGTTGAATCTTTGTACATTTAATCACCTTATTAGTGTATATCTAAAATAAAAGTTTTAAAATGATATCATTTACATAAACAAAATGGCGGCCATTTAACAAATTCAAAGCCTAATAACTTTAAAACAAGTGATGTTATAGAAAAATGACAAGATACATAAAAAATAGCCCTTTTTAATACCAGGTTTATTTTTCTACGATAAATTTTTACAGAAATAAGTAAGATTTCTCAAGTAAATGTCTATTGCTTAAAGGTACAGCATTACAAAATTATTAAGTGCATAAGGCAGTATGCATCAGCTGAATTTATGTAACAGCTGATAATAAATTAAGAGATAGTTAATTGTGAAAGTAAGAGAAATGAATTTTTACCCTGAGGGAGTAATTAATATAAAAAATAATCATGTATGGGCCCAAGAAAAGATCCCCGGATCTCACACCGATAGATTTTCATGTTTGGGGACATATGAAACAATTGGTGTATTCCACTCCTGTTCCGGACGCCATGGATTTGGTTGCTCGTATTGTTGAAGCTGCTGCAGCAATTCAGGAGCAAAATCCTTTTGAAAAAACCCGGCAGTCAGTTACAGCGATTTACACTGTGCAATCAGCAGATAGGAAGCCACATTGAGCATTTATGTTGAACTCATAATTAGGTATTGTTACTTGTTGTTTCTTTTATTTCACATGTGTTTTACAGTTCAGGAAAGTATTAATTGTTGCTTGTTGTGACATGAATTCTTCATCATTATTGGAAAATACATTTTAATTTTGAATAAAACACAGAAGGCTTAATTATTTCTGTAACAACTTACTGTAGAAAAATATACCTGGTACCAAAATGCTTGTATTAAAAGGCTATTTTTATGTGTCTTGTCATTTTTCTTTAACCTCATTTGTTTTAAAGTTATTAGTCTTTCAAAATTTTAAATAGCCGCCATTTTGTTTATGTAAATGATATAATTTTGAAACTTATTTTAGATGTAGGCCTACACTAATAAGGTAATTAAATGTACAAAGTTTCAACTTGATATCTCAAACAATTTTGAAGATATAAATTATTTTCTAAAAAAACACATACGACAGAAAACTAAGCCAGATGGGACTACATTATATGATGAAATTTTTTTTTTTTGACCTATAGTACGTGAAATTTTGGTCAAAACTTATGGGACAAATTTCTATACCATGAATTTATTTAAGAAAGCTTGTTTTTAGTAAAAAATTTTAAGATGAATAAAGATTTTTAGTTTTTAAGAGTTAATTTAAGCCACCTAGTGACAAAGCTTGAAATTCTAGTTTTGAACAAACATGCAATGTGTCACTTATTATAGTACTAAATCGCCTAAATATGTATACCATCGCAAACTAGAGGTTTTTTCAGACTGTACATATAAGTATAACTTTTCTTACTTCTTAGATTACGTCACTAGCAATTATGAGAGTCATTTTCAAATTAGGTATAAAAAGGAAAGTTTTTTAATATTTATACTTCAAATTACATGAATTGTTTGTTAAATGCTGTACAATTACAGTGCTATACTAAACATCTGAATTATCTAGTTTTTACAGTTTTATTTATTTATTTATTTTTTTCAATAATTATACTTAACCTCTGAAATTGTATCAGGTCACTAATGTGTTTTAACCCTTAGAGCTCTCCTGTCCTGCTATGCAGGACATGGCGATTCCCCCTCCAGCTCTGATTAGAAGCATCGTATGCCTGTCCATGAGATCTGCTGGCCTGCATTGCAGCCCATGGCGGAGTGCCCTGTAGCTCTCTCTTTATTTACGTGCAGACGACCATTGTACTCTGAATTCTTTTGATTGTCATGTTGTAAACAAGTTTAAATGTTTGTTTAAAAGGACAGATTTGGAACAGTTACACAATAGCTACAAACTTCGTTTTTGTTATGTTTGCTAGGCAATTTTATCTATTTTACTACTATTTGATGATTACATTGTCTTTCATGGCTAATTAATATTTAACTACCAATATAAAACATGTTGTTTAATAAACAAAAAAACTATTTTTTTCAATTAAATACACTTTTTCTACTAAACATTAATATACATTAATTAAATGTATCGTAAACAGGATAAACAGTTACAAAAACGATCAATTTTACTTGTAATATGTATATTTATAGATCAATTAAACTTTACTGAACACGTTTCAATATAGGAATAAATGAGAAATCGAATACTATTGTTTATAATAATCACCATAATTGAATAATAAGATATTTAAAATATAACATATGTTATAGTTGTAACAGTATTTATTTACATTTAATTTATTTTATTTTATACTTTTAATTTAAAATGTTGAACTAACTGATAATCTAAATAACAGGAGAATGTTTGGTGATAATAAGATTTTGCTAGAAGCATAAAATAAATATATATAATATAAATAAAAAATAAGGACGAAATAGTTAAAAAGACATAATACAATTCTAAAATTGCATTATAATTAGGCCTATAAGAAATTAACGAATGTTAAAATTAATAATAACAATGTTGATGTGGAATAACTGACGATCTAAATAACAAGATAATGTTTTGTAATATTAACATTTTGCTAAAAAACATATATACATAAAATACATAATTTAATTAAAAGATTATGATGAAATAGTTAAAAATGCATAAAACAATTCTCAACTTGCATTATAGTTATAATAAATTACCACATGTTCAAATGAATAATAATAATAAACAACATATCAAAGGAAATGATAAAACGATTCTAAATTTGTCTAATTTATAAAAAATTAATACTGTTGTATGTAGTAAATTTACTGTAGAAGACACATCTAACTAGGAAATTTGGGACTTGTGTTGTTGTTATTGTCTTTATCTTATCTACAAGGGATCAACAACAACACTTTTTTGTTTTGGTGTGGAAGAGGGTGGATATGGGGCTCCTTTGTTTACAGAAGGTTTTCAAATCAGCGTCAACAAAAACAAGATTGGTGGGAGAGGGAAGGGTGAGGGGTCTGACTTCTACTAACCTTCACAAATCGCCGCTTTACATTACAATAAAGAAACACTTCAAATTAAATTCTTGATGCTATTACTAATATAAAACAGTAATACAATTGTCAAGAGAACTTATTATAACATATTTATTTAGGTAATCCTAATCATATGTAATTAGCATTGAAGAATTGGTATAATCAAATGCATATTTTATTTTGAAAATATATATTCACTTTATTATCAAGGGTAAAATTTTGTTCATTAATTAGTTCTCATTCATTAAAAATAACTCTGAAACTTCTAGGTACAATAGAAATAATTATAAAAATTTAAATGTCATGAGTGACCTTGGTCCCGCAATGCAGGACAGCAGAGTATTTTACATAAATGAATGTGTCCTGCTATGCGGGACAGCAGATCCAATGGACATGGCACACTATTATAAATTAGAGCTAAGAGGAAAAATGGCGATGGCCTGCATTGCAGGACAGGAGAGCTCTGAAAAAGTTGAAAATAAATAAAGTTGAGTACTAAGGGTTAAGCAAATAAAAAACATTAAAGTAGAATCTTGGGGACAATAAAAAACACATTATTTAGATAGAAAAGCTTTGTCACATTGAAATTATTTGACTTTTTTCTTTTTAATATAAAATTGGGATTAAAGTGAAATTTTTTATAAATTCAAAGTTTTTGTCTAGAAAACTTGCAAGACTTGAAACAAATAATATGTTTGTTGTTATTTTAAGTAACTGTTAAGAGAAGAGCTTTATATATGGACAAAATAAAATAAAATTTAAATGAAAATTAATAGTTTTGAAGATTACATGCATTTTAGTGAGCGTCAGCAACCTTGGCAACGTGCACCATTGATTGACGTTGGCGATCGCCGATAATGGCGCAGTGGTACGCTAAATTATCAAATCTGATTATAACAAGGGTTACAAACAAAACCTAAGATGGCCAAAGTACCATACAGCTATTGTAGGATATTTAAATTAAACAAATTTATAGTTTTGGCCAACATTATGAAAATAATTAGCGTTAGCGACCTGATTCACCGTTAGCGATCGATGTTGGTGATCGCTGAGAATGGTGCAATGGTACGCTAAACTATCAAACTTGATTATAACAAGGCTTTCAAACAAAAATTAAGATCGCCAAAGTACCATACAACTATTGAAGGATATTTAAATTAAACAAATTTATATGTTTTGCCAACATTTGGGTAGGGAAATGACGACGTTTAGGATTACCAGTACCTAATAATATGTACCTAATAATAGGATTACCGGTACCTCTCACTATAACAAAATACCAACAAGCGGAAAATATTCTTTTATTGGAAAGAACTGCCAGTTCGTTAAAGATCCGCTAGAATTCAGTAGTATGTTGTTTTTGGAAGCGATACATTGACTCCTTGTGTGTCTGGAAAAGGAACCATATGTCGCAGCCATGTTATTTTCCCATAACGACAAATGGACCCTTTTCGTAACAGTAACATAGCTTACTTTTAAAGCAGTTTTAGAATTGTTCTAACATTTTAATGCATTAAGTAACACTTGTAACATATAAAAAACATTCTCAAGATTATTAATACATTAAAAAACATAAATTCCAACTTTTTGACCATAACAATGATTTTGGACTGTACTGAAAAATTAGCATTGCCGACAAATGGGCCCTTTTCGTTTTCTGCATCACATATAGTGATTTATTGTAGTTTTAATATATAATGATTTATTGTTAAGTAAATTTTGACAGAGTGCAACTGCCTAACTGCCTTGTTTTGGATTAGAGTTGTACTTGTAGATTTATACTTGACATGTCCTATTCAAATTTCATGTTTGTCAAGGGAATAAATGATTTCTTGATATGTACAAACATACAACTTATACAAAAAGACGACAACACGTTCGCTGCTGCTATATATAATAATAACTATCCGAAATACTAAAAAATATTACTTTGAAAAACATACCTTATGCTGCCCGAAGATGATTCCAAGTCTTAAAATTGGGTTTCCGTCGCATTTTCCGTATCTGCCGCCATTTTAAAAATGTTACCGCCCGGGCGGTTGTCAGCTCCTGGCGCCCTCCACCGACTGCCAACTGCATCACCGATCCACTTTCACTTCACTTAAGTTCATTGAAACTAGCCTATGACTTATAAATTACCAAAATAATAGTTTTTAGTATGTAAAAAAGATATTTACACATACTATATATCTTTTTTACAGTATGTATATAGTAAAAGTATATATATACTGTAAAATATATATATATATATATTTTATACAGGGCGGGCGGGTGAGGTTTGTGTTTTTACACTTTATGGAAAGTGTCAAAACACTTTCTTGGGCAGAGTCCTGGTTCACCTGGGCAGGCCTTGGACACATACTTTGACTTCTTCCTGGTTTTATTCGCCCTACATACACGGCAGTCTTTCTGATGGATCCTGTTGGGATTTGATTATCAGGTTGAGGTCCATTCATTGTTAGTGTGTGTGGGGTTCCTCAAAGGGGCATGATAGGCAGTGGATCGACAGGTTTCGGCAGCAAGTTTTCGACGACAGCAAGAAGAAAATCACAGAATATCTACTTATTCCTTTCTGCTGCACCCACAGTGTAGATGTTGTGCAAAGTATGTGAATTCAGTAAGAGCATGTGAATAATGTGCACCGCAAGCTTCTTATACCAGTTGAGTGTTTTCCTCTCCACTGGGTAGTATGTCATCATTTGATCGCCTTGGTCTACTCCCTTCATGAAACCATTATATTTCACTATAGGAAGAGGCTTGTCACGTACGATGTTTCGTTTGTTCGTAGATTGAACCATGTCATTCTCGAATTCTGTCGAGATGTAACTAACAACCCGCTTGTCTTTCCACTTTGCGATGCACACACCATCGGCGTACCTTCCTATGGTCTCCCCCATTTTCAGCGTAGCAGATTTGACATCATTCGGACTGAATTTACGGTCTATAAGTAAGGTCCCTGTACAATATGTCTGTCTAGATAACATCTTGCTAGCTTACCTGAACGAATTATAATAATTGTCCATATAGAGACTGTGGCCGACAGCTAATTTCCGCTCCATTAGTTTCAACACAACATTTTCAGCGTGGCCTTTCCCGCCTAGTTCATCTACAACTCCACAATACACCAAAAATCTTAAAATTAGCCCATGGAGGTCGCTCAATGTGTATAATTTAATACCATACTTATGTTTCTTCCCTTTTAGATATTGGGGAAAAATAAGGCCCCTCCACAGAATCATAGATTCGTCCAAGGACAGTTCCTTTTGTGGGTAAAACGTAGCTTCCATCTTAGAGTTGAAATAGTCAACAAAATGCTTTATCTTAGCTAATCTCTCATTAGAGTACTGTACATTTACATTTTTGAAATAGCAGCACCTCAAATATTGATAAACCTATCTCGTGGCATGTAAGTTGCAAAACATGGAAGAGAAAACAACTAGTGTGTTTTCCAATAATCTTGTAGGAGATTCAATTTTATTGTTCCTGTGTGTATGAAAAGTCCAATAAATGTTCTCATCTCATTTGCAGTAACGCCCTTCCAATTATGTATTCGAGAATTAGGTGTCAAGGTGTTGGAATGTGTGAAAATATGCATTGCATTGGTGTTGGTAAATCTCACAATATTTTCAAGAATTTTTTCATCAAGCAAAAAATTGAAAAAATCAATGGGCTTGCCTTGACCAGGTAATGGAATTAAAAATTTTTCCTCCTTTACAAACTCTATTTGTCTTAATCCCGATGTATTTATTGACCAGATAGGGGGATTGGCATCTAAATCTATTTCATCATCAGAATCTGTCAAAAAATAGTCATCGTCATTATGCCCATGCACATCCTCCGATGAATCTGAAGCTCCTTCTTCATCCTCAAAAGGGTCTGGGGACCGTTGGCGTCGTGTGCCACGTGTAGTTTGGGAAGTAGACGCCATTATTTAACAGTAAAACACACTTATTTAACAAACAATTACACTATACATAAGCAAAAAGTGAGTAAAAATCCACCAGAAGCAGTAACAGAACCAATAACGATAATCGAGAACGGTTTGCGCAAAAAGACAGCCACTGTACTTCACGAAACACGGACAACGTAGCTCCCGACTACACCAGAGTGCTGCCGCACGAGGACTGAATTAGTTTGGCATGGCGCCGTTACCGCCCGGGGGGTGCGCAGCCACCAGCGAATTCTAACACTACCGCCCGGGCGGTGACCCGCAGCGAACGTGTTAAAATAGTTTGTCACATGTGTGCAAAAACTTCTTAAGTTACTGCAACATCAGTACCAATTAACTGTTGAAGTTGAAAAAGTAAGATTTTATGAACCAATGTTTTTGTAGTGGCCTAAAAATATTAAACATTCAAAAGTTATATAATGCAAGTAAAACTTAGTTATGAAACTAATATTTATACCTAACCTAACCCACCCATACACGTACTATGGCATTGACCCACCTGCCCACCCATACACGTACTATGGTATTGACCCACCCACCCACCCATACACGTACTATGGTATTGACCCATCTGCCCACCCATACACGTACTATGGTATTTGGATCCAAAATAATTGGATCACAAACAAAAATCTATTAATCTAATAATATAAAATTCAGAAAAGACAGTAATCACTAAGAAGACGTATTCAAATCATAAATATATTAGGGCCTACTTTTCAAGCTGTTAAACACATTATTTTAAAGACTCGTACATTTGTTAAAAGTTTTTAGTACCTTGAAAGCCATTTAAAAAGGTTTCAATATTACGTTGTTAGAATTATTCAGCACAATTTAACCTGTTCGTTAACGTTAGTGATTTGAGCAACGAGATCCCGTCAGGTTGCACCGTTAGCAATCTGACCGTTAGTGACCTAATAATATTGACTTATTTGCCTACACTGAATTGGCAAACCCCGCATTGTGCCAAACAAACTTTGAGGTTAAGGCAGTTTTTGTATATTAATAGTTATTATGTATTGAAGCTCCTTGAAACATTTTCTGTATCGAAGTTATAAACGTTAGCGACCTGATTCACAATTAACATACTGTTCAAGAATGATCTAAATAAAATTTTTGTAGAATAATTCCAAAATGAATTTGCTGGAACAACTCAAAATACAACTCGTTTATCATTATCAGATAAAAAAACGACAAACCCGACCTTCTTAAACATTTTCGTCGATCTGGCACCAAATTTAAAATGCTGTGTATGATCAGCACCATATCGTGGGACGTACATATATTATCAAATAATGTCTTTAATGTTACTATTAAGTTTCAAAACTTGAATATGGAAATAAAGTGTATTGAAGATTCAAACTTATTTTAAATAGTTTATTTATAAATTACACAGCTTTATGTAATTACTTTGCCTGGTGAGGACAGTTAGCGACCTGACGAAAATGGTTTTTAAAAATTCTTTTCAACACTGAAAATTAACTAAGTCCTTTTTTTGTATCCATAGGGTGCTTCCTTTCTATCTCTGGATTATTGATTTGAAGTTTCAATTATAATTTGTCAGACTTTAATTCTTCCTCAATTTGAAATTAACCCATAAACATCTGTTTATTTCATGCTTAGTAACTTACTTCACAGATGCATGTTTTCTGTTTACGTTTGTTTGATGTTGAAATTTATTGATTTTACAAACTTATTTAGTTGTTTCAGTATAAATTCAGTGTGTTAGTGTATACCTAGTAAATTAACTTAGGTTTACTACATATATACAGGTTTACTACTTGCTAAATTGACATATGAAATGGATAGGCCTAATTACGCTTTACTTAAAACTTAACTAAACTGATATATAATATGTGTAAAACAAATAGTTACCAGAAGTTACCAAACTGAACAACCAATGTGACTACTTTTTTATCCCCTTATTTTTCATAATATTATAACTTACTCAGTAATAAATAGATTTATAAATGAGACGCGCAAAAGCTCTTTTTTTTATTTTGTGCACTTAAATTTATGATTATTACTTAATGATTATTTTATAGATTTGCACAAAAGTTAATTTTTTCTGAAACTAGACAGCATTTCATACTAATTGGCTGTCTCAGATTTGTAAATTTTTAGTTTTTACTATATTTTCAAACCATGGTCCCACCCCAAAAAAATTAAATCCTTTTTTTCATATATTTATTAGAATAAAATTATAATTCATATTTTCACTAAAACTAATATCAGAATCTTGTTTATTATAAATTTCTGAACACAAAAATGTATAATATTATGTGCATTTAAACAGTTATCTATATTTTTTTTAAATCCTTGCGCGAAGCTGAAAATGGCCTACCACTGAGGGATTTTGACCTGCCACTAAGAGGGTTAAACTATAATTACATGTTATACACATATATTATGTTGGCATCTCTTATATAGGAATGTTAAAAAACTAAAATTTTCAGACCAATTGTTCCTAGAAATTGGATTTTTTTTATAAATTAAAGATTTATTTTCAGGTAATGTGAGTGGTCAACTAAATAATCTCTAGTTTTCTTTTCTGTTAGCAGATTTCGAAACCAAGAATCACCATTTAACTGTTATTTTAAAATAAATTTATAATTTTTTGTGCAGATGGCTGATCCACAAGGCCGTGGAAGTAGAGCGCGGGCCAGGGGGAGAGCTAAAACCCCAACTCAGGGGGCCCCAGAGGCTCCTAGAAGTGTAGGTGGGCCTCCATCAGGTCCTCCTCCAGCTGCTGCCCAATCAAAACCGGTAAATATTTATGCTATCATTAGAATGTAATCTAATATATCTAACATTAGATTTTTTCTACGAGTTCGTAAGTATATAAGTACTTATTCCATGAAGAAGTCTCTTGCAAAATATAAAATAAACATTCCTAACAAAGGGAACTTCAAAACACATGAAAAATTTACTGTGATAAAAAGACAAAATGTATTATTATTATTCTGATTGATTTCACATTTACCATTTTTATACCAGAAGGATTCACAAAGCAATGGAACTGGTGTTCAACTCGTTACTTAAAGGCTGGTTTACACGATGCCAGTTGAAGAGACAATTGCCGTAAGCCAACTTACTGGTATAACATTATTGGCTACATGTGAACACTTCTGGCCAATTGCCAGGCCAACTGTCCCGACAGTTGTCTTAAAATTCAGTTGTCTCTAGGAGTAGACTGAGGACAATGAAATGGGCCCAGTGACGCTCACCACCACTCTGAAAGCACAACTGTCGCACCAATTGGCACCGTGTGAACGTAGTAGGCCAGTACCAGTAGATCACTGTCTTGTTTTTGTTGATAGAGACTGTTGCACGCGTTGACCTGTGGTTATTCGTGACTGTTTCTTAAAAGTTATTACTATTTGTAATTTGAAAACCATGGCTCTTAGGTGGAGTAATGACTTGAATTTGAAATTCGTTGAGTTGTATAAAGAACAAAGGTGTCTGGGACCTGCGAGATGATCTATATAAAGACATAAATGCCCATGAAACGGTACTCGCTGCAATTGCCAAAGACTTTAACATTCAAGGATTTGGTGTAGCTGAGGTTAAAGCTAAGATAAATGCTTTCTGTGGTACATTTAACATCGCTAATAAAATGTCCTTGTCCACTCTCTCTTTTTATTTAACTCTTCCCCCAACACCTGGCAAGATTCAACGATAAATTCCCGACAAAGATCATCACAGATTACTTTGAACTTTTCACGAGACACAACAGATGGAGAACACTGCCATTTTCATCAACTGCCATGCCAGTAGTTTCTGCGTGTGAACAGGTATTTGTTCAACTGGACTGGCCACTGACATTCCCACAACTGGCCTGAGACAATTGGTCCCTATGATTGTCTCTTCAATTGGCATCGTGTAAACCAGCCTTTAAATACCAACACTTGTCACCGTCACAAACATATGTCAATTAATTGAATGAAATCGCCAAAAAGGCAAATGGTATAATATTGATAATATTACAATTGGCTGTTTTCTTCTGCTCTCTTTATTTGCCAAAAATATCCAATGTAAAACGATTTCAGAATCAAAATTAACCTGTTTTTAACATTTTTCAGTAGAAATTGAAAATTCTTCCTATGCATTCATAATCTTTACTCTTTGCGAGCTAATTTATATTCTTAACGTAAGCATATATGAAACTTGGTTGGGTCACTCCTAAATTTTTTACGAATATATTATAATATGCTTCAAAATTAACTACTATATGCAAAATGAACTAATATTTGGCCGAAATATTTTTTTTACATTTTTTCCAAAAATGATACTTGTGTATATACACGTCATTAGCTTTAAGGGAAATTGTTTTGACGTTTTTACCCGTCATTAGCTTGTTCTACCAAAATCAGTTGTTAGGTAAGTTTGAAATAAAACACTGATTAGTAGTTAATTTAATTTGATTGTATAATCTATGGCTAAGCATGATGTTACAAGTGTATTCAAGCATATTTCTCTTTAGTATGATATGCCTCAAAGCAGATTTCTGGATGCAAGTGAGGCTTTTCCTGGCAGGTTTTGCAAAAGTAAACCAAACTAAACAACATAAATAAAATAAATAAAACAAATCGAATTCATAAGCCTAAGTAACTCGTGTCTAAGTAAAGAAAGTGTGCAGCGCAGAATGCAGCAGACAATGAGACAAAGACTGGACTAACAATGACACAAGTTTTAGATAGAGAGAGAGAGAGGAGGGTAGGGAAGGGGAGTCAGCAATATTATTGAGTGAAGGGTGTATTATAACGAATTGCGTGTGACCTTGGGAGGCAGGGTGAGTATCAAACAAACTCAAACTTCATATGTCAGGTATTCCCAGCTAATGCTTGTTGAGCTAAAAACAGTGTGTGTACATATACGCACACCGCTCGCTGGGAGAAAAATGTTTGCGTATATAATCGCCATGTGACTGAGAAGGGTTGACCCTAATACCAACAACATTGAAAATGTACATTTTCATCAACTGTCTGAAAATAAAAAAGTTAAAAAACTTTAATTATTTCATTTTTATGTCTTGAAATTCATTAAAAAACAATTTAATCTGAGTTAAAATTAATAATTCTTTCCATGCATTCATGATCTCAATTCTACTATTAAAGTAAAGTTATAGCATTAGTTAAAAAAAAAAATTATTTGCTGGGTGAAAATAAATCAGGCGCAAGTCATACAATGGATCCAGATAGTTGGATTGAAAAAGATAAAAAATGCAAAATGTTATCAAAAAAAATTCTACACTAAATTTTAATAATAATAAACTAAATATATATAGATACACACATATACACACACGCGCACACACACACACACACACACACACACACACACACACACACACACACACACACACACACACACACACACACACAGACACACACACACACACACAAGCACACACACACAGACACGCACGCACGCACACACAGGCACACACACACACACACAGACACACACACACACAGACATGCACACACACACAGACACGCACGCACGCACACACAGGCACACACACACACACACGCACGGACGCACGCACGCACACACACAGGCACACACACAGACAGACACACAGGCACACACACACAGACACACACAGACGCACACACGCACGCACGCACACACACGGACACACACACACATAGACAGACGCACACACACAGACGCACACGCACACACAGACGCACACACACACAGACGCAACACACACACAGACGCAACACACACAGACGCACACACACACAGACGCACACACACACAGACGCACACACACACACAGACGCACACACACACACACAGACGCACACACACACACAGACGCACACACACACACACAAAACCGCACAGACGCACACACACAGACACACAGACGCACGCACACATGCGCGCGCGCACACACACACACACACACACACACATATATGCGAGGTACGATCAAAAAGTTCCAGGACTTTTTACATGCTATGGGAATGCAATGTCTCCCAGCGATGCGGTTGGCAGCATTGTATTCCCTGACTCAAAAACACAGCTGTGTTTTCAGATCAATCATAACATCACTGAAAGTAACATTAGCACAGATTGTTTGAGGTTGGTTTTATAGAGTTTGGCTATTTTTTTGTTTAATGAAAATGAATGTGAAAGAAGAGCAACGTGTTTGTGTGAAAGTGAACAAAACATTTTCTGAAACCTTTTTGATGTTACAAGAGGCTTTTGGTGAAGAATGTCTAAGCCAATCATGTTGCCATCAGTGGTTCAAGAGATTTAAAGATGGCCGAACATCCACAGACGACGATGCTCGTTCCGGACGCCCTTCAACATCAATCAATGATGATAATGTTGCTAAAGTAAACGCTCTCGTACGATCAGACCATTGACTAACAATCCGTGAAATGGCAGAAGAGTGTAACATTTCATTTGGGTCGTCAGGAAATTTTTACTGAAAATCTTCAAATGCGTCTTGTTGCAGCAAAGTTTGTGCCAAAACTGTTGACTGAAGACCAAAAACAACACAGAATTCATGTTTCTGAGAAACTTCTTCAAAAGGCAAATGACGATGAAAGCTTCTTGAAACATGTCATTACGGGAGACGAGACATGGGTTTTTGGTTACGATGTGGAAACAAAAGCACAATCATCACAATGGACATCAAAAGACTCTCCAAGACCCAAGAAAGCACGTTAAGTCAAATCAAATGGTCATGCTTACGGTTTTCTTTGACTGTAAAGGTGTTGTCTACTATGAATTCCTTCCACAAGGTCAAACAATTAATCGTTTTGTTAATCTTGAAACCCTCAGAAAATGGCGTAATGCTGTGAGAAGAAAGAGACCTGAGCTGTGGCAAAGTGGTGATTGGATCCTTCACCATAACAATGCTCCTGTTCACTCTGCATTAGTTATCCGTGACTTTTGTGTCAAAAACGCAATGACTGTCATTCCTCAGCCCCCCTACTCACCTGACCTGGCTCCAGCTGACTTTTCTTTTCCCGAAGCTCAAGAGACCCCTGAAAGGACGAAGATTTCAAACAGTTGACGAAATTAAAGAAAAAACTACGGAACTGCTAAACACCTTTACATAAGAAGAGTTTACTGGGGACTTTGATCAGTGTAAACACCGGTGGGAAAAGTGTGCAGCTTCCCAAGGGGAGTACTTCGAAGGAGACAAATTCGAATAACCTCTATGTTGTATGAATAAATGTATAAAAATTCTGTCCTGGAACTTTTTGATCACACCTCGTGTGTGTGTATATATAGATACACACACACACACGTACACACAACACAACTGGGCAGGTTTAGCATGAGCTGTGACCTGCGAGGGGGAGTGGAAGGAAGAAAGCAGAGTGGGGCAAGAGGGAGGGAAGCACTGAGCCTGCGTATTGTGTGGGCACAGACGACAGACAACTCCGTCCACTTCACTCAACCACCATCCACTAACACACTAATAGGAACGCAGTCTATTAACCCTTTGAAGACCAGACCCAAAATTGTGTATGTTCCAATTAGGCGACATTTCTTAGGACTAGTAAGTTCAAAAACTGCACAGTACTCCATTATGTGTAAATGTAAAAATTTAGAAAAAAATCATATCTTGAGTTCTGCTAATGCTATTGTTATATTTTTGATGTCATTTTGTTAAGAATATACCTGTGCATTATAGAAATTTACATAAATAATCGAAATAGCACAAAAATAATAATTTATGAGTAAATATAAATGTATATTTTTTTAAACTTACAAAAAAACTTATTTTAATTTTTTTTACTGACAAAACAAAAAACAATTTTACCGTGGGAAACAATATTATTTAATTGTATATCTTATTAAAAGTACACACACAAATTTTCATACAATTTAGACCATAAATTAAAAAAAAAATAAAAAAAACATTTATATCAATAAATGTTTGTAAATACAAATCACTACTGTTTACTAGACCCACATGCAGGTATAGGCTACATCATGCAAGATAATTGCAATTGATCAATTACTTACATTATTTTCCAAGAGAATGTCTAGATGACACATATGTCCTTTTTATATTGTCAGAAAATTGTTATTTATTTACATTATTTACACATTTTTCACTCCAGAAACCTATTTACAAACATGTTTGCTGAAGCACACAGAGTGGCAGCCCACTTGACACCAACTGCATACCAATATTGATTTCTTCCTTGATTCTTTATAATTTCCTCCTTTTTTTGTACAAACCCAGCATGTTTTCACTTTATTTTCAGCTAATCTGTCAAGGCCCTTTTGTGGTCTGTTATCACTACCACCATCGCCTGGAGCAATATGTTTTGCTGCAAACCATTACTTACTTATGTTTTCAATTATTCCAACTATAAATTGATACCTTGATATTGGTTTTATTTGATTGTTCAAAGAATTCTCTTTATATAAAACATAGGCATTTAAAACCATTCTAGCAAACAAGTTGAAAGCAACCTTCTTCCAATACTTTATAGTTGGCCTTTCATCAAGATAAGTATACAGCATCATATCAAAATGATCTATACCCCCCCATATACTTATTATAATTTTGGATGATAGCTGGTTTTTCCTCTGTTGTTTCCCTTCCACGCCTTCTTTTTGTGACTTCAATATTATTTACATTTGGTTTAGAGGATACTAAAAGAACTGGGTTTTTTGGGTTTTCTTTTGGCGACAAGCTAAGACCACCGTGTTGTCCTGTTAGTAGTATATTGTTTGTCCTGGTTCTATTTTTTCTTTTATTTGACTAGGCAAACCTTTCTTATTCTTACGAATGGTGCCTGTCAAGAAAGTACATTTTGAGTATAACATTTTTACAAGATGTAGGCTGGAAAAAAAATTGTCTGAAAATGTGGTAGCCCTTGTTAAAATAATTACAAGCTATTAGGAGCTTTGATACTATAGTGTACGCTAGGCCATGTTGTTTTATATCTTCCCTATCCTCCTGTGACCTGGCACCTTTGTAACAAATAAGCTAAGACAGTATTTTGAAACAGCATCACACAAGACCCACATTTTAATACCCCAGCGATGATGGTGCTTATTTGGTAAGTACTGCATAAATGATGTTTGGCTTTTTGTACCAATAAGGCTTTCATCAATTTAAAGTTGCTGGTGGCCAGAATAATAGTAATGAAACAGTCTATTGCAGTGGTCCTGTAAAAGCTGAAACTTTTGAGCACCATCATAGCCAGGTTCAGTACTTTTCGGAAGTTTGTTGTTGTCTACCACGTGGAAAAAAAAGAAGATTCAAACCTCATCCTTGAAAACATTTTACCAAGTCATGGAGTAGTTTGAGAACCTGTTTTTGACCAGTACGACTTTATGGTGGGTTTTCCAACTAGTCCCATGTTTATTATGACAGCAATAAACGCTTTCAATTCTAAGAGTGTTACTGGGGTCCAAGATTTTAGTCTGCTACTCGGTGAAATATTATTTCCTCTAGAAGAAATAGTTTGAGTTGCATATCTATTTGTTTCAGTGACAAACATTGACAGAAGGCTATCAGTAAAAACAAATCAAAATATTTTATGGGTTGTGTTGTGTTAGGGTCAAAGCTAAAATGTCTAGGTCCAGCATTTTCAAGATAAGAAAAATTATGTACAAAAGCATTGCCATCATTTTCTGTAATTTGATCCCAATTTCCTATGTTTTAATCTCTATTTACATTGTTGTCATCAGACAATGTTTCCAAATCGTTATCAGAAGAGTCACTAATGACTTGTCTATTTATAGGCCTAATATGGGAGGTTGTCGGCTTTGGCTGTTTTTTAGTATGTTTGCGTGACCTTGGCAAATTATAATCACTATCACTGTCTGATGACTCACATAAATTGTCAGCCCTACCTGTATTTAGAGAAAATGTCCCTGATGTTGATGGTTCTGGGTTGTATGTAGGATCAAAGTCCGAGTCGTCGTAACCAAAAAGATTGATAGAATCAGAAGAATCAAGCTCTGCATCAATCTCCCTATCAAGTTCACTTGTTCTCACGCTCCATTATAAATAAAATATTTATTCTAAATATACTAATACATTACAAAACTTATAAATAATCACTAAACACAAATGTAAACATAACCACAAACAACGTAACGAAGTGAATGAGCGTAAACAACTAGCCGTCTGTATAGCCACTGACGCCTGGCAGGAAGGCAGTGGCCTACGCAATAATCAGCTGACATCACTGCTGTTGTATAGCTTGTTTATTATATTTATTACTTCATTCAAATAAAGGTTTTTGGCTGTAGGAATATTTTTAATTCATTATTTATTATTTCAATTTAAATATAAAAATATTTTTTTGACTTAATCATTACTGTAGTATTAAAAAAATAAATGAAAAGATGGCGTCCAGAAATTGACCGTCCGGTCCTTTTCGCGTATATTACAAGCGTCCAGAAATCGACCGTTCAGTCTTTTTAGCATAATTATTTGACGTCCAAAAGTCGCACGCTTGGTCTCCAAAGGGTTAACTATTATCTAAATTCACTAATACCATAATATTAATATTAGTAATTACATAACCTATAGCTTTAATCTAAAAATTACAAAATATTTTAAACGTAGTTCCCTTGTATCATTTTTTTCAATTAATATTACTGTAAACATTCTAAACACTCCTAAACTATTAGTAAACATATCACACGCAGTCTGGAAACGTATTTAAGGTGGATCCGTAGGTAAAAATTAACTCATCTTATTTTATAAGCAAGAATGGGAAAGACTCGTTGCGTGGGAAAGTCTGGCAGTGGCAAGTGTTTCCAGGACTGCATATCGGGCCCTCCACCTATCCCCTGCCTAACATCGCTCGGCGAGCTTGAGGCCGGACCTTCGCCGCACGGTCTGTACTATCATGTATCAAAGTGCAGATCAGGAAGAGTGGTAAACCACTGTGACTGCTGTCTCGTATATTATTAACCAATTGTGCCTTTTAGGCTGTTTTTGAAAACATGGTTCAACTATAGTTTATGTTAAATTAACAGGTTCTATCGTAACTATAAATTAGTGTAATAGCTGTGATTTTAGTAAAATGGACAACCATATTTTAAATTTTAATATTTTTGTACAGGCTGCCCCAACATCTGGTCGTGCAACTCACAGAGGAGTAGGACGTCCTGTCGATGAGAGTGTTATGGGAGTCACACAAAGAATCGGGAACGTCTCAATTGGAGGGTCCGGGAACGGGAATGGTAAGGCAACATATACTTCTTTGAATTTTTGGCGTGTTTCTAGCCTGTTAGTACATAATTTGTTATGAAGATTTACTGAGGTATCATTCAAAGAAAGTGAATTCATTGTTTGATTTTATTTATGGTATATATATTTTTTTTAAATTTATTCTTAAGACACGGAGTACATAATTTGCTACGTAGATTTACTGAGGTATCATTCAAAGAAAGTGAATTCACTAATATTATATATTTTTTTAATTTATTCTTAAGACATCGATCGTCAAGATATGGGCGAATACGAATTTCGAAAGATTATGATAAGTGTAGATCAGCGAATGTAGTCATTGTTATAAACTAAGGCCAACTATTCCTTAGAAAGTGTCATTAATTAATAGCCCAATGACAAATGAACATCTGGGTGGTTATCAGCTGATCCCTCTCAAAATGTGTTACGACTTTGATTGGGATTGAATTAAGAACCTTAAGCTTATGAAGCTGATTTAACCAACTAAGCTACCGATCAATTGTCTTCTTAAACAATTTTTTTTAAGTTTTGCAGAGCAAAAATAAAACTCATGGATGAGCAAAGAATTTTTATAGATTAATGTAACTCGGATGGTAATAAAAACCTTATTTGTTCGGAATAGTGATATCTGTTCCAAATTATGTATGATTGGGTCATATAGTTAGTAATATGACCTGCATGTTATATTTATTTAGAGTATGTAGGGGTTCCAGCAGCAGAGGGGAATTGTTCCATCTCTGAGCTGCTTTACTTCCACTTTTAATTTTCAAATTCCACAGCAATGTTTAGTTAAAAAAAAAAACTAATGAATTGTACAATTCATTTTAATTGCTATTGTTTGCATTATTATTCGTTGTGTCATTGCTATGAATACTTAAAATGATTAAATTTAATCGTTCTAAGCTTAATTGGTTGGTTCTAATTATAGGGGTGTGTGAGTAGTGATTTTTGAGTTCGAGTCGAGTAGTTGGCATTTTTTTCGAGTATCGAGTATTTTCGAGCGAGTATTTACAGAAGGATTTCCTGTTCACCCAAGACAACTATAAAAGGCAGACACCATCCTAAGCCTATGTTAGGTTTTGTCAGATTCGTAAATATATACATCTAAACTGAACACAATAATAATGATTTGTTGTATAACTGTGTAACATTTGATAAATAAAACTTGTTACTTCCTGCCTTCCTACATTTTTATGTGGCATTTGTTTTGTCTAATCTTTTTCCTTTTTTCAGAACTAATATTATGTGAGAAATTAAGAAAGTATATTATTAATTGAAACAACGCGAATTATAAAGATTTAATCTGTTCACTCATACCACAGATCAGATTTTCTATACAAGCCAATTATACTGTTTCACAGCCGGCCGATATGTTTATCTGGTGGTTTAGTTCAAAGTGTACCGCGAAAACGTAGTGAAGCTTGGTGGTAAAAGTTGCATCCAACCAAACTGATGCTAAAATTCAGGCATCATCGTCAATTGAGGTCATTTGCTTTGAGAATTGCTTCCTATCAACAATAGCAAGGTTACAACTAACCGGAAATAAGCTCTGAATTATATAATCAAATTTCATAATCTGGACGACAAAGACTTTAGTTCAATCGATTGATAATAATAACCAAGCAGGTTTACTACAAATAAATTTTAAAGTCGCTTAGGATGAATTAGTTTTTAAATTATGATCGGTAATGAAATATGTGCAACTTGAAACTAGTTCTATACATGAGGCTTCACTGAAGAACAAATAAATAATTATGTCATAACGAGAAATTCATTAAAACCTGGTGTAATCGAATGAAAACCATAGATGTATCGGCTAATATAATAGGTCTAGCCGATATTGGCGACGAGATGCAGTCTGAAATATCAACTAAGTGCCAGATTTTGGGCAGCTAAACGATAAACTTATGAATTAAAAAACGGGACGTTTGACAAGGCTTAGGTTCAATGAAAATTATTTTCCGAATCTCTAAATTCGTTGTAATTTGTTTAGAAAATTTCTTCCAACATGTTTTTCCCTCACTTGGGTTTATTCGTGATTGTTTTAACCCTTAAAACGCGGCATCCGTATATATACGCATGTTTACAATTGCCCGTAACGCGTTATACGTAATATTTCGCGAGCTGATAACAATAATCCTAGAACAGGCGTAATACAACGTAGCGAGTTCTAAGATTCACGGTCAAGACTATTTTCAGGTTATTATTCATTTTCGAGACCTTTGGACTGGTTACTAGGCAACGAATGTAAATAATATGAAGTTTTCATTCATTATTGCCTCTATCGAGGTAACCGCTAGCGCTCGCAGCGAATATATACGCATCTGCTAGTCACATGACGCGGCGACCGGCTGGCGCTCAAGTCAATCTGCAGTTATTTGTTGTCTGTCTCGTGCATTGTACTAAACTCCGGTGTGTAAACAAACAGATTATGTACACAAAATAAATACTATTTACAACAAAAATAAAACTAGACTTCACAATGAAAAATATAGAGTAAATTCAAAATAATAAACTTTGTATAATCTGTTGTCTTATTGAGTTATATTGTATATATTTTTATAATGGCTATACAATTTATAGTTTTGAAGTTTTTCATACAGATGCTACTTTCTAAGGAAGAAATTGTCATTCTAAAATCATATTTCAATTTAAAAATTTATTTTTGCAAGTATAAATTTTTTTTTTTTTTAATTTCATCCAATAATATTTCGTATTTACAGTTTTGATAAAACTTTGTAATGAATAAAAAATGAATATAAAAATACAATATCGTTATTATTTTTTTTTTTTTTACATTGTACTATCCTGGTTTAGATTTAAAAAAAATATAACTTTACAAAAACTAAAATTATATATATTCAAGAAAATTAAGCGTTAATTGAAAAATTACAGAAAATTACTCAGCGTTTTAAGGGTTAAAGTTTACATCGACGTCTTTGTGAACAGGGGACCGTTCAGTGAATTTACGAATCAAAATTATCGTACTTTACCACCTTTTACACTCCAACTGTGTTATTGTCTAACCTAGTCAGAAAACCGTTCAACAATTTGACAGGAAAAAATATCGTCAGATGTTATTTCTTAGTGTCCCAAAATAGTCTCCAACGTTGAATTCTTCTAATGGTTGTTTATTTTATAGTCAAATAATCATCTACCAGTAATTGTCGTTTAAAAAGTGAATGTTGTATAAAAAGTTCCTTTCTTGTCAACGGGTGTTATTTACATTAGTTTGTTTTACAAGTAACCATACAATTGAATAAACTTCATATTTAATAGACAATCTTGCACATGACGTTTAACAATATTTACATAAGTAAATAAAAACAGGTGCTTCGTCACACTTATGATTTACAATATTTATTTATTTTTTTTTTTTATTTATTACATTCAATACCATTTTACAATTAATTCATTCAAACAGATGCTGTTTATAACTATCCAAAAATGAGACTAGTGTATATATAGTTATATAATGATACAATAAATACATTAATATACATATTAATCAATTTATTTTATCATGTAAAAATGCATTAAGGTCGTAATAAGCCTTTTCACACAATCATTTTTTTATGCTTAAAAGATGAAAGGTCAACAAGAAAGTAGGTGAACCCAGACGAGACACAAGGGCCATTGCATTTTCGTAATGAACCTTCATGTACCTGGGCCCACAGGTAAATGAACTTGGGAGGTAGATCTTTCCAGCTTGCAACCCTTCTTCGCCTTGGACAGTTTCGTCACGATTTATGTCATCCATCACCTGTTCCTGTTTACCTAGCCTGTTGAAAATTGAGTAATTCGTCCAATGGCCTTACCCGCATGGAATTTTTAGCAGCAGCTTTTAATTGGCATAACTTAATGTAACGTAGCCGCTCCTCGTCGTACCTCGCAAACATTTCTACCTGCCAAGCCTGTGATAGCCGACCATAGTGAGAAAATCGTGGCTCAGAAAGCAAGAGGCAACGCGAGTAATTGTACTGAGACAGCTTGTTTCCATTATTGTCTAGAATGCCGATATGCCAGCCCAAATTGCCTTGCGAATAGAGCAATGGATATTGAAATGGTTCTATCAGAGGATCAAACAGATCGATAGAAGATGGCCATGCAGAACCCTTCTTCCAAACAGTAAATTTCCGGGGATCATTGACAGAATCCTTAGTACTGAGAACAGCGTGCACTTCCACACCTGTTTGCCTATCACCAAGAACAGGGCTGTGGGTAGATCTATGTGTAATTTCAAACTGTAAATGAGCGTTGATAGACGGCTCATTGCTCAAACGGCGAAACTCATTAATGAAAGGATTTGAAGAAGTGAGATAAGAACTGATAGATTCAATCAAATTGGCGTTGAGAGATCTACCCATGGCAATATTCTTGCGCTTCTCACCATCGTCGATGTAAAGACTGCAGCGGTTGACAAACTGAACATCCCCACCCCTAGGCGCGAACCTTTGACCAGCGCCGTGCAGATTGTAAACTTGGTGGTACATTCTTCCTTCGATTTTGAAGAAGGAGAGTTCACTAGGATGATGGTATCTACCAGACACCTCGAGTGCACAGAAGGCAAACAGGTCGTTATATGCTTTGGCTCGTTCTAGGAAATGACAATTGGTATAAAACGGCGCGTCCAAAGGAGGTAGATTAAGAATATTCTATGCAAGTTTTCTTCAGTTGCTGTTTGTGTTTTGATGTGTGATGTTGTTTCTTGGATGAAAGTTAATCATATTGTTTACGTTAGTAAAACATGGCTTGTAGAAACAATTTTGATTACATTTTCAAGCGAAATCGAGCTTGTTTTAAACGAAAGTGACGACAATTTTGATACAGACGTAAATAGAATGAAGATGCTAATTTTAATAAGATTTTTAAGTCCCAAGTAGTACTGAAATAATAGGTAGGCCAATGGGTTAAGACAACTTACGTACAATATTATTATTCTAAGAGGAATGTATCACAAGATTATGAAAAATAGGTAGTTGTTAAAAGTACCGAGAGGTAATATGGATACTAACATCTTTTCCAATTATTTATACACTGCTGTTCATCTCTTAGAACAAATGGGACAAGAAATTGCTTATATCTCATGGTTTTTGTATGATTCTTTAGTATATACAGTGCGTAATAAGCAGCTTAAAAATAAAACAACCTAATTAGAGAAACATTTCAATTTAGACCAAATAGATAGATAGTTGTTTTCTAAGTGTGAAATAACCTGTTCAATATACAAAATTCAGTAAAACGTAACTTGTCCTTGTTGATGAACTGTCATGCTATGACAAAACTTATCAATTAATCTGTAGCTATCATTATTGAACATTCTGTGTTTTTATATCTTGTCCCAACATTGATTATAATTTTAAAATGCTTAAAATTTTGCTTTTTTATGTCAAGGTTAAATCTGTTCTATTTTATTGATGATGATATTTTTTAACAGGATCGTCAGGTAATGGAGCTCCTGTAGGCAGGGGGAATATGAGAGGGGGAAGGGTTATTCCTCCTCCCGAGAATATTCGAACTCGGCCCCAAGCCCTTACCACCAAAAAAGGTAATGGCATTATATGCTTAATCATTCATTTCTAGAGGTATAATTCTTTATAACAGTATTTCCATTTTAAAGAATACAGGTTAAATTTGGGGCATTAGGCCTAGGATTTCAGTAGTAATGAAAGGGAAAGGAAAGCAGCATACCTGATAAACTTGGTAGACTGGTTTACTGTAGATAGACACAATCACATGTGTCTAAATACAGTGTATCAGTCTACCAAGTTTATCAGGTATGCCGCTTTCCTTTCCTTTCATTACATTTTAAAGAATAATGATTGTAAATTCTTAGATATGACTAGTGTTAGTAATATGTTGATTTTAGCCAAATAAATTAGTTATTGAGTGATATTAATACATGATGAATTTGCTTTTAATTTTTCATTTCATTAATCTTATCCCTTAAAACAAAGCACTCAAACAAGTCTGGCATAGACCTACAGGCCTGTGCGTCAGCTTTATTCAACGAGTGAAGTACCAACCGTTCTCAGTGGGGATTCGAACCTTCCACCTTGCCCTCCACAGTCTGAAGCCTTAGCCACTGAGCCACCAAGCCGGCAAAGTTATTAAAGTTTTACAGAAGAATTTAATGAAATATTTATGTGGTGAAAGGTGCATGGCGTTCACCCACAGATGCCAGTTATGCATGAACAAATAGTTTGGTTTAGCAATAGGCAGGGAATCAAAAAAGTTTTATTGATTTTGATTTTAACTACCACAATTACAAACAAAATGATCGTCAAAAAGTTTGTAACATTTCATTCATCATTGGTCTACATTTTAGAATTTAATTTATTTTTATTCAAAAGTTCATATTACTCTATATTATTTGTACTGTTGTATTTGGTTTACATTTTGGTTTATTCAGAATGATAAAATGTTAATTAACATTTGTTATGTTACGAAACTTGATAAAAAGTCGCATATGACTAATTATATGAAAGTCTTGCAGACTTTTTTGGCCAAAAAAGAAAGTAAAATTAATAATGATGATGGAATAGGGCCCTGGGACCTTAATTTCTATATGCTATATGATAGTCATAAGTTTATTTTTGAAGTTAAGTTTGAATACTTTCTGTCAAAATCCACTCAGTTTTTTAACGCTAGTAATTTACTGGAAATTCCGTGTATAGGTCTGAAACTGCCAAAAAAGATGTTGATAACTCAATTGAATAGGAAATAAATATGAAAAATGAATCTAAATTTAAAAAAATTTTAATAGTTTATTATGTTTCATGAAAGAAAAAGAAAGATAGCTATGAAAATGTTAAAAAAGTGCACTTATATCGAAGAGGAGAATAGATAGATTATTGGTTTAGGGTCAGAAATTACCTTTTTATGATTTGAAGGAAACTGGGAGTTGAAAATTCAAATAATTTATAATGGACTTGAGTTGGTTTTATAAACTACAAGCACTTTAACATTTTAACGGATAATAAATTAAGAAAAACAGGTTAATCAGTAGAACAAAATTGTAATAATTTGTTGTTTACAGGTGCTACTGGGCAGCCTATTATATTGCAGGCCAATTATTTCTCACTTGAATCAAAGCCTGATTGGAGGCTGAACCAATTCAGGGTCGACTTCGAACCCAAAATTGATGTCAAGAGAGAGTGCTTCCAATTGCTGAGGGTCCATAAAAATAAATCTCTGCATGGAGATTATCTGTTTGATGGGACCTTACTGTACACATCTTATAACTTGGAACCAGTGAGTACTTGTGTGAAAAATTAAATCGTTAGTAGAGCAAAAGAAGTTATTACAAGATACAGTTAATGTACAAAATACTAACTGTTTCAGACTAACTACCCTGATATCCAAATCAAATTGTATAAAGACTAACATAAATTAAGTTTTTAACTTAAATTGACTATATTTTTTATAGGTTATCTGCTATTTAACACAACATGCTGAGGACAACATTTAATTACAAATAACAAAAAGTTAATGACGTCCTATTATGTACTCAATATATCAAAATGCAATCTCAAATGCTAAGTGTGTGGTGTACCAAGTATACTTAACACGTTCAAGGGTAATAGTGATAGGCCGCTTCCATTTTTTCACTTTTCCAGTTTGTTTCAAATCTAAAAATAATGTGGGTTCATTCCATAACAAATTCAGAAGATTATTTTATTTTAGAAAAAAGATTTTGTTGCAGCACTTACGTAGTGTATAGTATTTATGGGATGTTCCCAATACACACTGTGTATTTGTACACACTAAATATTGTGAATCAGGCTTTGTTTTTATTCTCAGATATTTTTTATGCTTATTTACATATTTCCAATAAGAAAACAGTTTTGACTGCTGAAAAACTTATAAATTAATCATTCAAAATATAGGCAATACCCTTATTTTAAGTGGAATGTAATGAATAAATGTGTGTAAATGTGTATCTATTTGAAATTCGCCACGGGAAAGCTACTGTACTCCTAGAGAAAATGGTATAAAATACTTAATCTCTTTTGGGCCAGGCAAGTAATAAAACTTATTGAAACAGAAATCACAGAACAGTTGTAATGATAGAGCTCAATTTAATAAATTGATTTAACTGTCATATATGTTCAAATTGAATAGGGAAAAATAGGATCACTATAGTTAATAATTGATTTTAAAACCATTTTTTAACCATTTACAATAGCAAAATCAACCACTAGTATTCTTTTCCTAATTGGCGATCGGAACATCCATTTCAATCTGTCGTCCTCTATGATTGCTGCTACACTGAGTACTGCCATGGACCTTCTAATTGTTTCATTTCTGATTCAGTTTCTCTTTGCCTTCCCACCTCTTGCTCTAAAAAAATCTCATTTCTGTGTTTGAAACCTGTTTGAGCCTTTTTTCATAATAGTCCAGCACTTGGATTCATGTCATGATTGGTATAAAATATGATAAGTAAATCATTAATTTATCTTTCCGGTATGTTCCAAATTCTTTTTACACAGTAATAAAACTGCTAATTTTCTATAATTTCCTCTTTCTATTTCCTTTTGTATTTAGATTACTTCCCAAATACTTGAATTAATTTTTGTGTTTAATGAGAACATCATTATTTATACTTTATCTGTTTATACTGATATACCTTTTGCTCTTTTCTCTAAACTTATTCTCATTTGTCCTTTTTAATTGCTTCCTTCCATTTTAAGATTTTTTTCTTGCAATTAATATTGAGGAAATCAGCCATGTCTTGGCAATATTCTCACCTTTTCTCTATTATTTGTTTTGCAATAAAAATAACATCTGTTGTTGATCTTCCTGGGAAAAATCCCTATTATTCTTCAACTATCAGTCCTTTTTTTTCAGGAGAATAGGCTCATATTTTCAAACAGTGACAATATAAGGCTATTCCTCTGTAAATTTTATACTCAGGTTTACCTCCTGTTTTAAAAATTACATTATAATTGCTTTGTTAACACAAATATTCTGGTATATTCACAATTTTTCTATATTACACTCAATATTCTGTGTAGTCTGTGTATACCAATGGGTCAGCTGCTGTAACTATCTTTACGGTGAGCTCGTCTACTTTGGGTGCTTTTTCCAATTTTATTGATAATGCTGTCTCTACCTCACTAAGTAGTATAATCTAATCATCTATTTCTATTCCTTCCAATACATATTTATGTAGGTTTAGATCTTGACGTCTTTTGTCTCCAAATAGGGTTGTAAATATTCCTTGCAGACGCTCCTAATTTCTTTGCCATTCCAAGTAATTTTTCTGTTCTTATCTAGTATTTTTTTAATATTTTCACTGTATATTTTTGTTTCTAATAAGATTATGTTGGATCTTATTATCTTTGTAGAAATTTTCCTCAACGATTTTGAGGTCCACAATTCTTATTTTGCGAAGATAACGATATTATTTAATGCTCTATACAACCTCTTCTACTTGTTTCCTCTGTTCTATCCCTGAAACATTATGTCCATGCCACATTTTTTAATCTAGTGTATGACCTACCACATGCTTCTGCTGTTTTTGTAAAGGTATACTTGAACAAACTACGTTCATCTTCCACATTTGTAGTGGTATTTCTTGGTCGTTTTCTTTAAGGTTTTATTGAATTCCTTTATCCTTAAACTTCTAAATTTTAATTTTAGGGTGTTTTCATTCTATTGCTTTCTTTAAACGTGAGCTTTATCTTTTTTCTGACTAATAATCTTTTTTTAAAGGAGAGTTTCTCATAGACTATTGATCTGTGCGAGGAACTTTTTCAAACAGATAAAGGGGCCAAACCATTACAGTAGAAGGTGAATATTTTTTATAAATCTTCCAGGCCAGATTTGAATTAGTGCTATCTCTAACCCAAGCTTAATGTCCTGACTCCTTAGATTGCTCGGCCCCTGCTCGCCCAAATTGTTGTAAAACTATCTCTTAAACTTCTTGTTCATCCTGAGGTGCATTATTAGTAATAATCTATGTTTATAGCCCTTGAAGCCACTTTTTTTTATTTTTTTTATTGTGTCGCTAAAAATGCTAGACCAATATCCAGTTGACATGCCAAAAATGTTAGGTCTTGTTCAAAAATTCATGATATTTTTTATTCGTGGTACGGTAATGTATATAGTCTAGTTTTGTTGGTGTTAAATTATACTAAATTTAGGGGTATGCGAGTAGTGATTTTTGAGTTCAAGTCAAGTCGAGTGTTTGGCATTTTTTCGAGCGAGTATTTACGGAAGAATTTCCTGTTCACCCAAGACATCTGTAAAAGTCAGACACCATCCTAAGCCTATGTTAACTTTTGCCAGATTCGTAAATATATACATCTAAACTGAACTCAATAATTGTTATTTGTTGTTTGTAACTGTAACATTTGATAAATAAAACTTTACTTCCTGCCTTCCTAAATTTATATGTGGCATTGTTTTTTTTTTTTTTTTCCATTTTTTCCTTTTTCCATTTTTCATAGCTAATATGATGTAAGAAAGTATATTATTAATTGAAACAACGTAGATTATAAAGATTTAATCTGTTCACTCATACCACAGATCAGATTTTCTATGCAAGCCAATTGTACTGTTTCACAGGCGGCCAATATGTTTATCTGGTGGTTCAGTTCAAAGTGTACCGGGAAAACGTAGAGAAACTTGTGGCAAAAGCTGCATCCAACAAAACTGATGCTAAAATTCAGGCGTCATCGCCAAATGCAGTCATTTGCTTCGAGAATTGCCTCCTCTCAACAAAAAATTGATTTTGTACACGCCAAGAAGAGTAGATCTGTATTCTGTGGGTATTTAATTCAGTAATAACCATGTTACAACCAACCGGAAATAAGCTTTGAATTATATAATCAAATTTGAAAATCTGGATGTCAAAGACTAGTTCAATCGATTAATAATAATAAATAAGCAGGTTTACTAAAAATAAATTTTAAAGTCGCTTAGGATGAATTAGTTTTAAATTATGATCGGTAATAAAATGTGTGCAACTTGAAACTACTTTCATACATGAGCCTACAATACAGATAAATAATTATTTCATAACGAGAATTTCATGAAAACCTGGCTTAATCGAATGAAAACCATATACGTAGTCGGCTAATACAAGTCTAGCCGATGTTAGCGACGAGGTGCAGTCTGAAATATCAGCCAAGTGCCAACTAGTGATAAAGTGAAGATTTTGGGCAGCTAAATTATAAACTTGAGTAAAAAAAAGACGTTTGATAAGGCTTTGGTTCAATAAAAATTATTTTCCGAATCTAAATTCGTGATCTTTTGTTTAGAAAAGGTCTTCCAACATGTTTCTCCATCACTTGGGTTGATTTGTGATTGTTTTACAATTTACATCAACATTGATGTCAATGTGAACAGGGAACCGTTCAGTGAGTTTACGAACCAAAATTATCCCACTTTACTACCTATTACACTCCAAATGCACCTTGTCAGGAAATATAAAATATCGTATGCGCAAATATTACACATAGTTTTGGTGATCCAAGATGTTTCGGAATAATTATTAATAGACATCCACTACGGATATATATCTATTTTTTATTTGACGGAAAATAAATCAATAATGAGTTACACGCTGCTAGAACGCCATTACCATATTTATATGATATGATAAGGTATTTTCTTACGTCGTCATTGGACGATTCCCAGCTCAGATTAAAAAACAAAATAGACCTCAATCGACTAGCGAGAAGTATACGATAATTTCAGTTCCGAAAATGAGCTGAACGGTTCCTTGCACGGGTACGTATGCTACAACCGAGATGAACTTTCGCCTAGAAAAGATGGGAAGTTCGATTCTTGGGTTGTAAAGTGACCCGTTCTCGAGACCCTTTTGATTGAGAAGTATTATTGATATGAACGAAAATAAGCATAATTTCCACGGCGTCAAGACCATTAGATTTGTATTGATAACAGGTCTTTTTGAGCATCTTGAACCGGATCTCCCGTTTCCTTTCATGGGTCATAAAATTCAATTCGTCGGTAGCGTAGTTGTTTCAATCCCAGCTTCCTTTCATGGGTCATAAAATTCAATTCGTCGGTAGCGTAGTTGGTTCAATCCCAGCTTCATGTGCTAAAGGTTCTCAGTTCGATGCCAATCAGAGTCATAATACATTTTGAGAAGGATCAGCTGATAACCACCGGCTCATTTGTCATTGGGATATTAATTAATTAAACTTTCAAAGGAATAGTCTGCCTTAGTTTGTAACAGTGACTACATTTGCTCATCTACATTCATCACACTCATTCAAAATCCATATTCGCCTAAATCTTGACAGTCGGCGTCTTATGAATAAATTAAAAAAAAAAAAAAATAAAGACACTAAACAGCACATCTGTTTTATTCACGCTACTTTAGGTTAGGTTACAAGTGACTAGTAGACTCGGACAGACAATCGGCGTCTTATGAATAAATTTAAAAAAAAAAATAAGTAAATAAAGACACTAAACAGCACATCTGTTTTATTCACGCTACTTTAGGTTAGGTTACAAGTGACTAGTAGACTCGGACAACCAACACGTGTGATCGCTACTACGGTAACTATTTACAGTGAAGTGATCGCTACCTTCCCAGCTCTGTTGTTCACTTTGAATTGAATTAGTAAAACATAATGAACGAACTTGTTCACTACGTCGACTAGTTCTTTTGACTGTCGTCGTGTACTACGTATTCTTAGGCATATTTGTTATTTCTTAATTACTCATATCAAACTGATAACGTATGAAGGGTAAAGTAAAACACAAGGAAGCGCACATTGTTTATACATAACTTATAAAACTGTTTACTCTTAAAACTAAATTAAGATATGTATCTGTTATTTCGTGAAATATAACTACTAGATTGAAGTTTGAGTAGTTTCGGAAGCTTCGAGCCGATTTTGAGTTGTAAAATACTCAATCAAATACTCGAAGTTTTGAGTACTCGCACACCTCTAACTAAAACATAAAAACAAGTTTTAAATTTTGATAATTTTGTATTTCTTTAGTAAAAATATTATCAATACATGTTTTTAAGTTAGTGGTTATTCTAATTGAGTATGAAAGATATATTTTGACCCTTTCTACCTGATTTCTTTTTACCCGTTTGCTCTCCAGATAGCATTTATTTCAACATGTTTTTAGTTAACAACATGTGTTTTGTGGTGGTTGACAAAATAAATCATAATTACACTATTATAAGTTGCTCTAACAATTTTAGCATGGAACATGCTTTAGTCTTGACCTAACTGCCTGAAAACGTTACGCGGGAGGGTGACGCGTAACCATGAAAACACAATGACATATCAGTGTTGACTTCAATAATGATTTTATTTGCAAGCGTTCATCAAAGTACATCTTTAGTTTCCATGACAACTCTTGTTAAAAATATACAAAATTAAGTCCTATAGGATTATATAAGATAATAATAATAATAATTAACTTCCTTTCAAGGTGGTAATGAGTCATCGCGTGAGTAAGAACCTGAGCCGCGAAACAATAAAATTTAAAAAGTAAAGATATATTTATATTTTTAAGATATGTTTATATTTTTTGTAATTCCTTACATGAAATCTAAAATTCGTTGTTTTCAGCTAAAGCATGTTCCATGTTTCTTGAATTTTAGCCGTAGGCTCTAAGCAAAAAGATCCGGGGGTCCAGGGGGCTTGCCCCCTGGTGAGGCCCGTAGGGCCGAGTTTTTTTTTGCATTCTACCTTCAGTACAGATCGCAAAAATACTAAAGGAGTTGTTGTGCAAAATAGACACTACAATATTTAGTGATTTTATATTTTGAAAAGTAGAAAATTATAAATTTGATTATTCATAAAAATTTTTTAGTTATTTTTCTAATTTAAATATTTTGGGTCTGGAAATATTGGTTAACAATCGTACTTTAAAAATAAGATATGCATTATAAGCAAAACTATGAAAACATTTTAATTTATGTGTAAGTGTGTTGTGTTCAGTAATTTCTTTTTCATCATCTGTCTTTTACTACAAATTACAAATGAAAATGTTCAATTATTAAATTTATCGTATAAACAAGCTCTCACTACGTTGCTGTTAAAAATCCCTTGTCTGAAGGTATGTATTGTCAATAACTTTTTTTTTTATATTTATTGAAGTAATTGTTGAATACAAAAATGACCTTTCAACTGAAAACACATGAGTTTCGTAAATATGTAAAGTTATATAATTAGTCCGTTGTTCTGTATTGTTAGTTTAAGCAAATCTCATTCAAATAGTTAAGTATTTTCAGTATATCCTTAATATTTAATATTTCAGTATATCCTTAATATTTGTCAAGTACATGAAGAAGCAGAAGTTTAACTACCATAACTATACAACAATTGTAATTAAAATATTTCACAAGATAATATCTAATTTGAGAGTTATATTAAAAGTCATTTTTAAAACATCACAGCTAAAAGATATATATTTTATTTATTATTAAAACATAAACACCAAAGGGAATATAATTATCATATAACAACGTTTAAGTTTCGTTTGAACTTGACCGAAAAATAAAATAGTCCATATTTCCTGAAATTTAACAATAAATAAGTAATCAAGAAAAGGTTACAGTTTACTATAAGTATGTCATGGGGATAATAATCCTGAACGGTTTAAGTAATCTACGGAAATCAATTAACAATTAATATTTTTTCCATGTGACAAGAGAGTAATAAAACAATGGTTGGCTGAAGAGAGGTCTTGTATTTTAACATTTTATGGTATAACTCGAGGATGAAGGCCAAGATTTTTGAAGTTTTACAATATTACATGGTCTCCCTTCTTCCTTTCTGACTATAAACTACACAGTCCTTGGTTTTCTTTGTAGAATGAGCAGCAAGGAAATAAGGCTTCTTGTTTAGTCTCTTCTTTTCCAAGAGTTGAAGGACGACCATGCTTCAAACTTTTGTTATGGACAAGCTCAGTTATGAAGGTCTCATGTATTTTCTATAATGAACTCTTCTTTCCATGATTTTGTCTTGTTTTTACATGTTGTAAAAAAGAAAACTGTTGACCACTGCTACACACGAGAGTCCTTTGTATACACAATCGCAACACAATAAATGTCGGCAATGCAATGTCGCTTGAGGGTTAAAGGTTAAAGAGCAAATATCGGATGAGTACATGTAGACTGTACAGTAGATTACATCACTGCCTGGCATCTGTTGAACTGCTAACAAGTTCTTGGTGGGCGGTTGGTATTCAAATGTTCAGCGAATGTAAGTTAACTGAAGAGCTGTGGCTGAGAAGACGCTGCCTTCTGTTATAGGATCATTGGACTTGGTTTATGTTACGTTTAATTGAGACAGAATAATACCTTAAAAAATTATATAAACTAGAGATGTGTCAATACCAAAAGTCGATTCTCGATACCACCGATTCTTGAGGAAAATATCAGTATCGAAAATTAACAGTACCTGGTATCGGCGTCATTTGCAGGTCTCGTTTCATGTCAATGATCAAGATGAAGACTACAGAAATTTGCAAAATAATAATATAAAGTGTACACGATTTAAAAATGCATTTATTGAATTATCACAGGTGAAATAAAAATATACAAAATCAATATTAATTAAGTTAATAATTAGTGATAATATCACAGACGATAATATTACTATCATCTGTTACTTTAATTGACTCTTTTAGTACTAATGTTGGCCGGCCATTAAATTTCAAATCGACTACTAAATAATATAGTTAACCTTTTGTAACCCACTGCCGCAGTGTTACAACTATGGCATATTGTGTTGAGTTCACGTTCACGCCATTTTCACTAATATTTATTTATAGACGGAATGTCACAACGAAACAACTTCGGCAATCTTCGAGAGAGTTCGGCATTGTGCTAACATATCTTTTTGATTTTGCATAAGATTTGGGACAGATGTATTTCTGGTGTTGTTTATTTACTCATCTATCATTAGTACACACGAAATGGCAGAGCGATCGTGTATAATATGCGAAAAAGAAATTAACGAATCTTTCAGTGCAGATTATTTCAGCACTTAATCTGTGTGTTGTGATGAAAGCGAAAATGTAGAAAACTCAATTTTACTACAAAATACTAGTGACAACAGTAAGTACTTTTAATTTTAGCGAACCTTTTCTTGATGTTTCTATGGATAATGGTTTAGGCTATATTGTACAGCTCTGTATCTGTCTCTGGCCCTTTTAGTACACTCAGCATAACAATCAGGCTCATTGGTACTGAAATTATCATAATTTAAATTTGTTTCAAATGTTTTCTTTATAGAACATTTGTGTATTGGCATTGGTTAGAAGCATTGATATGATGAGTAGTCTAACATGGCTACATTGATCATTACATTCAGATTTATGTAATATTCAGTATAGAAATGATATATTAAAATATTTTAAATTACTTTTCATAGAAACATAGTTGAGGAATAAGCCTGAAGGCTCATGGTTGATTCAAAGGGTTAAAAGAGTGGTTGGTACAAAATTGAACAATTTTTATTTTGACTCAAATCTGTCTGCTTGAAAGTGGCAACGCTGCAGCGTTTTTGTAGAGTGTGGTAGTCAAGAGAGTGCTGTGATTTTACACGTCGCTGTACACTGCCCTGCATTTTATTATTAATCCATTTAAATTCATACAAGTATGTTATATAAATGTTCGTTCGTTTTTTGAAATATTGGTATTATTAAGTACAAAACCAAGTTTTATTCGATTTCATAGGCCTACTCAATTACTAGAAAAAAATGTTTTACATTTTCCATAAGAACATTTTTGTTAATTAATCAAAGTTTATTAAACTCTAGCATATGTTAGTTGAAAAATGACCTATTAAAGTTTCAACTTAATCTGATTAGAGGTTTTTATTGTAGACTTTTTTAAGCTGACGTTTTGCTAAAAAGCTTTAGAGACCGCGGTTTTTTTAACCTCCTCGCGATTAAAAAAAACTGTTAAAAGATACAAATTTTCCTTTTACACTCAAAAGCGTAGGAATAAATAAGGAATATTTGTACTATTCTAGTGTAATTAGTTTCTTTACAGTGATTTTTTAAACTCGTGGTTTTTTATTCAACAGTAAGTATCGATGGTATTGGTATTGGGAATCGATTTAGTGGTATTGGTGTCGGGAATCGAACATTTTTGGTATCGACACATTCCTAATGTAAACTTAAAATACCAATTAGAGACACTTTCAGTTCCTGCCTGATAAAAACAACTGGTGGCAACATTCCATATTGTTCACAACTTTTCTCATATTCAGAACATAACTATGGTTCTCATCAGTAAACACGCTGGATTATCACTGTACCACACCATTTATTACTGTCCATAGGTCAGTTCACTGATAGTAAAATTTGATGTGAATTTATATGCTGCAAATATTGATTATTCTGATAGTGAGGTGATATAAGCTGATATCTTTCATAAATGTGTTGTATTATTCGTTTCATTGAGAATTATATTATTGTTTACTATTGGAGAGAATATTCTTACCCTTTAGTTTTTTAGTTTTACAAGCTAATGATGGATAGACCAGTATCCATAGATTTCACAGCAAACTTATGAAATGTAAGTTGTTGCATATTAATTTGTTTATTACATTCTGCTTAACAAAACGGTAAAGTACTCAGAACAGGGAACCGATTTCAGCGAAGAACCAAACTTAAAAAAAAAATGGAATCGACTCATTCTAGTTTTAAGCTATTATTTAGAACTCTATAAAAAATAAAAGACTGCATAAAGTGATGTATTTGTCATTTAGTTTTTGTGATTAAAAAAAATATCCTTGTAAGTATTCAACTATGTAAAAAGTACGAGTTGTACTCTGTATGTTACAGACGATGGAGCTTTTTTCGCAAAGAGAAGATGGCACCCAGGTCATGATAACACTGCGACGAGTCAGTGAAGTTTCTATGGGCGATGCCCAATACTTACAGTTGTTCAATATTTTGACAAGACGGTGCCTTTCATTATTAGACTTGAAATTAATCCGGCGAGATTATTTTGACCCCAAAGCAAAAGTAAGTTTTTATGAATAGTGAAAATGTTTTGTTGAATTACAGTTAATTATTGATTTTCATTTGAAACTATTTACTATCTATATTTCAGGTTGTTAAAAACAACAATTCAAACAAAATTTCTTCTGTTCTAAGTGTACTGTAATTTACTAGTTTTATGTACCTATTAGCGGTGTGCTATGCATCGAAAAGCATCGATAATTCACGTTTGTCGATTTCAATTCAGTTAGTCCATTGGCACTGTGTTCTAAAATACTTTACTCAAGATTATTTGCATTAAAAAACGTATAATTGAGCGTTAATTATTAAATACAACTCTATTAACATATATTTTCATCCTTTAAATTGGAAAATATTTCAAATTAGAATAAATATAAAAACTCAATTAATGTATTCAATAAATTACATTTTATTGCATTTGTTGATATTGTTTCATTAATTTTAATATATTGGCTAAACAATAATGGATTGTTATACCAAAATGATGCTTCTACTAAACAAATTTTGTGATATAGTACTTTTATTTTACCAAAAATAACATTATTTTGAGTCCTGAAAAAACTAAATACATAAATGTTTGCTTAAAAGGAAATGTATGTTTGCCAAATAATATAAAATATTATTGCTTAGAATAAAATATAAATGCTTAGACTGTATTAGTAATAATGGTGAATGTATGGTGGATTGTAAATCACAATTAGGGTTTGAGTCGTTAAAATATTTAGAGCTATGGTTAGATTAAGAATTAAATTGGAAAACTTATGAGGAAAAATAAATAAAAAAATTAAATAGTGTCTTGAGAATATTTTATTTTATGACAAATGTGTGTAGTAGGATTGAATACGGAATTTCATGTGGGGGGGGATACATACATCTCAAATTTAAAAACAATAATAGTTATAAAAAAAATGTTATGTTAAGGTTATAGGGCATTAGACCAGGAATTAGTATATTGGAGAGATGGGACATCAGCAAACTTACATTAGAAGACAAGAAGTTCACTAACACCAGAATAGTAATAACATACACAAAAGAATCACATAATTAACTCAAGTGAGTCTCTCTCCCACCCTCCCTCCCTCCTTCTCCACCTGAAGAAAGTGCCAGTGGTACTGAAAATTAGTGTGATTATGTGATTCTGTTCTGCATGTTACTACTACTCTGGTGTTGGTGAACTCTTCTAAACTTGCTGATGTCCTATCTCACCAATATACTACAAAAAATTGTATGCGATTAATTGTGAAAAAAAGAAGACTCAGCCATCATATCAATTATTTTTTAGTCTCAAGTATATGCCCCTAAGATACATGTATGTGTATAAGACATTTAAAATATTCTATATAAGAAGCAGTAATCATAAAACATTAAAGGAATATAAACTGAGACCATGAAATTCAGAATATTTATTTGTACCAAAACATTTAAATACTTTCTTTACCAAAACCTTTCTTTATTTAACACCAAAGATTTTCATTCTAGTACCAACTGAAATAAAAAACAAAATTCAATCAAAATCTTTTTTAAACAACTTAAACAATGGCTTCTGTCAGTAGAAGACATTGAACAAGTGCTTTTAGGATCACTTTTTAAAATATACAAAGTACTAATGACTAAGTTTGTGTATTCATTTGTTCCTTATTTTATTAGTTTAATGTTTGGGACTTATTTATTACTCACTTTGTATGTGTTTCGTTCGGAGGACCTTACCTTTTGGTATGAGAAAGTTAATTATAGTTTGTAGAAATCAGAATAATATTTAAATTCTTCAAGACATTGAAACTCACTTTTATTTCCCAAAACTGAACATCACAACAACAAAAGTAAACAAAAGCAAAAATAAATCACATGATAATAATTAATTACAACATCATATGTTAAAATGTTAAAATCCACAGACCATCGGGAACATTCCGGGCCACTTGAACCGACAGGTTTAACAAATGCTGTCTTCTATTGGTAAGGGAAAAATCTTTATCACAGGCCTTTTTTAACATTCCATTTTTAGTTTGAAGGGTGACTACTCTAACAATGTTGTCAGGACCTGGATGGATTTTCACAATTCGAGCCAATGGCCAATTGAGTGGTGGAGTAAGGAGATCTTGTATCACAACTAAATCCCCGATTTTCAAGTTTGTTTTTTTTTTTTTGTCCATTTTTGCCACTCCTGTAAAGTATGGAGGTAATCCCGACACCAACTTGTCCAAAGCCAAATGTCTTGGGTAATTTTTTGTAACTTTTGACAATTCTTGAGTTTGTTAAAGGGAGTATTGTTCAAGTCATTTTCAGGTATTGAAATCAGAGGGGCTCCAATTAAAAAATGTTCAGGGGTTAAAGCTGAGATATCGGAAGGGTCAGATGAAAGAGGAATTAGTGGTTGGGAATTCAGAACAACTTCAATTTTTGTAACGATTGTGTTGTAGTCTTCAATTGTTAAAACTGTCTCCTACAACTCTTCGAAGATGGTATTTCATACTTTTGACAGCAGCCTCCCATAGCCCTCCTTGGTGAGGAGCTAAGGGGGATTGAAGTGAAATTGTATTGAATTTATAATAGAAAATTCTGAAATTCTTCGTTTGTTATCTTGGTTATTCAGAAATGAGTTGACCACTGATTTTAGGATTTTGTTTGCGCCCGCAAAATTAGTTCCGTTGTCACAATGGATATTTTGACACAAACCACGTCTTGAAATAAATCTAGTCAATGCTGAAATAAAGGTAGTAGAAGACAATTCAGAGACCGTTTCAAAGTGCACAGCCTTTGTATTAAAACATACAAATATGCATATGTAGAGTTTGAAGAGACGTAAGGATCTAAGGTTATGAGCTTTGGCAGTGAACGGGCCACAAAAATCCACACCAGAGTTCAAAAAGGGTCATGAAGGAGTAATTCGAGATTCTGGAAGATCTCCCATTAGTGGAGTCTTGGTTTTAGGTTTTGTTCTAAAACATTTGACACATTTAAAAACTCTTGATCGAATCAAGCTTTGAGCTGCTAAAATCCATACATGTTGGACCAGTATGGAATGTAAAAGTTGAGAAGGGGCATGCAAATACTTTAAGTGGTAATGACCTATTAATAAATTGACAATATGGTGATTTTTTGGTAGTACTACAGGATGTTTAACATCGTAATCAAGATGTGAGTTGCTGATTCTTCCTCCTACTCTGATTATTCCACTTTCATCGAGGAATGGTGATAGTCTTTGGATTTGGTTAGAGCAAGGGTTTCCCTTTTTCAAGTTTTTAATTTCTCCCGGGAAAACTTCAGATTGAATTAATTGGAAAATTTTCAAAGAAGTTTTCTTAAGTTCATCCACTGATAAAGGACCTGATTTAGGTACTATTTTGACATTAAAGAAACAGTATACAAGAAAACACTGACGAGTTTGTTCCAAGAGGAAAATCGGTTAAAAATTACAAGGGGTTCAGGTTAAGTGATAGTCAATACGGTTGATCCTTGAGGTTTTACTTCTTCTAAGTTCTCTTCTTTAATGGGTGTGAAGGAACTTATTGGCCAACAAGAGACATGTTCTTGCAACCACTGAGGTCCTCCCCACCAAAGAGGGTGATCTTTGAGATCTTGTGGCATTAATCCTCTAGAGGCACAATCTGCTGGGTTAAATTGTGTGTTCACATGATGCCATAAATGAGCTGGGACCTGTTCCTGAATCTCAGCCACCCGATTAGCAACATAGGTTTTCAACCTGTAAGGGGGAGTTTGAATCCAACTTAAGACGATTGTTGAATCGGTCCAGGCATATGTCTGACTAATAGTGTAGTGTGGCATCAACAAAGAGAGACAATGGGTCATCAGTTTTGCCAAGAGATGACTACCACACAATTCAAGTCGTGGTAATGAGATTTTTTTAGTGGTGTTACACGGGTTTTTGAAATGAGTTGTCTTATTTGAGTAGACTCTATTTTAGAAGAACTTCGTAAATATACCACTGCGCTGTAACCACCTTCAGAAGCGTCCGAAAACCCATGTAATTGAATAACTTTGGAATTGTTAATTTGTAATGGTTTGGGTATTTTTACTTCTGACAGACTAGGGAGTTGAGTGACAAACGAATTCCATGACTCGACTATGTCATGAGGGAGGGGTTCATCCCAAGTAAAACCTTTAACAAACTAGGCTACTCTTACCTCCGTCAATAATCCAATATAAAACACTTTATTAAGCTGACATGTTTCGTTGCTATCACAACATTTTCAAAGCTTGCAACTCGTCAATCACATAAAACTAAACATTAAAAACACAGAACACACGGTGACACGAACATAAAGTACATTTAGATAGCGCTATCATCCCGACCCGGCACTGGTTGGTAGAAGACTGGCTGGAGTGTTACGTCAGATCGTCCGCCCTCCTGCCATTATCACTAATATTATCCACTAATATTATAATACTCCAGCCAGTCTTCTACCAACCAGTGCCGGGTCGGGATGATAGCGCTATCTAAATGTACTTTATGTTCGTGTCACCGTGTGTTCTGTGTTTTTAATGTTTAGTTTTATGTGATTGACGAGTTGCAAGCTTTGAAAATGTTGTGATAGCAACGAAACATGTCAGCTTAATAAAGTGTTTTATATTGGATTATTGACGGAGGTAAGAGTAGCCTAGTTTGTCAAAATAATAGTCCAGCGGCCATAAACATGAATTTAAAAACCTTAAGCCCATAATAGCTGCATGAATAGTTTTGCCCACATTATGACTGGGGACAGGAATCCACAAGGGTCATAGCTAATTTTTGCGATCAGGGTGAGGATCGTTCTTTTAGTGTTAGCAGGGGTATTATCTATATGGAAATTAAAGGTGAAAAAATCAAGTTTAGATGACCAATGTAGACCTAAGATACTAAAGAAAGGTTGATCAGACGATTCCGAAAACTTCGGAACCTCATGGTGATCGGAAGGAAAAGGACCCAAGACGTTTGGATGGTTAGACGTCCATTTTCTAAGTTCGAAACCACCCTTTTGGGTTTACCGTGTATGGTTGGGCGGGTGGGTCATTACTACTTCACGTGTATGGGTGGGCGGGTGGGTCATTACCGTTGCATGTGTATGGGCGGGCGGGTGGGTCATTACTACTGCACATGTATGGGTGGGTTAATACCACTGCACGTGTATGGGTGGGCTGCGATTACTAAATTATTGCTATGGATGGACCCATCTCTCTGTGTACTTGTCCACACTGTAATGGCGACTGTCATCTGCACGTAAACCTCCTCTTCTATTGGTAACAACGAACCCATAGTATCAACCCCAGGCTAAAATAACGTTTATTTTCAAACACAGACAATTAAATCAAGGTGTGACTTGATACATTCAGTAGTGTTGATATATTGTCATATTTTATTCTCTGCCAAAAACGTGCCAAATTCAAGTAACTACGTAAGTAAAAACGTGCAAGTTGATCAGTTGAGTTTGCAAATGTTGTGCTTTTCCCTCATCTTCATGGCCAGCGATTACATCATCCACATAAGTGGTGTGGTTTAGTAGAACTGAGGCAGCTTCAGGATAGAATTCCTGTTCGTCTTGAGCAAGTTGACGAAGAGATCGCAAGGCTAGGAAAGGTGAATAGTTCATCCCAAAAGTCACAGTTTCCAAGAAAAATGTTCTGAGGGATAGAGAAGAATCGTTTCTATATCATTTGATATAGAAAAATATCATTTGATATTTTTGATCATCAGGATGAATGCGAATTTGCCTATTCATTTGTCGTATATCACAAGTGAAAACCACATTATGACGTCGGAAGTGAAATAATACGTCAAATAAATTCACCTGTAATTTTGATCCTGTGAGGAGGATATCATTTAATGAAACACCATTTGAGGTTTTGCATGAAGCGTCAAAGACAGTCCTCAGTTTTGTGGTTGAGCTTGATTCTTTTATAACACCATGATGGGGAAGAAAATAGTTTTCATCTGGAACTGAATCACAAGGTCTCATATGTCCAACTTCTGAATATTCGTCCATAAAGTTGACATAGGCTTCCTTGAATTTAGGTTGAGTAGTGAATCTTTTTCAAGTCCTAAGAATCTATTTTTAGCTGAGAATGTCGAATCACCTATTGGAGGATGGTTAGGTTTGAAAGGTAGACGAACGCAATACCTACCAGATACGTCTCTAGTGCACAAGAACAAGTATGGTGCTTCTTGTGACATTTGAAGCAAGAGTTCTTGGACTTACAATCACCAACTGTGTGATTTCCAAGACAAGAGAAACATCGATGTTGTGTTTTAACAATATGATGCCGTTCTTGGGGAGATTTACTCTTAAACATTGGACAAGAATAAACTTTGTGTCCGTCTTTTGAGCAAACAAAACAAGTAAACTCTTAAAGGTTCTGAGGCAGACACGAGAGAGATAGGTCGAGGTTGAAACTTTTCATTTAAAGACTTAGGGGTCCAATGAGAGGAGTTATTTTTGTTGTTAGAAGAATGCAAGAAAGCGTCTTCTGCAGAGTACAGTAGTCAGATAGGAACGTGATGATTTCTGTTACAGTAGGAAGAGTTTGAGAGTTTCCTTTTGAGTTTTCAAATTCATGTAGCAGTTTGGTGTCAAACTTCCGTAAAAGCATAGACGCTAACAAAGGATTTTTCTCAACAATATCACAGTCCAATACTTTTAAGGCTTGAGTGTTTTCTTGAACTGCATTTAGAAAATGTCTTAGGTTCTTATCAGGAAAGAGATTGATATTGGGGAAATCTATTATCTTGTTTAAATGCACAGAGGAGAGTCTACGCACTGAATGATAACGTTCACGTAACGTCTTGTAAGCTATGAAGTAATTAGCTTCTGAGATTGGTAACGATTTGATTAAATTAAGAGCTTCACCTGATAATGTACCACGTAAATACTGAAATTTCGCAACAGGGGACAGTGATGAGTTTGAGTTTATAGTTGCGTCAAACAGGTTGATAAAAGCAATCCAAGTGTGAGGGTCTCCACTAAAATGCTTCAATTCTATTTTAGGTAAACGTATCACTGACGTGAAAAGTTGTCCTTGAATAGTTTCGTTACTTGCTACTGACTGGATATCATCATTAATATTTTAAAGAATTTTAATTTTACTTTGAATAGTGACACAAAGTTCATTAATTTCATCCTGTTTGTCAATTACATTTTGTTCATCAAAATCATCGTTTGAATCTAACAATTTTTTCATGTTTTCATCAAATTCAATTTGTTTGAGTTTAACCTCTGCCTGGTATACAAGAATCTTTTGATGTTCAAGTGTTTCAAGAGGAGAATCCTCAGACAGATTTTCAAAACAGTCATGAATTTTATTCAGCCTAGCTTTAATGAGGTTTGTCAATCGAGTAAACGTTTCAGGTTTCATTGTAAAAAGTTAAACATATACAAAAAATACAAGTTTAGAGAGGTAAAAAAGATTGAGATTGAGAAAAGTTGAAATTATTGAGGTATAGTTTGTTTGAGGATTGAGGTAGATAAAGAGGTAATTATATTGACACAGAGGTGTATAGAAACATTTGTCTTACTTTTCCATAGTTCTGGTTATCCAGGCCCGGTCGGACCATGTTTCGTTCGGAGGACCTTACCTTTTGGTATGAGAAATTTAATAATAGTTTTGTAGAAATCAGAATAATATTTAAATTCTTCAAGACATTAAAACTCACTTTAATTTCCCAAAACTGAACATCACAACAACATAAGTAAACAAAAGCAAAAATAAAACACATAATAATAATTAATTGCAACATCATATGTTAAAATCCACAGACCATCGGGAACAGTATGCATGTATTAAACCATATTGTTCACATATTTATTATTAGTTTTTCAGAAGTGTTTATTGTTTATGTATGTGTTTATTATTTGTTTTGATCTAGAATATTTCCATAAGTTTTGTACGCTAACATTTCTAAGGGTTTGTAACTTACAATGAAATCTAGAACATAATTTAAGTCTGTTGGGTTAGGCTCATATATTTATAATCAAACAGGAAATTTAAAAAGAACTCATTTATGATGCAACAATTCAATTTTAGGGTAATGTTATTTATTTTCATTATGATACCTTAACGTCTACATTGACAATAGCTGTTTATTATATATTAGATAGTGATAATCCTCCGAACAGGCTTAGCCTGGGAGGTTAATGCTTTATTATTATTTCTTGTCCATAATTTATATTCATGTTTAGATGTATATGAATAAAACAAAGTATTATCAGAGTATGTATGAACATCTATAAATTAGGTTTTAAAGTTTATTATTATTATTATTATTTATCTATGCTTAAGAGAAAAAAATCAGTTATATGTTTATCATAATTTTCCAACTATAGTAGTGAATAACAATAATTAAGTTGTTTTCCATTATTTTATACATTCTTCTTTTTACCTGTAACATTTATTATTTTAACTGTAAAAAATTAAATTTTGACCAGTTACTCTCCCATAACAACAGCAAATTACAACTATTGGCATTTAAATTTAATGAATTTAATACAGAGCCATCAAATTTTTGAATTGCTAGTTTTTCATATATTTGTCCTTAGCTACATAAGCATGCTTATGCTTGGTGCTAAAAAAATTTATTAAACCTTAAAATTGTATTTCAAAATAATTATGATTTATTGTGCATTAGGCCTACTGCATTCTGTGAATCCCTTCATCTTACGTTCCTTATATTATTTTTAATTGACTCGTACTTTGATATAAATATTTTTGTTACATAGATAAAACAAAAACTAGTTAACATTTCTGTAATAAAAATTGTATGTTTTAAATTATCTTTCTTTGTATTAGCAAGATATTCTTACATATGAGACGCCGACACAACGTTGTGCGTATTTTAAGGCGAATATGAATGGTTTTATGAGTGTAGGATGAGTGTAGATAAGTGTAGTCTGGTTACTAACTGAGTTCAACTGTTCCTCAGAAAGGGCAATTTATTAATAGCCCAACAGCTATTAATAAATTGTACCAAAAGGTATTATTGTTACTCTACCGCTTCTAAAACTTAATAAAAACCTTAAATTCTTTATGTGCACTTCAAATCAAGTTGCATCAAATCGATGTTCTTTGAATCGCATCGCTGCATCGAATCGAAAAAGATTTGTTGCATCGCACACCCCTACTGATTTCCTAACTCTCCTAATATGTTACAGAAATCCTAATATGTTATGATTCCTGGCCTAGTGCCCTTTAACTTAACGTAAAAAATATGTGGTAAAGTGTAAAAAACATTGACATAATAAAAAAAAAAAAAAACTTGTTATTGAAATATATCGGGACCACTGGCCCCTTCTTCAGTCACTAAACAACTGACTATTTAAATCAATATAAAATCCATTATTTTCATAATGTACAAGATTTTCCCAAATATTTTATCAGCATTAAATTGTAATGTGCCTTATAATCAAGAAAGGTGTAATTTTTCAGGTTAGAGTGCCAGAATTTTGCCTGGAACTTTGGCCAGGTTACAAAACGACCATAAGGCAGCATGAGAATCAGGTGCTCCTGTGCGCAGAAATTACCCACAAGGTTTTGCGCACTGATAATTGCTTAATGCTAATGCAAAATTTAGCTCAGAGAGACCCAAGAAATTACAAGGTGTGTTGGAATTACACAGTTTTTTTTATCAATGTATAAGGCTTATGTGCATTCTTGTGTTAGATCACAAATACCTGAATAAATGAATGGATGCAATGTTGTATTGCTAGTACATTGTGATCAAAATCAGCATTCTCAGTTCAGGTTTATAGTTCAATCTAAAACAATCTAAATTAGCCAGATTATTTAGCCTATATTCCCCCCACTGCTCCTCCCTCAGTTTTATCAACTGTTCTCTTTCAAATTACGCACAATACCAGTTAATGGATGGATCGGTTGTTGAATATCCTATCATTTGATTTTGAAAGTAAGAGTTCTAAAAATTATTTACATTTGTACTTAATCATTTTATATTATTAATAATACATTCATAGTTATTATTTATGCTACTCATTACATTGTGTTATTCTGTCCAATATGTAGTATATATTTATAAAACATTTTTATCCTTAGTAATACTCATGACAATATCATTGATTTTACATACACAATTCGATTTCTTATCAAATGCTACATTTTGTGCATTTAATTATCTGTTATTTGTGCTTTATTGAAACATTCTAGGCATACTAGGTGTTAATTGTCATAAGCGTAATCATATGTTTCTAAATCGCTTCTCCCCCAAATCCCCTTGGGGTTCAGGCCAATTTGCAGAATATAAAAAGTTCAATACAATTTATATTGTATTTAGTGTATATTTATTAATGTTGATCACGGGTGTCTGCCTAATTTTATCACGTGAGGCTACTCAAGTCGATCACCGGGGACTACCCAAGATGATAATGGTTGTTTATCAAGTAGGGCTGCCAAAGTTCATTACGGGGCCACCTAAGTTGATAGAGTATATGATCACGGATGATTAATCAAGTGGATCACAGAGAGTTCGCAACATGATCACGGGAGCTACGCAAGTTGGTCATGGGGATCTGCCCAAGTTGATCACAGGGGCTAACTAAGGTCACCACGGGGGAGTTGCCTTAGTTAATGACGGGATGCTACTGAAGTTGATCACAGGAGCTGGTAAACGGAGAGGTCGATGTAATTAGTGTGCAAGGTTTTGAGTATTTAGCTCATTTTAATCATACCGAAATGGGGGGATATATTCCAAAAAATCACATATTTGTTACAAAAAACTCAACTTGCCGACCTTTTGTGAGGTAAGTGTAATCTATATAACATTGAGGTATAAACAAATTTCCGATATTATAACCGGTGGCTACCAAAGATGATCACCAGGGGCTTTCAGAGTTGAACACAAGCTACCAAGATGGATTACCAATGTGGATCAAGGGGGAATCCAAGATCATCACGAGGGGCCTAAGTAGTTGACAGTCGGCTATCCTAGTTGATCATGGGGGTTCCCTATGTTTGATCTCGGGGTGGCTAACCAAGATGATAACGGGTGATTGGCCAAGTTGATCACAGGTGGGGTGGGGGGGTTTACCCAAAATGATCATAATAGATTATCTAAGTTGTTGATGGGATACTACCGAAGTTAATCACAGAGTCTGGTCAACAGACTGGTAAACGAAAATAGTGTACAGGTAGTCCTCGTTATATGCGGTCCCGATTTACGCGGTTTCGCTTATACGCGGATGGGCCGCATTCCTCAGGCGCGCCCCACCCGTCTATCTGTCTCTTTCTCTCGAGCACTGTTGTTTATTTATTCACATTTGAGGTGTACAATTTACTTCTTGTGGCGTGGCATTGTGAACAATATTGTGAGTTGTGTTATAATGTCGGGAAAACGTGAGAAGAAACAGATAGATGTAAGTAATAAACGTGTTAGACATTCTCTTTCTTTAGAAGTTAAACTTGAAGTTTTAAAACGTCTCGATAAAGGGGAGCGTATAATTGATATCCACCGAGTGATGGGCCTTCCAGAGTCATCTATTAGGACAATACGATCAAATGCTGAAACTATTCGTAAGTGTGTGCAGTCTTGTACAAATTTAAGTTTAGCACGTGTATCTAAGTCCAGATCTGATTCGATGGAGAAAATGGAATAACTACTGTCAAACTGGATTGAACATTATAATCAGCTCCATGCACCCATTTCGATGGCAGTCATCCAAGAGAAAGCAAGAGCTATCTATACAGAAATTACTAAGGAAGATCAAAACGCCCCAGACTTTAATGCCAGTAAAGGGTGGTTTGACCGTTTCAAGGCACGCAACGCTTTTCACAGTTTAAAATTAACAGGTGAGGCGTCATCGGCAGACAATGTAGGCGCTGAAATTTTTAAGGCTATAACTTTTAAAAATTTTATTGAAAAGGAGGGGTATACGGCCAAACAGGTTTTTAACCTTGACGAAACTGGCCTATTTTGGAAGCGAATGCCAAACAAAACATTTATTTCTATTGAGGAGAAAACTGCTCCTGGATTTAAAGCTGCTAAAGATCGCTGCACTTACTCTTACAAATGCTTCTGGGGATTTCAAACATAAACCACTGATGGTTTACCATTCAGAAAACCCCAGAGCACTAAAAGGCTGTGACAAATATATGTTGCCTGTGTTGTGGAGGTCGAGTAAAAAAGGCTGGATGACGGGTAAAATATTTCATGATTATATTTCACTAGTGCTGCAAAATGATTTAAAAGTGTATTGCTATGAAGAAAAGATTCCTTTTAAATTTTTGATTCTGGTAGATAATGTTCCAAGCCACCCTCCTGAAATAAGTGAAATAAATGAGAACATTAAAGTTTGTTTCTACCCCCGAACACTACGTCCATATTGCAGCCTATGGACCAAGGTGTTATTTCAGCTTTTAAAGCCAACTATCTTAAACATACATTTTCTTTACTGATTAAAACTTGTGATGCTGATGATAAAATTATCTATTAAGGACTTTTGGAAACAGTTCAACATCAAAATGGCTATTGATATCATAGGCAAATCCTGGAATGAATTGAAACCTAAATGCATGAATGGTATTTGGAAAAATTTGTGGCCAGAAATCGTCAAATATGATGTAGAAATGACTGAAAATGTCAGAACAACGTCAAAAGATATTGTGGATATGGCACAGCGTGTGGGATTCACAGACGTAGATGAAGCGGATGTTGATGAATTGATTACACTACAAGAAGAGCTAAGTACCGAAGACCTATTAACAATAGAAGATGATAGGTTTTCTGAAGGATCAGATAAGGAAGAAGAACCTGAAAGTGTTAAAACCTTGACTAGTAAAGGAATGGCAGAGGCTTTCTGTATGATTAATAACGCTTTAAATTATTTTGAAGAGAACGACCCAGATGACACGAGGAGTGCTAAGGTTAAAAGGGAAGTTGAGAATGTGATTGTGTTATCGTGAACTATATAACAATAAATTAAAAACAACAACCCAGCTCTCGATTAAGACATTTTTCTACCAAATAACTGAAAGGGTACAAACACCTGGTAAGCAGACGTCAGACGTAAACAAAGGAGGGCAGTCTGACCCTCCCAGCCCAGTGGCAGGCACATCAAAAGATTGAACTACTGTATATGATGTACTTTTTTAGTTATGTACTGTACAGTACTTTTTAATATCCTTTTCTCTTTGAATTTAATTTTTAATTAAAGTATGCCTATATACATTTATACTGTACGTTCTTATTTTGTTTGTTCATGTAGTAGTCAAATTTGAATTCAATAAAAGGTGTTGATATGAATTATTATAGGCCTACAGTTTTATTATATTTCCAAAACAATTAATTAATCTTTTGATAATCTTATGATATTGTAGTTTGAATTGGGTACAGTACTAATAAGCAGTAGGCCGGCCTGCTGTGGCTACAGTGGCGTAACCCGCTTTAGCTCCGACTCGTTATACGCGGTTTCGTTATAAGTGGCGCTTAGGTGGAACGTATCTACCGCGTATAACGAGGACTACCTGTACAAGGTTTTAAGTTTCCATCTTGTTTCGATCATGCTTAAATGGATAGATATATTCATGGATAGGCTTCCACTATCGTCACTATTACTAACAAATTCTAGGCCTTAGGGGTTTGACTGCGTCCGGGGCTATTTTAACCCTAATACCGGTACGCTGCGGAATTTCCGCAGTTTGTCTTATCTTAAAACCGGTAGACTGCGGAAATTCCGCAGTTTGACAGCACGCGACATAATCACTTGTCACAAAATAAACGTTAGCTGTATCGATATGATTCTTTCACCATTGTAATCATCGAAATATACCAAATCCGATGGTATACATCGATTATTGTTTCAATGTCTTTGCATCGATGTTACAAAGTGATGAAAAAGAAGAAACTTTGAAAGAAGCATCTGGGACCGGTCACCATTACTCCAAAGTAGACGCTGTCAGTCATTTGTTGTGTTGTTTTTGTTGTAATTGTGTTGTAATTTGTTGTAAATATTCTCAAATAACTATTTATATTATGTTAGAAAATACCATTATGGTAATTTTAAGACTAATTATAAGTCTGTAGATGTGATAGTCAATTATTTATGAATTTTTATTTACAATGATTTCCATGGTAACAAAATTTTAGGTTTATGTAGTAGTCACGGATATTATTATACAACTTTTATTCATAAACATATCTATATATTTTATATTTTCTAAAACTAGACAACATTTGCTACAAATTGGCTATCTTGGAGTATAAAATTTATAAGTATTATATAATTTTATAGGCATACCCCCACCCTTTTTTTATTTTTACTAATGCATTTTTGTAAATTTCAAACGTCAGAAAAACATACATATTTTATATGCACAATTTGCATGCTAATATTATTGCCTGGTTCATTGTGAGTGCAAGGATATAAATACAACCAGGTTTATTATATTTTGCTATTTTTTATGAATTTTATAAAAAAAAATTAACGAAATGAGGAAAAACAGCCTGCCGGTTTAGGAAAATATAGCCGCCGGTAGTAGGGTTAAACAATGACTGGTTGACAGATGACTCTCTTCAAATGTACTACGAGCTCATATCAACTAATATAATTAAACACTGAAGTATATTGTTGATGAATCCCATTTTTTCTCAAGCTATAAAATGTCTCGATGATTTTACCCATATACTGGAAGGCTTACACCTACCCGATAAAGACCACACTAATACCTGTAAATGACTCGGAAGCAGTGGAAATGCCAGGAGGCTCAGGCTCCCACTGGAGCCTTCTCTATTACAACAAGGCTCAAAGCAAATTTTTATACCTGGACACATACCACAATGCAAACTATGACCATGCTAAGTGACTTGTATTCAAAATTACTAGAATACTACAAGGAACTCCAGAAATTTACATTGTTCCCGTCCCACTACAGATTAACAAGTATGATTGTGGTATTTATGTACTTCTGTTTACAGATGTCATTGTTAAACATGCCTTGTGGAAAAAACAGATTGAATCTTAGGAACAAGTTATCCCAGCATCCCATCAACACATTTTAATATGTAAACGTTCCCAGTTGGCCATGTTGTTCTATAACAGACATCTTAATTAGGCTCTATGATTTGCGTTTTTGTTCAGATTTTCTACGAAAGAAGTCTTCACTGAAAGAGGATGCAATATTACCAAATCCTCAAAACAAAACTGTAAATAAGAAAGCTCCAATCCAACCAAATGGACGAAACACTCCGACTTGTGATGAGTGGCAAGAGGTACAACACTCAACTCCTCCAATGTCTAGACATGAAACTCCACCAATTGTCAGAAAAAACCGTTTTGATGTGTTGTCAGAAGAATAAGCTGAAAAAGAAGTTCATAGAGATGATTACACAAATAAACAGTACAAGAAAATACATAAACAAATCAAACAATTGTCTAAAAGGACTGTTGCAGCAAGAAATATTGAAGTGTCACCAAAAATACCAGAAGTTCCAGTCCACAAGAAGAAAGTAATCATCCTAGCAGACAGCCATGGCAGAAGATGTGGGGAAAGTATACAAAATAAACTTGGAAGAGAATTAATGGTAGAATCCATCATCAAACCAAATGCCAAATTCAGAGACGTAGTTGAAGGCATCGAACGGATGGCAGCACCCTATGGAAAAGATGACTATATCATTATCCTTGCTGAAATAAACAATTTTAATGATGAAACACCAGACTTGGACTTCGATCTTAAGAGTGTAAACTCAGTTGCTTCTAAAACTAATGTTCTTGTACCTGGCATACCACTAAGATTTGATAAAATAGGCTTTAAGGTGAATAGTTTAACTAGAAAAGTAAATTTAAGTATTTTTGAACAGATCTGATGTTTAAAATTAAATTGAAAAGCTATGTTGGTGTTCCTAAATGTAAGTTCACTCTAGAGGATCATAATAGGTATGGCTTACACTTTAACAGAGTAGGGAAGCTAAAACTAATTAATCAAATAGTACTTGCTATTTTCAGACATTCACGCTGTCAAACTCATGAGCTGAACCTGGACGCAAACTGTAAATCACTAATCCAAACAAACCAATATGACTCACATGTTGAACAATCCATACAGATAGATAGATACCTTACATTTTCAGACACCATCTAAAATAGACACCTTACCATCTCAAACCATCACCTCGAAAACACCTCCACAACCTAAGATAAATAATGTTAATATAGTAAATGATATACTCTTTATAATTATTCATTTTCTAGTTCTGACAGGTTCTCAAAAACAGTTACACAACCTATATGTATACTTGCTTACTTACTCTTACTTACTCCCATGGCCATCGATGCCCAAGAAGGGGTTTGGCCTCACCATCAAGCTCTCTCCATCTTTCTCTGTTTTCTGCCTCCTCCATTGTGGTTCCAAGTGCTGCGGTGTCTGCTTTAACCCCATCCCACCATCTTCTTTTTGGTCTACCTAGAGGTCTTCTTCCCACTGGTCTTCCCAATCCAGCTTCCTTCAGTAGCGTCCCTTGTTCTCTACGCCATACATGGGCTGCCCATCTCAATCTTCTTGATCTTGCGGTTGCTATTATGTCACAGTCATTGTACTGCTGTCTTATCTCTTGGTTATGCTTGTGCCTCCATTCTCCATTTTCCAAAGTTGGACCAAATAATTTTCTTAGTACGCGATTTTCAAACACGATGAGTTTGTTCTCTTCTTTTTTATTTAATATCCAGGTTTCTGCACCATATAAAAGTACTGGCCTTATTATCGTTTGATATATTCGTATTTTTGTTCGGCATGACAGTAACTTTGACGACAAGATCTTATTGCAAGCATACATGCATCTGTTGGCTAGGTTTATTCTGTTTACAATTTCTAATTCCTCACTATTCTTATTGGATATTAGTACTCCCAGATATTTAAACTGCTCCACCTCTTCAAAGCTATGTCCTTCTATATTTATTTCTGTAAGCGGATGGCCACCTCTTTCAAAGTGCATGTACTTGGTCTTCTCATCATTTATTCTTAGACCCATGCGTCCTGTCTCTTGAATGAAAATTTTGGCTAGTTCTTCAAGGTCTTCTTTTGTTTCAGTTAAAATAGTTACATCGTCGGCAAATGCTAATATATTAATTTTACATCCTACTGTTACACCTAAGTTTTTTTGTCTAATTTTTTGAAGGGCATCTTCTAGAGCTATTTTAAACAGCAAAGGTGAAAGCCCGTCACCTTGTCGAACTCCTGTTATTACTTCGAAAGCATCAGACAATTCACCCTCAATTCTGACTTTACACTTAGACCATTCGACTGTCATCTTAGCTAGATTAATAAGTTTTTTTGGTATACCAAACTTTTCCATCTTTTTCCATATTTTCTTCCTATTGAGGCTATCATATGCTTTCGAGAAATCGATAGACAGTCCATGGAATTCGCGATCGAATTCCCAATACTTGCCAATGACTGATTTCAAGATAAAGATTTGATCCGAGGTTGAACGTCCCTTTATAAAACCCGCTTGGTGGTTCCCTATTATTGTGTCGGTGAATTCTTCTAATCGGCGGTGAATTATTTTTGAAAGAGCTTTATAAGCAGTACTTAGCAGTGATGTGCCTCTGTAGTTTTCACACTGCTCTTTGTCGCCTTTCTTGTAAATGGGTAATATTGTCGCTTCCTTCTAGTCGTTAGATAGTCTTTCTTCCCTCCATATTTTTTTAATTAGTCCATGGAGCTTTTCACATATTACTTGTCCTCCCTTTTTCAGTAATTCAGATGGTAAACCATCGTCTCCTGGTGCTTTGTTGTTTTTTAGTTCTTTAATTGCCTTTTCCACTTCTGCTATTGTGGGCTCTTCTACCCATGGTTCTACATTCTGGTAAGTTTCCTCTTCCTCCTCATTGAGAGTATCCTGTTCGCAGTTTAGAAGGTCTTGGAAGTACTCTTTCCACCTTTCAATTACTAGACTCTTCTGTGTTATTATCTGGTCCTCCTTATTCATTATTCCAACAGCGTTTGGGGTGTATCCTTTTCTAAAATGCTTTATTCCCAAATAAAATCCTTTTGAATTATTTGCTCTTGGGTCATTTTCGGCTTTCTCTAGTAGTGATTATATATATTCTCTCCTTTCTTCTCAAACACCTTGTAGCTCTTTTATTTGCCTCATAATAATCGGCTCGGCTCGTTATAGAGTTGTTTCTTGTCCATTCCTTTTTCTTATTATTTCTTATCATTTGCTCACATTCTTCGTCAAACCATGGGTTCTTTTTTGGTTTCTTTCTTTTTCCACAAACTTCTGTTGCTGAGTCCATTGTAGATTTCTTAAAGTCTTCCCAATATTTGTCCAAGTCTTGTGTTTCTTCATTTCGGTCGTTCATATCATTTAGTGCTTGTAATCGATTTGTTAGAGGTATTTGAAAGTTTTTTTTTTACTTCTTTATCGCTTAGCTTTTCGACTGCTAGTACATCCATCTTAACGCTCTTTGTTTTCGCTTCTAACGATATTCTTTGCATTATTTTCACCAGCACAAGATGGTGATCAGACCCACAATCAGCTTCTCTGACACTTCTAATATTAGTGATACTGCTTTTATTTCGGTTGTCTACTAGGACATGATCGATTTGATTTCTTGTCCTGCCGTCTGGGGATATCCGTGTTTCCTTATGTATATTTTTTCTCTGTAAGAAGGTACTCATAATCCTGAGATTATTTGCTTCTGCAAAACTACAAAGTCTCTCTCCATTGTCGTTTGATGTTGTATGGAGGCTCTCTTTTCCTGCTACATCTTGCCACACAACCTCCTTACCTATCTTAGCATTCGCATCCCCCAGTGCCATCTTGAGATCATAGTTTGGTAACTTGTTCACCTCATTTTCCAGCATGTCATAGAAGTAGTTTTTTTCTTCTTCCTCTGCATCTTCAGTTGGGGCATAAAAAGTTATCACAGATAAGTTCTTAAATTTACCCTTGATTCTAATATTGCACATACGTTCGTTCACAGCCTGAAAGCATATCACAGAGCTTGCTAACTTTTTATTTACTGCGAAACCCACACCTCCGTAAAATCGGGTTTCTTCACATCCACTGTAGTAGATCACATAATCTTTGGTGTTGATTTTCCCTGCTAGTGGCCATCTAGTTTCTTGTAGTGCTACTAGGTCCATTTTATACTTGTTTAACTCTTTAGAGAGAATTTCGCTTGCTCCAGGGACTGCCAGTGTTCTTACATTCCATGTTCCAATTCTCATTGTCCTTTGGGGAGTCCTTTTCGTATTCCGTAAATCGTTTCTATCCGAGGCATATTGTTGGTGATACGTAACCTATTGTTTTTCCAGGGTGGGTTGTCAGCCCAACCCCCAACCTGGAGGGCCAGGGGTTTGTTTTCGGAGTCACCTTCTCCTAGGTTAGCGGCTTCCACTACAGCTGTAAGATCCTAACCTGACCTTGGTGTTTCATCAGAGTTACCTTCTCCTAGCCTTTAGGTATCCAAACCCTAACGTACAAGGCAGTACGGGCAGTGCTTATTTAATGGCGGCACTTACTCGCCATGACACAGCAACGTCATCAGGTTTGTGGGTTTTAATGAGTGTGGCCCTACCAAAGGCCACCCCCGCCACACCCTCGTGATGCTGCCGCCTCGGTCCGGGACTGCTTATTCGGGTTACTCCTTATTCACAGCTGTCCACCATATCTGATGGGAGCGTCCGCCATCCGCCACCTGCGACCCGTCCAATCAATACCTGAGGCTCGGTTCCCGATGGATGGACAACCTATATGTATAAACACAAATACCTTAAAGGAATTAGAAGTAAACCTTTTTGATTGTAAGTCACTTGCTTTGCACAAACAACAACAAATTTAACCCCCAAATAGCATTAAAAGATAGTAAAGGATCTAAAATTATAAATAATTTTCACCAGAATATTCGTCATTTACAGTCTGAATCTTTAGAAATCATCTTAAAAGAACTGCAACCTCAAATAATAGTCTTAACTGAGCACCACATGAAAAGTGAAGAAGCCGAATGTCTCAATATTAGTAATTTCAATCTAAACCCAAGTTTTTCTAGATTACACTATGCTAAGGGAGGCGTAATGATTTTGAGCAAAGAAGAGTTGCTAGCAAAGCAAGTGGCAATTCCCAGTAGTTTAAGAGACCAAATAATTGTTAGAAGAAAAGCAGTTTGAGTTTTGTGCAAGTATGTTCATTTATAATTCATAAATTAAAATTTATAATTGTTGGCTTATATCGTACTCCGGATTCCAGCACTGAAATTTTTCTAGATAAATTAAGTATGTTAATAAATTTCTTGGGCAAAAAATATGACTACATAATTTGGGCTGGCGATATTAATATTAATGTTTTAAAACAATATAAGGATCACAATGTGTTGAAAAACACTTTAAGAAACCCAGGGTGGCTACTCACGGGGAATTTCGGGAAAACCGGGAATTATGCTTGAATTTTACGGCGCCTTGAAAAAACTGGAAATATGCTTGAATTTCGGTAACCATCAGGAATTCTCGTCGAGCGAGACGAGAGTAGTCCGGTGACGTCAGGAAGGTTCGGACTTCAGAGCTCCAGTTAAACTCAAGTGATAAGTTCGGGAAACATCGTCAATCTTCATATGATAAGACACGAATCGACTAGGCACATTGATATGTTCAAAATAATACGCATGGAATAGTTTGACAAAACGGTTGCAACCGAAACAGTTGAATAAAGCTGATGCAGACAATATGATAGCTTCACCCACCGCATTTTGCCGAAACACGCAAATCTATCCAATGTCAAACGTCGCCTCTTAGATTTGTTGACATTCTGTTGCAACTTGCGCTGCAGGTTAAAGTTGCGATTAAACTTTTGGAGTTATCGTTAACTTACGCTGCAGGTTAAAGTTGCTACTAAACTTTTGAAGCTATCGTTTTGTTCTATTGATATCCGATGACGCTCACTGTTGCTGTCTGTACTACTGCAGCTATTTGCAAAATTTTGAAACGTTTTGGTGCCGAATTATTGTTTCAATGAAACTGTTACGTTCTTTTTTAATAACGAAAATACGTCGACAACAGGCTGGGCTGATGCATTTGTTTTGTTTACGTTTACCATTACCGGCAACAACAGGTGGGCAACAAGAAGAGATAATATGAACGGCGTGTTTTGTTAATTAACCTTCCAGTTTATTTTTACAGTTATTATAAATAAAATGCAGAATTACTTAAACAATTTATCGTTGATAAAAACATTAATACAGTATAAAGTTCATTGGATGTTGTTTCAAGTGTGGGACGTTTTGTGATGTAGTTTATTGGCTTAAAGGTCTAGGCCTACTAACTCTGAAATCTTAATTTTTGACAAACTGTTTTAGTTTTGTGTGAATTATTATTAATTAAAACCAACAAGGTTATTATGTAGTTTCTTGCCATCAAACAAAATTTGAAAACTACCTGAAATGGGTAAATAATTGACTACAATTTCGTGAGAATTTTTTATTCTTCGGAAATCGTTTTTACTGAACAAAACGAAAAAACGAATGTCATTTTAGTATTTTTGATATATTTCCGTTAATTTAAATGATATTATAATAATTTTTTTTATTTTGATGTGTTGTTTTTGCGCTAAATACAAATTTGAAAACTATTTTGGTCTATACAAATTATTTCTCGAGATATAACGGAAACACTACTTTCGCGGCGAATCACGATTAGCGATCATTATATACATCAGATTTTAACCACAACAAACTGAATTCACGCATACTCCTACCGAAATGACAGACGATAGGCCGTCACGGAGGCCAGGCACAATAATTTAATGCAAATTATGTCTATTTGTTGAGTAAAAAGTCATGATAAGTTCGGTTATGTTTGGTTAGGTCAGTAAAAAGTGTATTTTTCAGGCCGAAAAAAATAATGTTACCGGATAACCCAATTATGTATTTGTGATCAGCATAAAAATATTTCGCGGAGATAGCGTAATTTACCGAAAAATTCGGAAAACTAATATCACTACTTGTTTTTTTGACATATATCTGTTAGTTTAAATAGTATTTTAACCATCGGTTTTTTTTTATTTTGATGTGTTTTTTGTACTGAATACGAATTTGGTCTATTACCATTATATCTTGAGTTATAACGAAAAACTACTTTCGCAGCGAATCGCGATTAGCGGCCATTACGCGATCATTATATATAACAACTATTAATTACAAAAACCAAATTCATCTATATTTCCGCCGGAGTTACAGCCGCAGGCCGTCTGTATTTCAGGCTAAATAAATAATTTTGTTTTTTTTCACTATCAGATAAAAAACTAGTTTTTTCGATTTTCCGTTAAAAAAGAATTTTCTGCGGATGAAATCAACCTAAAAAAAAAAACTCGCATTTCACCACTTTTTCAACAAGAAATTGTATTTTCAGAGGTGACAAGAAATTGCATGGTTACCAAAATATGTAAAATGAAAAAAAAAGTTGGTGAAAAATAACGATTTTTAAATATGTTGGTTTTTTTCACATACTTATCGGATAAAAAACGAGTTTTGTTTTCAACTCATCGTGTTATTGATATAACAGTAATTAATTAAAGCTGGGCCTATCGCAAATAGTCCGTAGGCTTATTAGTAAAAATTGTATTAAAGTAAGCTAGGCATATCACTAGATTTTGATATCCTACTTATCAATGAAATAAAAAATCTAAGGTAACTGCTAATTAAACCTAGGATACTTTTGCAATAATTTAATTTCTTTATGGCCTACAAGATTATTGACATGCCTAGCTATAAAACATGTGCTTTTTTATATATTGTACTATAATGAGTGATTACGTCGATTCAGAAATATTTTCCTCTGTAAGCGTGCCTTGAATTTTGTTTGAAACCCCTTGGAAAAACCTTGAATTGTGCTTGAATTTTTTTACATGATTGAGTAGCCACCCTGGAAACCATAACATGGAATATCTTGTGAATTTTCCGACCAGAGTCACTACTTCCTCCATCTGCACTGTTGATAATTTTTTGGTTAAGAAAAATACATTTGACATCATATCTGTGACAGGTGTGATTACCTACTATCAGATCATGATGGCCAACTCCTAGAGTTCAATTGTCCTGAAAACCTCCCTAAAATTAACAGTTTTTCAATTGAGAAAATCCATAAATTCACAAGAGAAAACACAGTACTTTTTCAAAATTTTTACAAAAAGAATCATGGAACAAAGTTTACTATGCCACAGTAGAAAAAAATACACTTTTTTCTATAATTTATTCAAATATTATTTTAACATGGCATTCCCAAAAGTGAAAATGAAAAGGTTTGATAAAAAAGCATGGATGGATATCAAATATTTTAAAGGAGGAAAATAGTGAAATAATAAATTAAATAAAATAGCAAGAGAAACTAAAAATGAAACAAAAATTAAAGAAGTCAAATACAAATCATGTAGTTACAATAAATGTTACGAGATTCTACAAAACAATTTTATGAAAACAAAATTAAAAAATCTGATAATATTCCTAAAACTGTATGGAGTATTATTAACTCTGAAACAAGAGGTAAACAAAAGAAAAAGGAAAACACAAGCATTGAAAAAGATTTATTGTGATCTGTATGTTGTAAGCAACATGTTTAGTAGCCACTTTGCACATTTGCTTGATGAACACAACTCAACAAGTAATGAAAACATAAACGCTAAATATAATGCAGGTTTCAATAGCAATATGTTTAAAAGTGAATTCTTTACGTACAACAGCTTTGAATTTAGTCCAACAAACCAAATACAAGTAGAAAAGACAATCCAATTATTAAGAAATAAATCCTCAACCGCCATGGATGAAATACCAGTTTTTCTATTAAAATCTGTTAAAAAAGAAATCAGTGAAATTCTAGCTCATCTAATAAACTCGTCTTTCATTTCAGGTGTTTTTCCAAACGAACTTAAACTGGCAAAAATAATCCCTATACAAAAAAAGAACGAAAAAGAAATTGTAGAAAATTATCGACCGGTTGCTATTCTTTCCTCTTTCTCAAAAATATATGAAAAAATTTCATATAATCAATTACAAACGTATTTAGAACAGAATAACCTATTAGACGATAACCAACATGGCTTCCGTACAGGAAGATCTGTAATTAGTGCAGCAACTGAATTCATAGATTCTATCAGATTCCATAGATAAAGGTGAAATAGTTGCCGGTATTTTCATGGACTTGTCAAGAGCTTTTGACAGCGTGAAGCATTCACTTATGATTGATAAACTGAGTAGTTTAGGACTAAAGAAGAAGTCATTACAATGGTTTGCCTCATATTTAGAAAATCGAATGCAATATGTTGAAATAAATTACTTGTATACAAACAGAATAATGAAAGTGCAGTCAAATCTTGAATATATTAAACTCTGAGTCCCGCAGGGCTCGATTTTGGACCCATTACTCTTTTTGTATTACAGTAGTCTCGATTATCCGCCATAAACGGGTCGGCGGAAGGGCGGATAAGCCTAAATGGCGGATAATGGGAATGTTGAATAAAACCTAAATTACGTACACAGTAAACAGTTTACAGTATATTTTTATTTACTTACACGATTAAATGTAAGTAGTAAGCGGTACCTTTCAACGCGGGAGCGATCCAGTAACTGACAAAAATATGTAGAGAGATATACGGGCACGGCGCGGGAAGTGGTAAGTGCGGGCGGGGAAGGCGTCTAACCGGTTTGGGCGGAGCGGTACAGTCGGTGAAATATCAGTAATAGAGCACGTACACTCGCTGATGACCACAAAATGTCCTCTGACTATTTTTGTTAAATTATATTAATTAAATAAAATGCCAAAGGTGCGGCGGATAACCAAGTGGCGAATAATCGAGACTCTACTGTACGTGGGGAAAATGGCTGCTGTACTTTCAGAAATACCACAAAAAAATATATGTTTGTACGCTGATGACTAACATGAAAGTATCAATTAAGACACTAAATGAGGTCAAAACATTATCAGTAATTGGAAAAAATGGAAAATATCCAGTCTTTTTTTAAAATTTCATAATTTAACTTCAAACATCAGCAAAACTAATTTTATGATATTTAAAACTCAGCAAAATAAAATTAATCACGAACTACAGATTTCAATTGAGGACACTGATTGACAGAAAAACTCAGACAAATTTTTTAGAACTGATAATAGATGAAAATTTAAATTGGGACGGGCATTTACAAATGATAACTAAGAAAATGAACTCTGGTATTTATGCTTTAAGGAAAATGGACTATTTGGTTGGCACTACAACTTTGCATATGATTTATTTTTCATATATCCATTCGCATATATCTTTTGGATTGTGTCTATATGGAGGCTCCAAAAATTCAAATCTTGAACAAATCTTAAAAAAGTCAATTCGAATTATTCTAAATTTAAAAAAAGATGAATCTGTAAGACAACATTTTAAGGAACTAAACATTTTAACCGTTTATGGGCAGTACATTCTTGATAACAAAAAACAGATTAATGCAAAAAGAGCAGTCAGGTCACCCATATAACACCAGAAAGAAAACTGAAATAATCCCCAATCATCGATTAGAATTCTTTAAAACCATTGTATATGGGCATAACATTTTTAAAAAACATACCAAATTCTATCAAAGCTATAAATAACTTGAAAGCGTTTAGAAATAGATTGATAAAGCTTTGTATTCACTTTCGGAATTCTGTGAGTAATATTAAGCTTGAATATTATGTGTAGACTTTCAGTTATATTAGGTATAGAACTAGACACTATTCAATTGTATATATTTTGTACATATATGAATAAAGATTATTTTGATTTTGTGGGGAAACGGGCGAGAAAAAAGAAAATATTCACTATTTATTAATCGTTACTCGTTAATGATGATGATTGGTTCGGATCGGTCCTGACTGGAAATTAATACTTTAATTGACAGAGGCCGTGAGGGAAATTCTTCTGGATTAATTACGCTGTTTCCGCCGCGTTAGAAACGCGCGGGTTGGACCTATGGTTTAGGCCGCGTGAGTGCTAGTTGACGGTTCCCTACAAATCACAACCAGCTTTGATAAGCTCTAAATAAATGTACCATAAGGGCAAATATAGTTTTACATAATTACAATTAACTGGGTGGCTGCGATCCCCTCGTGCCCTCCATTACCGAAACTCCATTTTAGATGGCCACCTGATTCCTACCTAAAGGGACTACTCCCCCCCCCCCCAAGGTTAATTTAGCCTAGCCGATACATTTTCGTTAATTGATGCTAAAACTTAAACTAGAGGCTACTTAGCTGGCGAGCGGCCGTTGGCGGCGTCGTCGTCCGGAGTCCTCGACGCGCTGCTCCTACCTCCCTCGGTGTTTTCGACACTCTCCTCTGACTCGCTCCGTCCGGCTCCCCTCCACGACCCTAGCGCATGCGCACGCGATGGTTGAATACTTCGCCACGCGTGGCGTCCGCCACAATCTCCCCCCCCTAAAGTTTTTTTTTTTTAGGGTGGGATGTGAGGAAGGTGTAGGGTTCAGCGTAGGCGTGGCTCAAATCCCGGGGTGGCCCGAACGGGTGGCTGAAGAGCTCACCGCTCCTCGAGCAGGGAGGTCGCTGCCTCCAAGGCTGAGGGTGGTGCTCTATATTTGAAATCAATTCAGCGGGGATGTGTTGTGGGTCGTCTAAAAGTTGGTTGGTTGAAGCAGTGCTTTGAAATTCCTTTCTAATAGATTTTTACCTATTTATTTTGGAAAAGAGGACTGTACTATTATTAACTTCGCTTGGAAAATAATTGGCGTGAAATCTCCTAGATAGTTGGATGTAACCCAAGCTTTGAGAGTACTTGTCACAGAATTAGTTTTAACAAGGTATAATTAAAATAAATTGCTGCAAACTTAATAAAACAAAATTAAACCAATTCCAAACTACTTAACATGACTTGAATGTAGAAGGCCGTCCAGAAGACTATTCGTTTTCGTATATTAATAATGGCTAAATTGAAATTCACTAAAAGCTTTGATAAATATCTGAAGTTTATTTCGCAAGATTTACAATTAAGATATCTGACAATAATTATAAAAATCTAAATATTTTTTCTTCCTCAAATTTAATATTTGTGGGCACGAGGTTTGAAGGTGTGATATTAAATGCACTCATGCGTCAGTGGGGAAAAAAATATATATAATTAAATATCGAATTTTTATTTCTCCTCTATTCTTTTATTGCTTATATTTTTTGCAAATTGGCCTACGAGAAAAATAAGGAAATTTTACTGAAAATGACAATGCTGAAATCACCGGATGCACGTGGTCGCAGCCTATAGACAGGTTTAAGAACGCACGATAACGGCCTGTCTACACCGCAGATTCGCACCTCCGGATTCCCACGGTCATTGTTCTCAGTATTTAATAAAAAGAAAATTTGAATCACTTTATTGAAAAACAAAATTGCTTTAAATTAAGCTGGGTAATTTTCAAATTTATTGCGTTAATGTGAAATTCCAGGAGTGAAAGTCATGTTTGCCGGTCGGCCGACATGTTCGTGAACGGACGCGTCGTGACCAACATGTCTGTGTCGGCTTCTCTTACTGAAAGTTGGACCTTTTCATTAATAAAACATATTTATTTGGATTTGCCATTTTACTTAAAAAAAAAAAAAAATTATTTACTTTACACTCCGATCGCTCTGCTACCAATTGCGGGGAAACGGGCGAGAAAAAAGAAAATATTCACTATTTATTAATCGTTACTCGTTAATGATGATGATTGGTTCGGATCGGTCCTGACTGAAAATTAATACTTTAATTGACAGAGGCCGTGTGGGAAATTCTTCTGGATTAATTACGCCGTTTCCGCTGCGTTAGAAACGTGCGGGCTGGACCTATGGTTTAGGGCGCGTGAGTGTTAGTTGACGGTTCCCTACAAATCACAACCAGCTTTGATAAGCTCTAAATAAATGTACCATAAGGGCAAATATAGTTTTACATAATTACAATTAACTGGGTGGCTGCGATCCCCTCGTGCCCTCCATTACAGAAACTCTACATTTTACATGGCCACCTGATTCCTACCTAAAGGGACTACTCCCCCCCCCAAAGGTTAATTTAGCCTAGCCGATACGTTTTCATTAATTGGTGCTAAAACTTAAACTAGAGGCTACTTAGCTGGCGAGCGGCCGTTGGCGGCGTTGTCGTCCGGAGTCCTCGACGCGCTGCTCCTACCTCCCTCGGTGTCTTCGACACTCTCCTCTGACTCGCTCTGTCCGGCTCCCCTCCACGACCCTAGCGCATGCGCACGCGATGGTTGAATACTTCGCCACGTGTGGCGTCCGCCACAATTTGATTTGATATGTACAAACATTGCCGACGTTTCGCCCACATTACAGTAAACCATCCTCAAGTTGAGACGATCACTGTATCGCAGAACAACTGGCAGGAACAGGCCGGGCTCGTAGGTTATATACCCGCCTGGTTTGTACATAGCCCAGTGACACGGTTGAACCTGAAGACCTAGAATTTGTTAGTGGAAGGATATACTGTATTTAAAAAATCTTATTTTTTTATAAAAATCTCAACCTTACCGACTTTTTGTGCAGAAACTATAGTATGTACCACAAAAATGTTTAAGACACCTTTAGTACAGAATTCAGTTGTTAGTTTGAATATATCGTTAGTTGTTGATTCCACAATTCCACAAATTAAATATTACAGCTCCAGTAAAATAAAAACCTCAACTGTGAAAACAGTTGAAAGTGTTTTCTCGCCAGCCATTTTGAATTTGTTTAGGTTACAAAAAGTGCAAAATCCAATCGCTCTTATAGAATTTTTATTAACGGGTAAGTGAGGGTAAATAGTGTGTAAGGTTTCAAGTTTCTAACTTCTTTTAATCATGCTTAAATAGGAGGAACTCTTCGGAAAAAATTACATGTTTTCAACAAAACTCAACTTAACCGACTTTTTTTTGAGGAAACTATAGTGTGTACTACAAAAATATATATGCCACCATACAGAATGGAATCCTTAGTTTTAATAATTCAATAGGTGTTATCCAAACTAAATATTACAGCTTTAGTAAAATAAAAACCTCAACTGTTCGAACAGGTAAGCGTTTTCTCATCAGCCATTTTGAATTTTTTTTGGGTTATGAAAAGTGAAAAATCAAATTTTATATCATTTTTCTTAACAGAAAAGTGAAGGTAGGTAGTGTGTATGTTTTTAAGTTTGTAGCTTCTTTTAATCATGTTTAAATAGGAGGAACTATTCTGAAAAAATCACATGTTTTCGACAAAACTCAACTTTACCTTTGTGAGTAACTTTTTGTGAGGAAACTATAGTAAATACCACAAAAATGTATATGACACTTGTATGGAATAGGTAACATTTCTTATGAAGTTCCACAAGGATCTCTTCTTTGGGCAATATTATTCTTAATTTATATTAATGACTTGTGTGATGCTTCATTTGAAGGAAAATTAACGTCATTTGCCGATGACACTGCACTATGTTATAAAGAAAATAATTAGGTAGACGTGGAAAGAGCCATGAATAAGGATATGAGGGCACTTCATTGGTGGTTTACTGAAAATCACATGCTGCTGAGCCCTGAAAAACCCGTTTATATTAACTTTAGTCTGCGCAGATATTAATTTAAGTAATCCAATTGTTAATAAATGCATCGACTGTTTATGTAGTCAAAGACTATGTAATAAGGTTTGTGCCATAGTTGAGAAAAAATCAGAAACCAAATATATTTAGGTTTAATATAGATAGTCAACTAAACTGGAAAGCTCACATTTCAAAATTGAGGTTTAAATTGAATAGTTTTGAGAATTTTTTACTTTTTAAAAGATCTTTATACTGAGAATGTACTAAGAACGGTATACTTTTCATTAGTACATAGCAGATTAGATTACAGCATAATATGTTGTGTAGTATGTATTTAAAGTAAACATTTTTAATAATTCCACAATTTTTAATTACTATGGAATTATTAAAAATGTTTAATTTAAAATACATCGAAATTCCACCAAGTACCAATTTAAGAAACTGTAGTTTACGTATGACACTAATATCTATTCCATCTTTATATTCCAGAAACATTGTATTAGAATAATAACTAAAAAAAGTAGAACTTAGCCTTCACACCCATTATTTATCAGGTTATATATACTTCCATTAAAATATATGTTTGTGTATAAAGTTTTAAAACTTCTTCGTAGTGGAAATCTAGACATTTTTCATAATATCTATAGATCAAAATTAAGAACTGCGGTCCACGTTGTAGTACCAAGGCTGGATAGTACATTTTTTACTAAGAGTTTTTTCATGGGGCCAAGAATGTTTAAGAAACTTCCTGCATGTGTAAAAAGTTGTAACAATATTAAATTATTTTTGAACAGATTAAGAAATTGGTTGTTTACACTGTATGACATTGATTTACTAACTCTGAAGTAGAGTCATAATATTAATTTCAATTAAGTCTAACACATTCAGCTTAAAACTACTAAAAGACTAGTCAGTTGTCTTCATATTATTTATATGTCAATATAATTGTGGTTTTATTATTTTTACGTTTCTTACACTTAGAGTTTTATGTAAGATAGGAATTTCATATTATGTTGTAACTTTCCATATACTATAATGTCAGATAACGGGATACTTTACTTTGAAATAGAGCCTTTAATCAGGCATTTTGCCTTTGAGGTCCTGAATTTTCCCTTAAGTAAATGTATTTAATTTATGTAAAAATCTTAATCTTATTTTGTTAATTCATTTTATATTTCTGTATAACACTTGTTTTTATTTCTGTATACAAATTGTAATATATTTGTAATGTGTTTTATGGGAAAAGAAATATTAATATTATTATTATGTTAGCTGTGAAATAATCTGCCTGATCATATTAGAGGCATTAAGGAGCACAGCCTGTTTTCGGGCTGTAGTTGTGGGTTTTTTTCTGGAAACTCCCGGTTGAATAATGATATAATGTTATTTATCAGATTATGATCAGATTACAAAGCAATATCTGTATAATAAGTTCAGGTTATTTAAAAATTAATTCATTTACACTTTATTATATCAAATAATTATGTTTTATAGTTGAATATAAGGGAAGACTTTGTTGTCCTCCTAACCTTGTCATATTTTACATTTTTTTCTTAATCGGTACAAACAATTTTAATTTCATTTCAATCTTTGTATGATAATATTTCCAAATAATTGGAAAAATAAAATCTGAAACTTAATGATTTCTTTCAGATCGACTTTACTAAAGAAGTAATGGGAACTGTTGTACTGACAGAATACAACAATAATACATACACAATAACTGATGTCAACTGGAACGAATCTCCAAAGTCAACCTTTGATAGAAATGGGACCAAAATTTCTTTCATAGACTATTACTTTGAGGTAAGAATTTTTTATTTCTACTAATCTGTAAGTAGGGATGAGGCATGTCCTAACATTTCTGAAATTCCCCAAGAAATCATAATTCTTGTCTCGCAAGAAGGAAATTATTTTCTAAACAGGGTATAATTTCTGTGCTTTGCAAATTCTAAACAAAGATAGAAAATATTTAATCTAAATGTGCTCATACCTAGTACAAGATTATTTTTCATTTAGAAATACAGTAGAATCTCTGTTATTCGAGTCCCGACTAACCAAGCTAGTCAACAGCTATTAATAAAAGGATTACTACAGCGCAACATATATAATCATTTGACAAGCAATCCGTCTATATTGGCTTGTTGGTGTTAGATTAAGGGGCTGCAGGACCGTCACGTGACGGATCTATGATAGTCAATGAATAGTCTTTTATTCAGTCTTTTGATGGTATATTAGTTGATAACCATCTTAGTTGGGACAGACATGTAGAACATATTTATAATAAATTAACTTCCAAAGTTTTTGCATTATATAAAATGGCCAAAATATGTGATTTGAATGTATTAAAAATTATTTACTTTGCTTATATTCAATCTAATATATCTTTTGGAAGACAAGTTTATGGTGCAACAACAAAGACAAATTTGGATAGAATATTAATCACTCAACAAAATTCAACCAGAACTATGTTAACCCTTAAGTGGAGAGAATCTGTCAAAGAACAATTTAAAGCTTTGGGATTTATGACTGTATACAGTATTTATATATATAAAGTGTTATTGTATATTAAAAGTAACTATAATGACTGAATTGATTGGAAATGCTCATGATTATTTAACTAGAAATATAAATGACTTTAGAATGTCATTACATAAACTAACAATTTTTGAAAAAAGCCCTCAATCATAAGCATAACATTTTATAATCACCTGCCACAATCAAACAAAGGCCAGAAAGATTTTAATAAATTTAAAAATACGCTCAAAAATTATAACAGTACACTGACATGTTATCAAGAACATTGTATTCAATAGAAGAATTTTCATTTAGAACTATAAATAGTTAAGTTTGTTATTGTTCCATACGTTATTCAAGTGTTTTGATATGAGAAGTAAATAACTTCTGTTGTTTATCTTGTAATGAAATTCAAATGATGAATCAATCAGGGTTTTCGTCGTCAATGTGTTATAGAAATGTGGTATTGATATAGTAATTTTGTTCCGTTAAAATATTAAATGGCTCCCTGCACTATTAAGAGGGTAATATCATTGATTTTACTATATAAAGAGATACTCCATCCATATGTGAGAGTTGTGGCGAGGCCCCAAAACTGTTTTGAGGCCCCACGCTGCGCTGCGCATAGCCCTATTTCCTCTCTCTCTCTCTCTCGCACGCTCTTCCGTCTGTCTCACTTCCCTCCTCTTAACCCATTCTCCAGACAGCCGCCCCGCCCTCTCCTTCCTCAGGTCCCACACAACAAACAACGTCCTGCTTAGATAATTGTTTACGTTATTCCATATTGCCAACATTTATCCGGGTTCTTTGTTTTTATATTTGCTTGCATCTCTTTCGAATAATAAAGAATACTGTGTTGATACTATTACAGTAAAACTCAGTGTGACATTCATATTGAATAAAGAAATATTTATAATTGAATAAATTAAAACACCATATTGATTTATATGATTAACATACCGTTTATTTGTAAATAGACACACTTGAATAGACTGCTAACTTATCGGCAATGCTGGCGATAATTACTGCTGATTTAAGTAAACATTTTCATATTGTTTAGCCCATCTGAAAAATCTTTATTTATTGCATTTTAACCATCGATTAGATGATTAAATCGACTGTTGTACTCAATCATTAAATTTTCATATTCGGTAATTGATTAACAAATAAATTGTTTTCAAATCCAATCAATGACTCCCATTTCAATTATGAAATTAATCTGCAAGTATTCCAGGAATATATAATATAGTGAAATATAAAAAAATTTGACATTATTTATTTCTTTGACAAAATATATATTGAAATAGGCCTATGATATTTATATAGAATAATACTGGGCAAAATATAAAACCCAGGTGAGATTCAAATTTCATGATAGGGTTAGATAAAATCATAACAAACCACTAATTTACTTCTATACAAGATAAAAATAGCTTTCATCTTATGGCCTGATTCAGACAATCTATGTATAGGCATTTAATTTAAAATAGCAATATTTTTCATTTTATTCTAAACGTCTGTTTTACTATTACTGTCTGGAACATTAACATATTATTTGGTTCCAAGTAATTGCATGATTGTTTGTAAAATATTTCATTGTTTGGTGAATGGTCAGTTTTCATTTTTTTCGGAATCATGAAGAGTTGTGACTCTTATTACTTCTTGAGAAAAACAATCTCAATGTCAATTAAAATTGGTTAGGAAATATTATCGTGATAGAATATAACTTTACTAGACTACTGATTATTTAGATTCAATTTTCATTATTTTAATCAGGTTGAAATTATTGTAAATTTTGTTTATGTCCCCCTTTCAAAAATTCCGTTCTATAACATTGATTGAATCAGACCATTGTAAAAAGTATGTCTAAGGCGAATATAATTAAAGTTATCATCTGTTTTTCATACACGTTTCTATTATTTTACTAGATGTGAAAGTATGGATGAACTGCAATTTATTTATATTTTAAATTTCTCTGGTAAAGACACTCTGGAATTACACTGGTAAAATTTCACAAGTAGCGTGACCAGCAATAACATAAGAAATAACTAATTTTAAGTAACTACAGAGTAAGTAATAACAAAATAAACTAAAGCCGCACTCTGTGGCATTTTTAATTATAACAGAACAATTTATTAAACAATAATATTATACAATGTAATATTGACAAGAAGCTTTAATTACTTGATATAAAAATGAATAATGATTTCAATAATATAAAGGTTAATTCTAGTATTAAATGTGAACTATATGACAGATGATAAGTTAACCCATTGCGGATCAAAGACGTCGCGTTCACGTCCTGCACGCGGGTGGACTGAAAGCTCAGCGACGTGACGTTCACGTCGCTGCACCTGCTGTTTACGATTGCGTCATTCAAGGTCAATGTCCACTTTTAGAATGCACGCAGATGTTCTGGGGCGCTTATCAGTTTGTCTGCTTATCTTATCTCTGTTCCTGTTTACTCAAAACATTCCTCGTTTTCGATAAATAAGTTGTTTCAAACTAGTTTGAGGAGTTCTGTCGTTGCATTTGGTAGGATATATTTTTGAGTGCGTGACTGCCAGAAAATGGCGGATAACTTACGTTCGTCTGAGTTAGACAGACTACTAATGTGTAGCGGAAGTGAACCAAGTGATCTTGAGAGTGACCTAGAGGGTGACGATGGGTCTGTAGTGCGATTATGTCCTCGATTACAGAATTTTTCGGACACTAACTTTGATAGTGACGAGCGTGCTAATTTGAGTGACATTGATTCCGATGTTATTCCCGGGACACCGCCGGATGTACAAAGTTTTATGTTCAATTTCACTGAAACCCGTATCGTTGAACATCAACCTGGCCCTTCAACCGCTCAACCTGGCTGTTCATCCCCTCAACCTGGCCCTTCAACCGCTCAACCTGGCTGTTCATCCCCTCAACCTGGCCCTTTAACTGCTGCTGATCCATCATTCCCGATCGTTGACGATGACGCCGACATCAGTCAAACTACTACTACAACTGCTACTGAGCCAAAGGGTAAACGTAAACGTAAAAAAAAGGTCAGTAAAAAAGTTGCTAATAAAAATAAAAAATCACAGCCAAAGGAAAAATCGCCCAGAGCGAAAAAACCCAAAAAAACCATCAATATTTGATTGGCAAAACGTACCAAACAATCCTAAAGAAATTCCTTTCATAGCAACTCCAGGCTTAGATCCTGATATAAGTAGTAGTTTAGATGAAACATTTTCCGAATTAGATTCTTTTTTCCTATTTTGTGGGGAAGAATTTTTTATGATGATAACACAGGAGACGAATGACTATGCAAATGCACAATTAGGGGATGCTAGACGAAAGCGGCTAAAAAGCGATGACAATTGGACCCCTGTTACAGTGGACGAAATGAAGTCATACTTTGCCTTATACATTTTGATGGGCCAAGTAAAAAAACCTAATATAAGGCTTTACTGGTCTAAAAGAAAAATATTAGAGACCCCTATATTCTCTGAAACAATGCCAATTGCCAGGTTTATGGCAATTTCCCGATTTTTGCACTTTTCAGATGCAGCAGTGGAAAACGACCGAAATGACAAACTCATAAAAATTAGACCAGTTATTCGGTATCTAGAAACTAAGTTCCTAAACACATATCAGCCGGAGAAACAAATATCACTGGATGAAAGCCTAATGAAAATGCGATCTCGCCTGTCATACATACAATTCAATCCGAAAAAAAGGGCCAGATTTGGCGTAAAAATTTACAAAGTGTGTGAAGTAAACTCAGGATATTGTTCCGTGTTTAAAATTTATGTAGGCGAAGATAAAGTAAGTGCCGATTTTTCTTGCTAGTGAGTCCGTTGTATTAGATCTAATGCAACCATTCTATAACCTAGGCTACACTGTTTTCTTAGACAATTGGTATGTTTCGCCATTGCTATTTGTTGAACTGCTGAAAAAAGACACATGCCATTGGTACGGCACTGAAAAATAGGGTAGACATACCAAGTGTTTTCAAAACCATTGCCCTGAAGAAAAATGAAGCGATTTACAGGTCGTCAAATGGTGTATTGGGTACCATGTGGCAAGATAACAAAGATGTTATCGCGTTATCAACCTACCACACTGACGTAACCTTTGAAGAGACTAGGATTCAAAAAAGGAAACATGGAGTGGAAGAGCAGGTAAAAAAACCGAATCTAATTAGTGACTACAACAATGGCATGTTTGGCGTCGATCGGATGGACCAAAGATTGTCTAGCTTCCCGATAATGCGCCACACAGTAAAGGCCTACAAAAAGATATTTTTTTATCTGATTGATCTGGCAATATTCAATTCGTTTGCTATATACAACAAAGTAAAAGTTCCGAAGCCAAGGGAAAAACGACACTACCGATTTCAGGCTAAATTTAGCTGAGCAATTGCTTGCGCGGGTCAATCTACCAGCAAAAACTTCACCCGGTCGTTTAGCGTTAGGTTTGAACCCTTTGCGCTTACAATCAAAATCCTGGGCACATTTTCTGGCCCTACTACCTCCTACAGGAAGTAAACAAAAAGTGCAAAGTCTGCAGTTCAAGAGGAGAACGAAGCGAGACAAGGTGGATGTGCAAACGTTTCAAAGTGCCGCTGCATTTGGACAAAGATTGTTTCGAAGACTACCATACCAAACTGCACTACTAAGTAAAACCAGTGTAAAGACAGCGTAAATATTTTGTAAATATGAGTTTAGTTTTATTTAAGTTTTATTCAAGTGACAGTTTTTTCTTCAGACGTAATTTTTTACTGTGAAATACATTTGATCCGGCCTACATGAAGCAGCTATTACACGCAATAAACGTAAGTAAAATATTATGTAACCTTAGTTTTTAAATATTTTGCAGTATAATATAATTATGTTTTAGTCCAATAAGGTCGGTGAGGTGTTTATGTGACGTAAGTAACAACAAAACGTGTAGAGTTTGCGAGCGCACTAAGCCGGCAGACGAGCGTGCGGTCGGCTGGTACCGCGCCGTTTTCGGAATTAATTCGTACCGCTAGGCCCGGGCACGCGCTACGCTTCGCGATCCGCAATGGGTTAATGAATAATTAAACTGTTATAAATTATTTCTGATACTACTAATAACGCATAGTCAGTTGACTTTCCTTTGATAAAACCGAATTGACGTAGATTAAGAAAATTTAACTTAGATAAATTAATGGAGTCTTTTAATCATTGTGTTTTTTTTTTCTTTTTTTTTTCTTCAAAAACCTTAGAGAATACAGATAACAAGCAGATTGGTCTTATGTTATCTAACAGATAACAAGCAGATTGGTCTTATGTTATCTAGTTTTAAAGAGGTATTGTCCTTAAAAATAGGTACTACTGAACTTATCTTCAGGCTCTCAGGAAAAATGCCTTTGATAAAACTACTGTTTATTAAGTGAAGTAAAACTGGTGCAATCTCATCAATTATATTTTTCAGTAAATGTACATTAATTTGGTCAGAGCCAGTTAATTTTTAATTTTTTAAAAGCTTAACAATACTCTTAATTTTATCTAAATCTGTTGGAATTATAAAGAAAGAATATTGATAGTAAGTACATAAAGGTGGAAGAGCACCGGAATGTACAACGTCTGGACGGCTAGACTGGATTGCGATAAGGTGATTGTTTATCTTATCAATGACGGAATGCTCACGCATAACTTCTCCATTTGGCAATTCAATTAGCTCAACTATTTCTTTGAAAGACCACTTGTTAAGTTATTTATTACCTTCCACTGCTCAGATACATCACCTTTACAGTTTTCCAATGATGTTGAATAATAATTGTTTTTTTGTAAAATTGATCACATTATTTAATTGATTAGTATATTTTGCAAAATAATTTTGAAAAACTTTCATATGGTCTTTTTGTAGAAATTTTATATAATTTTTTACGTCTCAAATTTATGTAAAATGTTTGGTGTTATCCAGGGACTTAAAAAAATTAGCCTTTAACAATTTAGAACTACCACCATTTTTCTTGCTACTTCTAAATATACAATTACTTAAAATAGCAATAAACTTACAATACGCAGTATTTACATCATTTTAGATAATGCATAATGTTTTAAGTAAACATCTGTAACATACTGTTATTTACATTGACAAAATAACAAAAATATGTCCTCTAACATTTTTCATATTCACAAACCCCTAAGGCCTAAATAAAAGATCGCGATTCCTTTCCGTGCAAGACAAACCACAGAACGGAATAATATCCCACTTTGACTCTCTATCAAGGCCAATCGGGGACAGTAGACAGGTTGACAGGTGGAGGGGCGACAGAGACAAGTACTTCCGGACGCTCGTCTCATGAGAAAGGAGAGAGAGAGAGTGGGGGAATGAGAGGGAGTGATTAGTTTCCTTTATTGCTCACAGGTTGTGTAACCGAACAGTCGAAACTGGAGGCAATTTCGACCTCTTTAACTTGATTGACGACAGGTTGCAGCACGGTCGCTCCCATATTCCGTGCCTGAAAATTTAACATTGGATGGAACTATCTTCTATGTATAGTAAAATCAATGGTAATAAAGAATGCATTATACTATAATTTTGTCCAGTAAACGGACTGAGAGCTATCCTGCACTTAAAAGGAAGTGGCGAATACTACCATGGACCGTATGGATGAAATGCAATAGAATGAAACAATGATATTCGAGATTGGTTAACACAAAGGAAGGGATCTTTCATTGTCAACAAATATAATGTTAGAGGAAATTGCCCGTCTGCATTCTGCTAACAGACATTACATTAGATCTTTACCATTAAATTCTATTATTGCAGTTTTTACCGACTGTTGTTGTAGTTTTAAAATTGAATAATTATTCCCAACTGCTTGTCTTCCTGCGGTAATACAACATTTAAAAGACATAAACTGATGTTCATACTTTCTTACAGGACTGTAATTTCATTATTTACAGTATTTTGCGTTTTTTGTTATAATGAACTAGTTTTGTACTTTTTCACGGCTTTTACATTATTTTTACCATAACCTCCGTATTATCTGCGCCTTTATACAGGGTGGCTACTCACTGGGAATTATGCTTGAATTTTACGGCGCCTTGAAAAAACTGGAAATATGCTTGAATTTCAGTAACCATCAGGAATTCTCGTCGAGCGAGACGAGAGTAATCCGGTGATGTCAGGAAGGTTCGGACTTCAGGGCTCCAGTTAAACTCAAGTGATAAGTTCGGGAAACATCGTCAATCTTCGTATGATAAGACACGAGTCGACTCGGCACATTGCTATGTTCAAAATAATACGCATGGAATAGTTTGACAAAACGGTTGCAACCGAAACAGTTTTGACGTCGAAACAGTTGAATGAAGCTGTTGCAGACAATATGATAGCTTCACCCACCGTATTTTGCCGAAACACGCAAATCAATCCAATGTCAAGCGTCGTCTCTTAGATTTGTTGACATTCTGTTGCAACTTACGCTGCAGGTTAATGTTGCGACTAAACTTTTGGAGTTATCGTTTTGTTCTATTGATATCCGACGACGCTCACTGTTGCTGTCTGTTCTACTGCAGCTATTTGCAAAATTTTGAAACGTTTTGGTGCCTAATGATTGTTTCAATGAAACTGTTACGTTCTTTTTAAATAACGAAAATACATCGACAGCAGGCTGGGCTGATACATTTGTTTTGTTTACGTTTACCATTACCGGCAACAACAGGTGGGCAACAAGAAGAGATAATGTGAACTTCGTGTTTTGTTAATTAACCTTCCAGATTATTTATTCAGTTATTATAAATAAAATGCAGAATTACTTAAACAATTTATCGTTGATAAAAACATAAATATAAAGTTCAGTGGATGTTGTTTCAAGTGTGGAACGTTTTGTGTTGTAGTTTATTGACTTAAAGGTCTAGGCCTACTAACTCTAAAATGGTAATTTTTGACAAACTGTTTTAGTTTTGTGTGAATTATTATTTATTAAAACCAACAAGGTTATTATTTAGTTTCTTGCCACCAAACAAAATTTGAAAACTACCTGAAATGGGTAAATAATTGACTAAAGTTTCGTGAGAATTTTTTTATTCTGCGGAAATTGTTTTTACTGAACAATTCGAAAAAACTAACGTCATTTTAGTATTTTTGATATATTTCCATTAATTTAAATGATATTATAGTCATTTTTTTTATTTTGATGTGTTGTTTTAGCGCTAAATACGAATTTGAAAACTATTTTGGTCTACACAAATTATTTCTCGAGATATAACGGAAACACTACTTTCGCGGCGAATCACGATTAGCGATCATTATATACATCAGATTTTAACCACAACAAACTGAATTCACGCATACTCCTGCCGGAATGACGGACGATAGGCCGTCACGGAGGCCAGGCACAATAATTTAACGCAAATTATGTCTATTTGTTGAGTAAAACGTCATGATAAGTTCGGTTATGTTTGGTTAGGTCAGTAAAAAGTGTATTTTTCAGGCCGAAAAAAATAATGTTACCGGATAACCCAATTATGTATTTGTGATCAGCATAAAAATATTTCGCGGAGATAGCGTAATTTACCGAAAAATTCGGAAAACTAATATCACTACTTGTTTTTTTGACATATATCTGTTAGTTTAAATAGTATTTTAACCATCGGTTTTTTTTATTTTGATGTGTTTTTTGTACTGAATACGAATTTGGTCTATTACCATTATTTCTTGAGTTATAACGAAAAACTACTTTCGCAGCGAATCGCGATTAGCGGCCATTACGCGTCATTATATATAACAACTATTAATTACAAAAACCAAATTCATCTATATTTCCGCCGGAGTTACAGCCGCAGGCCGTCTGTATTTCAGGCTAAATAAATAATTTTGTTTTTTTTCACTATCAGATAAAAAACTAGTTTTTTCGATTTTCCGTTAAAAAAGAATTTTCTGTGGATGAAATCAACCTAAAAAAAAAAACTCGCATTTCACCACTTTTTCAACAAGAAATTGTATTTTCAGAGGTGACAAGAAATTGCATGGTTACCAAAATATGTAAAATGAAAAAAAAAGTTGTTGAAAAATAACGATTTTTAAATATGTTGGTTTTTTCACATACTTATCGGATAAAAAACGAGTTTTGTTTTCAACTCATCGTGTTATTGATATAACAGTAATTAATTAAAGCTGGGCCTATCGCAAATAGTCCGTAGGCTTATTAGTAAAAATTGTATTAAAGTAAGCTAGGCATATCACTAGATTTTGATCCTACTTATCAATGAAATAAAAAATCTAAGGTAACTGCTAATTAAACCTAGGATACTTTTGCAATAATTTAATTTCTTTATGGCCTACAAGATTATTGACATGCCTAGCTATAAAACATGTGCTTTTTTATATATTGTACTATAATGAGTGATTACGTCGATTCAGAAATATTTTCCTCTGTAAGCGTGCCTTGAATTTTGTTTGAAACCCCTTGGAAAAACCTTGAATTGTGCTTGAATTTTTTTACATGATTGAGTAGCCACCCTGTTATATATCCTAAGGTGGTCTATCCCAATTACCTCGGTTAACCGAGAGTCTAATGTATTTCTATTTAACTGTTCATGTATTTCTTCATTTCCTAAAATTATTACTATGTATTGTTTGAGAATAGATAGTAATAATATATTATTACACTGAGTTAAATGTAAAACGTAGTTATAAAAATAAAATTTTTACTTTGAACTGTTTTGTCTTATAGGTATTCAAAATCAGTTAAATTCACCACCACTTCAAAAGGCCACAAGTTCTAACATAGTGGTTAAAATTTTTTAAAATATTTTTCCTGTCTCAAGGGAAGGTAGATGTAACTAATTTTTGTTATAAAATTGAGGTTTTAATACCAATTGCAGCATTGAATTGAAACATAATTAATCCTACTATTAAAATAGATGATGTCACCATATAAAAATTGACTTTATAAAATGTTTGATAGTACACTGACATGGAATGAACATTTCAAAAATAAAATTGTTTATTGACCTTTGATTGGTTTATACAGTACAACCTCAGTTATCCGGCCTAATGTGGTGAAGGTAAAGCCGGATAAAACAAAAGTCATAACTAACGTGGTTTTATTGAAGAAACACGTTTATTAACTGATAACAGACCGCACGCGTAAGCGAGGTGCCTGTTGAATAGTGGAGTGAACACATATTCTCCTTTTTTAAGCAGTGGTTTATTATTTATAAGTGAGTAAGTGTTTTTCAGCCAAGATGAGTGAAATGAAAAATTGGCTGTAACTATTGATGAAAAACTTCGAGCGATTAGAAAACTTGACTCAGGGGAATCAGCCAAAAAGATTGCCTCTGAGTTAGGCGTGGGAAAAGTACAGTAGGCGATTAGAAGAAAAATCGTCAAGCTTCCATGACTGGGATGAAGAAAGATGAACACAAAAAAAATCAGTGAAGCTTTGTATTTATGGCATGAAAAGGCTAGAGGAAAAGGACTTCCTGTTTCAGGTCCTATGCTTCAGGAAAAAATGTACATAACATTTACCTTGGCATTTTTGATAGCATAGTGTATTTTTATGTGTATTTTTAAAAACCGTTGTTTTTTTTAATACTTTTTTAAAAATATTTTGTTAACCTTTTTTATGGTTTTCCGTTTTTGAATCCCAGTCATGAAAGCTTGACTTGCACACCACTTTCATTTTCATGATGATTTTTCTTTCAAACGCCTAATGTACTTTTTCCCATGCCTAACTCAGCGGCAATCTTTTTGGCATATTCCTGTGAGTCAAATCTTCTAATCGCTCAAAGTTTTTCCTCTGTAGTTACAACCACTTTTTTCATTTTTATTTCCTCATCTTGGCTGAAAAACACTTGCTCACTTATAATAAACCACTGCTTAAAAAAGGAGATTATGTGACTGACAATGCCTGGGTGTGTACATAAAATGAACTGTTCCACTTCCCCCACTCGCAAAATGGACCCTTCCAACCAGCCACACTGAACTATAGTAAACTACATTGTCAGCTCGGATCTTCAGGCACTTTATTAAATTATTACGCAGTAACAAGCGACCGCTTGTCGAGAGAGGGTGACTAGTCAATGCAGTGCCTGCAATTTGTGATATGCAAAACCTAAACACTTGTGTACAGCATTTGCGTTTTAAAACTTAAAGGTGCTTTTGGTTAATTGTAATTTTATCTTGTAAATAATTGTTATTGTTATCTACTTGCCAAACCGGTTGACACGGACTGCCGGATTAAGCGAGGCCGGACAATCAAGGTTGTACCGTACTACAAAGGAATAACAGAATGACAATAAGTAGTTGAAAGATAACCCTCACATGGGAACTTCCCGTCAGTGGGGCTGAAACAATTACCAGTGCTATTTTAATAACATTAAAAAATAATTAATTAAAAAAAACGAAAGGTAGTATTTAGAAAACAATGTTTAATTGTATCAATGTGAACTGAAATAATTTGAATTTTAATTTATATGGAAGCGAGGATGCGCAAGTGTACGCTACTTCATGTGTATATACACATATTATGTATTTTTCTTTATATATTTTAATATGTAAAGTTGTCGGTGCCATTCTTATACATTCTATACTCTTGTATATTTACTTTAATGAATTAAGAAGTATTGAATTGAACACTATTCATATATTTGTTATATGTATTTTTCTAAATTTGTTTTCTTATAGGGAAATAGGTTATACCAAATTTTAGGAAATTTACCATGAAAATTATTTTTGTTCATTTAACTGTAAGGAATGATTTCTTTTTCAGAAATATAAAATTCGAATACAAAATGCAAATCAACCACTGTTGGTTTCAAAGAGCAAGCCACGTGAAAGACGTGCTCAGGAGCAGCAAGCTAGTTCCACACCTATGGGATCAGCAGATCCTAATTTGATTTTACTAATACCGGAACTCTGCAAGCTAACTGGATTGACCGATGATATGCGGTGAGTAAAGTGTGTATGATCCTTAGTTTAGGGAAGACTGAAATATAATTTATAAGTTGAGCAATCTATTTAGGCGTGGTCCAACTATCATGTAAAGTAGCCTTAATTTTCAGTTGCTTGTAGATTTAACCCAAGGGCACTTAAATCTTCCAAGTGCATATTGTCCTTATCAGCTTGTCACTGCGGGTGACGCCTTACATTGTCATAGTGGTCGGTGCGCATGCTGATGATGCCTTGCATAGTCATTGGGCAATCTGCACTGTTCTGTTTCAATGTGAGTATCATTGCATGGTCGATTCATTTGTAGTGGAGGAGTTAAACAAACTAACTGTGGTATTGGCGAAGAACAAAATGTCCTACCATTTACATATGACATAGGCCATACAAGTTTATGCAAGATTCAATTCAAGCTAATGGCAGGACAATGCATGCAACCAACTATTGCAAGATTAATGTCTCAGCTGGACATACATTAATAAGATTCGGCTGTAACAACTTATTATTTTGCCTCAGCTGACAACAAACAAGTTATTCAATATTGACTAAATTTTGTCGTTGTGCATGTATTTTGTGTGTCGATGCTTTGTCAAGTAGTTATATTTGTCTAAACAATTGTTATTTATGCGTCCCTGCTGTCATGTCTATGTAACTTTTTTTAGAGATGTCATTTTCTATAAAATATTTATTTATTTAGCACAAAAACAATCAATACTGAGAGATACGCTTTGAATAGCTGCTATGTATGTTATTTAATGACTAAATATTTAGCACAAAACTTTCATATAAATGTTAGATATACTTAGAATAGCTGCCATGTATGTTGTTTAATGAATAAATATTTAGCTCAGAAACATTCATAAAAATGTTAGATAAATTTTGAATAGCTGCTATGTGTGTTATTTAATAACTAAGTAGTTAGATTAAACATAGAGATAGAACTAAATCAATCTTTAACGAAAACAAACTAAATTTAAATATATTGGTAACATGTATGTTCAACACGTATGATGAACAGAACTAAATCAATCTTTAATGAAAACAAACTAAATTTAAATGTATTGTTAACATGTATGTTCGACACGTATGATGAACAGAACTAAATCAATCTTTAATGAAAACAAACTAAATTTAAATATATTGTTAACATTTATGTTCAACAAGTATGATGAACAGAACTAAATCAATCTAATGAAAACAAACTAAATTTAAATATATTGTTAACATATATGTTCGACACGTATGATGAACATAGATAGCTCTTAATAATATAAATAATATTTTTGAAATGAAATTTGTTACAAACCCATCCTTTTTTTTATTTAAACACATATCTCATTAAAAATTTAACGTGATCATTGTAGTACATATATTGAACCGTGGAAGCGTGTTGATCGTGGGTTACGTCGCTCAGGTGTAATTAATGTTTTAATACTGCTTTATCATTCGAGTGACTTATTGACTGTATGTGCTGTCAATATTATGTATCTAACTACCCGGATAGACTGTGATAATTATTACAGTCGTGTTTCCTTAATGTAAGTAGTTTGTGTAGTGTGCTGACAACTAACCTAAAACTAACGAGGTTAGACTTGCTCACAGCAACACTACCACGTTACTGTATCTACGGAGTGCCGCACCTTATCTATATCTTTGACTCCCACGCTCTTATCGCTCCGTTAGCTAAGCTGGAATTCTAATTCATGAGAAAGGCTGGGAACTAGTTCGAGTCCGATATCCTTCTACTAATTTTTGCCAGACATAATTTATTTTCCTTTGCTTATATTACCTGCAATACTCCCAAGATATAGCAGTTTATATATATATATATATATATATATATATATATATATATATATATATATATATATATATATAAAACTTTATTTATTTAACAAATCCGAGTAAGAAATTATGTCTTTTACATTAGAGGTATCAAAAACTGGACAGGATGTGATATTGTTTAATATACATAAATATCGTGAATCGTATTCAGTTAAGAACGGGGACATAGTCTGGAAGTGCTTAGGGAGAAGTTGTAAAGCTTTCCTTACAACAAACTCTGGAAAGACAGGCATTTTCAATATTAAATAATCTCATACAGGACCACATCCAATCACCATTAGATCCCTTAGTCCTAAACAGCAACATCATGGAAGTAGTCAGCATACATCCATACCTCCTGTAGTAGACGATGATTCTCCCAAGCTACTAAACATCCTCGCAGGCACACAGTCCACCACCCCTACGCCAGCCACCACAATATATGATCGGATACTCTTATGATTACACCTAAAATACGACGTGTAAACGAGCCAATAGACGAATCTGTAATACAAAAATTAGAAGGCGTAAACATCTAAACATCTTAACAAGCAATTGGCAAAAGTGAGGGAGCAGCTCAAATGCGTGATGGACCACACAGTTGTGAACGATGCGCGTCTTCTTCAATATGCAAATGACATTTTCTCTGCTAATACATCATCCTACTCACCAACCGAGAAGAAGTCCTCAATCACGGTAGACAGCGCCACACATTGTGCTATGGATTGTCATATTTCAGGCCCATGTGATGGTCAAATTATAGCAGATGAATTGGTAGCAACTGTAAATAAACTTAAAGCTGAACTTGAAGATAAGGACTAAATAATAAAATTTTTACGTTTAGATACAGATGAGCTTTAGACAAAACTAAAGAAACAAGAGGAAGAGCTGAAAATGCTACGTGAAAAACCTCTGCATGAAGAATATTTCTACTCTACAAAAAAGTTATAAGTCTCAAAAACCATGTAACAACTTTACACTTGGAAACAAAGAATATATTTATGCTTTATCTTAGAACTTAGGCTTAAGCGGCCGGTGTCATAACTAGAATCTACAGTTTCCGGTGACTACCGCGTCAAGGTACTATCTACATTATTTACAAGATGACCAGACGTTTCGCCCATACTGTGATGTGGCATCCTCAGTGGTTTCTCTGAGACTGAGGATGCCACATCACAGTATGGGCGAAACGTCTGGTCATCTTGTAAATATTGTAGATAGTACCTTGACGCGGTTGTCACCGGAAACTGTAGATTCTAATATATTTATGCCTCTAAATCGATTCCAGTCTTTGTCACCGTTAGTCGAAAAGCACAATAATAAAATTACTGTGCAAGCCCAAGTACATCAAAGCGACACCATCACACCACAGCAAACCTCGAGAATTAAAACATTGACAATTAAATATAATAAAATAAAATCCCCCAAAAAAGAAGATTGTAGCAAGGGGACAGTCTTGGTAGAAATCTCTCTTGGCACCTACACAAACTCTCTGAGCAATACAATATAATTGTGTATACAAAACCTGGTGCCAAGCTAAAAACTATAGTAAAGGAAGAGAGACACTTGATAAAAGAACTCACATCAGATGACTACTTAATATTTCTAGTTGGGACGAATGACATGAATATTGGAGAACCTGGTCAGTTTACAATTAGACAGGGTATAAATAACTTGTTGTCAACAAATGCGATTGTAAATAGCATTTCATATCGCTATGATACTTCACTCGTCAATGACAACATCAGTTTCATTAATAAGAGCATTGCAAATAAAATAAGTGATTACAGTGACAGTCTTCACCTGATTTACCAAGACGTTAATAGTTTTCTTCAGAGAAGACACTATACGGCACATGGTCTCCATTTGAACAAAAGAGGGAAGAGTTTTCTTGCCAGAGTTCTAAGAGATACCATTCGTAAATACAGCTCACTACACGTCATTCACCGACAACAGCCATCCATTGGCAGCACTCTTTCAACAGCACACCAATATCAGCCAGCGAACGCTGATATGCCACCATCATCAGAAGGAATCAGCAAGTCTCTGGTATTCAACGAATGCATCCATGCAGCACCAGCCTCATACTTCTGGCAGTGGACAACACCAGCAGACACTTATTGAAGAGAGACCGGCTGGAGGTTTTGATGCTTCTAGTTTGCTTTTATCAACCCCTGCCGACCTGATCCCAGCTCCATCTCCAAGAAAAATCCCTAATAACAACGGACTTGCAACCCTGGTTTCAAGATCTACCAAAGACTCTTCACTTTTAAATACACCAGTAAGGATAAAAGATACTCAACGGTTGTGCAACAAAACAACAGATGGCCATAAGCTAAATGAACAAACTGTAAAAACCAACGTAAATAGTAGCTCACCTTTATTAAATTTAAACGTTCTGTATAACGATAGTACTCTAGAGGAATGAATAATGAGTATTCTAGAGGATAGTATTTTTTTTTTAGGGATGAAAGTAATAAAATAGTTGATAAAGACTTAGCATGTAAAGTATCAAAAACAAGCCACAGTAAGCTATCATATGTTATTCATTTTAATGTGAATAGCATAAAATATAAAATAACAGAATTATTTCAAGCACACCTGAATACACTGCCATATAATGTACATGTAATATGTTTAGGAGAGCATTGGTTGACCCAAGAGAACATAGCAATTTTAAACAGATTAGATAATTTTGAACTAATATCACAATACAGTAGAAACACGCCTAATTGAGGAACTTGCATATTGGTCCGTGAAGGCCTTACTGCCTTAGAACGACATGATATATGTCAATTAGCTGTAGAACGTGTGTTTGAATGTTCCAGTATTGAAATAATAAATAAGAGTAAGGGAGGCCGGTCAGTATTGATAATTTGTATTTACAGAACACCAGACTCTAACAAACAGGATTTTCTTGACATCTTAGAATCACTTTTTTAATGCTGAACGAGGAATTAAAACAAAAAAAAAAAAAAAATACATTGATTTGTGGTGACTTTAATATTAATAGGGCGGAGAATTCAAAATTTAGCCATGATCTAGTTTGTATACTACATTATATGGGTTAACTCTTTGATTGACTCAACTACTCACTTTTACTGACCACTCAGAAACTCAAATAGACTACCTTGCCACGAACTATCCCGTAAACCCAAAACATACAGCAAACATTCTCTTGGGTCTTTCCAGCCACACAGCTCAATTAACTTCCTCAATTAACACTTCCTAATAACCAATCTGGACCACCACTGAAACCCCAAACCGTAAGAAAAAGAATATTTTCAGAACAAAGCAAAGTTAACTTTGAACGGGAATTTGCCTCTTACGATTGGGATAACATCTTAAAAATAAATGCTTCTCAAAATGTAGAGAAAAGTTTCAGTGGATTTTTACATGTAATAAACAGAGTCATTGAACATAATTTTCCAATTAAAACAGTTCGAATTAAATTGGAGAACAGAAAGCCGTGGCTAACTAAAGGAATTAAAATATCACTCATAAATAAACGGGAAATGAGTAAAAGGACCAAGCAATCTAGAGATTTTTTATTTATTGAATATTTTAAAAATTATAGTAAAATACTAAGAAATGTAATTAAAGTTTCAAAGAGGTTTTGCAATGATCGTAGAGTCAGCAGGGCAGAAAAAAAATAAAACATGTTATCCAGGAGTTGATAGTGAATGGGAAAACACCTCAGATAGGCATGATACTGAACAGGCATTTAATCATTTCTTTCTCCATGAACCCGTAGAATTGGCACCAAAAGCATGTCCTCAATTTGCAGTAGAACAGTTGTCCCATTTCAGGCCTCCTGTAGCATCAACTATGTTTCTATCCCCAACCAATGTGAAAGAGGCTTCAAGAGCAAAATAATGTCCCTAAAAACAAAACAATCATCAGGTTGGGATGAGTTATCTTCGGATTTACTTGAGTCTTCTTGTTCTGAATTTTCGTATCCTTTGACCTATTTAATTAACATATCATTTCTATCTGGATCTTTCCCTGAGAAACTCAAATATACCATAATCAAACCTCTTCATAAGAAAAATGATCGGCTTCAGATAAAAAACTATTGTCCTATTTCCTTAGTGTCTGTCTTATCCAAGGTATTTGAAAAAATATTTGTCACGTCTTACAGAGTTTCTCCTCAAGTGGAAGATATTAGACGGTTCTCAACATAGGTTTCAACAGGGGAAATCAACTGATTCAGCTGTGTTTGATTTCACTAACGCCGTGTTGGAGGCTTTTGACGGGTCGCAGAAGGCAGTTGGTGTTTTTTGCGACTTGTTGAAGGACTTCGATTGTGTAGATCACTCTCTGTTGTTTTGAGAAACTCAATCATTATGGAATCCGAGGAGTTGCATTGAGTTGGATAAAATAATTTCTTACGGGACGAAAGCGAATGGTAAGCATCACTCATACTCGGGGCCCATCATATTGGCTCGAAACTATAGTAAGTGTCCCTCAAGGCTGTATTCTGTCCCCAGTTCTGTTTCTGTTGTACATAAATGATTGAAATTACTTAAACAGACAATCAAAACTATGTATGTACGCAGATGATGTATTCATCTTAGTGAGAGGTGAAACAAGCCAACGAGTCCTTTCAAACCTTACATCAACATTAACCCTCTCTCTGTTATGGTTCGTATTACGAACCATTAAAACGGCCGCGCGTATGTTAAGGTTCGTATTACGAACCATTTTGCAGCGCTACGCTAAAATGATTCTCGTGCGATTACGAAACGTCCGATCGCAATAAGAGTATACTCGTTTTAAAGATCGAAAACAGCACTACATTTTCATATACATACATGCTGTCATTGGTCGAATTTTAGTTTAGTTGTCTTTGGTCAAAGTATGCGTCAAGTTTAGTATGATCGAGTCAGCTGTCAGTAATGAGGTTTGTTGGAGTTGTTTACATTTCTCTTTGTGTTTAGTGAAAATGGATCCTAATTTCGCATTGTTTCAATAACATTGTTTATAATAACAATAATAATAACAAACATTGTGTCAATAAATTACAATACTTTTGGAGGCCAGTAAGGGTGGGAAGAAAAAGGAAGCTGGCAGATGATGACACATCAGACTAAAAGTATCGATGAAAAATAATGTACATAGTTGTGGTTATTTACCTAACTTTTTTTCCTTTGATAGTATTGCTAAACATGTGTATATATTTTAAATCTACATTACATTTCTAACAACTTGGCTATCTTTAATTTTTCATTTCTTCAAAAACCATATGTGCTAACTGAGCCAGAACTTATAAAATATAAATTTATAAATATTTTTTTATGTTTACTTCTCAACACCTTCGAAACCAATCAAGGTAAGGACTCAAAATATATTTCATATTATAGAGCATGTTTTTGTGAATAAAATTGTATACAATAAGTTTTAGTTACTGCTACATTTATATATTATATTTATATATATAAAAATAATAACACTTAGCAATCTTTTTGGTGATTTTAATTTTCAAGATCGATTTCAGTCTCGTAAGACTATCATCAGTTGAAAAACAGAATATAAATAGGGTTATAAAATAAATATACTTAATTTTAGAATAATTAATTTAACAGCTGACATTATAAAAATTTAAATAAAAATGTAGATGGATAAGTTGTAGATCTTGTTAAATTTTATAATTTTGCATCTTCATGATAGAATCAAACATAATATTTGAGTGAAATTTTATTTGATCGTTGAGTAATAATGATGGGTTTTCTTTTGTGTTTTTGTATATGTAAAATTTTTCAATAGCATCTAGTTTTTTACTTTTAGGTGCAAAATGTATAATGTCTAAATTTTCTTCAATTGATGAAATATTATGGTTTTCTTGTATTAAATGTTCAGCAAATGTTGATAAATTTTGATGTTTGTTTTTTGGTATATGTTCTTTGAATCTTCTACTAAATATATATATATATTACTATAATATATACTATAATATATAATACTATATATTATAGTAATTTTTATGTAAAACCTTGCAAAATCGTAAAAACAGTGTAACATTTTAGGGTTTTTAGTGCAACAGTGGGAGGGTTAAAAGAATGTAGCAATTGGTTTGGAGTAAAAGGCTACCACTTAATTCTAATAAGACCACCGCCATACATTTCCAAATATCTAACCGCAATAAAAACTCAATCAAAGAAATAGATCTTTCACCTAAATCATTAATATCAACTATCTCAGATACTAAATTCCTTGGAGTTTTTATTGATGAAACCTTATCATGGGCATCCCATATTAATCAGTTGTTAAAAAAATTAAGCTCTGCTGCATATGCTATAAACCTCCTAAAAGACACATGCAGTTTGGAAGTTTTGCTTGATTTCTACAGGGGATATTACAAGAGCCTAATTAGGTATGGGATAGCTTTTTGGGAGGCTCACCATTATTGGATAAAGTTTTTAAGGCACAGAAAAATATGCCAAGAAGACTTTTTTTATGTCATGTCGAGGAATTTTCTTGCACAGCAAAATTATGACAGTACCCTCAATTTATATATTCTCTGTGCTTTTAATGGTTTTTAGAAATATCAACGTTTTGTCCAAAGTGAGATAATCCAAAAAAATAACTAGATCGGGCAAATTATTATTTTATCCCATTCACAATACAACCAAATTCGAAAAAGGGGTTCTTTATACGGGTATAAAACTTTTTAACAAGTTGCCAAAAGAGCTAAAATTTAGTCTTAGTGAACACCAATTTAAATGAAAGCTGAAAGTATTTTTAATAAACAAGGAATTTTATTCTGTCAGGGACTTGTTGGAGTTTGGGGTTCGTTAACACTATAGTTATTAATTTCGACTTAATTTCGTGTTTAAGTTAGATTTAAGATTCACATTGTATGACAAAACATATTTGTATCGAATATCTTTGTATGCAAATCAATATGTTAGTAAAGAACTTGAACCGTTCACTTAGTACAAAGGGTAGGCTAATAAATAAAACTATTTTTTAATACATTTCAGGTCCAATTTTAACCTCATGAGAGCTATGGCTACACACACAAGAATTGGACCTTCAGATAGAATAGAACGTCTAATGGCGATGAATAATCGACTAAGTAATGAAGAACGGGTAAGTGATAAGAAAAGTTCCCCAGTTAATTTTCCTAGTCATGTAAAATTAGTTGTATCTCTACCGTTGGTTCAGAAACTGTCTGTACCTGAGTTTGAAGGTTGTTTAGTAAGAGGTCTTTAAGAAATCCAATCACATTGTTTTCCTCATTAAATTTTACGTTATATGACATACATATTTAAATTGTACTATAAGTTTTAGTAATTTTCATACTAGTTGGAACAAAAGATAACCGGAATTGTAACTACTGTCGGATTCAAAAAGCAGTTTACTCGAGTATAAACCTCTGCTAGAAAATAAATACTCATCCGATTTCGTTGTGTTGTACGCCAACATTTAGCTTATTTCATTATTTGTAATTTAATAAACTTGCATATTTTTTGAAGGCTTTAAACATTTTTATAGCAGGTAGAATAGAAAAAACACAACGTTTTAGCAATTTGAAGTAAAACAAATAGATAGAATATAGATGATAGAAAACATGGTTAATTAACTGTTCAATACTTCCACAGTAATAAATTTTCATGCACTGTTTTAATACTTCCAGGCGCACGATTTGGCAACGCCGGAATGCTCTGTTGAAACTAGTTTTGAAGTGCTGCCCGAAGGGATTTGCTTACACATGAGCGCACATTGATGTCTGTTGAATTATCATGTGATATAACAGATTTTAATCTTACTTTATTTTTCAATCTGGTTATTTTTGAACCGTTTTGGAAGTTTGTATGATCATCCATTTTTAAGTTTACAAGGGTTTACAAACCTTACAACAAAAAAGTTTTTAAAACAGTAAAAATTCTATAATTTGGACAAACTATAAAAAACAACCTTCTTCACATGTCGTTAAAGTTTCACTGACTTATCTGTAGTACTTTTGTTGAGTTTTGCTTTACTCCAAAAGTGCTAAAATTTTGGGTTTTTTGTATTCTACCTGCTATAAAAAATGTTTGAAGTCTTAAAAACATATGTAAGTTATATTAAATTACGTAGAATTAAGTAAGCTAAATTTTGGTATACAGCACAAGGACATTTGAACCTTACTTCTAGCTTTTTGTTGCCAGAACCGAACTCAAGTACATTGCTTTTTGAATCCGACAGTAGTTCACTGTGCACCAACTTTAAACTGTATACTCAAAAACCTGTGAATGTATTACATTTATATTTTCATACGTCGTTGACTCCTTTTTTCATAGAAAAAACTCCTTTTTATGAGTTTTTAAAATTTCAGAATTTTAACTTTTTGTCAATTTAAATTGATTTATATCAATACATAAAATAATTTACTTGCGCAAATAAAAGTAAAGTATCATACCCTTACAATTCATAAGGATTACAACGTGACTAAGTAATCAATTGTATAAACCTCTAGAGACTATGAAAACCTTGTTTCAGGAAATTCATAAGAACTTTTTTCTTAAACAATTCATATAATTTACAAATCTTGTAGAAAATATTCCTGTCAGTCGTATGTTACTATATAAGTACGATGCATAAACAGATTGTTGAGTAACAAAATTATAGGTTAGGTTAAGGGCTATTCTAATTTCAGTGCTTCTAAAATAATTCATCATCATCATCTGCAGTTTCCAGTCGTGACCAGGTCTGCCTGGTATAAAATCCTCTCCACCACTTATTGTCTCCTATCTTCTCTCTTCATGATGTCTTCCCATACTTCCCCTCTCTTTAATACACTCTCCCTCACTCCATCTCTCCACCTGTCTCTTGGCCTTCCTTTCGGTTTCTTTCTGTGAATTTCATATTCCAACCATTTCTTCAGGATCCGTTTTTCGTTCATCGTGTTCACATGCCCGAATCATCTCAATCTTCCTCTTTCTATCCTTTCTTGCAGAGGGTTTTCTGCTAAGCTATCTCTTATTGTCTCGTTTTTTATTCTATCTCTCATGGTAATTCCTTTTCTCGCCCTCAAAAATCTCATTTCACTTGCTTGAATCTTGCTTTTATCCCTCTTCTTCATTGTCCACGATTCTGCTCCATAAGTTAAAATTGGTACGTAGTACATTTTATAATGTGTATATTTTATTATATGGCAGCTGTGTATCAATCCGCCAGCTGCTCTATAAACATTTCCAGCTTGTCCTTGTCTTTCATTTATGTCTTTCTCATTTCCTCCAGTATACTATCCAAGTATTTAAAATACTCTGCCTTCTTAAGTCTTTTCCGCAAAACAACAGCCTGTCCATTGTTACCCCTTTCTTTCTTGTTGTCATCATGTACTCACTTTTTTCACACTAAACGTCAACCCATACTCACTTATCTCCTCCTGCCATGTATCCAACTGTATCAGTACCTCTACTATAGTACTCCCCCAAACCATTATATCATCAGCAAAAGCTATCATTCTCACATTTTCCTCTCCAACTCTCTTTTCTACTCCATTCATAATTTCATCCTACACTATGATAAACAGCAATGGTGATAGGGCGCTACCTTGTCTTAGTCCAATTGTCTGCTTAAACCATTCCGTCTTTTCACCTCCCACCTTCACACAGCTCTCACTGTCTTTACTCGCCTCCTTCACACTTTCTAATATGTTGTCATTTATTCCTTTTCTTCTCAGTACCTCCCAGACTTTCTTTCTTCTAACACTGTCATACTCTTTTTCCATATCCAGGAAAGCCATTACCAGGTCATCACCATACTCATATTTTTTCTCTTGTAACTGTCTAGTTGCAAAAACTAAATCTGTTGTTGATCTTCAGATCTAAATCCGTGTTGTTCTTATCTCACATTCCCCTCCACTATTTTTCTTATTCTTTTTTCTAGTATTTTTGTCATATAACTTTGCACAGTGGCTCATTAAAGCTATTCCTCTGTAATTCCTTAAATCTTTCCTGTCTCCTTTTTTGAACATTGGGATTATTGCTGCATTTTCCAATCATCTGGCGTCTTCTTCTCTTAACACATTACTTTAAACACTATAGCCATTGCATGCCTATTGCACCTGCCCCTTTCACTAGCTCAATTGGTAACTCATCCACTCCTGCTGCCTTTTCTGTACTCATTTTCTTCACCACTTCCTCGAATAATAACCAAGTAATTTCCTGATCCTTGTAAATCTCCATTTCCTTGTACCTTCCCTTTCCTCCCTGTCTCGTATTTCACCATTCAGATTTACCAATTTCTGAAAATAATTTTGCATTCCTCTTTTAATTCTTCTTTATCATTTATCTCCTTTCCATTTTCGTTTTTCATCACTACATCTACTTCATCGCCGTTCCTCTTCTTTTTTACTAGAGCATAGAGCAACTTCTTGGTTCCTTTTGTGTCTTACCATCAATTCAGACCATTCCTCCATCTACTTTTTCTTTTCTTTGACTTTTCTTTGTTTCCTTTTTCCATTTGTCGTATACCTCCTTGGCTTCTGTGTTCTTTCTTTTAACCATTTCCTAAAAGCTGTATTCTTCTCTTTAATCATTTATTTAACCCCCTCATTCTCCCATGGGGTTTCTTTCCACCTTCTTTCAAGCCTGTTCTTCCACAAATGTTTTCTGCTGTCACCACAAAAGCTACCTTAAATTTCTTCCGTTCTTCTTCTATTGACTGTTTGCTGTTTTGGTAGAAGTTTCTTTATTTCATTCTGGAACTCCACCTGTGTTTTCATATTTTTGTAACTTCCATACTTTTATTTTTATTTCCTGTTTTTCCTCTCTTTTTCTGTCTTTTAATTCTTAAATCTATTATTAGAAGCCAATGATCATTATCTAGAGCTTCAGATGGTATGACCTTTATGTCTGATACTTCCTTCTTCATTTCTTCACTATAGAGAAAGTAGTCCACCACCATACTACGTACTTTTTGATTTTCTCTTTTTTTTAAACCAGGTATTTCTCTCTATCAAACTATTTCTTTTACAAAATTCCAATAGTCTGTCCTTATATATTCCTACTTCCCAAACCTTCTTTCCCCATTGTCTCTTCAAAACACTCTGTCTCTACCTACATGTGCATTCAGACCCCCCATTATTATAAAATTTCCATTTCCTATCTCACTCTTCTAAATTAATTAAAACGTTGAAATTAATTTTTGTTCAAACATTTTTGTTCCAGGTTCGGACAGAGTTTCAAAACTGGCAGCTACGACTGTCAAATAAATTGGTAGATGTTCCAGCTAGGATTCTTCCACCTGAATCAATCGTATTGGGAAGCAATAAGGTTGTCCCATCTGGTGATGAGTGTGACTGGACAAAAAGTCTTCGGTCAAATCCAATGTTTGTTATGCCCCAAGGTAGGTGTAGATGTCCGTTAACCTGTTCAGAGATTTTCTAAATAATGTTGAAAAGTTAATTTAATATAGGACAAAGTGGAAATTAGCAGTGAGTAACAACATGTTGACATTGGCTCTGTTCTTTTACTTCAAGTTTGAGGGATAAAGTAGTGCGATTTGCATTAAATTTGTTCCGTGGTATATAATCGCTATCCCGATTAACTGTGATTTTCTTAAATAGTTGAAGCCTGTCACAGTTTTCACAATATCAGCTCCACAGCTGGCTCCAAGATCAAATTAAAAAAATCATGTAAAGTTGTAAAAAATGGTTGAAACAATAATTGCAATGTGTATTTCAGTTTCATTTTGAGTTTACTGAATTTTTTTCAGGTGGACTTAGCCAGTGGGTTATAATGTACCCCAATAGAGTGGGTAGGGATGTGGAGGCATTTGTTGGCACATTACAACAAGCAGCTAAAGGGATGAGATTCAACATCGCACATCCAGAGTAGTAAGTGCAACATTTTATTATGCACGAGAAAAGTAGGGAAGTTAGGACATTATTGAAGTAGGGTAAATGTTATAAAAGTTAGGAATTCCAAAGTTTAGTCAGCTTATTTTTTTGTTTTGATCTCCACAAGACTAAAGGTGGCATTCCTAAACGACGACTGTAGCGATTCCATCTGTACGACTCGAGCCGCGACTATTACTCATACTGCTTCCCAGGAATTCCAAAGTTTAGTCAGCTTATTTTTTTGTTTTGATCTCCACAAGACTAAAGGTGGCACTCATACTGCTTCCCATGTAAATAAATGGAACCCATTCCTATGACGCGGCTATAGCCGCGCTACTGAAGCAGCTATAGTGAGGCGGCTCAAGCTGTATGGCTGTACTGGTCCCACGAGAAGTCTAGCCGTTACAGCCGCGATGACTGGAGCTCTGTTTTTACTGTTTTGGTGTTTATTTTCCAATTTAATTATGGATTAAAGTGATAAAGTATACTAATTATGAGGAATTTTTTCCTGATTATGAATACGACAAGGTCTTTGCAATTACCATTATTATTATTATTCCTTGTCAAGATATGGACAAGTATGAGGGGCGAATAAGTATGATGAGGGTAGATTAAAGAGTATCGTCATTGTAACTAACTAACTAAGGTCGACTGTGCCTCAGAAAGAACTATTTTAGGTTAGGTTAAAGGGCACTAGGCCAGGAATTACTATATTGGAGAGATAGGACATCAGCAAACTTACCTTAGAAGACAAGTTCACTAACACCAGAATAGTAGTAACATACACAAAATAAATGCATAATCACACAAATTTGTAATGCCACTGGCACTTTCTTCAGGTGAGTTAGAGAGAGACAGAGAGACTAGCATGGCTTCCACTATTGCTGGGTACCTAAACAGCCACCTGGCTGTGGTGGGGGTTGTACATCCATAGAGCAGCAATCAGGTATTGATGCTGTTTTTATCGGTTAGTATACATGAAGTTTGCTGATGGGGAAGGGGTTGACGGGAAGTGGTCTATCTTATGTTCAGATTAGGTGGGTCACTGGATTTTGTTATCCATTGGTCAATCCTTCGGAGTTGGGAACTATTGGCATGGGAAGGAAGCGATCTGATTACTTTAGTGATGTAACACTGATCCAAATTTTGGTTATGAAGAGTATGGGCAGATACAGGGTTTTCAGGATTTTGGACTTTACAATCATGTCTATGGCCATTCATGCGCTTTCGAAGGGTTTCACTGGTAAGGCCGATATATTGGACAGGACAGTGCTGGCACTGGAGTTTATAAATTAGATTGGTGGAATCACAAGAGTGGTTTCCAGGTATCTTGTAGGTTAAGGATATAGTGAAGCTGGTAAAAGATGTGGCTGGGAGATGAATAGGTTAGGTTTTGCAAGATTTCTTATTACAAGGATTAGACCGGGTGGTTGCTGGTCTTTAGGACAGGTCAGGATGTTGGGATCAGGTAACTTAGGATGGACCAGGATTTGGCGGAGGTTTTTGTTTTGTCTGAAAGTCACAGTAGGGGGTTTTTCAAGGAGATCTTTGGTGTGGGAGGAAGCTTTTAAGATGTTGAAGTCATCTTTAAGGATTTGGTTGAGTTTCTGTAGGCCATGGTGGTAATTAGTGATAAGGGGTAAGCATTGGGAACTACTTGTGGTTTTGGGACTAGGCTTAACGGATTTGGTTTTTAATAAGGTTGATAGGGTAACCTGTCTTTTGGAATGCATGGAGTATTGGTAACCTCTTTTGGAATCCACTGACAAGTTGGTTATTGTATTTATTTACGTTTCTGGGAGAGGAAATGATACGTCTGGCACGGGTAGCTAAGCTATAGGGTAGGGAGCGTTTAGTGTTGTTGGGGTGACAGCTGGTATAGTGAAGGTATCGTTGTTTATTTGTAGGTTTGATATGAATATCAGTTTGAAGGACACCGTCCTCCAATCCAATTTCAACATCAAAGAAGACTATGCGTCCAGAAGACGATTGCCAGGTGAAATTCAGGGATGAAAAGTTTTGTAGGCTTTGAAGAAAGTTTTCAAGATTGGTTTCAGAGTCAGTCCAGATCATGAAAATATCATCTATGAAACGGAGCCAGCAGAGGAGTTGGATGGGTTGTTATTGAAGGAAAGTCTCCAATTTCCCCATGAACAGGTTGACATAAGAAGGAGCCATGTGGGTACCCATAGCAGTACCCTTGATCTGGAGGTAGTTGATGCCAGAACTTTAGAAGTAGTTTTTTATTTCAAGAATGGATTGAGACAGCTGAACTAGGAAGGAAGTGCTAGGTTTGGTATTGGTGTACAGTGAAGTGGTATCCTGGACATGGCAAGGAAGTTGTTCATACTAGAGGTTGGAGTTTGCCATCGACAGGCAGAGATACATTCGGTATCAGAATTATAGCTGGCCACAATAGCCCTGTCAGGGGGAGGGATGGTACCTTTATGAATTTTGGGTAGGACATAAAACTGAGGTGGTATATGCTGTTCATTGATAAGCAGGATTTGGCTCGTGGTGGTTAGGTTTTGGTGTTAAGCATGTTGGAGGAGATTTTTCAGTTCTTGATTGTGTTTTTCACTTGGGTCGAAGTCAAGTTTTTTGTAGGTGGAGGAATCGGACAACTGTAGGTTAATTTCATTGATATAATTGAATTTGTTAAGAATAACAGTGGTGGAACCTTTAACGGCAAGAAGGATCATTATGTTGTCATTGGATTTTAGCAACTTTATGACTCCGCGTTCAGCGATGGTAAGTAAGGTTCTGATCTTTAGGGAGTTGGGAGAAGAACTAAGGTTCTGATACTTTTTGGAGGATGAAGTTAAGGTTCAATAGGATGGGTCAGGAGGTAATGGTGGTGGGTCAAAGCTGGAAGGATGTTTGAAGCGCACTAGGCAGGTTCATAGGATTAGGGTTGAAGGTGTTGTTCTCAAAAAACATCTTCAACTTCAGGTTGCGGCCAAAGGAAATAACATCAGAAACTAAGGGAAACTTGTCTAGGTGAGAAGTAGGAATGACCCACCCACCCATACACGTACAGTGGTAATGTGACCGGCTCCAATGTGAACACACCTACCCACCCATACACGTAAAGTGGTATTGACCCGCCCGCCCGCCGATACACGTACAATGATATTGACCCACCCGCCCACCCATTATTACCACTGTTCGGGTGGGTGGATTATTACCACTGTTTGTGTAGAGGCGGGTGGGTGGGTTAATACCACTGTTTTGTAGAGGTGGGTGGGTGGGTTAATACTACTTAGCTATACATACATCTGAAGTGTCCATGTTAGATGGTAGTCAAGGTTTGGGGATGTTGTGTTGGGAAGAGAACTGAGTGCCAGACTTGTCAGTTAGCGAATTGTATACTATATTATTAAGTATAGTATAGTATTAAAGCTATAAGTTATTAAATGTTGCAACTATCCAGCTATAGCAAGAGTATTTAACGTCTTATGTGATATCATAACCCTACAATTGAATGTAAACAATTGTAGGGGTAAGTAAGGCCTTTGGACAAAATGCTCAGTTCAGAGAGGGTATGGTTTAAAAGGTTATACACGATATGGTTGGAAGGATTGACTGTTTCCGTGGGCTTGACACTTGGGAGGGGGAAGGGTTTGACATCAAAACCTAACCACAGCCAGCCTAATCTTGCTTACATTGAACAGCCTATTCCACCCCAGTTTTATATCCTACCCAAAATCCATAAAGGTACCATCTCTCTCTGTGGCAGGCCTATTGTAGCCAGCTATAATTCTGTTACCGAACGTATATCTGCCTTTGTCAATGACAAACTCCAACCTCTAGTACGAACAACTCCCTTTCCATGTCCAGAATAACAATAATTTCCTTAGTCTCCTCTCCAATCTTCCCAAACATCTACCCCTTCTAGTACGAACAACTTCCTTCCCATGTCCAGGATAATAATCATTTCCTTAGTCTCCTCTCCAATCTTCCCAAACCTCTACCCCTTAACACCAAACTGGTTACCATTGATGTCACTTCACTGTACACCAATATACTCCATGCTCATGGCTTAACTGCTATTGAGTATTTCCTCAATACACGCCCTCCAAACACTAAACCTAGCACTTCCTTCCTAGTTCGGCTGACTCAATTTATCCTTGAAAAAAACCAATTCAAAGTGTTGACATCATCTACCTCCAGATCAAGGGTACCGCTATGGGTACTCACATGGCTCCTTCCTATGCCAACCTGTTCATGGGGGAATTGGAAAGACTTTCGTTCAAAAACAATCAGTCCAACTCCTCTGCTGGCTCCGTTTCATCAATGATATTTTCATGATCAGTAGTGCCTCCGAAACCAATCTTAAAACCTTTCTTCAAAGCCTAAAAAACTTTTCATCCCTGAATTTCACCTGGCAATCCTCTTCTGAACTCATAGTCTTCCTTGATGTTGAAATTGGATTGGAGGACGGTGTCCTTCAAACTGATATTCATATCAAACCTACAAATAAACAACAATACCTTCACTATACCAGCTGTCACCCCAACAACACTAAACGCTCCCTACCCTATAGCTTAGCTACCCATGCCAGACGTATCATTTCCTCTCCCAGAAACGTAAATAAATACAATAACCAACTTGTCAGTGGATTCCAAAAGAGGTTACCAATACTCCATGCATTCCAAAAGACAGGTTACCCTATCAACCTTATTAAAAACCAAATCCGTTAAGCCTAGTCCCAAAACCACAAGTAGTTCCCAATGCTTGCCCCTTATCACTAATTACCACCATGGCCTACAGAAACTCAACCAAATCCTGAAAGATGACTTCAACATCTTAAAAGCTTCCTCCCACACCAAAGATCTCCTTGAAAAACCCCCTACTGTGACTTTCAGACAAAACAAAAACCTCCGCCAAATCCTGGTCCATCCTAAGTTACCTGATCCCAACATCCTGACCTGTCCCAAAGACCAGCAACCACCCGGTCTAATCCTTGTAATAAGAAATCTTGCAAAACCTAACCTATTCATCTTTTACCAGCTCCACTATCTCCTTAACCTACACGATACCTGGAAACCACTCTTGTGATTCCACCAATCGAATTTATAAACTTCAGTGCCAGCACTGTCCTGTCCAATATATCGGCCTTACCAGTGAAACCCTTCGAAAGCGCATGAATGGCCATAGACATGATTGTAAAGTCCAAAATCCTGAAAACCCTGTATCTGCCCATACTCTTCATAACCAACATTTGGATCAGTGTTACATCACTAAAGTAATCAGATCCCTTCCTTCCCATGCCAATAGTTCCCAACTCCGAAGGATTGACCAATGGATAACAAAATCCAGTGACCCACCTAATCTGAACATAAGGTAGACCACTTCCCGTCAACCCTTTCACCATCAGCAAACTTCATGTATACTAACCGATAAAAACAGCATCAGTCCTGACTGTTTCTCTATGGATGTACGTATAACCCCCACCACACCCGCTACTTACCCAGCAATAGCGGAAGCCATCTCTCTCTCTCTCTCTCTCTCTCTCTCTCTCTCTCTCTCTCTCTCTCTCTCTCTCTCTCTCTCTCTCTCTCTCTCTCTCTCTCTCTCTCTCTCTCTCTCTCTCTCTCTCTCTCTCTCTCTCTCTCTCTCTCTCTCTCTCTCTCTCTCTCTCTCTCTCTCTCTCTCTCTCTCTCTCTCTCTCTCTCTCTCTCTCTCTCTCTCTCTCTCTCTCTCTCTCTCTCTCTCTCTCTCTCTCTCTCTCTCTCTCTCTCTCTCTCTCTCTCTCTCTCTCTCTCTCTCTCTCTCTCTCTCTCTCTCTCTCTCTCTCTCTCTCTCTCTCTCTCTCTCTCTCTCTCTCTCTCTCTCTCTCTCTCTCTCTCTCTCTCTCTCTCTCTCTCTCTCTCTCTCTCTCTCTCTCTCTCTCTCTCTCTCTCTCTCTCTCTCTCTCTCTCTCTCTCTCTCTCTCTCTCTCTCTCTCTCTCTCTCTCTCTCTCTCTCTCTCTCTCTCTCTCTCTCTCTCTCTCTCTCTCTCTCTCTCTCTCTCTCTCACTCTCTCTCTCTCACTCTCTCTCTCTCACTCTCTCTCTCTCACTCTCTCTCTCTCACTCTCTCTCTCTCTCTCTCTCTCTCTCTCTCTCTCTCTCTCTCTCTCTCTCTTTCTCTTTCTCTTTCTCTTTCTCTTTCTCTTTTTCTTTTTTCTTTCTCTCTTTCTTTCTGAAGAAAGTACCGGTGGAATTGAATATTTTTCTAATTATGTGTTATTTTTAGGGATGGGTCGATTCCAATTTTATTCGATTCCGGTTCCGATTCTTCAAAATCGATTCCCGATTCCGATTTCATCGATTCTTGCATGAATAACATGAATAGGCCACTGCCTTCTGGCCTACAAAGTGATATATTAATTATAATTAGCTATGTAGGCTATGTCTTTTAATTCAACAGATTTATATTTGATAAAATAAGTAATCAGGCAACTGAGTAAAATAAATTTTTATTTTTAATAAGCAAAATACAACCGTAACAAATATTCAGTTTAGTCTACAAAAACAAGTGCAAACCGCAAATGAATAATGATATTATTAAATAAGAAGAAAAAAAACTGAGATGGTGACAAAACCTAATAAATATTTTTTAAATTATACATAGAAAGAAGTAGAAATTCTAAACTGCAGTTTAGGCTTTTAAAAAATGGGTATTTTAACAAAACATAAATAATGACTTCCCACTAATAAAACAAGACACAATATTATAGTGAACAATTACATATACACACATCAATAATAATGAACGAAAATTGTATAATTTTGCATATATAATGTAGTACTAAGGCCTACTGAAATTTTGTAATGACAGGCCTACCTAAAAAGAAATACTAGCCTATTTGCAACAGAAAGTACTAGGGCTTACTGAAATTATATAATGATAGGCCTACCTAAAAAGAAATAGTAGCCTAATTGCAACAGAAAGTACTAAGGCCTACTGAAATTTTGTAATGACAGGCCTACCTAAAAAGAAATAGTAGCCTAATTCACCTAACAGCAATTTAGTTTCCAAACAAGGGATATTTTACCAGAACATAAATAATAATTTTCCATTAATTAAACTATACACAAAAATGATGAAGAATCATAACTAAGCAAAAACAAGCAACTATAAGAAACACCTGATTAAGATTAATAAACTAATATCAATTAAGAATAAAAATATATGATGGTAAAACAGACGATACTAATTGAAATACAATTTTTTTAAATTATACCTAAAAAGAAATTTTTGCCGTTTAATTCGCCTAAGAGCAATTGGTATTTTCAAACAAGGTTTTCAATAGAGGTCAAACTATTAGAATTATTGAAATCATTTTCAACTTATAGTATTTTTTGTTTGAAAAGTGAGAAAAGGGCAGTACATTTGTAGGTACTAAGAACAAAACCAAAAGGTAGTGAAGCATACAAGGCATCACATTTACATCTGACCTATTACTCAATGTTCTTGTTAAGGAAAACAAGCATTTTCACTCTCTCTGGGTCAAGCCTGTTTCTTTTGGCGTCACATATGTTTCCCGCAGTGCTGAACAGCCTTTCACTATATACGGTACAAGGCGGAATGCAAAGATATTTAAAAGCAACACTTTTTAGTTTTTGGAAAACACTATTTGACCAGTAATGGGAAACTTTTTCACCATCTTTGGGGTCCATGTTCTTTTCTCCAAGGTAATGCACAAGTTCACTTTCGCAAGATGTGGCATCGTCGTCAACTTGCTCTACATTTTGTCCAAAATAGTCTTTGTAATGAGCCCACAACCCCTTGCCAGCTTTACTTGTGTCTGAGGTGGAGGATGAGGCCTCAGGCAGCGGTTCAGTAACAGAGGTTGCAGCACTCTGTGACAAAAGCACCATTTCTTCTTTTATTTTCGCTTTTGCCTTTTCGAAAGCTGTTCCACTGCAAAAAGGTGCTCCCTTGAATCGAGGGTCCAGTACTGTTGCACAGGCATATGTCAGGTTGTCTTCCACATCAGGATAGCGCCTCCTCAAAGATGCCATCAAATCATTCTTTACTCCAAGGAGACCTGAACATTGGAAGTCAGTGTTCTCCACGACACTCTTCACTGTATTTATCAATGGGATGACCTGAGGAAAATACAAAATAAAATACAAATTGTTCTCATATTTTTCAATAAAGGAATGTTTTAGCATTTTTATAGTATTTATTTACTATGGTTTTATTTATAATTTTATCCCCATAATTATTCTTTAGTTACCGAACTTTATTACAAAGAACAAAGCATGTACCTACATTGCTTTAACATTTGTTTGGGTATCATTAAGAAAATTAAAATAAGATTGGACGTACAGTTATTGTACGTTAATGTAACAATTATTGTACCTTAATATAATATACATCATCACAGTTAAGTATTTTATAATCTTGGTAAGTTCCCTATGTGATGTCTCCTCTCATCACTGTATTGTTGATATAAGTAGGCCTAACTGGAGCAAAAAGTAAAAATCGGAACACGTCACCTTCTGAACCATAGTCATATATGCTATCCATGAGGCTAGACAAAATTCAAAAGTAATAGCCTAATTGTATTGATGATTTATCACATAAATTTTTGTAAGATAGGGGCCAAATAGTAATTTTCATGACTTATATAGGGCAAAGGTAGCCTAAATGATTTAAGTGAAGACCAATACTAAAAAGTTACAGTAGTTCCTTGCATGGTTGGTTTATGTTTAAAAATTAATTTAAAACATAGGCCTATGGTGAAACATTGTTAGGCCAAAGCTTTTTATAATAACTCAATTCACAAAAAAAACCTACCTCAGATATGCTGGAAGATGCTTTGCTGACCTGAAGAGTTGCTTGCTCGAATATCTCCAGAATACTTATCGCGAACTCCATTGTCTTCCAGTCATCAACCATACATTTCTACTGAGAGCTTGACCTCACTCTTGCTGGAAACTAAAATTATTGCCTCTTTTTGCTCCAGTACCCTTCGGAGCATGTAATAGGTACTATTCCAGCGGGTCGGCTCATCCTGAATCATTCGGTGCTGAGGCAGTCCGAGTTGTATCTGACAGCTTTTCAACATTTTCGCATTTTTTGCCGAATGCTTAAAACTCCCGACAATCTTCTTGGTTTTTTTTAACAAGTTTGTCATTTTGGGATTATTGATGAGGCCACCTTTAACCACCAGTTGCAAAGTGTGTGCAACACACGGAATGGCTTGAAACTGTGAGCGTTGAATGGCTGCAGTTATGTCGGTGCCATTATCCCTCACGACTGCAACAACTTTGGCTGTGAAATCCCATTCATCCAGTACTTTTAGTAAAAAATTTTTTAGATTGTCGGCTGTGTGGGATGCTTCGGTGAAAGGTACTACTTCTAAACACCTATGTGTTATTTTGAGGGCATAATTGGCTCCAGAGTAGAAATGGGCTGTCACGGCCATGTAATCTTCATTGGCAATAGAGGTCCACATATCTGTTGTAATGGCTACATAGTTGGCTGAATGGAGCTCCTCTTTCACCTTTTCATAGACCTCATTGTACATGTCAACAAGTAATTTGTTTGAAAAAGTTTTACGAGAGGGCACTGTATATCTTGGTTCTAAATGATTTACCAATCTTTTAAATCCTTTGTTTTCCACAACTGACATTGGTTGGAGGTCAAGGCATATCATCTCACATATAAGATTTGTAATTTTCTTAGCTCTAGGGTCACTGCTCTTGAATTTTGTTGCTCTGTCGAAAAGACTGTCCACTGTTTGTTGTTTTTTCTTGCTTCCTAACTTTATAGTTTTAGGATATAAGCCATAATTCCTCTCAGAACTCTGTATAGGCCTACTTGACATTTGCGATTCAGTTGGTGATACCTGAGAGGTGATTTCAGAATAAAGAGAAGGTAGTGTAGATAGGCTTGAACTTGATCCTGGTGATGTAACTAGAGTTTTTGAGGGTGCTGAAGAACATGTTGCTGAAGTTGGACCCAAAGCTCCCAATTCTAGAGGATCATCAGGATCTATTTCAACATGGAGCTCATCAAAATGCATCGTACCAGTAGGCCTATCTGTTTCCATGGCTGCTGGTAAATTACAAATAGATCCCTCATTAGATTGCTCAGGAGCTGATTCTGAAACTTTAAAGGAGCTAGATAGGCTATGTGATGAGGAAGGCTTACTCTGAGGTTGAAAAAATGAAACTATTTTTGAGGTCGCAGAATCTGAGCTAGGCTTGCCTTGAGGTGTTTCTTGGTCAGTTGATGAAGGTTTTGAAGAAGATCCAACGATTATATGGTGCACTTTATTGAGGTGTTTCAACATATTCGATGTAGACTTGCTACTCCCGCCCCTTGAAATGAGAGTCCCGCACAAATTACACTTCGCGTATTTTTGGTCGTCATGAATTTTAAAATGTTTCCACACGTTAGAAGCCATTGCCGATTGCGTTTTCTTCAACTATTTAATGAACTAAACACACGAAAAACTGCATTAACATAACGTAAACAAACGTTTATTTATAATGTCATCGTCCGTTGGAATAAAACAACTAGATCGCGCCTCGCGCCACGATAAATGAACAACAAAACAAAGAAACAAAGCAACTGGTCAGGGACGCAACTTTGACAAAAGGAAAATACCCCGATTCGGACTAAAATTCCCTCATTTTCCCTTTGGACAAACAGTAAAATCCTTCAACGAATAAAACAAATTGAATATTCGCTGAGGATTTCGACAAAGAAAGGCAACCAACCTGCTTTGGCCGTTCCCGACTGAATTATTATACGAATTTGTTTTATCGCAATCAGATCTCGGAACTTTAAACGGGAGCAGGAAACCACGAATAGCTATTACGAATGAAATAACCGTTTCATAACGCGTCGTCTGATTGGCAGTTGCTAAACCCTGACAAAGATAATAATCCTAATTTGGTTTTGCCGCTCATTGATCGAATTATTTATAGATATAGAATTGAATGTACAGAAAATGAAAACTGTAAACCAGATAACTAATTTAAAAGGAAAAACTTGACGAGGAACTACTTTATTAGTCTAAACCGTTCTAATATCGTCTGGTAACACTGTTTCGAAGTTAGTTCAGGTACGTCATTATTTTGATACGTTTTGTACATCATTTTGCGATGTAAAAATACAGTAGAGTCCCGCTATTCCGAAAATCCGCCTATTCCGAACAGACTTCAGAAAAAATACTACCGATTTTAAAATTTTTTTTAAGACTCAAAAACTGAAGAAATTATAAAGACGTTCGCTAAAAACATATATTTACATATTGTTATACAAAATATACAGTACTAAGAAGTTTAATAAAGACATACCTTTTTTAGGCCTTGAGGAAACCCTAGGCTTGAGGAAAACACTAAACTAAACTACACACACTTAAGAAGTAAAGTCGGTGATTTTTTTCTGACGAAGTGGACGAAGTGCAGTAAATCGACTTGAGGATGCAATGTTCCGCCATCGACGCATAAACATAACATCATTTGGTGTTGATACAGCGTGTTGTTCGACGTAGCGTAAGGCGAGGTCGAGAGCATTTGCCGCGTCCGAGTGAGATACGAGTTCAGTTTGAGTGTTCACTTCCTCCTCGCTTTCCTCCGAGTCGATCTCAGCTGACGAGCCCTGCACCATAGCTACAATATCTTCGTCTCCATACTCCTGATGGCCATTGTCGTCAACAGCAAACCACTCCTCAACACAGCTTTCTTCTGATGTTTCACAGCCAGGGATTTTGTTGAGTAGTGGAAGAAGTTCACAGTCTTTTTTTACTGGTTTAAAAGTTGTTTCAACAAATTCCAATTCAGGCCAGAGATTTTTCCACGATTTTTGTATTGCACCTTCATTAGTGCTTTCCCACGCTTCAGCTACCCAGTAAATCACATCTTTTACTGTAATTTTCTTAAGCTTTTGAAGGATTGTGCTTGTGAGGTCATTTTCATCCTCTTCAAGTAAGGTGCGAAGCAGCATTTTTCGGTATTTTTGTTTGATGGCCTGCAACACACCCTGGTCCATAGGCTGAAGAATTGATGTAACATTTGGTGGCAGAAAAATTGCTTTGATGTTTCCACAAACAAGTTTCATGTCTTCCGGGTGGGATGGTGCATTGTCTATAAACAGCAGAGCACGATTAGGCAATCCATTTTCTCTATTGAACGCAGTCACTTTAGGGACAAATTGGCGATCGAACCATTCCTTGAACAAGTCACGTTCCATCCAAGCTTTTTTTTGATTCCTATAATATACAGGAAGTGCGTTAATGTTAATGTTTTTGAACGCTCGTGGTTTCGCCGATTTGCCTATTACCATCAGTGGAAGTTTGTTTGTTGCCGAGGCGTTGCTGCAAGCTAAGACAGTTAGACGTTGTTTGTCCATTTTGAACCCTGGGGCAGATTTCTCTTCTTTTGAAGCAAGACTTTTGGTAGGCAGAGCCTTAAAATTCAGTCCGGTTTCATCCGCGTTATAGACTTGCTGCGGAGAGTAATTTTCAGAAGAAATAAGTTCTTTAAATTCCTTTAAATAATTGTCAGCTGATTCGTTGTCAGCTGATAGTTTCTCCCCAGTAATCGTGAGCTGTCTAATTCCGTGCCTTTTCTTCCAACGATCCAAAAAGCCACAGCTTGCTGAAAATGAAGGTTCACCATCCATAAGCTTGTTTAGTTGAAGCGCCTTTTCTTTTACCAAAGGACCAGAAATGGGGATTCCTTTCTGTCTCTCTTGAGTAAACCATAAGAATAAGGCCTCATCAAGCTTTTCATATGAAGACACAGTCGTTTTTTGCCGTTTTTCAAGAGTTTTTTCACTTGAAGCAGAACAAAACTGCTCAATTTTAACACGATTCTTTTTCCAGTCGCTAATCGTTGCTTTTCCGACACCATATTCAACTGACAATTTAGAAGCACTTTCCCCTTTGTCCAGTCTTTTCAACACTTCAAGTTTTTGTTGTAAAGTACACGAAGAACGACTTCGTTTACTTGCCATATTTAATGATTATCAGTTGACGTAAAGGACTAAGAACAGAAGTGAAAACACACAGTCGCTCCGTAAAGTAACTCAACACTCACGGAATAAACCTTCACAATAAATTTGCTTTAAGCGCACACACTTCATCAAACAACGTTAGAGTGAACACTAACATGGTGTACGTGCGAAACTAGATCAACAGTTACAGCAGTTCAAACCGGTTTTTCAGTGGTGGGGGTAGAGGAGATTCACCATTCAATGAGTCATGGTGTTTGGAACGTGAGAGGGGAAGGGATAGATAGGCGTCGACGGATGATCGTATGAGTCACCGAAGGTCACTGCCCTTCCCTTCCGACTTTCACTTGTTTACGAGCTGATCAACGCTGATATCTCGATATTATTCATGAAATCCGCCTATTCCGAATTCCCGCGAATCCGAACAGTGTTCCAGAGTGTCTACTAACCGGGAAATCGGGAAAAACCGGGATATTTTCGGGAATTCAATTTGCCCTTGAAAAACCGGGAAAAATCCGGGATTTCGAGTTAAGTTGGACCGCGGAGGGGAAAATTTAAAAAGTGAAAACAGGTCTCACCTCGCGCCAATATCCCCGTTTCGGCTCTACTGGGTACAGCCTGTATAAAGTCTATATCACGGCACTGTGCGTAGATTATATGAGAGATTACTGTTTTGAATGGCATTGACTGTACCTCGCGCTCTCGTGTTGAGAAGTGAGGAAGGAAGGGTGGCTTGACTGGCTTGTACGCAGGCGCTAGCCACTGCCCTGCCCGCCCAGCTGCACGACTGGGAATTTGGAACCAATGAATTTGTTATTTTCATTTTAATTAGTATGATGATGGCTATACATCGTCACTAAATAGTTCCTTTTTAGCTACGACTACATACAATTCCAACAAAGAACAGCAATATTATTAGTGAACGAGGAAGTTATTAATAAATAGATATTTTAAATAGAAAACAAATACACCATTGTAGTTTCGTTTCAACGCATGCGTCATCATTTGAGATTTGGTCACCTCAAGTCAGCAGACGACGGCACTTGAAGACAGTAGACACTCGCATTCAACGCAGAATGGGAGCGGCGGATCAGGATTAAGTGCTAATATGCATTATTTAATTATATTGAATAAGTCTCAGTTGTACCTACTGTCACTGGCTCACCCACCCGCCATTTGGTCTTTTCTTCTGTTATTTACCATTTGGGAGACAAGTTCATGTGTATTGTGTAGTCTGAATTTTAGTGAACAAATCATAGGTTATGGTCTGGTCGATAGGAGCAGAACTAAAATCGAGAATGCTGATAATTTTATTCTATATCTAACATTGATTTGGCACGTAATAAATACTCCCTAACAAAGAACATACGTTAAACTGTTTTGGTATGAACTGAAGCTATTTTCATGGTGATATGTGGTGATTGACTGAATTGCAGATAAGTTTTAATTTTGCAACTTGTAGACTAGGTTAGTTAGTGTGTATATTAAACACTTTCTTGCCACCTCTGAAAATACGATTTCATGTCAAAAAAAGTATTTTTTGTGAATGAGGAAAAAAGAGTGTATATGTCTTGAGGAGTTTGATTTCATCCGCGGAAAACTCGTTTTTTACTGAAAAGTAGAAAAACTATTTTTTTATCTAATAATGAAAAACCAACTTTTTTAAAAATCGTTATTTTTCGACTTTTTTTCATTTCTCGTGTTTTTTTTATGCTGAACTCAAATATATAACTGGTTTTGTAGTAAAATTATTTTTTCAGTTCGAAAAATGCATTTTTTACTGACAACCTAACTTATCCTAGTTGTCTATTTTCTCAACACAAATTCGTAATTTGCGTTAAATTCGGGAGTTTGGCCTCCGTGACTGCCTGCACGCCGGCACTCCGGCGGGAAAATATGTGAATTCGGTTTTTGTGATTAATAGTTGTTGTATATAATGATCGCGTAATAGCCGCTAATCGCGATCCGCCGCGATAGTAGTATTTCCGGTATTTCTCGAGAAATATTTGTAATAGACCAAAATAGTTTTCAAATTTGTATTCAGCGCAAAAAACCCATCAAAATAAAAAAGATGATTAAATTACCAATTAAATTAACAGAAATATGACAAAAATACTAGAAGTTGTGACATTGGTTTTTTCGAATTTTTCGGTAAAATACGTTATTTCCGCAGAATAAAAAGCATATCTCGTGAAAAAAAATACAGCCAATTCTAGACCCATTTCAAGCAAAATGTTCCAAATTTGTTTGGTGGCAAGAAACTGCATAAATACCCCCTACTTTTTGCTTGTGTAAAAAAAAAAACTTGTAAAGAATTATCATCATATGTTACATCTCTACTTTTTGCATAGCCTGCAGGTAGAATATGCTGAGTTACTGGTCAGTTTAGGTCAATCTAATTTTAGAAAATTTTCATGTAAGTTAATAAAAAAATTTCCTTTTTTATATCTTTTTTGAGCTTCTTTTTAAGACTGAAAGCAATTTTTTGTTGTGCTTAAAAAGTTACTTGTATTTATCAATATTTTTGTACATTCTCCTGACCAAAGTGTCTGTTTTTACTGTTGTACAATTTAATTTTGCTAAAAAAGTTGCCAATTAATTGTTCTTTTTCCTTTATTAATATTCATATGTGATATTGTGTTCCATTATTGTTTATCTTGATGTAAGATATTGAATTTAGTTGTTATTATCTGATATCTTGTTTAATTGCCACCATTGATCATTTCAATTGTTTGGTTGTATAATATTTTTGATTTTTTAACTTAGTTTGTCTTTTAATTACCTGCTAGTTGATTTTGTTCCAAATTGTCTCAATTTTTGTTATTGTCTTTTTTTGGTCATGTATAATATAATATATAGTCAGTACAGTTTCAGTATGAAAGATGATTTTCAAGTTTTAATTACAGTTGTTGGGCAGTATTCTTGTACAATGTAGATACATTATATTTTGTCCATATTATATGATAGTTAAATGTACACCAGTACTGTAATTACCAAACTGATGAAATGTATTACCACTTTTCTGTTAGTTGCTACTTTTGTATTTATTAAGAAAGTTCCTACATAAAGTTTTTTTATGTCCTTTTATTATTTGTTTCAGCCATGTTTTAAAATGATAAAGTATTGACCTTTGACTGCTATCTCTTTAATATTTTAAAGTTTACCTGTAATTCTGTACACTATTGCCTTGGTTCTAGCAATATTAAAAAAACTGTAAAATAAATTGTTTTCTCTTGATATTGTTCCTTTGTGGCAACATAATTAAAAATTATAATTCTCTATACATTACCATAAATATTTATATCATAAAAAGGTTCCATTATAAATTATGCAGTTTGCTAATGGATTTGCTTAGTTTCTGAAAATGTCGCTACAACTTTATTTTGAAACCTCTAAAATTTCTCCTAGAAAATCCTTGAATTTTCCTGGAAAATTCCTTGAATTTAGTTTCTTAAAATTAGTAGACACCCTGTGTTCGGTCCCAATTAGTTCGGAATAGCGGGACTCTACTGTAGTTATCTACAACAGTTTTCACTTTCGACTTATTGTCTTTGTAAGTGTCTGCTGTTCAGAATTAGTAATAAATATTCGAATACTGCTAGAAAATTGCTGTTTAGCCTAGAAATCCAATGTAACTCAACGAATTGAGTCACGACAGACGACAATGACAATGCAGTTCTTTTGTTGACCCGATCGAAAACGCTACGGGATATATTGTCGTCATCGTTTTCTCTAACATAAGTTTACAAGTGCAAGTCTGATTAAATATTTTAACTGTGATAGTAAGTAGTAATAACTGTTGAAACATTTTATCTCAATTATTATTTTAATTGTAAGTCTATAATAACAGACTTGAAAGGAAACTACATTAGAAGGACAAAGACACGACGCAAATGTAGTACAATATTTCGTGCCGTAAAGATAAAGTGGTTCCCTGACTCCCTTTAGTTTGCATTACGTGGATACAATGAATACCATAATCGTACCATAGTTTGTGTCCGCAAAGACAAGAGCCGGTTCCCTGAATTGAAAGGTAACCTGAAATCCTAAACAAACTTCGTCGAAATCGTCATATCTAAATGCGCGTCGGCAGAAAACACCTCGTACCTCCCGCCACACAAATTCAATATTTTTTTATCGATTTGTTGGAATCGAGGGACCGGAATCGACTTTAGCCGATCGATTCTCGATTCCGATTCTTAACCTGAGAATCGGGTGGAATCGAGAATCGACTTTAGGAATCGACTCATCCCTAGTTATTTTGTTTATGTAACTACTATTCTGGCATTAGTGAACTTGTCTTCTGAGGTAAGTTTACTTTGTCCTATCCCTCTAATATATCAGAAAGAACTATTTATTAATAGCCCAATAGCTAGGGCAACTAGAGTCAGGCAGCTTTATGTGGGATCCGAACCACATAGTGTTAGTCTGATTTACAGCTAATTGACAAGCTTGAAGCTCAGCTCTCTTCCTTACACAACATCTGGACCTTGACTACCAACCAACATGGACACTCCAGACTTCTCTAGTAGTGTCCACATTGAGTGGAGGCCATGTCGGTATTAATAGGTCTGAGCATAGAATGGTGTACAACAAGATAAGCTTATCCTTACAAAAGTATTGTTTACTATTTTATAATAAACAGTTGGCAACTTCTCATCCGCCTACCTCAAATGTGACTGTGTATCCAGTTGTTTAGTGACTGAAGAAGAGGCCAGTTGCCCCGAAATATTTCTCTGTTCAATTCTTTGTGCCTTTCCTTTCATTACTACTAAAATCTTAGTCCTAGTGCCCCAAATTTAACCTCTTATTATTTTATTAGAAAATCTTTGCGAAATGGCCAAAAAGCAACTGCCAAACTTAGTAAATATACTCCCAAGATATAGGGTTAGGGGGCATGTTATAAGAAAAAAACATCATCCTCCTTTTCTTGCAATAGAATTTACGTTAGTCCCAACACTGATGCATCTGCTATGACGTCCACGAACTTTTTCCTGAATATATACTCTAGGCAATTTTAATTGAAAATTCATAAAGAAAACACTACAGCCGTTGCGGCTATAGTAGTTTCTAAGGAATGTACCGCTGCAGCCGTTACAGCTCAAGCCGCGCGGCTTGTCTCGTACAGCTGGAGTCGTCACAGTCGTTTTTAGGGAAGCCACCTTGACAAACTATTCAGAATATTGTATTAGTGAGGGGTTGATTTTCTGAATTTATACTGTACTTGGTAATTTGCTTGGTTTATAACTGAGGTTTATGGAAGGTTTGTTGTACATTACGGCATATGCCCTTGTAATTTTAATATAGAAGATAATGCCATATTTCCAGATATTGCCAAAAATAAACGTTTGTTATTTTAAATCCAATCATAAAAATAGCGCATTAAGGGCTTTCAATTTAAATCTTTTGAAATAAAATGTTTGGGTCCAAATAGAATAAAAATAGCTGACTCCTTAACATCTAAACACTTAACAGACTAAGTTTGCGTGTAGAGAACGTCAAAAGCAGTAGTGATAAGTATATAATGGCATTTACAGTACGGCGCACGATGCTGAATGGTTAATTTTCAAAGGAAAATTTAAAAACCTTAATGTTTTGAGCTTGATTCAATTAGATAAATTTATTAAGGTCTTGTTGCTTGTATGTACTATAAAAAATAATTTAAAATTTATAAATCAATTAAAACACAAAAATTACCTACAAATAGTATTTAATAGGTACATAATCTTAAATAATCTTTATAATCTTCATGTTATTGGTCACTTCTAACATAGTTTCTTCTATTATGAAACGGGGAAAAATTCTTTAGGTGTAAACTTTTCATGGACAAACAAAAGTACATGGCAATACTTTGAAGCTTTTATAATTGTTCTAGAACAAAATTTTATTTAGAAGTTAAATAAAAAATATTGTAGTGTCAATATAATATCAAATCTTTATTGTGTTGACAATATAAATTGTATTGCGAAAGTCAATATTTGTTTAATACATTTTTATTATACTAAAATTTTCTCATTCAGACATTCATTCAATATGTTCTCACTCATTCGCCAATTGTTCCCACTTTCATCAACAGTGTCAGTTTTCCAATTGGGCGGTCTCCCAGTTAAACGGCAAAAACTCGTGTACACTGCAAAATGCCTATGAGGCTAAGAAGCGTTTGAGGCAAGTTGTTAACGACTGCAGGGTTGTAGCATTTGTATGGGGAATTTTGTTAATAAAACAGGCACCTGCTTGCGAAGGCAAGTGCTTGTACATTGCTGTTCTGTACTTCCCAGTTAGGTACATAACCTCTCCCTACCTCTAGTTTCATAATTATGTACGTATCACCCTGAGTTAGAGCACATTTTGACATACAGTACAAAGTAGTTTCTAGCACATAGAGGCTTGGTAAAGTTAAAATTTGCAATGCTATGACAGTTGGTTTGCACGAATTTCTTAAATTAATTTGAGCAGCAATCAGTACCTGATTCGGGCAGTATTTCGCTAAAGATCTCAGAGGAAAAATTCCAGATGTTGATTTAGCACAAATGGCATCAATATGAGTGTACCATGTCAACCTCTTATCCAGGTGTTTGCCATGGAATTTTGTATTGCAAATTTCATACAACAAATTGTCACCCAGCGTTACTGTGCAACTACACAGTCATTTGAGCGCAGAGCAAATTTTAAGAAGTTGGATTTTGAGGATTTATTTTTAGATTCAAGATGTTACAATTTTGAACGCAGTTATTCAGATTTAAAAAAAAATGTTGTTCTAACCTTAGTATTGATTTTTCACTAAAACAGAGTAGTATCATGGGCGTATTGCACGATTCTTCCATGCTGAAGTGATGAATCGATGTCATTGACATAAATTAGGAAAAGAACCGAACTGAGAATTGATCTCTGGGGGACACCATAACATAGATCTACAACCAAATCGATTAGATGATACTGCGTCTATGGTCGATTTGCCTGTTCTAAAACCAAATGGTTTTCTGAGAGCTGGCTGTGTTTATTTAAAATTTCAAGCATTCTTATTAAAAATGTTTTTCAAATATTTTACTCAAACTTGGCAAAATTGAGACAGGCCTGTAATTATTGACTGAATACGGATCGTCTTTCTTGAATATTGGAGTTACTTTTGGAACTTTCAGGAGAGAGGGGAAAAGTCCTGTTTCAAAAGACCTACCAACTAATCGTGTTAATGGACTGAGAAGGTAATTTGAGGTTTTTTTGATAAGCCACATAATGACAAAGCTAATATCATTTGACTTTTTGGCTGGGAGCTCTTTTGTGATTCGGGCAATTTCATCCTCAGTGGCAGGTGCAATAGACAATAGATCTTTATTTCTCAGTAAATACAATGGTGTACATAAAGAACTGTCATAGTGGTAAATAATTTTTAAAAAAAACTTAATGGGACAAACTACATAGTTTACAAAGTATTTAGTAAGTCAGGGTCATCAAAAAATTCATCTACAGTGTAATAGTCTTTCATTAATAAGGATTGTTTTATTGTTTTTAGAAACAATTTGCTGGACACCAATTCCTTATTAGATTTAAGAATCTTGTTTATTACTTTACAGGTCATATAATTAATTGATTTTTCAAATTTAGACGAATTATGTTTTTGAATGTGTAAAAAGTTATGCCTTGTATTGTATTTATAATTAGGAATTCTGTAAGAAAATCTATCTGAATTTTGTTTATAGAATTCACATAACTCATATAAATATAAGCCTGGTAACGTCATTAATTTGGAATTTTGAAAAAGTGCCTTGCAAGGTTCAGGTGGAGGTTTTTTATTAATGATCCTTATTGCTCGTTTTTGGATTAGGAATATTCTGTTGAATTTTTTAAAAGTTGTCCCCCCCCAAACTCCAAGACCATATGTGATAATACTTTGAAAAAGAGCAAGATAAACTTTTCGAAGGACCTCATAATTTACACTATTTGATAGTACCTTTAAAGAAAAACATGACGAGTTAAGTTTTTTTGATATATTTTCAACATGCCTGGAAAAATTCAATTTTGCGTCTATGAAAATACAGAGAAATTTTAACATTTAAGGTTTCAATAATTCTGTCATCTGTATTCATTATATTTGGTCTCCCGAACTTAATTACGTTTGTTTTATTTTCATTGAGCTGGAGAGCATTTGTTGAGAACCAGGATTTTAGTTCTTTGAGACAGCTTAGAATATTGGTGTCCAACAATTGAGAATCCCTCTGCTAACACACCATGGATACTATTGGAGTATATCTAAGTTACGGAAAACGATCGAGGACACTGCTGACTGGCAACAGAAGTAAAAAAAACCTGTTTAATTCATCAGCAACCCCGGCCCCATCAGTAACAAGTTTATCTCCAATCTTAATTTTAATTTATTTTTACTATTGATGTTAATGATGTCCCAAACAGTTTTAGAAACGTTTTTGGACGAACTAATCGATTTTGAGTCGTCATATGCTTTTTCTGCTTGAATTACATTTCAATAAATTTGTTTATATCTTTTGTTAAAGTTTTTAAATTCGTTATTTGACGTCGTTTTGTTTATTTCTGAAAAGAATTTTAACTTTTCTCTTGACAAGAATTCCTTTTGTAGTCAGTTTTTTTGTTCGCACACTTAGTTCGCCGTTAGTTTTATTGGGCAACATGTATTAAAATGAAAATTTAAACAATTGCTAAACATTTTTGTCATTTTCAACATCTTAAAGTCATGCTCAACAGGTTGAGTAGTATTTTAAAAAAATTCCACTTCTCTTTTGAAGCTGTGAGAAGAGAGATATTTTGTGGCCTTATGTCTCTTGTTGTTTTTGTAATTTTGAGATTTCTTTCATAATGCTGTCCACTAATAAAGGCCATAGTAATCATAAACTGCTGTATTGACCACGGACACTGACGTTAAGAATGTTGATGATAACGTTGTTTAATTGTAGACTGAGTTGTGGCTGTCACTCTAGTTGGAGATATGACTCGCAATTTTAAATCAAATGAATTCAATAGATTAACAAATCATTTTGTAATACTTTTTATTGTTGGTTATGTCAGTCATTAAGTATTCAAATTTTGAGAAAAATTTATCTTAATTTCCACTGTGAGACGTGTAAATACCGATGACCAAAATTTTTGATTTTTTTTGTACTTTGATTAAATCAGTTGATTCAAAGTCTTTTTCCTCAGCATGATCAACTTTATAAGAATCACAAGAGAAGTGTGACTTAAGAAAGATGGCAACACCACCTCCTTTGGAGTGTTGTCGGCAGAATGAATTTGCCAGTTTAAAATTTAGTAACTGACAAAATTCAATTTTTCTTTTTTTAAACACATTTTCGGTTATGACGAGCATTTTATTGATATTCTTCGTTTCATTGGCTTTTAACCCTCTCCCAATCATAATAATGTTAAGGTTCGTTGCGGAACGAGATATGTTATTTCACGGCATCGCAGTGTGATGCGCGCTTGGCAATCTATATTTACTACATGTTTTCTGTGTTGTAATAGTAAATTTTTATTTTAAATTAGGGGTGTGCGAATACTCGAAACTTAGAGTATTTTACTACTTGAACTCGGCTCGAAACTCCTAAACCTACTCGAAATTCGATCGATAGGTAGTACACCATGACAGTCAAATGAACAAGTCGACGTAATAAACGAGTACGTTCATTATAATTTGAACTAGTTCAGTTCAAAGTGATCAACAGAGCTGGGAAGGTAGCGATCACACGTCGGTTGTCGAGTCTACTAGTCACTTGTAACCTAACCTAAAATAGCGTGAATAAAACAGAAGTGCTGGTTAGTATCGCATGTCACCAATACAAATTTGATGCACCATGGAAATTATGAATATTTTCGTTCATATCAATAATACCGTTCAATCAAAAGGGTCCTGAGAACGGGTCATTTTACGTCCCAAGAATCGAACTTCCCATCTTTTCTAGGTGAAAGTTCATCTCAGTTGTAGTATACGTGCAAGGAGCCGTTCAGCTCGTTTTCGGAAATGAAATTATCGTATATTTCTTGTGAGTCGATTGAGGTGTATTTTGTTTTTTTAATCTAAGCAGGGAATCGTCTAATGATTTGACGTAAGAAAATACCGTATCATATCATAAAATATGGTAATGGCATTCAAGCAGCGTCTGTCAAATAAAAATAGATTTATATCCGTGGTGAACGTCTATTAATTATTTATCCAAAAACACCTTAGATCGCCAAAACTGTGTGTAATATTTGCACATACGATATTTTTTCCTGTCAAATTGTTGTACGGTCTTCTGACTAGGTTAGACAATAACACAGTTGGAGTGTAAAAGGTGGTAAAGCACGATAATTTTGATTCGTAAACTCACTGAACGATTCCCTGTTTACATTGATGTCGATGTACACTGTAAAATATTCACAAATCAACCCAAGTGAGGGAGAAATATGTTGGAAGACTTTTTCCAAACAAAATATGACGAATTTAGAGATTCGGAAAATAGTTTTTATTGAATCGAAGCCTTATCAAATGATTCGTTTTTTATTCATAAGTTTATCGTTTAGCTGCCCAAAATCTTTACGGTATCACTAGTAGGCACTTAGCTGATATTTCAGACTGCATCTCGTCCGAAATATGAGGTAGAACTATTATATTAGTCGACTACGTCTATGGTTTTCATTCCATTACACCAGGGTTTAATGAATATCTCGTTATGACATAATTATTTATCTGTTGTTCAGTATAGCCTCATGTATCGAAGTAATATGAAGTTGCTCTATTTCATTAACGATCATAATTTAAAAACTAATTCATCCTAAGCGACTTAAAAATTTATTTTTAGTAAACCTGCTTAGTTATTACTATCAATTGATTGAACCACAGTCTTTGTCATCCAGATTTTCAAATTTGATTATATAATTCAGAGCTTATTTCTTGTTAGTTGTAACCTAGTTATTACTGAATTAAATAACCACAGAATACAGATCCACTCTTCTTGGCATGTACACAATCAATTTTTTGTTGAGAGGAGGCAATTCTCAAAGCAAATGACCGCATTTGGCGATAATGCCTGAATTTTAGTATCAGTTTGGTTGAATGCAGCTTTTGCCAACAAGCTTCACTAAGTTTTCATGGTACACTTTGAACTGAATGAACCACCAGATAAACATATCGGCCAGCTGTGAAACAGTACAATGGCTTGCATAGGAAATCTGATCTGAGATATGAATGAACAGATTCAATCTTTATAATCCATGTTGTTTCAATTAATAATATACTTTCTTAATTTCTTACAAAACAATGCCACATAAAAATGTAGGAAATCAGGAAGTAACAAGTTTTATTTATCAAATGTTACAGTTACAAACAACAAATCAAAATTATTGTGTTTGGTTTAGATGTATATATTTACGAATCTGGCAAGACTTAACATAGGCTTAGGATGGTTTCTGCCTTTTCCAGTTGTCTTGGGTGAACAGGAAATTCTTCTGTTAATATTCACTCGAAAAATACTCGATACTCGAAAAAAATTCTAACTACTCGACTCTACTCGAACTCAAAAATGACTTCTCGCTCACCCCTATTTTAAAGCTAACACTTTTTTATAGTACACAAAAATTTGCCAAATCAATAAAAGCAAACACCTAAAACTTGTGCATTTTTACAGCTAAACTAATATAAAAAGAAAAAACATAATTCAATTTAAATGTTACACTAGTAAGACTTAGAGGTCTCCTGAAGTACGAAGAAGCGTAGTTTTTTTTATAGCCGATGGGTAACAGCACCACACGGACACAGTCAAAAGTGTAGTAGTTCCATTTCCAGTTGAGGTTTGGCAACACCACATGGATATAGTCGATAAGAGCATGGCGATCAGTGGTGTTTGACCTACAGTGACTCGGAACAACATGTGGCGATTCGTGGCTTATGATGGGGAGAGGGTATTAACAAAGTATTGACAATGTCTAGCGTCATGGTCAAGACCAAGTCATACCCATGCTCAATGTAACATAAATTAAGAAAATCAGTAATGGAGACTTCATAAATTATATTCTTAACTACCTGCATATAATGGAGTAAAACAAAACAGTGTCCAACAAACAATGGAAGTGAAACCAATGTGGAATTAATGGTATTTAAACAAAGGTTAAATAAGTATTAAACCATACAAAATTAATTGTATACTAATAACATTAAAACCTTAATTATGACTAATTTAAGTACATAATCAATTAACAATACCATTACTTTATCAACAATAATATTGTAAAACTATATTGTGATAGTATAAATAGAATTAAAATAATACTAGGTAAAATAATATTAGGTGATCCCCCCCTGCACGCTTAGCGTGCCAACCCCGTTGCGAGGGCAGCAAGTGACGTTTCAGCCTCAACATGCAACTTTTGACTTCAAATATATTAAACTGTGTTAAGCAAAAGCATATTATTTAAATTCATCTACAGTAGCTCACTCAACTGCACTTGATTTTCACTCTATTTATAGTATAATCATTATCAAAGTAAACTCAGTCAAATTCAAATTCTTTATTGCATATTACATTCACATACAATTGTTACATTAGTAACAGTAAACTGGTGCATGGTCACATTTTATGATGCTTATTATACATTTAAAAATTGTGTATATTACAACTATACAGATAGTTCTCATAAAATAATAGAAAGTACATAGTGTTTCATTAAAAAAAGATTATATAAACCTTTGTTTCTTTAACCTTCAAGAGCTTAACTAAATACCAAAGCTATTATCTTCTAGCATTTCACTAACACTATAATACGTTTTTTGTATTAAAATGGTTTAAATACTTTTTTTTTAACTATTTTCATTTAGGGTTTTTAAACATTCTGGAATCTTGTTATATAACTTAATACCTATATACAGCGGATTCTTTTCAAATAGTGATAGTCTGTGCACAGGGAAACTAAAAGATTCTTTATTTCTTGTGTTATACGAATGATTTAATTTAAAACGCTCAAACAATTCTGAGTTTTTATGTATTAATTTTAAAATTTCATAGATAAAAAGGCTTGGTAAGGTCAATATGTTAAGAGTTTTAAAAGGCTGGCAACACTTATACCTAAAAGAAACTTTACAGATTGTCCTGATTAAATTTTTTTGTGAGATAAACAATCTGTTAGAATCGGTTGAGCTCCCCCAGACTGTTATCCTGTACCTGAAAATGGATTCTACGTAAGCGAAATACATTATTTTATTTGAAATTTGTAGCTATTAGATTGCTTAATATTTTTATATATATAAAAAGAACAACACTTAGCAATCTTTCGAGACAGAAATCGATTTTGAACATTAAAAACACAAAAAAAATTGCTAAGTGTTGTTCTTTTTATATATATAAAAATATTATTTTACATGTTTGGTGTGAAACATTTTCAACTAAAATTCTGAGCGTGAATCTGAAAGTGTTAGTTTTATTTATTAGGTATTGAATATGATTTTTCCAATTGAGATTCTCGTCAATTTTAACCCCTAGAAATTTATGTTCTTTTGTCATTTGTGTACTACAGTTAAACTGATAATAGCTATCACCATTATTTCTTGATTTGAAATGCATGAGATTAGTTTTTCCTTCATTAAGACGAAGGCCATTTAATTTAAACCAATGTCCCATCTCATTTACAGTGAGGCGTATAGTTAAATCCAAAATAGGTAATGATTTTTCTTGAACAATTACACTGGTGTCATCCGCAAAGAGCACAAACTGTCTCTGTATATCCTTTGGTAAATTATTGATATAGATTAAGAATAATGTAGGTCCTAATATTGAACCCTGCGGAACTCCATAAGGTATTTTTGACCAATCCGATGTAAAATTATTTGAATTGTTCATTATTACTACTCTTTGCCATCTATTTTGGAGGTATGATTTAATCAGTGTTAGAGCTCCGTCTTTTATTCCTAATTCAGAAATCTTTTTAATCAGAAGATTGTGATTTACGCAGTCAAATGCTTTTGACAGATCACAGAAAACCCCGGCCGTTGACTGTGACCTGTTCAGGACTTACAATGTACTATTTACAAATGTGATAAGAGCTAGTTCAGTATTTCTGTTTTTCCTAAAGCCAAACTGTTCTTTACAGAATGATTCACTTGATTCCAAAAATACTGAGAGTCTAATATGAATGGCTTTCTCAAATATCTTTGATAGGTTGCTTAGAAGAGAAATTTGCCGATAGTTATGAATATCCTTACTTGGACCTTTCTTATAAATTGGCTTTATTATTGACAGCTTTAGCTTACTAGGAAAGGTTCCACATTCAAATGTTTGATTTATTAATGAGGTTAGTATTGGGCTAATTATTTGATTTGCCTGTTTTAAAACTACTATTGAAACGGCGTCCCACCCAGTGAACTTTGTATTAAAAGCCTAATATTATTTTCTCTACCTCGTCTGTTTTTATAGGGGGAAATGATTCTAGAACGTGTGTATTAACACACCGGGCGTTTATAGCATCACCTACTAGAACTCTTGGTACATTTAGGATATTGGAAATATTACTATAATGTGTATTAAAACATTGCGCTATTTCTCTTGGGTCATAAATAGTTTCTAAGCCAATGTCATCTCTTTTTATTGAAACTAGACTTAATTCTTTCTTTACAACCATCCATTTAGCTTTGGATTGTTCTTAAACCTGCAAATGAAATCATCGTTAGACTTTCTTTTAGCTAGAGCAACAACTTTTTAAAGGTTTTTTGTAAAGTTTAACATAGTTTTTGAAATTTACATTATTACTTACTTTAGCTTCTCTACGTAACTGTTTTTTTTTCTTTCTGCTGAAAATGTAATACCCTATGTAATCCAGGTTGATTTTTTAACAAATTTTCTTTTTTTTTACTGCTTTTACTGGAAAAGACTCATTAATATTACTTAGTAATATCCTTAGAAACTCATTATAGTTTTTATCCACAGAATCATAGTGAACAAAGTTTTGCAAATCACTTGTTATACAACTTAAAAAAGATAACATATTTTTGTCATTGTACACTCTACAATGTATGTTTATAATTACATTTTCTACATAGCTTTTATTAGGAAGAGAGATCATCATCATTGTGGTCCGACAAAGCAGGATCAAAATTGTAAAAATCTTTGTCACCATAGTTTTTGCTTGTAAGGATGTTATCAATGCAGCTGCTTGATGTACTTGTTATCCGTGATGGTTCATTGTTGTTACACTCAAAACTATAGTGGTTTATCATTTCCAAAAAAGATATAGTTTGATTACTATCGTTTCCCATTAAATTAATGTTAAAATCTGAAGCAAGTATAATTTTTTTTATTTTTAGATTCTTTTTCTAAATTTTTAAAAAGTAGAAAAAGTATTTTCAATTTTGACAAGAAAGCATTTGAAGTGTTGTAACCCGGTGAGCTGTAAATGGAAATTATGACACATTTCATTGAATCAATCTCAATAAAAGCTCCTTCTTCATTTAAAAAGGCTAAATCTAGCCTACTTGTACTATCTAGATTTTTATGTACTAGAATACATGAGCCACCTCTTGAGTTTAGTCTAAAAACAGCATCTGCTAGATTATAGTTACTGACTTGTTTAATACATTTTTGTTGCTATGACTAATGTTATGTTCATTTAGACAAACAACTTGTACATTAAAATCAAAAGTGGTTAAAAAACCTCTTAATTCATTGAATTTCTCATTTAAGCCTTGGATGTTGTAATGAATCAAATACATATTTTTCTTGTTTTTAGTTGTCATTTTTAAAATGAATTTGTGTGCTCAATTGCTGAGGTTTTACTGTGCTCCAATTATAAACAACCAATGTTATTCTAAGCCTATTTCAAACGTTTTCATTTTATTTAAAGGCTGATGACAACATACTAGGGGTGTGCAAGTAGTGATTTTTGAGTTCGAGTCGAGTAGTTGGCATTTTTTCGAGTATCGAGTATTTTCGAGCAATTATTTACAGATGAATTTCCTGTTCACCCAAGACAACTGTAAAATGCAGACACCATCCTAAGCCTATGTTAAGTTTTGCCAGATTCGTAAATCGAAACTGAACTCAATAATTTTTATTTCTTGTTTGTAACTGTAACATTTGATAAATAAAACTTGTTACTTCCTGCCTTCCTACATTTATGTGGCATTGTTTTGTTAAACCTTTTTCCATAACTATTATTATGTAAGAAAGTAATTATTAATTGAAACAATGTGGATTATAAATATTTCATCTGTTCACTCATATCACGGATTAGATTTTCTATGCAAGCCAATTATACTGTTTCCCAGCCAGCCGATATGTTTATCTGGTTCAGTTCAAAGTTACTGCGAAAACGTAGCAAAGCTTGTTCGCAAAAACTGCATCCAACCAAACTGATGCTAAAATTCAGGCGTCATCGCCAAATGCAGTCATTTACTTTCAGAATTGCCTCCTCTCAACAAAAAATTGATTGTGTACACGCCAAGAAGAGTGGATCTGTATTCTGTGGGTATTTAATTCAGTAATAACAAGGTTACAACTAACCGGAAATAAGCTCTGAATTATGTAATCAAATTTGAAAATCTGGATGACAAAGACTGTGGTTCAATCAATTGATAGTAAGAACTAAGCAGGTATACTAAAAATAAATTTTAAAGTCGCTTAGGATGAATTAGTTTTTAAATTATGATCGGTCATGAAATATGTGCAACTTGAAAATACTTTGATACATGAGGCTACACTGAACAACAGATAAATAATTATGTCATAACGAGAAATTCATTAAAACCTGGTGTAATGGAACGAAAACCATAGACGTAGTCGACTAATATAATAGTTCTACCTCATATTTCAGACGAGATGCAGTCTGAAATATCAGCTAAGTGCCTACTAGTGATACGGTGAAGATTTTGGGCAGCTAAACGATAAACTTATGAATAAAAAACGAGACCGTTTGATAAGGCTTCGGTTCAATAAAAATTATTTTCCGAATCTAAATTCGTTTTATTTTGTTTAGAAAAAGTCTTGCAACATGTTTCTCCCTCACTTTGGTTGATTCATGATTGTTTTACAGTTTATATCGATGTCAATGTGAACAGGGGACTGTTCAGTGAGTTACGAATCAAAATTATCGTACTTTACCACCTTTTACACTCCAACTGTGTTATTGTCTAACCTAGTCAAAAAAACCTTCAACAATTTGACAGGAAAAAATATCGTATGCGCAAATATTACACACAGTTTTGGCGATCTAAGGTGTTTTCTGAATAATAATTAATAGATGTTCACCACGGATATATTTTATTTTTGTTGCCAAAAAATAAATCAGTAATGTTGTGTCACACGCTGCTAGAACGCCTTTACCATACTTTATATGATATGATTCTGTTTTTTCTTACGTCAAATCATTGACCCATTCCCTGCTCAGTTAAAAAAACAAAATTCGCAAGTAATATACGATATTTTAAGTTCCGAAAACCAGCTGAACGGTTCCTTGCACATACGTATACAACATCCGAGATGAACTTTCGCCTAGAAAAAATGGAAAGTTGATTCTTATGATGTAAAGTGACCCGTTCTCTGGACCCTTTTGATTGAACGGTATTATTGATGTGAATGAAAATATGCATAATTTCCACCATTAGATTTGTATCGGTAACAGGTATATTTGAGCATCTTGAACCGGATCTCTCGTTCCCTTTCTTGGCTCATAAAGACTAGTGTCTTTATGTACCAGCACTTCTGTGTAAGTAGTAGTTAGTACCAGCACTTCTGTTTTATTCACGCTATTTTAGGTTAGGTTACAAGTGACTAGTAGACTTGACAACCAACATATGTGATCGCTACTACGGTAACTATTTACAGTGATCGCTACCTTCCCAGCTCTGTAGTTCACTTCGCATTGAACTAGTTCAAATCATAATGAACAAACTGGTTCACTACATCGACTAGTTTATTTGACTGTCATCGTGTACTACCTATTCTTTAGGCATATTGTTTAGTTCATAATTACGCGTACCAAACTGATAAGGTGGTTCATTTGTCATTGGGCTATTAATTAATGACACTTTCTAAGGAATAGTCGGCCTTAGTTTGTAACAATGACTACATTCGCTCATCTACACTCATTACACTTATTCGAAATCCATATTCGCCCATATCTTGACGATCGGCGTCTTATGAATAAATAAATAACATATGAATAAGGGTAAAATAAAACACATGGAAGGGCAAATTTTTATTCATAAGTTATAAAACTGTTTACTCTTAAAGCTAAATTAAGATGTAAATATGATATTTCGTGAAATACAACTACTCGATCAAACTTCGAGTAATTTCGGAAGCTTCGAGCTGAGTTCGAGTAGTAAAATACTCAATCAAATATTTAAAGTTTCGAGTACTCTGCCACCCCTACAACTTACAATACAGACAGACATGTATTCACTCTTTTATAATTAACTGTATATTTTACTGCGCTGCTCTCTATGTTTAACCTAACTATTACTGTATTTGGACATTTTTTGTTTATGCTGCCAGCTGGTCAATTAAAATTAATCTCCATAAGAATAACATTGCAATTTTGACACTGTGTAGGACAAAACCCTATGGAAACTTCAAAAATCTAACTCCGTTACAACTTAAAAATCAAAATTATCTTTCGAATAAATAAGTTTCATCAAAATTGGTTAAGTAATAAGTTCAGAAAACGAGTAAACTAAATGACCCAATTGTTTTAATATATAAGATAGTTAACAGGGAAAGAGATTAAAAGTTAAAAAATCCTAAACTCTTCAATTGAATAAAAAGGAGATTTAAGTAGCAAATTATATAGCCTTTTCTTAATTAAAAAGGATTTAATATTTAAGTGTTCTAATTTATTGAAGGTACAAGTATTACTTTTGAGAAAATGTTGTCTGTTGTAACTTTGGTTACAAGACATTTGCCATGAACCCTAGTGAACTTAAGGTGATAAGAATATGCATGAATGCTATGAATTGTAAAATTTGTATGTTTCAGTGTTGAATTAAATGACGACAGAACCCCGACTTATGTGGAGAGTCTTGATCAAGTGATAAGTTCCATGAATCCCCAGTTGATATTTGTAGTATTGCTGGGAAATAAAGCGGATAGGTATTCCGCAATCAAAAAGAAAAGTCTTGTGGACAGAGCAGGTAAAAGGAGCAATAAGTTCTGTTCATGATTAGAGTAGATATTAAAGCTTAAGAAGTAACTCAAAATTTCTTATTACTGTTTGAGATCAGATGCATAATAATTTTTAAAAATAAAATAATAGTAACTCAGTTCTACTTGTGCCATAACGAAACAATATCTCTGCTATTGTTTGGTGACGAATGCAATAAGTATTGGATTCTGTTCATTTGATAATTAAAAGATATACGTGGTGGTATTGAAAATGTGGACATTATGCTGGCACATCTTCAGGCTCGAAAGGAAGATAAGGTTATGCATAGAAATTAACTGCAGGTTCTGGGATTAATAGATACAAAAATCTTCAAAGGTATTTTAATCAGCTATGTTGTTAAAACCTGATAGTTTAGGGAAGAGAAAGATAAGTTACATTTTACTCACCCAGTTGAGGAGAGCAAGCAAATACTCCTGCAGTAGAAATAAAAATACTTTCTCCTAAGGTTAAACATTTTGGTACGAGATGAAATTATTACTCAGAGTACTCATACAAGCAAGAAAAGAGAAATTTTACATGACAACATGGACAATAGATAGGTCTGGACGAGACATTATTGAATTGTTATTCAAATTAATTTGGTTTCAGATTACTATGTTAATGCAAAGTATTTCCATTCTTGGTTTCGATTCACGTTGTGACTCGGAAAAAATCAGGTTTTTCCCATGAATTGCTAGAGGGTTGAGAATTTCAGCGCATTACTGTTTGCGCTGAAATTGTGTTCCTGAGTATGAAGGTTTATTTGGTAAGAAACTAAGAGGCCTAGAAAAAACTGATTGCTCAATTTTTTCCCATTTGACATACTCGTTTAAAAATTGTATTATAAGTTGTATTATTTTTTATTATAGTTGTAACAAAAAGTACCAGAATTTAACTAGTTTTCACTGAGTGTCAGTAACTTTCAGTTTTTATCGGTATTAATAACATAATTATATTTGTTTTTAGTGCCTACCCAGGTCCTCCTTGCAAAGAACTTGAACAAGAAGGGGGTTATGTCCATTGCCACTAAAGTGGCAATTCAGATTAACTGCAAGATTGGAGGTGCTCCGTGGTCAGTACAAATGCCACTAGGGGTAAGTTCAACTGCCATTAAAGTACTGTAACTTAATCAAGTGAATCTCGGAGAAAATATGTAGCATTGTTTATTTTTGTAAGGACAAATTGTAATTCGTTGATATAGATAAATATACTACTGAACCCCCAAATGATACAAATTAGGAACTGCACAAATTTATTCAGTATATTACATACAAGTAGGGATGTGGGAGTAGTGATTTTTGAGTTCGAGTGGAGTAGTTGGCATTTTTTTCGAGTATCGAGTATTTTCGAGCGATTATTTACAGAAGGATTCACTGTTCATCCAAGACAACTGTAAAAGGCAGACACCATCCTAAGCCTATGTTAAGTTTTGCCAGATTCGTAAATCGAAACTGAACTCAATAATTTTGATCTTGTTTGTACCTGTAACATTTAATAAATAAAACTTGTTACTTCCTGCCCTCCTACATTTTTATGTGGCATTGTTTTGTTTAACCTTAGTTCCTTTTTTCAAAACTAATATTATGAAAGAAACTAAGAAAGTATATTATTAATTGAAACAATGTGGATTATAAAGATTTAATCTGTTCACTCATATCACAGATCAGATTTTAACATATCAGCCGGCCGATATGTTTATATGGTGGTTCAGTTCAAAGTGTACCGCGAAAATGTAGTGAAGCTTGTTGGCAAAAATTGCATCCAACCAAACTGATGCTAAAATTCATCGCCAAATGTGGTCAATTGCTTTGAGAATTGCCTCCTCAACAAAAATTTTAATTGTGTACACGCCAAGAAGAGTGGATCTGTATTCTGTGGATATTTAATTCAGTAATAACAAGGTTACAACTAACAAGAAGTAAGATCTGGAATTATATAATCAAATTTGAACATCTGGATGACAAAGACTGTGGTTCAATCAATTGATAGTAATAACTAAGCAGGTTTACTAAAAATAAATTTTTAAGTCGCTTAAGATGAATTAGTTTTTAAATTATGATCGTTAATGAAATAGCGCAACTTCAAATTACTTCGATACTTGAGGCTATACTGAACAACAGATAAATAATTATGTCATAACGAGAAATTCATTAAACCCTGGTGTAATGGAATGAAAACCATAGACGTAGTCGACTAATATAATAGTTCTACCTCATATTTCAGACGAGATGCAGTCTGAAATATCAGCTAAGTGCCTACTAGTGATATGGTGAAGATTTTGGGCAGCTAATTTATTAACTTATGAATAATTTTAGGTTAGGTTAAAAAGGGCACTAGGCCAGGAATTAGACAAACACAAAATAGACACAATCTTACAAATTTTCAACACCACAGGCATTTTCTTCAGGTGAGGAGGGAGAGAGAGAATGTTTGTGACTACTACTCTGATGTTAGTGAACTTGTCTTTTAAGGCAAGTTTGCTGATGTCCTATCTCTCAAATATACTAACTTATGAATAAAAACCGAGACGTTTGAGAAGGCTTCGGTACAATAAAAATTATTTTTCCGAATCTATATTCGTCGTATTTTGTTTATAAAAAGTCTTCCAACATATGTTTCCCTCACTTGGGTTGATTCGTGATTGTTTTACAGTTTACATCGACATCGACGTCAATGTGTACAGGGGACCATTCAATGATTTTACGAATCAAAATTATCGTACTTTACCACCTTTTACACTCCAGCTGTGTTATTGTCTAACCTAGTCAGAAAACCGTTCAACACTTTGACAGGAACAAATATTGTATGCACAAATATTACACACAGTTTTGGCGATCTAAGGCGTTTTCGGAATAATAATTAGTAGAAGTTAGCCACGGATATAAATCTTTTTTTTATTTGACGGACACTGCTGGAACGCCATTACCATATTTTATGATATGATACGGTATTTTCTTACGTCAAATCATTGACCCATTCCCTGCTCAGTTAAAAAACCAAAATTCGCAAGTAATATACGATAATTTAAGTTCCGAAAACCAGCTGAACGGTTCCTTGCACATACGCATACAACAACCGAGATGAACTTTCGCCTAGAAAAGATGGAAAGTTGATTCTTAGGATGTAAAGTGACCCGTTCTCTGGACCCTTTTGATTGAACGGTATTTTTATGTGAATGAAAATATGCATAATTTCCACAGCGTATAGACAATTAGATTTGTATCGGTAACAGGTATATTTGAGCATCTTGAACCGTATCTCTCGTTCCCTGTCCTGGCTCATAAAGTCACTGGTTAGTACCAGCACTTCTGTTTTATTCACGCTATTTTAGGTTAGGTTACAAGTGACTAGTAGACTTGACAACCAACATATGTGATCGCTACTACGGTAACTATTTACAGTGATCGCTACCTTCCCAGCTCTGTTGTTCACTTTGAACTGAACTAGTTCAAATCATAATGAACAAACTCAAATTTAGAACATTTATCCATTTATGTATCAGTCTGAAAAAGTGTTAATGGAAAGAAAACTAAATAAACTTTATTAAGCTTATAATCTTTACTAAGGTTTTCTCCTCACCTGACCAGATAATCTGCATCAGTATTTGGTGTGTTAATAATTCACCCGCCCACCCATACACGTATAGTGGTATTGGCCCACCCATACACGTACAGTGGTATTGACCCACCCGCCCACCCATACACGTACATTTGTATAAATAAATGTAAAAGGATATATAATGTATGGCTGAGGCTGAGCTATATGACCCATGTAAACGGAAATGTCAATGGACAAAGTTAATGGGGAAAGAATAAGTTTTACATATGATGCAACTTATTCCTAAGTTCAGTTTTCAACTCATAATATTTTTAGAAACAAACTCATTTTTGACTTTCTCCCATATGCGTTAGCATAAAGTCATAATGAACGAACTCGTTCACTACATTGACTAGTTCATTTGACTGCCGTCATGTACTATCTATTCTTAGGTGTATTGTTCAGTTCATAATTATGTGTACCAAACTGATAACGTATGATTAAGGGTAAAATAAAACACAAGCATTTTTTATTGATAACCTATAAAACTGTTTACTCTTAAAACTAAATTAAGATGTAAATCTGATATTTCGTGAAATACAACTACTCGATCGAACTTAGAGTAGGTTTAGGAGCTTCGAGCTGAGTTCGAGTAGTAAAATACTCGATCAAATACTCAAAGTTCGAGTACTCGCACACTCCTAGTTCTGACTTGGGAGATCCTGGGTCATATGAGTAAGTGGATTCAAGATCTTATTGAATTCTTTAAGTAGTACTTCCTGACATCTTATTTCTGAAGGAGCTATATTGCCTTGGAGCCAAGGTGGAGCCATGAGAGTGCTACTAATATTTAGTCATATGGAAGCACTAAATTCAGTAGCCGAAGAAACCAGTGACAAAGCAGTAGTACGAAGGACATATGCATTGTCTCCCTAAGTTCTTCCAGCAATATTATGTAGTTTATTTGCCCTGATTTTAATTTTAGCTGCTGTTTTTTTAAGGTGGCTTTCAAACATCAGCGATCAGTCTAATGTTACTCCCCCCCGGTACTGTGGGATAATCATTGTGGTAGAGTTTTACAACATTTAGAAAGGTTAAAGGGCACTAGGCCAGGAATTAGTATATTAGAGAGATAGAACATCAGCAAACTTACCTTAAGAGGGCTCCGGAGTCAGGTTGAAAATCGCATTTTAGTTTGGCGAACGGCCACAGGGAGCGGTGTTTAGTGCAGTACATTGTCTGTGTTGGTAGTTGGCGTTTTAGGCACTAGGAGCGCTTCTTGGCTAGGCTGACAAGGCATTTATTTATTGCTCGGCCGTTCGCCCCTTGCACCATCACTTCACTTTCTTTCTAATCTTTTATAGAACAACAGAAGGGAAGGGACGAGTGACTGACACCGCCAGTCAACAGGGTTGTCTGGGGCCTTCCGCGGTCCGTTTGTCCTCATTCCTTCGGTAGTTCACAAAATTAGAGTTTGTGATATTTAAAATATTTACAAGTAACTGACACAAACGAATGAAACCAATTTATAAAAGCGAATGACTAAATGTAAAACTAACAGAAAATAAAATAAAAATAATTTAATGACACATTAGTACACATGTGAAATGAACGAAATTAATTAGAGTATCTGATAATTTAAATATAATAGTATGATGACAAAAATGGCGTGACAAAAATATTGATTATGCAGCTCAATATCATCAAACCGTTTTTCAATTACAACTGAAAAATGATAATAGAGTCCTTATTGCTTATTAGTCATTGTATGAATAACACAAATTACTGCAATTAAATCTTAACAAGCCTTACCTTTTATATTTTTAGTGGACTCAGGTTTTTAAAATATTGCACACGTTTTTAATATTTTAATCATTTAATATTATAACACAAATAATATTAACAATATTGTCTTCATAAAAACACAAACATCAAACTGTAATCAATCTAACTTCTACAAAGCTTAAGTAAAAAGAATATTGTAATTAATTATTAACCCGCGAATAGCATACATTCATTTAGTACTACCTGTTTTAAAAATAAGAGTAAATGTTGCTTCAGCATATAATAATTTAATCAATATGCACTATAGTCACTATTACGTTATTAAATCTATAAAATGATATAAGTATTTTTGTAAATGACGTACATAAAAATACTGATTTGCACCCCGACTTCGAAATGATCATTATATCCATTCCCATGTCTATGTCTTATCAGTAAACGCTTATTTTGTTTACTTTTCACGAGAAAACAAGATTACCGTGTTTCATGAAACTTTTTATTATTTTACTTGTGCACCTGACGATTTTCAAAAACTCATATAGGCCCCTAACGGTATTTTATTCTGTTTTTAATTTATAAGTACTTTTATCCTACATTATATTCAGCTAGTATATTTTTTCTTTTTTGAACGAGTATAAACGATAGATGCGTTACATTGCCAACTTCCAAATGAATACTAGATAGAAAACAACACAGCTCTAACGTTATTTCACCGTTTCACAACTACAGACAAGCGGCAAGTGTAGCCTACATCGCGCATGTGTTTAGGTTATACTTTGTACGCAATAATTAAAAACCCAATGTGTCATATTTCGTTTGTATCATTCTACAATAAAGTAATGTGTAGTTATATTATCGTATGTACTTACTGTATTTGTAATTAATTTGTTGTCTATATCCAACGAATGAACTCCCACTACCGTTGGAATATCGAACTAACTCTGCTTGGAAGATGAAAAGGTTACCGTCCTGTTGGGTTGATAGTTGATACGTGGTAGTTTGTTTATCTTTTGAGTCAAGGTCACTCTAGAGTCACAAGCCTGAGTCCTAGCTGTTGAGTGGTAAGCCTACGGTTAGTTGTAGTTCTGTCGGTGTTGTAGACCTTAATTGTTTTCATATTGAAATAATTTGACAGCGGATAAAACCTTACAAAACTATAGGAAAATGACTCCAAATAACACCATACTTTGGTTATGAAACCTGACTGTACTACTAAACATGTACTTTATAAATGAACGGAACGAGTTCAAAATTACTTCTTTATTACATTAAACAATATCACCCATTCCTTAGCTATCATTACACTACAAATACACCAAAAGGTATAGCATTACACGATCATTTACTATTACAATATTAATGACTAAACAAATTCTTATTGAATATCAATTATAAGAAACTTAATACAACTTATTTAATGACGTATTACAAAACTAAGTTTAAAATAATAATATAAATAACCCAGTAAAATAGTTATACCGTTATAGTAGACAACAGTACAGATACAACTGACACAACTTATTTTTCTAACTTTTACAGTTACGATTTCCTGTTTTCAGACATGGAACACCTAACTAAATAAAATAAAAATAAAATCATTATATAACCAACATACCCGGGCTCTAGAAAATGTAAACTGTACATACAAGGAGAATATAACTAAATATTGAACACCCAAAAAGTAAGTAAATAATAATACTATACAATAAATTTAGATTATGAATTTAGAATGTGGATAAAATCTTAACCTAATACAATTTTAAAATAAATAAATGTATATGCTAGCCTATTATAATGTAACAAGATACAAGGAGCCTAGTAAGGCATTCATGTGTTTGCCTGGTAAGGTCTTCATGGGTTTGCCTAGTAAGGTCTTCATGGTTTTGCCTAGTTATGTCTTCATGTGTTTGCCTAGTAAGGTCTTCATGTGTTTGCCTAGTAAGGTCTTCATGGGTTTGCCTAGTAAGGTCTTCATGGTTTTGCCTAGTTATGTCTTCATGTGTTTGCCTAGTAAGGTCTTCATGTGTTTGCCTAGTAAGGTCTTCATGTGTTATCAAGTAATGTCTTATTTACGTTTTATGGCTCGTCTGCTATAATTCATCAATCTGACGATTTCCGTATTTTGTAACGCGTTTTCCTGTTTTCAGAGCACGGTGTTTGAGCACACTGTACATAGCTTGAATTTTATTTTCTGTGATCACTATATCACTCAGTAAGTCATTAAAAAATCAAAAATCTAGAGAAAACCGTCTTCTTTGGCGATTGATATAATTAAAATTACGATATCTTGATTATAAACATGTTTTATAAGAAAAGGGTCAGTAAGGGACTCATAACAAATCTTTATTGGTTGCAGGGACAGTAATTACAAGTTTCGTAGTCTAAACTGTTTCAATACATAATCGAACCTCGCTCACGATCAGTTGGTCAAGGCTAGTAACACTTGTGACTGGAATTTTTGGATGCCGCCGCGCTACCCTCTTGGCTTTGTTTCGTACATCCGGTATGGGTTGTAAATCTGTGAAAGTCTGTCGCCAAATGTTGCTGCGATGACAGGGTTCACACAGTTTATGTTATACAACGGTACATATACACCTCCAGATAAACATTCTCATAATACTCCTTTACATGTAACATTATTATTAATTTAAACTTCCCTAGCACCACAGACATTTTGTCCTAATTATTAATTTCAAATGTTAATAATCTGAGAATAAGTTTGTCAGATACAATTGTAATATATATTAACACAAAGAATTGTTACATAGTAATCCGCCAGCCTCGATCATTACAGGTAGAAAATTAAGTAAATACCTTCTAGCACTGTTTTATTTTTACTTTAATGTTTAAAAAAAACTAATATTGTAATAATATACAATAATAATGATCTTGCTACTTTCAACATTAAAAAACTATATGTTTCATATATATAACTATTACATTTATATTACTGAATAAAAAAAAAATGCACATAAGGAAATATTTTTACTATAAAGAACTAAATCTTTACTATATGTGTTATAGTACTAGATTTAAACACAATTAATTATTATGTTCACTTAAAAATGTATTCACATAAGATAGAAATCAAGCATTATGTTTTAAAATATATCAATGACAGTCTGACTCCTGGCGTGGAATAGACAGGACTGCAGACTGCAGAGTGCAGACTACAAACGAAGGTGCAGCGCTCTGTGAGGATATCTCTGAACTTCTACCGCCCGATGAGTAACATCTACATGCAAACATTTTTTAGAATTGCCAAAAATAACTACTAACAAATTATTATTTTTTAAAAATCGAAGTCTCCCCGTACTAAAAATAATAAGGATTCTAATGATGCAAAAATTATATTTTTATCACAGTAAATAACGTTTTAACTAGTAATTTCAAATTAGTCAATTATTCGTAGGTTTAAATGGGAAAAACGTTCTCTTAAAACTCAATTTGTAACAAATATAAATTATTATTGTTTAAATTATATACCTCTAATAATAGTAAATGACTCGTAGATTCGGGCTACTTCTTCATTTTTCTCAAATAACCGTCGGTTAGGCGGTAATTAAGAAACTAAATATTTCTCCCATGTTAAACGGGCTGGAGTCAGAGCGCGGCGGCCGGCTTCTATCCGGCCCCCTCTTAAAAGACAAGTTCACTAACACCAGAGTAGTAGTCACAAACACAAAATGGACACAATCTCACAAATTTTCAACACCACGGGCATTTTCTTCAGGTCTGTATTGAGTCACCTGAAGAAAATGCCTGTGATGTTGAAAATTTGTGAGATTGTGTCTATTTTGTGTTTGTGACTACTACTCTGGTGTTAGTGAACTTGTCTTTTAAGGTAAGTTTGCTGATGTCCTATCTCTCTAATATACCAACATTTAGAAAGATAATTATTTTTTATTAGCTAGTCGATTACTTAAGTAGAGGCTACTTCAGGTTTTGGTGGGTTAGGATTCAAAAAATATTCTTTGAGGGCTGCAAGATCATTTGTGAGTGTTTCTTCAGTAGCTGTGAAGTCCTTTTATTTAAAAGATAGAGCAATATTGTCTACATATATACATTTTCTAGACTTGGTGATTGGGATGTCAGCTCTATACACGTTGAATTAAATTGGAACACTATGGTCCCCTGTTACAGACCATCCTGCTCTGCTAGACTATTTAAAAACTAATAAAATAAAACACATTCACAAAGCAGCAGTAAGGAACAGTTAAGCTTGATAACTTGGCTCATTGCAAATACATCTTGGTGAACTGAACATTATGACAGTGTATAGACTGTGTATTTACCAAAAATTACTCTTTATTAAGAATAATGAAAAAAATTTACCTATAATAACTACATTCATAATTACAATACTAGAAATAGACTTACAACTTTTCAAAATTACAAAAAAATGTTGTTTTAAATCCAACACAAGATTGTAATCTGATTTCAAGTAATATTAAAATAGAAAAAAGTTATCACAGCTTTTAAAAAAGGGTAGAATCTTTCCTAACTGAAAAAAATTTGTATACAATTCAGGATTTGTTCAATAGATTTGCAATTAAATTGTTTTATTTTCTTAATTTTTAAGCTAAATATGGACAAACCATGTATTGGTGCCATCCATGTATACTCTTTCTAATAATTTTGTATTAAATTAGCAGCTACTCTTTCCTTAAATGACGTGATTTTTTTCTTATTAGCTAAGTTTTTACTATTTGATGCAGAACTTGTTAAAATGCTGATGCATTAAAAATATCATAATGCATTGTTAGTCTGACGATGCATGAGCAATATTTTAGAATGCACCAAAATGACTAATTGGGAAGGTAGTTAATTGAGTTTGTTTTCATTCCACGAGGTCGTTCTGAGTGGACACAGACAATCAGATCAGGCGTACAAACCTGATTAGATTGCAATAACAATACAGAGTTCAACTAGGGGATCTAACTGTACTGATATAAGTCTATCAAGCAATGTGGATGGATACTGTAATTTACATGTGTGTGGCTTACAAAAAAGAATATTGGTAAAACAAGTTTTAGCTAAAATGCTGTTCAGGAGTATTCCAAAACTATAATTTTATTAATTAACTTATTAATATGTAAACGAAAATTCAGTCTATCATCAATTATTACACAAGGAACTTGGTTTTTTGAGTGCAGTGGATTTTTATTCCATCTAACAGAAAACTGAATGCGAAGGTTGTTCTATCCGTTATTTAGAAACTAGGTTTTCAGAGATTAAGAGAGAGGAGATTTTTTTAAATGAAACATTTTTAGTAATTCCAGTTTTTAATTTTTGATTAATGCATTTTCGCCAGTTACGGCATCTTCAGATCATAATAACCAAATTGTACAAAAATATAAAACATATGTTAAAAAATATATAATTTGTAAATATTAAATAACATTGATGGATAAGTAGTTAACATTTAAAAACAAGGTTTTGAATTCTATTTATAACATTTTAAATTTACTAGAAGTATGTGTATATAATAACTACTTGCAAAATAATGAACAATTTTATAAGCAAGTTTCTGGTTTACCGATGGGAGGAGTCCTTAGTCCAATTATAAGTAACATTTTTATGGATTTCTTTGAAGAATTAAACATTCAATAATTGGACTATCAAACCGAAAATATGGCTTCTTTATGTTGACAATATATTTTGTATTTGGGAAAACCAAGATGATATACATATTAAATTTTTAAATTTTATTAATGAAATACGACCAACGATAAAATTTACCATGGAAAAAGAAGAAGAAAAACTTCCATTTCTAGATATATTAATAACCAAAACAGAAGACAATACTCTTAAAACCTCTTTATATCATAAAAAAACATTTAGTTGACAGTATTTAAATTATTTTTCTAACCATTCTGAACATGTTAAAATTTGACTTGCTAGAAGTTTATTCCAAAAAATTGAACTTATTTCTTCTTTAAATGAAAATAAAAATTAAATTAAACAAAAAGAAGAAATGTGCCATTTTCTAAAGATGAACAACTATCCCAATAAACTTATTCAAACATTAAAGAGAGGAAATAAACCTTAAAAAGCACGCAATCGTCAGGACAATGAAAACAAACCTGTAACAACTGTAGTCATCCCTATGTTAAAAACCTTTCAGAGAAAATTCAAAAAATTAATACTAAATTTAATATTCGAACAAGTTTTACATCATCAGGAAGCCTTCGTAGTAAATTATCTAAATTAAAACCAAACAATGAAAATCAATCAACAAAAAATGTTATATACCAAATTAAATTTTGAATGCAATAAAACATATTTCGGCCAAACATCAAGAGCTGTTAAAACAAGAATAAATGAACATATATATAATTTTAAAACTGAAAATACTGAACAATCAAAATTAGTTGAACATGCTATTGATAAAAAGCATAATATACAATTTGAAGAGTCGTCTATTATATATAAAGAAAAATAATGGAAAAAGAGAAATAAAATTTAAAGTGCGTTCATGGCATTAAAAAAAGATGACTGTATTTCTCAGCCATTTGTTAATTTTAATAATATATTTTTACCTGTAGTTAGAAATGAACTAGAAAACAACTTAAATAATTCTAAACCTTGTTTTTAAATTTTAACTACTTATTCATTAATGTTATTTACAATTATTTGTATATTTTTTAACATATGTTTTATATTTTTGTACAATTTGGTTATTATGATCTGAAGATGCCGTAACTGGCGAAAATGCATTAATCAAAAATTAAAAACTGTGGAATTACTAAAAATGTTTAATTTAAATCCATCGAAATTCTACCAAGTACCAAATAAAGAGGAGATTGTTGTCAAACTGCTACTGTCAGTCAAGTTTTTTACTTGTTTATAATAGTTGAATTTTTTCTCTAATATTCCCTATGATCAATGCAAGGTTTTGTATTGCTTTTAATTGTTTGATTAGACTGGTCAGTTATTTTTTAAAACAAAACTATTTAAGAGAGCTATTTAATTCTTTGTTATGGTTGATTTCTCTATAGTATTTATGCAACAATTTATATATGCAGTTTTCTGTTCTTCAATAAATAAAGTCTCATTATATCTCTGTAACCTATACACATAAAGTAAACTAAATAATGTTTTTCTTAATTAACACTTATTAGTAGAACGTCCGCGGAGTTAACAAATCCAGTCAATTTATGTTACATTTATGCCATCAAGTGCATAACATATAACTCCACCAGCTCTGTAATCATCATTATGTGAATGAAGATATTTATAGCCAGGAATATTATAAAAATACTTTTCTTCAATAACTATCCGTACTTTACGAAAGACTGTAACTAATTGTGAAATTTGGGAAAACAATATGTTTAATAATAGTTGCTATATGTAGTCCCTCTATGAACATGAATGTCAAAACATTTATATTTTAATAATATTTGTTATATGTAGTCCCTCTATGAAAATGATTGTCAATACATTTTTATTTGTTTAACAGGGCCTCATGGTTATTGGTTTTGACGTGTGCCATGACCCTAAAAGTAAAGGCAAGTCCTTCGGGGCTATGGTAGCATCACTCAACAAACCGATGTCCAGATATTTCTCTGCAGTATCGCACCACAGCTCTGGAGAAGAGCTTTCGAATGACTTATCTATCAATATTATCAGTAAGTAATTCAGAATCTAGATAATAAAACAACTAATTCCTTGTGATTTATTTTTTACAATTTAGATAGTTGTATGATTTGCTGCAGTTCAGACAAGTAATGTAGCTAAAAATAGAGTTTGTGGTTAGTCGGTGCTTCCCGACCTGTGTATTATGTGGTTCGCAGTAAACTCTCAAGAGATTTACTTTAAGGTTCTAAAAATATGGCTATATTAAAACTTTATTGCAAATTAAGAAGTTAGTTAAATTTTAATGTACATTTCATTCATTGCAACATGTTAATTATAAAGGACATGTTTTAATGAAAGGAATGTCTTTTATACCTGATAATGGCCTTACTGCTACAAAACAGTTTCGCAGTCAACATTTTAGCAGGTATTTGCTTTCATTATTTCCCTTTTAAAAATAATATTAGTCAAAAATTAACTGCATCAAAATGACTTGTTTGAAACCAATGTTGAAATAGTACTTGCTAGTGAACAGTAAAACAAAAAGGTTGGATAGAGACTGGGCGTTGTATTTTAAGCCTTTTAACATGTTTGCATAATCTTACTCTTTCATTTGCCCTTTTTTCATCATAAAATACTGTATACTGCTGTCTGTTTGCAAAATATTAAAATTTCATCAAATATAAAATGGTGTTTCTTTAATTTGTCTTAACATTTCTTTTGGTTCACCAATATTTTTGTAAAGTGTCGAGTGGTCCTTGGGGGGTGAAAAGTTTGGTAACAAATGGTTTAAGCGATAGAAAATGTCAGTTTTCCATCTTAATTGAAATTAATTCAATTTCAGATAATTTTTCTTAGGTATAAATAATCTACTTAATTTAAAAATTCATATAGGATTTACAACCTATGTATGTTGTGTATTTATTTCAGGACATGTACATACAGCCAGTAGTACTTTGTATGAAAGTATTCCGTCAAAGTTTTCAAAAGTTTCTTGTATGAAATTAATCATTCTTTATTTAATAGTAGAATTTTTGGGGGTAACATTGTTATTATTGTTTAATTTTTAATTCAATTGATTTTTCACATATTTATACCTGTATACAAATTTTCTAAATTAATGTGAAGTCTGCTTTTTAGATGAAAATAAAGATTGTATTGAAGAAAAAGTACGTCTTCATGCTGTCATCATTTCAGTTGTGAAAGTTTTTTGCCTTGTAAAATGACTATTATTGTAGTTAAAGTACTGCATATGTGACAAGTGGATGGTTTCATTAATCAGCTATTTACTTGCAACCCATTAACCCTCGCACTGGTGATCAAATTTGCCTTGACTGGCAGGCCATTTTTACAGTTTGTGCAAACGTTTCAAATATGTGGTAGAATATTCAAAAATGTATATTCTACCACATAAAAGCTAAAAAAGTTCAACATTTTTTTGTAGTTTGAAGTTAGAATTTTTATTTTCTGGAAAACAATTTTCTAATTAGTGACCATGTAGCAAACACTAAAAATGATATTATCCAAATCCAAGATATACAAAATGTGCAAAATTTTGTCTTGAAAAAGAAAATGCTAACTGAAAAGAACTGATTTCTGTAAATTATTTGTAAAAATGGAAATTTATAGCCGACTAGAGTAACTGGTGCGAGCTGAACTACTGAAATCCACAAGTGACCTTTGGTTTGCAAATGCTAATAAATACAAACGAAAAACTATATATATGTATGAAGTGAACATACGAAAAGAAAGCATGTAATTTGCCAAATAAGACAGTATAATGTTGAGTCCGATTTATTTGTTGAGTGTTGGACAAATTGCGTAATAAACATGCAATGTAAAATAAGTCGTGAAAACGACGCTGCCAGTACACACGGGCCGAAAATGAGTCGTAGATTACGACTTTGCCAGCGCGAGGGTTAAAATGTTGTAACTTGGTTAGTTACCATGAAGTAAGTTGTTTTATCAATATAACAATTGATTTTACTATATATAGAAGATGGTTCCATCCAATGTTAAATATTGAGGCACGGAATATGGGAGCGACCGTGGTGCAACCTGTCGGCAATCAAGTTAAAGAGGTCGAAATTGCCTCTAGTTTCGACTGTTTGGTTGCACAACCTGTGAATCTACCTGTATCTACTGGTTGCACAACCAGTAAAGGAAACTAATCACTCCCTCTCATTCCCCCATTCTTGAGACGCTCGTCCGGAAGTACTTGTCTACTGTCGCCCCTACACCTGTCTACTGTCGCCGATTGGCCTTGATAGTGGGTCAAAGTGGGATATTATTCCGTGCTGTGGTTTGTCTTCCACGGATAGGAATCGCGATCTTTTATTTAGGCCTTAGGGGTTTGTGAATATGAAAAATGTTAGTGGATATATTTTTGTTATTTTGTCAATGTAAATAACAGTGTGTTACAGATGTTTAGTTAAAACATTATGCATTATCTAAAATTATGTAAATACTGCGTATTGTAAGTTTATTGATATTTTAAGTAATTGTATATTTAGAAGTAGCAAGAAAAATGGTGGTAGTTCTAAATTGTTAAAGGCTAATTTTTTTGTTAAGTCCCTGGATAACACCAAACATTTTACATAAATTTGAGAGACGTAAAAAATTATATAAAATTTCTACAAAAAGACCATAAGAAAGAGTTTTTCAATATTATTTTGCAAAATATACTAATGAATTAAATAATGTGATCAATTATACAAAAAAACTATTATTATTCAACATTATTAGAAAACTGTAAAGGTGATGTATCTGAGCAGTAGAAGGTAATAAATAACTTAAAAGTTGTTCTTCAAAGAAAATAGTAGAGCTAATTGAATTTCCAAATGGAGGAAGTTATGCTGAGCCTTCCATCATTGATAAGATAAACAATCACCTTATCATATTTTTTGATATAACATCAAGCAGTCCAGACTTGTATATTCCAATACCCTTCCACCTTTACATACTTACTATCAACATTCTTTCTTTATTACTCCCAACAGATTTAGATGAAATTAAGAGTATTGTTAAAGCTTTAAAAAAATAAAAAATTAACTGGCGTACCAAATTAATGTACACTTACTGAAAAATATTATTGATGAGATTACCAGTTTTAGTTCACTTAATAAACAGTAGTTTTATCAAAGGCATTTTGCCTGAAGGTAAGTTCAGTGGTACCTGTTTTGAAGGACAATAACTTTATAAAACTAGATAACATAATACCTATCATTATCTGTATTCTCTAATGTTTTTGAAAAAAACATGATTAAGACTCCATAGTTATTTATCTATGTTAAATTTTCTTAATCCATGTCAATTCGGTTTTATCAACGGAAAATCAACTGAGGATGCGTTATTAGAAGTATCAGAAATAATTTATAACAGTTAAATTATTCATTAACATCATCTGTCATATAGTTTACATTTAATACTAGAATTAACCCTTTATATTATTGAAATCATTATTCATTTTATATCAGTAATTAAAGCTTCTTGTCTATATTGCATTTTATAATTATTGTTGTATTTTTAAATATAAATGAATATTCCTTTTTGTTTAAAAGTAAATTGAACTATTTGTCATACATACCACAATATTAAAATCTGCTTCTGGGTCACGCCGTGGACAGTGAAATGTGTGTGATAGTCCTACCGAAAGTTTTAATATTCGTTGTTTTCCTCGTAAGTGAACTGTTTGTTAAGTTTTAATTAATTTGTGGCGCGTCCCACTTGGACTTATTTGTGTTCTTTAACCTGAATTCACGGCGAAACATGTAGTTGTTATCACCATCATATCTGTTTGACGGAATGTAAAGTAAACCTATTTTAGTCTATACCACAATATGCATTTTTTTTCTTTTTATTTGATATAAAAATGGAGATAAAGAAAAAATATCTGCTGTATTGATGATTTCATAAATAGTGGCGGAGTTATAAAATGAAAAAGAAAAAAAATACACGCACACAATTCAGTTCTTAAATCGCGTTGCCGAAAATCGTGTAATAGGCCTACCTCACTCTCTGGCCGTTAACGAGTTGCGCGCAATCCTACCTGCGTTAATTGCGATGTCCCAAGAAGGCCCCAAACCAGTACTCGAGTTGCGCGCAATGCCGATCTCAGGTAGTCTGTCCAGTCTTGGCCGCTCAAAAATACAACTTAGACCACAAGCTATGCTATAGAAATATTTCCGTAAATACCGCAATCCGCCAAAAATAACTTGAATTGTCACTGGTCTGATTCCGAATAGCACCAAACTTATACTACAAAATAAGCACATATCTGCTTCTTCTGTGCTTATATTTTCGTGGTTATTGGTAAAATATAATAATTATCTATATCAGCTGAACTTGTTTCCAAGATGACAAAATCAGAATTTCATTTTACTTTAACTACTTAAGTGTGACAATATCTGAATTGATTTTGGGCTTGAGTTTGATATATATAAAAAAAAAAACTAAAATTGATAGTATTTTTATTAATATTTATATTTATTATTTTGGTGTACGGTACTAGACTAACAATCATCGCCTATCCTTTGTTTTTCCTGTAACGTTTTAGGTACAGCTCGGACGTTTTGTTATTGGACCTCTTCTAACTCTTATTAGTGATTTAAGTTATCACCGTAATACTATGTCCTAATTAATCTAATGTGTAGCTAAATAAGTGTAAATAATATAAGTTGTTTGACTTTTAGTCATCTTTTTAACCGCAGATGTTTAATATAAGTATGTTTGCCATTCATTTAAATGTTACTATTAAATTACAATAATTTTTAAACATGTATAGCCTATATTACTCCCCACAGTTCTAGAGTTGAAGTGTTTGGTTATTAAAAAAAAGTCCCTGTTCTACTTAGGATTAATTTATCTCATTTGAAAGTGTATGCTTATCATTAATATATATATGTTTCAATTTAAAACCATACTACTACAGTTCAAAATATGCACAAAACCCAATTTTACGTATTATTTTTTAACTATATTATTGTTTATTTGTAATAGTTATTTGTTTATATAGTTTTGTTAGTTCTTGGCATTGTTTGTTCTGTTCATTCTCAGTTGTGTAAATAAGTCATATTCGAATTGTTATAATTAAAAACTCCACAGAGTGCGGCTATAGTTTATTTTGTTATTATTTAGACTATGTAGTTACTTAAAATTAGTTATTTCTTATTTTATTGCTGGTCATGCTACTTGTGAAGTGTTACCAGTGTTCCAGAGTGTCTATTCCAGAGAAATTGAAAGTATAAATAAATTGCAGTTTATCCATACTTTCACATCTAGTAAAAAAATAAAAACGTGTATGAAAAACAGATGTGTAAACTTTAATTATATTCGTCTGATTCAATTAGGGGTGTGCGAGTAGTGATTTTTGAGTTCGAGTCGAGTAGTTGGCATTTTTTTCGAGTATCGAGTGTTTTCAAGCGAGTATTTACAGAAGGATTTACTGTTCACCCAAGACAACTGTAAAAGGCAGACACTATCCTAAGCCTATGTTAAGTTTTGCCAGATTCCTAAATATATACATCTAAACTGAACACAATAATTTTGATTTGTTGTTTGTAACTGTAACATTTGATAAATAAAACTTGTTACCTCCTGCCTTCCTACATTTTATGTGGCGTTGTTTTGTTTAACCTTTTTCCTTTTTCAGAACTAATATTATGTAAGAAATTAAGAAAGTATATTATTAATTGAAACAACATGGATTATAAAGATTTAATCTGTTCACTCGTTTCGTAGATCAGATTTTAACATATCAGCCGGCCGATATGTTTATATGGTGGTTCAGTTCAAAGTGTACCGCGAAAACGTAGTGAAGCTTGTTGGCAAAAATTGCATCCAACCAAACTGATGCTAAAATTCAGGCATCATCGCCAAATGCGGACATTAGCTTTGAGAATTGCCTCCTCTCAACAAAAAATACATTGTGTACACGTCAAGAAGATTGGGTCTGTATTCTGTGGGTATTTAATTCAGTAATAACAAGGTTACAACTAACCCGAAACGAGCTCTAAATTATGTAATCAAATTTCAAAATCTGGATGACAAAGACTGTAGTTCAATCAATTGATAATAATAACTAAGTAGGTTTACTGAAAATAAGTTTTAAAGCCCCTTAGGATGAATTAGTTTTTAAATTGATTGGTAATGCAACTTGAAACTACTTCGATACATGAGGCTACACTGAACAACAGATAAATAATTATGTCATGACGAGAAATTCATGAAAACCTGGTGTAATCGAATGAAAACCATAGACGTAGTTGGCTAATATAATAGGTCTAGCCGATATTGGCGACGATATGCAGTCTGAAATATCAAATAACTGCCAGCAGATTTTGGGCAGCTAAACGATAAACTTATGAATAACAAACGAGACGTTTGATAAGGTTTCGATTCAATGAAAATTATTTTCCAAATCTCTAAGGTTGTCGTATTTTGTTTAGGCAATTGAAAAACTCTCGAATGGAATTTCCCGATCGTAACAAAAATTCCTTCTTACAGGACGAGAATTATAATTTCCCGGGGAATTCCCGAAATTTCGAGACCCGTCCATCCCTAGTATTTTTGAAAGGGGGATATAAACAAAATTTACAATAATTTCAACCTGATTAAAATAATGAACATTGAATCTAAATAATTAGTAGTCCAGTTATATTCTATCACGATAATATTTCCTAACCAATTTCAATTGACATTGAGATTGTTTTTCTCAAGAAGTAATAATAGAGTCACAACTCTTCATGATTCCGAAAAAAATAAAAACTACCATTCACCAAACAATGAATTGTTTTACAAACAATCATGTAATTACTTGGAACCAAATAATATGTTAATGTTACAGACAGTAATAATAAAATAGACGTTTATAATAAAATGAAAAATAATGCTATTTTAAATTAAATGCCTATACACAGATTGTCTGAATCAGGCCTTAAGATGAAAGCTATTTTTATCTTGTAAAGAAGTAAATTAGTGGTTTTGTTTATGATTTTTTTCTAACCCTATCATGAAATTTGAATCTCACCTGGGTTTTATATTTTGCCCAGTATTATTCTATATAAATATCATATGCCTATTTCAATATTAACTTTGTCAAAGAAATAAATAATGTCACATTTTTTAATATTTCACTAGATTATATATTCCTGGAATATTTGCAGATTCATTTTATAATTGAAATGGGAGTCATTGATCGAATTTGAAAACAATTTATTTTTTAATCAATTACAGAATTTGAAAAATGAATGATTGAGTACACAGTCGATTTAATCACCTAATCGATGGTTAAAATGCAATAAATAAAGATTTTTCAGATGGGCTATATAATATGAAAATGTTTACTTAAATCAGCAGTAATTATCGCCAGCATTGCCGATAAGTTAGTGGTCTATTCAAGTATGTCTATTTACAAATACACGGTGTGTTAATCATATGAATCAATATGGTGTTTTAATTTATTCAGTTATAAATATTTCTTTATTCAATATGAATGTCACACTGAGTTTTACTGTAATAGTATCAACACAGTATTCTTTATTATTCGAAAGAGATGCAAGCAAATATAAAAACAGAGAACCCGAATAAACGTTGGCAATATGGAATAACGGGAACAATTATCTAAGCAGGACGTTGTTTGTGTGTGGGACCTGAGGAAGGAGAGGGCGGGGCAGCTGTCTGGAGAATGGGAGAGAGGGTTAAGAGGAGGGAAGTGAGAGAGAGGAAATAGGGCTATGCGCAGCGCAGCATGGGGCCTCACCACAACTCTCCCATATGGATGGAGTATCTCTTTATATAGTAAAATCAATGATATAACCTAATTTATTAACATTGATTACTATAAAATTTACTACTTTTATAATCGCAGTACAGCAATTGATTTGTAGAAAAAAGGTTAATATTATTTGATCCAATTTTAAATGTATAAGTTGGTTCACGAGTTAGGGCTACTAGTTTAATAAATTGAATAGTAAGTATAATTAAGTACCCTTTTATTCATTTTTTATAATAATATGTTACAATTTTAGAATATGAGAAAAAAGGAGAAAAAATGAATTCCAAAGAAAATTTACACATTTACATAAACAATTATAATGAACCACAGAACATATTAAATACTCAAATTAACATGAAAAATCCTATATATGAAAAAATAAGAGAAATTTAAAAAACTTAAGAATCAAAAGTAAAATTCATCTTACCCACACACTAAATTAATCATGTGCTATGTTATTTTCATCTGTTTTATTTTTATAATTGTTCATTTCTTATAAGTTGTATTATTTACACTCTGAAGATGGCCTAAGAGCCAAAACCGGTCACGTATTATTATAAAAAATAAAAAAGTGTACTTGTTTATAGTTATTATTCAATTTATTTGATCCAAAATGCAGGCATGTTTATTAGTTTACATTTTCTTGTGATTAAGATCTGCTTTGAATAGATGCTATACAGTTGTGATTTTTCAGAGGCATTGCAGTCATACAAGAAGCATAACAATACGTTACCATCACATATAATAATATATCGAGATGGAGTGGGTGACGGCCAGATCCCTTATGTATTTAATCATGAGGTTAAAGTCATAATGGTAAGTCAACAGAACATTATTTTAAATCGTTGTCATTTTATTGAAATAGTCAAGACATTTTTTTACAATTTAATGCACAGTAAACAATTATTTACTAAGATTTTTTCGAAGGAATTCTGTTTTCAAGTTTGGTTACCAAAAATATACACTTTAAATTAGGGGTGTGCAAGTAGTGATTTTTGAGTTTAAGTCGAGTAGTTGGCATTTTTTTCGAGTATCGAGTGTTTTCGAGCGTATTTACAGAAGGATATTCTGTTCACCAAGGCAACTGTGAAAGGCAGACACCATCCTAAGACTACGTTCAGTTTTGCCAGATTCGTAAATATATACAGTAGAACTTAGATAATTCGAACCTGAAGGGACCAATGCGAAAATTCGAATTATCCAATACTTCAATTTAACCAAGTTGTATTTTTTATGTAACTTTCATGATCCTAAAAGGCTTAAAATAATATAAAATTTAATGTATTCATTTAAAGTTCACTACAATATATTAAACATAACTATAGAGGCATACAGTATGTAAAAATTACAATAATGAAGGTTTAACGATCGCAACATAATGGCGGGGCGCGCCGAGGGGAGGGGAAGAGACGGATTAGGAATTCTCAGAAGGTGATTGCCTGCCGACACACTGACCAAACAATGCAAACCTCAAACGGAACCTTGTTTACAGTACAGTAGTCAATGTTTCACTTTTACCGTTGATGTAAAAACTTCGAATTAAAGAGATTTAACTTCGAATTATCCATGATTATATTACATTGGTAAGATTACAATGTTCAAGGGACCAACCCAAAACTTCGAATTAAAGGAAATTTCGAATTAAAGAAGTTCTAATTATCCAAGTTCTACTGTACATCTAAACTGAACACAATAATTTTGATTTGTTTGTAACTGTAACATTTGATAAATAAAACTTGTTACTTCCTGCCTTCCTATATTTTATGTGGCATTGTTTTGTTAAACCTTTTTTCATAACTAATATGATGAAAGAAACTAAGAAAGTATACTATTAATTGAAACAGTGGATTATAAAGATTTAATCAGTTCACTCGTATCACGTATCAAATTTTCTATGCAAGCCAATTAACTATTTCACAACTGGTCGATATGTTTATCTGGTGGTTCAGTTCAAAGTGTCCTGCGTAGCGAAGCTTGTTGGCAAAAGCTGCATCCAACCAAACGGATGCTAAAATTCAGGCGTCATCGCCAAATGCAGTCATTTGCTTTCAGAATTTCCTCCTCTCAACAAAAAATCTATTGTGTACACGCCAAGAAGAGTGGATCTGTATTCTGTGGGTATTTAATTCAGTAATAACAAGGTTACAACTAACTGGAAATAAGCTGTGAATTTTATAATCAAATTTGAAAGTCTGGATGACAAAGTTGTTCAATCGATTGATAATAATAACTAAGCAGGTTTAGTAAAAATAAATTTTAATGTCGCTTAGGATAAATTAGTTTTTCAATTATGATTGATAATGAAATATGTGCAACTTGAAACTACTTCGATACATGAGGCTACACTGAACAACAGATAAATAATTATTTCATAACGAGAAATTCGTCAAAACCTGGTGTAATCGAATGAAAACCATAGATGTAGTCGGCTAATATAATAGGTCTACCCGATATTGGCGACGAGATGCATTCTGAAATATCAACTAAGTGCCAGATTTTGGGCAGCTAAACGATAAACTTATGAATAAAAAACGAGACGTTTAATAAGGTTTGGATTCAATGAAAATTATTTTCCAAATCTATAAGGTTGTCGTATTTTGTTTAGAAAATGTCTTTCAACATGTTTTTTCCTCACTTGGGTTCATTCGTGATTGTTTTAAAGTTTACATCAACGTCAATGTGAACAGAGGACTGTTCAGTGAATTTACGAATCAAAATTATTGTACTTTACCACCTTTTACACTCCAACTGTGTTATTGTCTAACCTAGTCAGAAAACCGTTCAACAATTTAACAGGAAAAAATATTACACACAGTTTTGGCAATCTAAGGCGTTATCAGAATAATAATTAATAGACGTTCGCCACAGATATATAATTATGATATTTTGTGAAATACAACTACTCAATCGAACTTCGAGTAATTTCGGGAGCTTTGAGCCAAGTAGTAAATTACTCGATGTTTCGAGTACTCGCACACCCCCCAGTTAGTAGAGAGAGAGACTCAATTTTTGTGTGTCTCTGTCTCTTACCCACCTGAAGAAAGTGCCAGTGGCATTGAACATTTGTGATTATGTGTTTATTTTATGTATGTTACTATTACTCTAGTGTTAGTGAAGTTGTCTTCTAAGTTAAGTTTGCTGATGTCCTCTCTCTGCAATATATTTATTTTTATTTATTCGTAAGACGCCGATCGTCAAGATATGGGCGAATATTGATTTCGAATGAGTGTAGATGAGCGAATGTAGTCATTGTTACAAACTAAAGCCGACTATTCCTTAGAAAGTGTCATAAATTAATAGCCCAATGACAAATGAACAGCCGGTGGTTATCAGCTGATCCTTCTCAAAATGTATCATGACTCTGATTGGGATCGACTATCATGAGGGTAAGTGAAAGGTGTAGATAAAAGTACAGATTTACGCAGTAGTTGAGTTACACGGAGACATGCAATATCCAAATCAATACTACTGTACTACTATGTAAAAATACCATGTAAAAAGATTTTGATCAGGCTGGAATCTTAACCAATGAAACGAAGTGTGCTGATTCATGTCTTGACTTTTTTAACCACTTGCCAACAACAGATTTAATGGATCAAAATAATTAATTGCCTTTCTAAGAAACCTAAACAGAGGACTTTCTCACACACCTAACTGTATCAGTAAGAGTTTTCTTTTTGTTATGTTTACAGAAAGCATTGAGCGAAAATTACGGACAACAGCCCAAAGTGGGCTTCGTCATTGTATGCAAAAAAATTAATACCCGGCTTTTCTTCAATAAAATGAATCCAAGGCCAGGCACCGTGGTGGACGATGTAGTTACACTACCTGAAAGGTAAGTTGGAAATATTTGTATCTCAATAAATTGAAAACAACAGTATATCAGTATTTGATTTAGGTATTGAACTAATGAGGGTTCTTCCTTTTCCCGCTATACACTGCCCATGCACATGCAGAAAATATGTATATATTTATTCATTGGTTATTAACAAGATACCAAGAGTTTGGAATCATTTATTGTTATTGCTCCATTTTACTGTTATCTTAAATTGAAATTATCATTTATACCATATGACTTGTCACTAGAGGTGTGGAATGCATTTAAAAATCAATTTGATTCAGGACCAGTCAAAATGTTGATGCATCCAAAGTAAAGCGATGAATCGTTAATGCCACGATCCATAAGGTGTCTCAGAATTATTCTGATATGCCAAAATGACGAATTATTAAGGAAAAACTCCTTTTTAACTATCAATATTTACTGGTGCGTCTTAGCATTAGTACTTTGATGTGTTTCATAAAATAGTTTTAAACTGATTATTACTTGAGTTTGTTTTCGTTCTGATTAGACAGGGATGAACGCAATCGGACACGAACCTAATTATATCATGATAACGAATACAGAGTTGACCAGGAGATATAACTCGAACTGATATGAACTTGATGTAAGTTCAAGCAATGGTATGTGTATCATAATTTACGTGCGAGCAGCGTACAACAAATCAGTTTAACATCCCATTCAGATAGTCCATATAATTAGGTTAATCGGCAGTTCAGTCCATTCCTTATCGTGACTTGTCATAATTTCCTGTCTGACAGGGTACCTTGCTTCTACAGTCCATCCTTTTTACCTAACATTTCCCAATCAAAACACAAGTCTTATCTTGTTTCCTTTTATAAATTAAACATATTGCATTTTTAACAATTCACATTTGTCGATTTCGATTCAGCTATAGACCTACTGTATTTTGTGAATTCCTTCATCTTATATTCTTTTTATTATTTTTAAATGACCTTCTTACTATATAAGTTATTTTTGTTTCATAAATATAATATTAACTAACATTAATATGATCAATAAATTTATGTTTTAAATTATCTTTTTTTGTACTAGCAAAATACGGTACTAGTAACACAAGATACCGCTTCTAAAACTTAATAAAAACCATGAATTCTGTATATGTGTGCATCTAAGGCAAGTAGGGGAAAAATGTGCTGCAACACACACACACCCCTAATTTCATCCACAGTAAAATCATTTCTAATCACTTTTTTATGGAAATGAGTTTTAATAAAAGTTGGAAAATGCAGACTGGATGGCATACCAGTGTCATGTCGATAAGCCATATAAGGGATTCTGGCCATTTAGGTGTGTATGGTAAACTACAAGTTGTTAAAATAGATTATGGCAGACTGTAACCGCTCACAGCCGTCCATGTAGTCATCAGTCATAAAGTAGGTGGTGCCAGGCTTGTCAGATCATTAATTTAGAATAAATTAAGGTTGAAATACTTATTTTCATCTGCCAACAAATGTTTCTGTCTCAGAGGCCCTGAATCCAACCTCACAGCAAACGTCTCTGAAAGCAGCCAGCTCTGTCACTTCTCAGCTTTCTAGCATATCTAAATTTGTCCTATATGTTTGTATCACCCGCATTAAACTGGCCATAATTAGAAATTAGACTTATAGGTCTAAACAGTAAAATTCAAGTACTTAATCAGAATTAAATACTTGATTTTATTTGTAAATATCTTTGTTGTTTTTACCACATCAACATTCAATTTCTGTTTTGTAACTTTCAATGTTTTGTTATGCATTTTATCTTCGACATAATAAGTTTGAAACTTTAACGCCCTTGTTTAAATTAAATTTTGTTCTTCCTGTTAAGATCCTATCGTTATGAATAGGCCAATACCACATAAGACTTGTTGAGATATAGCTGCATCCATTGTTGTTTCATTTTAAGAAAGAAAATAGTTCTTGCTTTAAGGAAATATACCTGGACTGAATAATTTATTTTAGTTATGAACTGGTTAATGTTATATTAGAGATGTACTGATTATATATTTCAGTGGTATCCCGATTCCTTGATTTTGATTTTTATCTGTTGATATCGCTTGATTCTGATTCCTAATTGTTCAAATTGCAAATACTAAAATGTCAAAAAATTATACACTGAATTTAATAGTTGGCATGGATTCAACAAATTTCATTGACTTGAAAATTGAAGTTGAAAATGAAACCTGCATCTCCTATATTGGTATTCATGTATTAACCCTTTCAGTGCAAAATTTTTTCGGACGTAGAATAACCATAACTAAATTGCCAGCGTCCGATTTTTCGGACGTTTTGTAAAAAAACATAAATAATACAAAAATTATCAGAAATTAACATATGTTTACTGTTTTTTAATCAAGATAAAACAATCTTAACGATGATCACATTATATAGTGTCTAGGTAATATGACGTCGTCGTTGTTAGATTTCGAAGTTGACACACCTGACTGATCAGTAGTCAGATGGCGCCAGTTGTGTTGCTTAGTTACTGCCAGCGTCCGAAAAATCGGACGTTGGCTTTTTAGCGCTAAATTGCCAGCGTCCAATTTTTCGGACGTTTTGTTAAAAAAACATAAATAATACAAAAATTATCAGAAATTAACATATGTTTACTGTTTTTTAATCAAGATAAAACAATCTTAACGATGATCACATTATATAGTGTCTAGGTAATATGACGTCGTCGTAGTTAGATTTCGAAGTTGACACACCTGACTGATCAGTAGTCAGATGGCGCCAGTTGTGTTGCTTAGTTACTGTCAGTGTTTAGTGTGTTTTGTTTACTGTGTGCGTTATTTTAGTGATTTATTTTTAGTGAATTGTTTTTTTATGTAATAATTAGTAGATATAAAGAGATCTCTGTCACCAGACAATACAATTCTTAGAATTGTGGAAAATGAAGACTATCAAAGTGACAGTTTCTTGAGTGACATTGAAGATAATTTAAACAAATCTTCTTCAAACTCAATTGTAGATGATTCAGACAACGATCCAACATTCAACCCTGATATTCCAGCCACATATAACAACATTGAACAGCTTGGTGATCAGTCAGTGGCTTCAGTTACAGGAACGGCCCAATACTCCAAGACTCAGGTCAAGTAATGACGGTGGTGGCAACACAAATGCGAACCGGTTTTTTAAAAAAATAGGTGACAAGAAAGAAAAAAACTGCTGTCTATGTAGTGCTGCTAGCACTAAAGCAAGAGGGAAAAGGAAGAAATCTTCTTACATATGTACAAAATGTAAGAGAGGGGTCCACACTAAGTGCTATGTTTTACATACCTGCTAATTGCTAAATTACATACAACATGTACATATGTGTAAATATTAAACTTAAGACACTTAAGGTTTAATGTGTATTGTTCTGTTGATCTTGTGAATTTGACTTATGTGGCAAAGATTTTTACTGTGATTACTTGATGATGGCATATTTGCTTTTTGCGAGTAAGTACATATTTTTCTATTTTTTTATGTCATCCACATTTTTTTAGCTATCAACTTGAAATTTGGTTTACACGTACATAAATAAGTGGAGAACATGATAAAAAGAAGGATATTTTATTTATTAATAATTTTCCTATACTTTAATGCATTTCAAACAGAAAAATGTTTTAATTTACATTAGTATGATTTTTTGCCGGCGTGGTGGCTCAGTAGATAAGGCTTTGGACTGCGGAGAGCAAGGTCCAAGGTTCGAATCCCCACTGAGCCTACGGTCGGTACTTCACTCATTGAATAAAATCGACGCACAGGCCTGTAGGCCTATGTCAACTGGCGAGTGAAGTAAATTTAAAAAAAAAAAAAAAAAAAAGTATTAGTAGTATTAATGTTATTTTATCAACAAACACAAACTACTTATGTGCAATCATGAACAAGTGATATACAAATGATGTTTGAGACTTCTTTCAAATATGTGAAGTGCAAATGCAATATTTAACCCTAGAGCTGGCAATGATGTATCTCTATTCTTGAGACCTCTTTTTTTCTTATTTGCAGGAGTTTATTATAACTTATCCCATTTCATAACTAATGGTTCAAATGTAACCATTTATATTTTATTTTATTGACAAATACCTGGGATCCAATATAATATGATTGATTTTAAGTTTCCATAGAAATAATTTTTTAGGTCGCATGTAACAAACATATTTATCATTTTTTAATTAATTTTGAAAAACATTCTGTTGTCCAACTGTTAACACGTTAGCTGCCACTGGGATGGACCGGTGATGTCCCCATATTGCCAAGTTTTATCGTTACTTTTTTTCATTAATTTTTGTTGTAATATGTTTGTTACGTAGTGTCATATGATATTTTATAAATAAAATGTTTCAAATAACAGCTGTTAATTATGGCCCGATCGGGTCGGCAGATTTTTTTATTAACGAATTTTAATTGAAAAATAAATGTGCCGACCCGATCAGAACAACATTGTTTTTGGGTATATTTCACGTAAGATATTGGCAGTACTGCACTCGGTGCGCGGTAAATCGTGACGCACATGTTCGTGTTATTTCGCGCACTTTTTATTGTACTCGGCACCCGCTTAGTGTAAATCTAACCTCACTTGGTTACAGTTTGTGTGTTGTTAGGTGTAGTGTATTCACACTGAATTTTACATTTTGTTCAGATATCCTTCCATGTTACGTATGTCTTTGAGTGTTTGTATTTTATTTTAGTTTATTTAGTTAGTTTATATTTTCAACAATGGGTGATTTGAATAGTGATGAAATAACAAACGCTTTGTACGATCTAATGACAAGTGAATATGACCCACAAATGGACCGTGTTAGTGATGATGGTTGGGTACATAAGTAGACACATGTAAATAACCTAGTTTTTCTGCAAATGTATTTTATCCTATTACAATTTATTTATAAAATGTATCGATGTGTTGTTTTGTCCATCCCCAATAAAACTACCAATTATTTAACTTTAAAACATTGATCAAAGTTAAAAAGAAAATGTGCCGACCCGATCGGGTCGGCATCATTCACGCTTTTTTAAAGTAAATTTTAACTTAAAGTAAATGGTTTTAGAATGTCCTGGATACATTTTTACATAACTATGGGATCCTATATTCATGAATTGTCTATTAAATAATTGATAAATAGAATTATAGACTTTAAAAATTGATATTTTGTAGACTCTTACTAATTGCTGACGCCGACCCGATAGGGTCGGCCGATGTTTCTAGCACAACTACGTATGCCGACCCGATCGGGTCGGCACGGCAGCTAACGTGTTAACTGGTACATTTTGTAATAAAAGAGTATATGTATAGTTTGATCACAATTTTATTATGACTACAAAAAATATAGTTATAATAATTACCTATAATTTCCTTTCGTATATGACCTAAAATGAAAAAGCGCAATTTTATTTATCTGTAAAAATGCGCATGTCTGCTAAGATTACAATCCATCATAAAAAATCAACATGATATAAAAAAATAAATATTTATGTAAGAATGGTAACTAAAACAAAATAAAATAATAAATTTGAAATATGACCTTGTTTAAATATGTAAATCCAAAACAAACAAACCTAGCCATTGTTGACATTGCACATTGCCACAATGGCTAAGTGGTATTTCATTCGCTACAGCTGGTCACCACCCATAGATAATGAATTTTTAATTTTTCTAACAAAGAGAAAATAAAAATGATAAATTAGTACAAAAAGTGATGCTCTTACAGAATATAATGATTTAAGAGAATGACTCTTACAGAATATAAGTCATTTTATCAAGTTAATTGCTGAAATGTTTTGGTGAAGAATATTCGCAATTGACAAATCAGACAGGCTTTTAACGACGAAATTTTGTTTCGTGCCAGCTCTAGGGTTAACTTGATCTGTCAGGTAGTAGTAAGTAACAAACATCATCCAATTTGAAATATAAACTAGTTTTGGTATATTAACAAATAAAATATAAATACGGTAATTTAAATAAAATTAAACTGGAAAATATGATTTACAATTAATTATCTTCTGGTCGATTTCTTCTTTAACTAAGGTAAGTAAATATTACTAAAATTTATAGATGATTATATTATACATTTATAATAGGGATGGACGAGAGGAGATTTTTAGGTTCGGGAGGGAAACGAGAGGGAAATTAATTTCCTCCCAAATTTCGGGAGGGAAATTAATTTCCTCCCAAATTTCGAGAAATTTTCGGAGGGAATTTTTCCCAGCTTATCATACATTAATTTTCAAACTTAGTAGATAAAACAAATAAACCAAATCATTTTATAGTAATAATAATTAATTGGTACGTGATCTAGTAGGAAATTCAACCATTAATGTTAAGGCACATTTATGTACTCCTTATTTTATTAAATTTTTTTTATTTTTTGCCTGTTATCCACAAAACAGAAAAAAAATCAAACAGGTTTAGACTAAACAATAACAGATTACACACTTAATAAACAAAGCAATCTTATTTGATATAAGTGAATTAAAATTGTAACAAGCGAAATAAAAGAATGGTAGTTACATATTACATGCCAATTTTAATTAAAATCATCATAAAAACTAGACATGAATTCTTCAATTAATTAACTGAACTACATTATAACTAGGAACTGAAGTTGCACACAGAGCCAGCATCTTGGCAGTCCCTTCCTTATCCCCCCCCCCCCCAATCCTCACGAATTAACTTAGTAATTATTACTGCACATGTATTGACTATTGTAGAGATGTGCATTTGTTTTAATTCTATCAATAACTGCCGCTGTAGTCATAAGAAAGCAACCTCCATTTCTTCTCTGTGATTGTCAACTAATCACACAGACGGTCGATCTGGTTTTTCTGGTAGTTCCGATCACGGTAGCGAAGCTTTTGGGCAAAAGCTGGATCAAGTGATTCTACGATTCAGGAGTCATCGCCAAATACAGTAGATTGCTTTCAAAATTGTCTCTTTTCAGCAAAAAAAATGATTTTGTATACGCCATAAAAAGTGGATCTGAAGTTATTTTATTCAGTAATATAATAATGGTTATAATAAACCGGAAATAAGCTGTGAAATATAATCAAATTTGTAAATCTAGATGCCAAAATACCGGTAGTTTAATGAATCGATAGTAATAATTTAATAATTGTGCACCTAAATATAAATTTAAAAGTTGTTTACGATCAATTATTTTTAATAAATTATGATTGGTAATGAATGTGTGCAACTCGAAACTACTTCGATACATAGAAAGATAATCTTTTCATCACGAGGAATTTCTGACGTATTGGAGTGACAACGGTATACGTAATCGGCAAATGTATGCCTAGCCAGACGAGATGCAATCTGAAATATCAGCTAAATGGCAACTGGTGATACAAAGTAGATTTGTGCAGCTAAATTATAAATTTATGAAATATACACAAGAAGTATGATAAAGTTTCGGTTCAATAAAAATTATGTTCCTTATTGCTAAATCCGTCCGTTTTATAATCAGAAGAGATTTGGATTGAATTGTTTTGCATTTAACATCGACGTAGTAGTAACAATTATGATCAGGGAACCGTTCACTGAGTTTACAAATCAAAATTATCGTATTGTACGACATTTTACACTCCATCTGTGTTACTTTCTAATCGAGTCAGGAAACAGATCGACAGTTTGTTGACAGAAGAAAATATCGTATGCCTGCAAATGTTACATGCACATTTGGCGATCTAAAGTGTTCACAAACAAATTATTAATTGACATTCGCTACGGATATATCTACTTATTTTTTATTCAATTGAAAATAAATGAATATTGTTACGTCGCACGATACTTGAACGCCATCACGATATTTTATATGATATGATACGATATTTTCTTCTGTCAAATCATTGGATGATTCCCTACTCAGAGTAAACACCAAAACGGATCACAATCACCTTACGGAAAATATACGATAATTTCAATTCGGAAACGAGCAGAACGGTTCATTGTATGTACATGAGAGAAATGGACTTTTGCCATGGGAAGGAAGATTTGTTGTTTTGTTGGACAGTAAAGTGACCTGTTCTCGGGAGCAATTTGATTGAATGATTTTACGTTACTGACACACACAAACATTGGAATATAGGCCCACTCAGTTTTCGTTCATTATCATTTGGGTTTCGGTCAACAGTTCTGTCCTATACTAAATTTGTTTAGTTGGATCATAGATCTCGGTAACTTGTTCGACTTTAATAGGTTTTTTTGAGCATCGTGATCCGGATATCTCGTTCACTTAGATGAGCCTTGTCAAATGAACGGATCGTGAGAACGTCACATCTCCGTTCGACCCCAACTGTCGACTCCGACTGTCAGTCGTCAGTCACTACGTAACTTCACTGCCACACTATAAGCAATGAATTACATTCAACGGTAATCGAGACACAAGCCTATCATAATTTTATTAACCTTTCATTTTAATTTATATTGATTGAAAAAATCCGAACTTGACCATGAATGTCGATTATAACCGTGTTGTTGAGATCAAACTATTTAGTTAGTTACATCTTAGAAAAACTCTCGAATGGAATTACCGATCGTAACAAAATTTCCTTCTCGCAGGACGAGAATTATAATTTCCCGGGGAATTCCCGAAATTTCGAGACTCGTCCATCCCTAATTTATAACAGACATGCAGGCACTTTCAATTTGATTCCTGTTGGTCCATGATGATTCTTAAAATATATTACCAGACGAGTCAAATTTTATGTCATGATTTTCATTTAGAGTGTGTTCTACTAATTTTGCTTTTTCTTTATTTTGTATTTTGAAATTATATATGTATTCTTTGACTCTTGTACTTATAGGTCTAGAGGTTTGGCCAATGTAAGTTTTATTACATTCACAATCAATTTTGTAAATTATATTTTTAGATTCTTGAATTTTGTTCTTAGGTTTTAATTTTGTTAAATGACTGAGAATTTTTAGTTTTAATTAAAATTTGTGGAATGATTTTAAAATGTGTTCTTTTCTAAAACCTATTACATTCCACCAAGTATATACAACAGAAAATGAAAAATAAATATGTTTAAAAAATACCCAAACTAAGAATATATGAACTGACCTGGCAGTGCAAGCTGCAAAAATTAATAATAAAAAATGAAGCTTAAGTGGTTAAGCCACTCATAGCCAAAAACTACAAATTTTTAAATGTCTAAAGCTGCATCTTATATTAATGTCTAATAAGTACTTAAGAATGAAAAAAAACACCAAAATTAAACACACATTTCTCCAAAGAAACTACATTATATACAATATTCTATGTACTTCAACATTGTGTATCATAGAAAACTGTTATAAAATGCAACAATCTTATATTTACATACAATACTTGCTAAAAAAAAAAATTATAAACAAGATATTAGAATAAGCTTACTGACAAAACTGTATCGTTTCCAATCAAACTTAATACTGTCAGTGAAACTACATTATTCCACGACCTTGGCATAGCACCAGACTAAGAGCTGATCAATATTTTGCCTTGTTATGTAGAGACACAACCTAATTATACCAATCCGTCATTTGTGGTGGTCACTCATGTACAGGACAATATGCCAAAATAATATTGGTAAATTAAAATATCTGTTTGTTTTAGGTATGATTTTTTTATTGTAAGCCAGTTTGTCAATCAAGGGACAGTAAGTCCCACTAGCTACAATGTCATTCATGACACTCTTGGCCTAGACCCTGACAAGATCCAGAGGCTGACCTATAAACTTACCCACTGTTATTACAACTGGAGTGTAAGTACAGATTTATTGAAGACTAAATCTATGTACGCATGTCACATAGTATTAATAGGTTGTACAAAAACATGAAACCAATAATTATTCTAATTAAGAGTTCCAATCAATCCTAATAGCTTATTCCTGTAACCTAACTATTTTGAGACATTGTTAGTATAAGATAATTGATAATAACAATTCATAGATCGTAAATTCAATATAAAATTTATTTTTAATATAACACAAACGTTTTCGAAAGCAAAGCTTCCATTTTCAGGTTATGTGTAAATAAAAATTATTATTTTGTACAACTAGAAAAATATATAAATAAAAATCTGACTATTTAACAAAATGTAAATGCTGAGAAAAACATGTGAGAGAATCAAAGAGAAAAAAGTAAAAATTATGTTGACTTTTTTGTAATTAAATTAATCAGTCTAGAGTTTAAGCGAGTCTGTGATTTTCTAATCCCTCAACCACCCTCTCAAGCAGACAAACGGTTGCATCTATTGTAGATTTCCCTTCTCTAAAACCGAATTGATCTTTAGAAAGAAGATTGTATTTTTGTAAAAATTGACTTAAACGTGCTAAGAAGACCTTCTCGAAGACCTTACTTAGCACTGGAAGAATGGAAACAGGTCTTAAGTTGCTGATAGAATTTTGATCTCCCTTCTTAAAAATAGGTATGATTTTAGCCATTTTTAGGGAAGAAGGGAAATGTCCAGACTGAAAGGAAAGGTTTATTAGATGTGTCAAAGGACCCAGCAAGTGTTTGTAGAATTGTTTAAATAGCCAAGTTGACAGGTAATGAATGTATGTCGTTTGATTTCTTTGTAGAAAGATTTTGTATCACATTATCCAGTTCTTCCTCTGAAACTGGTGTCAGAACCATTGAGTTTGGACATCGAACGTTGTCAGGAGGTTGAGACGCTGCTGGACGTTTGACCGTCCCAGCGACTGAGGCAAAGAAATCATTGAATTCGTTGGCGACTCTAGTGGGTTCGGTAATTAGCTCCCAATCAAATTTAAATGGATTATCCCTGTTTTGTGTTCATTTTTTAGCGAGTTTATAATATTCCAAACAGTTTTAGACACATTTTGGGATTCCCCAACCTTTTTAGATATGTCATAGGATTTGGCAGCTTTAATAACATTTCTATATATTCTTTTGTACTGTGTAACAAACCGCTTAAAATTTGGATTTGTGGATTTCCTTCATCGTTATTTAATAGCTTATCATTTCTTTCTGATTTTATAAAGTACGTCTCCCATGCATTTAAGAATTTATGCTTGACTATCTGTTCAAGTAATGAAACATTGTGTTTTGAGAAATTATGATTATTTTTGAGGAATCATTTCCATTAAAATTATTTAGTAATAGATCTAGTCGTAATAAGCATAAAAAAACATGGGTTACAGAGGGGATTAAAGTATCAAGTATGAAAAAGAGAGAACTTAGCAAACTTGCTAAACAATCTAACAATTCTGAGTTTATTGAATATGTTAAAAGGTATATGAGAATTTTTAGATCTGTTTGTAATAGAGCAAAATTGATAAATAACGCTAATTTTATAAAAGAATCTGATGACAAAAGTAAGGCTGCTTGGTGTGTTGTTTAAAGATGAGCTAGGCTGTAAGAAAACTAATCATAACTTTCCTGATATTGTAGTAGATGATGTAACTACAACCGATCCTAGTTGTATAACTGCATTTTTTAATAACAAGTTTTCAGGCACTGCTATACAAACAAGAGTTCGTCCGTGTGAAAGTGAAGCACTTAGATTAACATTGAATGTTAATAAAAAACATTCTTTAAATTTTAATTTCCAAACTGTTACTAATGATGAAGTCGTAAAAGCAATTAAATCACTTAAAAATAAAAAATCTGCAGGATGGGACGAAATACCAGTTCATCTAAAAAAAAAAATAGTTTCACTTATTATAGCTAGACCTTTATCAATTGTAATCAACCAGTCTTTTAAAAATAATATTTTTCCAGAAAATTTGAAATATGCTGAACTCAAACCTCTTTTTAAACAGGGTGAAAGGCAGAACCCAGATAACTATCATCCAGTTTCCATTCTTACATCATTTTCTAAAGTTTTTGAAAAGTTAGCCTTCAATCAATTGTTAATTTTTTTAGAAAGGAATGCTATTTTGGTTAATGAACAGTTTGGTTTTAGGAAAGGGCGCAGTATGCCATCTCAGATTTTTTTAACGAAGTTTCATGGGCTTTGGACAGGTCACAGAGCACCGTAGGTTTGTTCTGTGACTTGTCCAAGGCTTTTGACTGTGTTGACCATGGTATTCTTGTTAAGAAACTATCTTTGTACAGCTTTTCAAAAGACGCAGTCTTATGGATTAGATCATACCTGGAAAACCGTTTTCAAAGAACAGTAATTTTTAAAAATGATAAAAAATATAGATCTGAATGGAAAAGTGTTAAAGTCGGAGTGCCTCAAGGATCTATTCTGGGACCTCTCCTATTTTTAATATACGTAAATGACTTGCCTAAAAACGTTTCCAAAAAATTAATACTTTACGCGGATGATACAACTGCCATAGTGAAAGGAAATTCTCCTGATGAACTAGAAATTAAAGTGAAACAGACGTTGGAGGAATTATCACAATGGTTTGAGGTTAATGGGCTAAAATTGAACAAAAGTAAAACTCAATTGGTTAATTTTCGCACAGTCAGGTCCCAACAAAAATGTATTGGTGAAATAAACTTTAAAGGGGAATTATTGCCACTGTCTAACAAGGCCAAGTTCTTAGGAATAGAATTGGATCTAAAATTAACATGGGACAAAGGTATTGAAATTATTGCAAAGAGGCTAAACTCTGCTAGCTTTCAGATGGTGGTTTTAAGGGACATCGTGGATTTGGAAACCAGACTGATTGTTTACTATGCATATTTCTTTTCAATTGCTCAATATGGAATTGAACTTTGGGGTAAAGCTTCTCAGGCAGATAAGGTTTTTAAAATCCAAAAAAAGTTTTTAAGAATAATGACATTTTCATCTTGCAGGTCATCCTGCAAGCCAATTTTTAAACAATTAAAGATATTGACTATTCCTAATTTATACATACTAAAAATTTTAATGATGGTTAAGACAAACTTGAGTAGTTTTTATGATGAACAAGTTGATCATGGGTATAATACTAGATTTAAAAATAACTTGCAGTACCCTAACCATCATTTGAAGCTTATTGAAAAAACACCAAACTATATAGGAAAAAAGATCTTTAATAAACTCCCCCTTAAATACAAGACTTTAATCAACACAAACTCTTTTAAAAGCAGTCTTACCAATTTCTTGTTGGAAAAAAATTATTATAGCATCAGTGAGTACTTATTTGATAGCGACATGTAAGCTATACTTTATAAATTAAGTATAGTTTAATATTTTACATGGTGGCCATGTTGTGTAGAGGATATATAGTGGTCTCAAATGTTAGTTACATTAGACAATAATAGAACAATCTCCTCTAGGTTTTATTATGTTATGTAAGTTATTACATTAGTAATTTTGACAATGTCACCTGTTTTTTAGCTGTGCTATTCATGTAAAACGTTTATGTGACAATAAAGAAAATTTGATTTTTGATTTTTTTTGATTTGATTATTGTCTATGCAATGGGCAGCTATAGCAGATTTTTCTCTTCTGTTGTATTGAAAATGGGCTTGATGTTCACTGAACCTTTTGTTGATAGTTCTTTTAGTTTGACCTATGTACACCATTTCGCAATCATTGCATTTTATTTTGTATATGCCAGATTGAGAATCTTTTTCAACTTTATCTTTAGGGTTACCTATTATATTTTTTAATTTATTAGTGGATTTAAATGATATCTTAGATTTCATGTTCTTGTTAACTATTTTTTGTACATTTCTTGAAATGCTTGAGTATGTGCCACTAAGCCATTTTTCACCTTCACTTTTTGTATTAAATAAAGTTGTTCGGTTTCGTTTTTAATGTTTTTTCTTTGCTTTTCTTAGCATGTTATTAATCAATGATTCATTGAAACCGTTAAAAATTGTAACATCTTTTATGTATTCTAACTTTATAATATCTGGTCAGTTAAAGGTGTATTCAAAAGTCTGAATATTAATGAATTGAAAACAGCTCTTTTTTGTTCAGCTGGATGAAACGAGTCATTTACTATGTATCTATCAGTATGAGTCGGTTTTCTATATATATCAAATTCTAAATTGACATTATTTCTGATGACTAATAAATCTAGGAAAGCAAGTTTCTTATCCAGTTCTATTTCGTGAGTAAACTTTATACTAGGGTAAATATTATTGATTTTGTTCATAAAAACATTTAGGTTTTCTTTTTTGCTAAAAACAGCAAAGACATCATCAACATATCTTATCCATGCTCTTGGAAAATAACTAAATGATTGTTTTGCAAATTTTTCGAAATGGCTCATAAAAATATTAGCTACAAGGCAAGATAGTGGATTACCCATACTTACACCATCAGTTTGTGCATAGTATTTATTGTTGAACGAGATTATATTCTGATTCATGCAGATTTCGATAAGTTCCATATATTCTTTTGTTTCATTCTTAGGTATATTGATGTTATAAAGCCATTCTTCGATTAATTCAATCGATGTGTTTATGGGGACATTAGGATAAAGGCTGACATCATCAAACGACACCATATACTCATCATCATCTAAGGTTAAATCTTTTGCTAATCTTATGAATTCATACCTATTTTTAATAGACAGTGTTTCTGGTTGTCGGAAAGAAGATAGTTTTTTCTGGAGTCATTTGGCTATATGGTAGTTTGGTGAGTTAACAGAAGATACGATTGGGCGCATCGGATTGCCAGTTTTATGAATTTTTGGCAAACAATATAACTTAGGAAGAGAAGGATTCGATAAAATCAAGTTCTTCTTAAGTTCTGGTGAAATAATTGAAGTATATCGTTTAAGAGTATCAACTGTGTTTCGGTCTCAGAGCTAAAATGCTCAAAACCACATCAGGTGTACTCTATAGTACACCTCATAGAGGTGAGCATTTTAGCTCTGAGACCGAAACAGATGATGACTTTAATAATAATAAATATATGACTTTAAATATTAAAGGGGAGTGACCTTTATTTACATTGGAAGGTGATCGCACCATTAGGGTGGTATTCCTGATGTAAACCCCAAAAGTGCTTTGCGTTTGAAATACTCCACAAACCCCTTTTCAAATTGAAATTATTAATCAGATGCAAAGCGAACACTTGCACCTTAATGCTTTAACAATAGAAAATTAATAATTGGAAAAGTTGTTAATAGCAGGTTGTGTAGTTAATAGCCGGATGGCGAACATTCAGTGCCAATCCTGGATGTATTACGATCACATGTCATGATCGTGCCAACCAAAGTAGTTGAGCACATTAATACAGTTGCACGTTTAGGCTTTTACACAATTCGTGTATCGACATACCGTCTTACCGGCAATCGAGCGAGTTCCCACAACTTGTGGTTGATAGCTGCAATTATAATCAGCATTTGCGCTCACTGATCAACCAACCAGATACGCGTAATTAGTGAAGGGATATCACTAGCGCTATTTTACAGGTTCATTATTTTTGAAAGGTTGGTGAGGGTCTTACCCTATGACAATTTTCCAATTAATTAAAATTTCAAAACCGGACTCCAGCCTCTCCGAGCACTAGAGCTGTCGCACGTTACGACTCGTGTGTTGACGGCCTTTTGCAACGGCGTGGTTAGGAAATTCTAAATAGATTGTGCCTGCGCTAAGTGAAATACGACCGACCCATCTTTCAGGGCGGAAGTGTGCATACTGTTGTTTCGACTTTATTTTAGTCTCTTCAGATGTAGATAGGCACGAAGCCACTACATGACAACAATAAATAAGTAATCCAATGTGGAATTACCAGTCGGGCACGGAGGTAGAGAAATTTGCCAATATCCGTTTTCACAAACACCAATTCGGTGCGCCCTATTTCTAAATTACATAAATGAGACTTAATTATATATTTTATCCTCATCTTCATTTATCTAAATTTGATTAACATACTTGAGCAGTAGTGCTACGGTCGCGGTTGTTTAGCGACCTGCCTACAAACAGCAAAGTTTCAATTGCTGTGAGGGTAGAGAGTGAAAAGGCATAACAATGTTAACCTTTCAATACTCTGTTTTGTTTAAAATTACTATTGAATTACCTTTATCGGCTTTTAAATGTTTTCTATTTAAAAGGCGATTTAAGAGTATCAACTGTACTTGCTATATATCTACTTAGTGGGTTGTATGGGTAAGGTTTATATGGTCCATTATCAATCATACTTTGGACTTTTTGAAAGTACTCTGTTTTGTTTAAAATTACTATTGAATTACCTTTATCGGCTTTTAAATAGAAAACATTTAAAATTAAATAGAAAACACCAAAATCTTTCTACAAAGAAATCAAACTACATACATTCATTACCTGTCAACTTGGCTATTTAAACAATTCTACAAACACTTGCTGGGTCCTTTGACACATCTAATAAACCTTTCCTTTCAGTCTGGACATTTCCCTTCTTCCCTAAAAATGGCTAAAATCATACCTATTTTTAAGAAGGGAGATCAAAATTCTATCAGCAACTTAAGACCTGTTTCCATTCTTCCAGTGCTAAGTAAGGTCTTCGAGAAGGTCTTCTTAGCACGTTTAAGTCAATTTTTACAAAAATACAATCTTCTTTCTAAAGATCAATTCGGTTTTAGAGAAGGGAAATCTACAATAGATGCAATCGTTTGTCTGCTTGAGAGGGTGGTTGAGGGATTAGAAAATCACAGACTCGCTTTAAGCGTCTTTTTAGATCTATCTAAGGCATTTGACTGTGTTGACCACAACATCCTGTTGAACAAACTAGAAGCTAACTGTATACCAGGAGTGCCACTTTCGTGACTTAACTCGTATTTACATGGAAGGTCGCAGACAGTCCAAGTATCCAGCTATCAAAAATCAATCAACTTAAATTTGGTGTCTCCCAGGGATCGATACTCAGCCCCTTACTTTTTTGATCTACGTAAATGATATATCATCATCTCTACGGCGCGGAAGACTTGTCCAATACGCTGATGATACGACCATTGGTTTTAGTGAAAAATCTAAATCTGACTTGGAAATTAATACATTTACGGAATTAAACGGACTAACGCAACATCTGACAAACATTAATTTAAGAACAAATACAACAAAAACAAATTTCATTCAATTCTGTCTACGCCCATCACATTCTGAGTATATTACCAGAGTGATGGTAGACGAAACAGAGGTCGAAGAAGTTCAAGCGGCCAAGTTTCTTGGTGTGTACTTGGACCGCTGTTTAACATGGAATAATCATATTGATAGCGTTTGCTCCAGAGTGACATCTGGAATTTATGCTATGAAAACACTATTTAAGTTCTGCTCAATTAAAGTAATGCTGACAGTGTATTATGGACTTATCTATCCTCACCTATCCTATGGAGTGGTGCTCTGGGGCAGTTGTACAAACAACGAATTTACAAGATTGTTCAGGTTACAAAAAAAGGTAATAAGAATAATCTGTAAATTAAAAATGAGAGAATCATGCAAAACCGCGTTCAAAACATTACAACTGTTGACTCTGCCTTGCATATACATATTAGAAACCGCCCACTATTGCAGGTCAAAATGTGTTCTCACACGAGGCACAGACATACATGCTCATGCAACTAGAGGTAGGGAAAACTTCCGAACTGGGCAACACAGAACGGTCGTTTTTGAACACCTTCCTTCACAGGCTGGTGTACATTTAATCAACAGTTTACCATCCAAATATAAAAGCCTCAATTCGCTCAAGGCGTTTAAGGCAAGTTTAAAAAGGGACCTGATATCTGAGGCCTTTTACAGTGTAGGAGAGTTTTTAGCACATAACTGGGAGACCAATGATTTGGCCTGACTGACACCGGTAATGAAACTGCTGCAAGCTTTGTGTATGGAAAAGCAATGAATGAATGTGACACTTTTGTATGTATGAATGTGGAAATTGTGGAATGATTGTGTAAATATGGATTTTTTTTAAAGAATGACGATTGCGATACATGTATATTGTACTTGTCAATGCAATAAATAAATAAAAGGACCTATCTTAAACTCTAGACTGATTAATTTAATTACAAAAAAGTCAACATAATTTTTACTTTTTTCTCTTTGATTCTCTCACATGTTTTTCTCAGCATTTAAATTTTGTTAAATTGTCAGATGTTTTTTATTTATATATTTTTCTAGTTGTACAAAATAATAATTTTTATTTACACATAACCTGAAGATGGAAGCTTTGCTTTCGAAAACGTTTGTGTTATATTAAAAAAAATTTTATATTGGATTTACGATCTATGAATTGTTATTATCTTATACTATTTCCAATATTTGCTCATATACGTTTTATTTATAAGATAATTAAGTTACTAGTCCATTAGGGTCCCCTCATGTTGGAGGCAGTGTTAACATAAGATGATCAGTTACTGGTCCGGTGAGATCTCACGTTGTTGGTGGTATAACATGACGAGTTAGTCAGCTATTACCAATTGAGAAAAATTGTTTTTTTTTTTCAATTGATGATAATACTGAATTAAGAAAATATTAATGCTACTCACATTCATAAAAAAACTGAATAGCCATAAATTCTGTACCATAAATGTTTTTAGAAATTACAGTATCATTTTGTTTTAAATTTAATAAATATTTTGGGTCAGTAAATGTTAAGTCAATACAATTTAAAACAGTAATCCTTTGAACGTTGATTCAATTTAAGACTTGTAAAAATTAAAAAAAATAATTAAAATAAAATGAACTATTTAAAAATAAAAATGCTTAAGACTTATTTTGTTTAGTTTTGATACAATATTAATCATACAAATTTATTTTTTAATCCAATTCCGTAGATTTTGTGTGCATTATTTTGTTCATTACAAGTCTTAATAAATAAACTCTAATATCTTAATTCACCATAAAAACCTTTTATTTATTTAAATACACAATAAAACTAGAAGCGTAATTAATTTCAGAATGTTAGATGAGTTGTAAACAGAATCAGGCAGGAAGTGATAAAAAAGAGTCAGATAAGGTTGAAGCTTGGGCAGAAAGGATGACTGGACTTTGTACTAAAACTGAATTGCTTTAATTCACTGCCTTTGCGTATGAATTCCTATTCATTAATGTTATATGTCTCTTTTCATGTGCTGATAAGAAAGTGGCCAGACTATGGGTGAATATTTTCTGACTTTGATATTTTGTTTATCTCTGGCCAAATCATAAAGAAGTGGCCTTTTAAGGACAGATATTTTCTGACAAAGATATATTGTTTATCTTGAGGCCGGGATGCCATTTGATTGTTCTGTTTATCAGTATTTTTCACACCTGAAACATTTCTGATATGTAAGCTATATCTCCCAATTTACTACGGTTTTCTAGAACCGCAGAACCAAGATTTTCCCATCGGTTCTTGGTTCCGGTTATTTTGTCAATAACTGATAAACTGAGAACCAACTTTAGGGACCAACTCATCCCTAGTTTTGATATATTCATTATTCATCTCTAAGATGCCGATCTATATGGACCAACTCATCCCTAGTTTTGATATATTCATTATTCATCTCTAAGATGCTGATCGTAGAGATATGGGCGAATATGAGGAGTGTAGATGAACAAATGTAGCCATTGTTACTAGCTGAGTTCGAATTAGCTCAGAAAGAACTAATTATTAATAGCCCAATAGCCAGGGCAACTTGGGACCTCCAACTTTACGTGTAATCCGAACCACGTAGTGTTGGTCCGATTTTCAGCTAACTGACAAGTTTAACATTCAGTTCTCTCCTCTTCACAACATCTGAACCTTGATTACTATTCATCAAGGACACTCCAGACTTCTCTGGTATTGTCTACGTTGATGACAACCATTGAGCGGACACCATGTTGGTATTAAGAGAACCGAGCATTCCAAACACTTTGTCCCTAAGTAGCTGAGTTACAGCACTGCGCCACCAGTGCCGACAACATACTCCAACACTTTTTTGGATTGCTCTTGTATTCCAATAGTTTGCCCTTATAGTCAATAGTCTTTTTTTGTAGTCTTATTTCCCACTTTAATTCTTGTTTGATTCTTTGGACATTTCTTTTCAAATCTAGGTTTAAGGGTTGTTTTTTATAATTTTACTTAGTCTATCTCTTTCACAAATCTTTCGGATTAAATAACTTAAATTAAAACTAAAACCATGGATTGATCTTCACCCATACACCTGAACTTAGTTTTCCAAAGCCTGAACTTAAATCAGACGTCTGTCTCGTAGATTTATTTACACATTAATTAATATTCTCCATAAAAATTTGCACATGCATTTACCTCATCGATGTGTTAATGCCAGTCCAGTCACAGTTCCTTACTATAAACATTTTTATCTATGTAAGTGTCTAGTTTGCATGACATATGTCTATTGAGGTGTGCAAAAGTTAATTGTAGGCATACACTGTAGTTGTCAGTAATCTCCGTCCTCACCATCACAGTACGTAATGCATTGTAATCATTGTGCTTTATAAAAATATGGTCAAAGCATGTCGAATTATTTCCCACTATGGTTGGTGGATCTATGCCACATAAAACTATATTCATACAATGCATCCAAATACCTTTCAGTCTTAATATCTGTTTCAAGTAAGTTGACGTTTATATCTCCCATCTGTATGTAAGTTTTTGTACCTAACATATTTTCGTAATAACGTCTTGAGAGAACTAGTGAAACTGTTCAAGTCACTGTCATAAGTCTGATACACCGTTAAATGTTAAATCGAGATGTAACATTTAATACATACTTGCTCTTTAAACTGCTAATGCAATGGACTGCCTCCTTGCTGATCGTTTTGGGCTTTGAACATTCTCTTTTAACATTATTATGGTTACGAACAGAACTAGCTATACCAGTTAATTGCATTTTTAATGAAGTTACAGTGTTATTAAAATTTGAAACCTACCTGTTCTGACTAAGAACAGGGACATGATGTGGTACATGAATATTGTTAAGAAAAGTCATTGTGTAACAGTTACAGACTTCTTTTAAGTACAGTACTTCAATGACAAATGCACGATTTTGAACTATTAACTGATCCAAGTTTACTAAATTGGTTTAACCTATATTACTAAATGCTATAGCAATAATATCTGTAAATAAAAGAAAAGTTTATAAACAGTTGTTTAAAACGTGTCAAGTACTAATGGGCCACCCAGTATATGCACTTCATTTAGTAAATAATTTTCTCAGAGTTGTCTAGAAGTCAATTTCTTTTTGCAATATATTCATGTTGAACATGTCTGTTTAACAGGGGACTGTCAGAGTTCCAGCTCCAGTTCAATACGCACATAAGCTGGCTTTCTTGGTTAGCCAAAGTCTCCACCGGCCACCAAATACAAGCCTGGAAGAGCTTTTATATTTTTTATAAGTTTAATCGATATCATATGGCTAATAAGACATCTCAATTGACTGAAACAATACTACTGAGATGAAAGCCTGTGTGTGTTCAAGTGGGAACATTCCTTGATATGATAAATATTTGTTATAAATTAGTTTAAGAAAAGTGTTTCTTTTATTGTTTACATTTACATAAGTGTACAACCTACTATTTCTTCAGTTCACTTAAGTTTGCTGATTTAATAATAAAAATCTAAAAATTACTTAATGTTTAATCTATTATTGCAGCAGTTTAGCTCAAGTTGTTTGGAAAATCTGAACAAATTAGTAGATATTTTTTTTTTTTTAGATCTCCAGTTGCTTATAGATTGATTTAAAAAACAGTTTTTCAAAGGAAGTCATGTTTTGTCTAGAGGTGTGATTCACTCGCCAAGATGTTACCAATTTGTTATTCAAAGTCAAATTATGTTTAGTTTCTTTTTCTAACTATTACTTAATGGTTTGTCAATTCTATACTGTCTGATTACAATTTCTATTACTACTCTGTTTAAACAGCATCTTGTTGAGGTAAGGTTGTTCTTACAAATCAATTGTTGACTTGTAAATAGATAATTTTATTAGACAAGAAATTTATATTCTCCTTGGTTATGATATGTCATTTGATTTACGTACTTGTTTAGTACCAATCCTAAATTATGATAAATGTATTTTTAAGACAATCTCGGATTGCTTTTTTTAAAAGAAAAAAAATGCTATCCTTGTCTAAAAATTTGAATAGTTGTTGAAATAAATCTATGACATTGGCATTTTTATGGTTAAGTGAAATTTCAATTTTAGTATTATCATGTTTAATCTTTCAAGTACAAAATTTACTAGAGTTACGCCTAGTACTTTTTGGCCCTGCTCTTTAAAAACATGGGTTCAGGAAACCATTGTGCATTTTCTTTTCATTTTTCATTATTTTTAAAATTAATAGTGTTAAGTTTGTTTGTTGTATTTTATAAGAAAATAAATTTCTTTTCTTACTTTTTTAATTTTGTCATTTATTTTATACTGACTCCCCAAATCGTAGGCCATACATTCACCTTCATCACCAAAATTTTATATACCATTACGTTCATGAAAAACTGGAAATTATGATAAAAAATTTATTTAGTCTTCAGAAACAGCTTTTTGTTTGCTGTTTTAAGTAATAACCAATTACTTAAAGTAATAACCAATTACTTTGCTCATGTCCGTAAAACTTATCACAAGTTTAAGGTGTAACTCAATAATGA